>PVKU01000169.1:0-670296 GCA_004027475.1 Anoura caudifer
GTCAAGTTAAAGGAGTTCATCATCACCAAGCCCTTATTATATGAAATGTTAAAGGGACTTACCTAAGAAAAAGAAGATAAAAAATATGAACAGTAAAAAGACAGCAAACTCACAGGTATTAACAACCAGACCTAAAACAAAAGCCAACTAAGCAAACCACTACAACAGGAGCAGAAACACAGAAATGGAGATCACATGGGTGGTTTGCAACAGGGGAGTGGGAGGAGGAGAAAGGGAGAAAAGGTACAGAGAATAAGTAGCATAGACAGTGGGTAGAAAACAGACAGGGGGAGGGCAAGAATAGTGTGGGAAAAGTAGAAGCTAAAGAACTTATGACACATGGACATGAACTAAAGGGGGGAAGTGTGGGTGGGAGGGGGTGTGCAGGGTGGAGGGGAATGATGGGGAAGAAATGGGACAACTGTAATAGCATAATCAATAAAATATAATTAAAAAATTATTGTTTAGAAAATTCCATACATCTCTAAGCCCCAGGGATAAAGTAAGAGAGATAGATAACGTGTTTTTGTGTATGTGTGTTGTTTATAAATAAACATGATGAAGAACAATTGGCAATATGAAATATTACAAATTAACTTTTTGAGAATAGGAGGTTACTAACGTACATTAATTTCCTTTGACTGGTAACTAACAGAATTCTCTAAAAAGATGACTGTAACAATTAGGTATCTGAGTGAGTGAAGTGATTTTTATTCTACCAACTGTTCCTCCGTCCGTTTGCCGTGATGATGGCTGTGATGTAAGAGAAGGTGCGGCTCAGCAAACGCAGCTCAGTTGTGCTGCTGGTGATGCTTCGGAAATCACCGGCAGCACTGATGTTTTTGACCTTACAATTTATTTTTTCATTCAATTTTATTTTATTTAAAAATTTTAATCTTTATTGCATTTCTTTTTACCTGTTAGTCCTCTTATACCTCCCCCCAGCAGTCACCATGTCCATGAGTCCTTTTTCCTTTGGGTGGCGTGATTGACTTTACAGTTTAATTTCTATGTGGTTACAGAAAATAAGGGCAAACAAAAAGTTCAGTGAGATTACAGTGGCTGCATTTTATACCATGTCCAAAACTTAGTTTGTACTTATTTTCTACATCAAAATAACTCGCTTTTTTTGTACATTTTGTTTCTTTTGATATGATTGAGGTAGTTGATCAATATTAAGCCTTTGTAAATAAGATTAAATGGAGTTTCTTTGTATTTTAAAATGTGTAGGAGATACCCATCCAAATAACTTCAATACATTTTCCCCTTACAAACTCATTAATGTTTATTATGCTATATTTTGTTTTCTGCTAAATTTGGTATCACATGTTAAACACAATTTACATATGCTTTCTCTTTGCTGCTGATCCTTTGCAGGGGTGTCCGACCTATGGCCCACAGGCCTCATTCAGCCCAGGATGGCTTATGAATGTGGCCCAACACAAAATCGTAAATCTACTTAAAACATTACTTGGTTTTATTACTTAGATATGTACATTTTCTATATTAGTCATCACTAACTTGGGACCTCCTCAATGATTTTAAAATATTATCAAAAGAACTGCTGCATAATTACGGTTATAACATGAGGACTTTTTACTTATCTGTGGTGGCAGATATCACGCAAATTATGCATGGACCTTTTTGTTGGTCCTCAGTTTTCGTTAGTGTTTGTGTATTTAATGTGTGGCCCAAAACAACTCTTCTTCCAGTGTGGCTCAGAGATGCCAAAAGGTTGGATACCCCTGCTTTAGAGCTTGGGTTAGTTCCACAAAGTAGCTAACTTCCTATCCTCATTCAGATTCCTGAGAGAGAGATTGTGAACGATTACTCTTTAGCTAATAATTATGTATGTATGTGTCAAGTGTTGATCCCTAATCTGGCCTACCAAGACTGGGGTGCAGCCGGTGGGAAGTGGTGGGGCTGGGCTGTAGCAGCACCGTTTCATGGTATTTAGGGCTGACCCTGGGAAACTGAGGGTGTGACAGATTCTTTGGAAAGTATTATGGAAAGATATGGTGATAAATGCTCCTATATCTTTCCAGTTTTGTCCTATTACTTTTTACATTTGATTCCTTTTAGTACTGCCCCAGATGTTCCTGTTATGGATCTTCACATGGACTTGGGTCACCCAGCCCTCCTTCTGACAAAAGGAGGAGGAAGCATCATGTAATTTAGAAGAGGATGGAAACATACAAATGGATGACTGCCTCCCTCTCCACCACTCATTTAAAAATCATGAGACTCCTAGATAGAAAGCAGGATAGCAGCTGAGGGGGAGGGGTTTAGGGGGTGGAGGGAGGAGCAAAAAGGACTCCTGGACATGGTCTGCGGTGTGGTGGTTGCAGGGGGATGAGGGGTACATGGTAATGCAGATAAATACAATAACATTTAAAAATAACAGTTATAAAAAATTGAGAAATTCTTGAACCAATGTTTTCCACAAATGGTATGGACTGGTTTAAAAATTCATGGGTAAAATAGTGGTTCAATAAAATGAAAAAGGTACATTTGTTAGGGCTGTAGTAAACCGTCACCACAGGGCAGAAATCATGAATCTGTGTTATGTTCACTTTTATGTGTAAAGTTTTAAAATTTCATTTTGGCATGTTTATTTGATCATACGTGTTTACCTTGAGTTCAAATTCATTGTTTATTTGAAACAGTAGTTAAAAATATAAAGTATATATATTTTTAAAATTTTCAAGAGAATGTTTTGATAGTACATTTCTAATATTTTAAAATAAAATTTTGGAGAAGGTTGTAGAGTAACATTTTTTGTATACCAACTTTACACCAAACATTGTACTGAGTATAGTTACTTAAATGTTACCATTAAATATGTTTTACAGTTCGTAAGGATAATTATCCTTAAGTAGCAGAAGAGAAAATAGAATCTCATAATGGCGACTTGCCCAAAATCACAGCAGTTAATACATAGTGGGATTAGAACTTGAGTTCGTATGAAGTCTGTCAGATTCCAATGTACTTATTCTTTTAAGTAGTAAGGAATCAGGTGGTCAAATACTTTATATGTGAGGTAACCAATTTCATGTTGTTCTTAAGCCCTGCACTACGGTGCTTTTAATTCTAAGATACACTTACTATTGTCAACAAGTATTGGCTTTATTTTTGCTTGGTTTCCCCCAAACACTGGTGGATTAGGCACTGGTGTGAGGAGGATAGGAGTTAGTGAATGCTTGAGAGGAGATAAAGGCACTGCCTGGAGGGAGTCAGGTCTGCATTCCGGGAGGGAGGTGTGCATTTATCAGTAATCTGCCACATTTACGAACATTCGTTCTCAAACTGTCACATAGTAAAAGGTATTTTTCAAGGAACATATAGATCCAAGAAAAGCAAAAAGTAAAAAGATTGAATAGAGACTTCTTCAAATAGAGAATAATAAATGCCAAAATAATGGATTTAGCAAAATAGCACTTTAAAATGACTTTTTTGGGGGGTGGGGTGAGGAAAATTGATGAATCCAAATTTAGTAGTGTCAGTTTTACCCATCATGTGAAACTTGTTTGTCAGATTTTTAATTAGCTTACCAGAAATCAAGGAATGTAACCAACATATTGGTATGTATATGTGATTTCTAAACCTTAGGCTATAGGGTTAAAGTGGAAAATGATACTCTCTTTCATATAGGGGATTATTTTAATTTGATTGTGTATTTTTGCCAGAGGGAAAAAAATTAATACCTTTAAAATATTTTCCTTAAAGTTGGACATGAAAACCAAAATGATAGAAGCTAAATGTCACGAAGAGAAGCTTAAACTTCAACAGAAACACGATGCTGATGTTCAGAAGGTAGGGTGTGTACCATGTGATCTTTTATTAATATTGAATGTTTGAAACATTCAAGGTCTTGTGATCATTCATCTGTCCATCCATCCACCCACCGTCCATCTTTCCACTTGTTGGTCTGTCAACCTGTCTGTCTATCCATCCGTTCGTCTGTCCATCCATCCATCCATCCATCTACTTATTTACATACTTATGATAGTCTATCATAAATGTAATTTGCTAAATTAATATTGCAGCAAAAGTTGATCTTTAAACTTTATTTGCTAAACATGTATTTACATAAATTCTTACAGTTTACTTTACCTTTTAGTTTATCTATAAACACTAAGGTTTGTTTGGCCTAATATTTTTTCCCATTTTCTGGCAATTAAAATTCCCCTTTTAGTTTGAAACGGACTCACGGACTCTGTTCCGTTTGGCGTAGACCGCACACTAGCTCCGGCAATGCAGGCCCCTTCGCTCGTCCCCTCATCGGTGCTTGTGCCTTCCAGCATTTCAGTCTGGGTTTTTAAATGGAGTTAACTTTCCTTCTTACTGGGCACAACAGAAGTCATCAATTTATGGTTATCCTACATGGAGTTTGAATTGAAACTGTATTTTAGTCATGATTAAAAAAATAGTGGTATATATCTCCAACAGAAACTTATCATGTACCGTGTCAGAAAGGCACGCTTATGATTCTGCTTCACAAGACTCAGTGGCGGAAACGGAGGCAGGGGGTGGAGGCCACAGCAGCACATACCTGAGCTTCCTTCAAAGCTGAAGTACACGCATAGTAACATTTAGTCAGGTGACTATTTGGCTCCTCTTTCACAGCAACAAGAAGGAAACCACTGATTGACAATTAAAAAGAAAAAATATTTAATCCTTTTTCCTCTCCTTTCCTCTTTCCCATTCAAATTTTAAAGACAAATATTACTTTCTGGTCTTAATGGAATTTTTACCTTAGTTTAAATTGGTTAGATAAAACAGTTCTCTATCATAAATATATTAGAGATTCAGTAATATAATTACTGTTCAAGTGAAATAGAATCTATTGATGTATAAATTAAAGGAATATCAAATATATTTGGAAACATCATGGTAATAGAGCTTGAAATAGGCTTTTGGTGTGTCTGTTACAAAGATCTATTCTAAGAGAAGCTTTTAATGATAAAATCCTTTCCCAGAATTTTTCTTTTTAAACAAACGTTGTTTGAAAAAGGAAAGCAATGTAGCTAGTTTGAAATGCCAGGTAAAATACAAATGCAATCCTTGACCTTATACCATATGTGGAAAGTATGGTCCTCAGTGTGTTGCTTGTACGGCATTTCCTAAGTGTCAGGAGTTGGGGACCAACAAAATTCAGAGTGTTTTATCTATTTGCCTACATTCTTTTCCTCTAAGCTTCTTTGTGGATGGATGTTAGGGTGAACTAGCTCCGTCCCTTATTTACCAACCATTCTTACAGGTGGGACTTCACTTTACCTTTCACAGTGAAGGGTAAAGTAAAATGTTGGCAACAAAATCACTAAGAAAAAATTGGTTAGACATTGGTGAATACCTTTTTCTACTTAGCTGACTTTGGGTGTATAGGAAATATACTCCAACCATAAGAAAGGTGGATATTTATACTCCTGCCTGAGTTTTTTTGCCCACTTGGTTAGCACATGTTTTTTTCCTCATTGCTAATTTTCCTGCATTTTGATTATTTCTCTGTTTGTTTTTTTGAGTGTATATGTTTTTAGAAGTGCAGGGGTTGTCAAAAGTAGGTTTACAGTTGTTCAGACAGAATAAGGCGAGTTATGATTATTACAATAGATATATTAAATCAAAAGAATGTCACTCACAACTGAAAACCTATTTTTGCCCACCCCTGTGTATAACAATCATGTTAATTTTTTTATTGTTGTTCAAGTACAGTTGTCTCCATTTTCCCTCTACCACTGTCCCCCACCCCACCCACCCTCACCCTCAATCCTACCCCCTCTTTGGTTTTGTCCATGGGTCCTTTAAATGATTAATTTTAGAACTTCTGACACTATATAAATTCATGATGTAAAATATTCATGCTGTTTTGACATATTTTGAGATGATTTTTCTGATTCACAATAGCAGAGCTAGATATAAAAGAAGCTTATTACCTCTCATCTTCCCATGTATCTGAGAATTCTTGTTATTGTGCATGAAAATGATAGGACACTAGTGGGAAGATTCAGAGATATGTGCATCTGAAGATGTTCTATTCCAATGTGGTGGGGAGGTGAATTGTACTATCCCAATGTGTCAAGTTCTGATGGCTTCTCCCTGCTACTTTATGACAGTTTTATCTCTGAGTAATATGTTAGAGAATCACCTAATTTATTATTTATAGTCTCCTTAAAGATTGATACATGAAAATTCAAAGCAGATAGCACATCTCGTAATCATTTATTCTAACACATTTACTATTTTCTCAATGCACTAAAATATAATTTTTATATCTTTTATGGGATTAGCTGAGATAGGCTTGCAAAAAATATTGAGCTCATTTAAAAAATTATGTGTTCTGTATGTCAAACAACATAGCATACTAAGACATTTTCAATTCATTTGCAGATTTTAGAAAGAAAGAATAGTGAAATAGAAGAATTGAAAACTTTGTACAAAAAGAAACAAAATGAAATGGAGGAGACTATTACAAAACTTGAAAAGAAAGGTGATGTTGTATTGTTACATAAATCTTGTAATAATATTGTCATTTTATTTTAGTAGTTATATAAAGTGAAATTTTACTTCTGACCTTTCATAGTATGAGACGGCAGTGTTTATGTAGGTTTCCATCAGTGGATGTGTTTATGTGAGCTTCCATATGCGTGGGGAGACACTGTGTGTGTGTGTGTGTGTGTGTGTGTGTTGGCAGTCGTGGTCGGTTTGGTTAAGGAACTGGAAGAGTCTGTCACTGTTAGTTCTTCTTAACTCTCTGTGTCCTTATTGGGCTGCTATAGGTCAGTCATAGAATTAGAATTTACTGGCTTTCACAAAGAAATCTAGGGAAATTATTCCTTGTGCCTAATAAAATTCATTACATTAAGAATCTACTTATGCCTGATAGTATATGTTAGTATCATGACTGACAGAACATTTAAAAAGTATTCCCCATTTATACTTTTCATTATGAAATAAAAGAAACACATGTGATCAAGTGTTAAATTGATTATGATGATAAGTCAAAACATCTAAATGCAACAGGCAGCCATTAGAGAGACTGTTGAAATCATTTTTGGAGAAAAGAACTTTAAAAATTTCAGATACTGTAGTAGAAATGCTGATACTGGTAAGTTTTGGGAAGGATGCTACAAAACTCCATTTAGCTGGAGTGGATGTCCTATACATTAAGAGATAGATTGAAAAAGATAAGACAAGTGATTCGGCATGACTTAAGCATGACCTTGAATTTCAGACTTAGAAGTTTTAAATTTATCCTGTAGATGCTGGGGAGGCAGAGAAGAGTTTTGAGAGGTGGGCTTTAGGACCTCAAGTTTCAGCAGGAGTGGCCCCGCAGTGGTGAGTGTGCCACCATGGTGAGGCCAACGCCCAGTCTGTTCCAATAGTCAGAGGTAGAATAGAGTGAGAGAGAGAGAGAGCATCCCACTTATTAGAAAACGGGCTCCAAGCCCAGGACTGCGCTTCAGTGTCTGCTGTGTGACACCAGGAAGTCTCTGGGCCTGGGCTCACTCGTTATCATGGTGAGGGTGGAATGAATGATGCAGAAAGTTCTGTCCAACTCAGAGACTTGGTGCTTCTGTTCTCCTGTGATTTTGCTTTTAAGATGATAAGGGCCCAGAATGTCTCAATGTTGGAAGTGGGAGTACTGAGAATGGAACCAAAGAAGGGATTTTGAAGGATCTGGTGAATGATAAGAATGTAGGTGATGAGTAAGAAGAAAGGGGAGACGAGGTTTCATTTAGGGGCTTCCATGTGGAACTTACTGGCTCTGTCACCACTCACCAAGCTGAGTGTGTTTGAGAGAATGGTAATGCCCTTGAAATTTAGGATGGCAATTACATATAGTTACCTAATGAAATAGGTATTTTTAGCTTTATTCTCAGCCTTAAATGTTGGTTAGAAGTTTGTTCAGGTTCTTTCTCCAAATATTAATAGCTACAAAAATTTTTAAATTTCTTCCTAGGTTTTTCTTTCTTACCTTTATTTAAACCAGACAATTTAAATATGCCAAAGGTTTAAATTGTGAAATAAAATGTTATATATGCTATAACATATATAAATGTTATATATATGTAATAAACATATATATTAGGTTAACTTGGACTCTCCTTTCTCCCCTTGTTATGAAGTTGAGATGTAAGAGTGAAAGACATTTCTATGTAAATGTTTATGAAAATTTTGCTGTTTTTGAGGAATAGTTGACATACGTTACATTGGTTTCAGATGTACAACACAGTGATTATACAGTATACTTGTGTATGCTGTGAAATGATCACTGCAGCAAATTCAGTTACATCCGTCACCACATATAGTTACAGAGTTAGGTTTTGCTATTTTAAAGTAAGTGAGAAAGAACATGTTCAGGGAGCTAAGAAAATACTACATTTAAGCAAACATACAGCTGAACTTATTTTACACAAACATATTAAACAAATTTTTGCTTAAATCACTGACAGTTTATATCATTTAAAAAAGATTTTATTTAAAAGAAATATGAAAAAAGTGATTTATAAGGGAAATATTTTATATAATTTAAAGAATATTTTGCTTTAGTAACATAAACCTTGGCAATGACTTCAAAGTGGCTAGGAGCCGCTTTCAGTGGGTGGAGTGATGGGTTCCTTTATTCCGCGCACCTGTCTGGGAGCACATGCCCTACGCGGCGCTGTTAGGCTCTGCAGGTGAAATGTTGAAATATCTTTCTCCTCAGGAAATAGGCAAGTAAACCATTATAACACATAACGTGATAGGTGGTTTAATGGGGAAATATATGAGGTTCTTGGGCATAGAGAAGTTTCTTTCTGCCCCTGCAAGATGAGGACTCTGGTTGGCGAAGGTTCACAAAGAAGGCGATAATTGAATTGAGGCTAATGAGTAGGAGTTTTTCAACAAGGGAGGGAAGGTCATTCGTTCCAGGTGGATGAATGACCATATTTAGGCATAAGGTATGAGGTTTTTGGCTTTTACCTTTTAGGTGAGGGGAATTGTAGAATTTTTTTAAGTCCAGGAGTAACATTACTGGATTTGCACTGTAGAAACGCCTTTTTAAGAGCAACAGAGAGTCCATGGAGGGGAATGATACCGAGGCCGGCACACTGTTGAAATTGTCTAGGGAGTGAGTAACGAGGGCTTCAACCAAGATGGTGATGGTGGGAGTGGGGAGAAGAGAGGAAGGAATAAGGTATTTTATAAGACAGAATTGAGAAGACTTTGTGAAAAGTAGAATTATCTTAGTGGTGCACTATGTGTTTTGTCGTCGAACTCTCATGTGGTAGCTAGAATTGGTTTAACTATGTTTTTATCACTTTTGACAGTTCAGGCCCTTATACGTGATTGTCAAGTTATCAGAGAGACTAAGGAGAATCAGATTGCAGAGCTGAAGAAAATATGTGAACAAAGCACAGAGTTTCTGAATAATGATTGGGAAAAAAAGGTAAGCTACATAAAAAAAAGTTACTGAAAATGTAAAGGTTGATGCTTCAAAGTAACATTTAATTATAAAAATAATGGATGATACAGAAAGGTATGAACAAAGAAAATAAAGAAACTTAAAATTTTAGACTAAAAATAGCTACTATTTATGTTTTGATATATTTTATTCTAGAAGTCTAATGGTTTATAAAATAATTTTCATTAGGAAACTTACTTTGGATAAATCTTGAATTTAATCAGTGTTCTGAATATGTTTGTCATTGCCAATAGATTTTAAGCAAAATTAGTACAGAAAGAGCAGTATGATAATTTTTGGAAATTGAACTTTTAAAATTTTGGATTTATGCCATTGAATTATTTCTTTCATGAAATTTCAGATATAATAACAGTTATAGTATAAACTTGTTTTTGATGTAAACAGACTCAGTAGTGGTTGTGTTATTCTTGAAAGAGCATTTAATTTAATTAAGAAAAATATTTTCTGTATAAGTTAGCAGGGCCAAGAGTAATGTAATAAAAATACTCATTATGAATGTGTCTTATCTAGTCATACAGTGCTTTCACTTAGGAGCCCTTTGCCAGTAGTTCCAATTACAGCATGTATTCAAAAGAAATTAAATGTTTTTTCTTTTGAGGTATTCTATTATGTAGATCTTGAATGAACTCATACTGGTATTCTGTCAATTAGTCTGGGTTCAAAATATTTTACTGAAAGAAACAAGTGCCTTCCCAAGCACACTTGTTGGTCTGCTGTGTGTCCTGGTGACGGATGGCAGCTTCAGGACCAGTCTGGGAAGTGCACTGTGCATGTGTTAAAATGGGTAGAGTTACCTCTGCTCTAGCTTTAGTTTGTTAATTTCTCACATTTTGCTGTATATTTTCTATAAATTTGGCATCTGTTTGTGCTTGCTGCAGGTATTTGTGTACACAGCAGGCCCCATTCCCTAGTGCCTTATTTCCCAGTTTAAGTCGTCAGGTATTTGAAAAGTCTTCTGCCTTCTACCGTATAGAAGGGTGCATTTTATTCTTTCAGCTAGATTAGTAAATCTTTCTTACAGTTACACAAACATTAGTAGATGTGAGAACATGCAAACGTGGTTGAAGGTCTTTTTTTGGGAAGTACAATTGCATGTCAGTCTGGGCAGAGATGAAAACCTGGGGCAAGCTGGATCAGTTCCAAAATTAATAAGCAGATGATAGATTTATTTTGTGATTTATGTAATCATTCATTCAAAAGTTATTACATATCTACATGGACAAGGTGGTGTGATATATGTGCGTATTTATTCATTCTTTAACAGAAATTCCTATCTTTCATCTTGCACTTTAAATCCTAGTTACCCTGCTACCTATTTAAAATCTCTCCTTGATCTAAGTTCCGGCGTTCTTCCCAAACTCCGTCTTCCTTTGTTGCTGAAATCGTCTCCTCCTAGGGTTTTCCCTTTTCCTCTTCCCTGTGGTATTGCTCTCTACCCGTCTGCTCGCTCCTCTTACTGCCTCACCTCTCACATCTAATCATTTGCCAAGTTCTGTTCATTCCACTGGTTTTGAATTTTATTCACCATTGTCCCTTCCCTAATTTCCCGTCCATTGGCTGTTGCCTAGATTTGCTGTCCCGGGACTGTGCACCCACCTCTTCAGTCCGTGCCCCACGATACAACTGTGTTGATGGGTTTTCTAAAACGCAAGTCTGGTTTGCCTGACTATCATGTTTAAATCCCTGTGGTGCTTCCCAGCTGCCCTTGGGGTTTCCAAGGCTCTATATGATTGAGACTGATGACGTTCAAGCCTCACCTTTTGTCACAATCCTACCTGCTTCTTGGACATTTCTACCAGCTGTACAAAACTCTCCCGTTATTTCATGGTACCATGCTCTTCCCAATCTGTGTTTAAAACAAGTTGAGTTATGATTCAGGCACCATACAATTCACCCTCTTAAAGGGTACAGTTCAGTGGTTTTCGGTATATTTACGAAGTTGTGCCATCATCTCCCGTGTCACCCCCACCCTGAAGCCCTCCAGGAGCCCACCCACAGGCACCTCATTAGAACAAAAGCACTCCTACCACCTAGGAAATTCCAAGGAACTGAGGAGCTGTGTGGCAGGAACCAGGGTCAAAGACCAAATATCAGAACAAAAGATGCTCCTAGTGTTCTTATCACTTAGAAAATTCCAAGGATTTGGGGTGCACTGTACCAGAAACCTGGGGCAGAGACCATGATCTGTATCTGTGCTGTTATATTATAGGTAGATACCTAGTGGAATTTCTGGGTTATGTGGTTTATTCTATATTTAATATTTCAAGGAACTACCAGACTGTTTTAAAGTGGCTGCACCATTAACCTGTGGGCTTTTTTACTTTTCCTTGTCTATGGACAGATTCCTAGCTCCTCTTGGGCTCCTCTGGCATGAGGCAACTACATGGTCAGATGTCCAGGCTAAAGACCAATGACTAAGGTGCTGGGAAGGCCTTTGTGTCCCTGTACCCCTTGCCAAACCCGGCTAAAATACTTCCTTGAGAATTTATAGGTCCCCTTCTTATCAGGGCTGTGATGGCATCCTTGTGGTTTAATAAACCCTAGCAAGATTTGCACTCTGGAGCAGGCCTAACGTTTGCTGCTATAACAGTTTATCACCCAGAGGAATATTCACCTGTGAAACCCTCCCAGACCATATGACCTGGACTCCAGTCCATTGCTAGATTTGGGGAAGCTCTCACGGATATGTTGTGCCTGGTACACACTGGAGATTCATAAAATTTGTTGGATGAATGAGTACGGTCATCTCCAGTTAGAGTATTGGACCAGATATACCTGTTTGATCCTTAAATCAATCAACCGACTTGAAGTATACTTGTTTTTGACAGTGTTATTTTTACCCTTCCAGTCTCAACTGTAAATGCCCTGGATTAGTGTTAAAGACTTAGAGATACCCTTCCAGCTTCTACAGGCACATTCACTTTACAAAGCGATTGTGGGATACACCTGAGAAACCACTAGGTATTAAGGGGCTACTAAGCACAGTAGATTTTTGACAGTTGGTAGGCATATGTCCTAGGACCTTTGAGAGACCATAAACATGAAGAACCCACTGCACCCTAAATGTAACCACAGAATTGTACTGTAAGTGACTTACTTAGAGCCCTTTGTCAGAGTTACCATGCCTATTGGTCACCAGCTACGAAGCAGCACTGAAATTTGGATGCTGTGGGCTTGCCTACACTCTTGTACCTACAATTCTAAGTGATTGACTTTTGAATGCTAGACATAACACCAGCTCGAAACATTTGTAGCTTTGGCAAAGATACAAATACAACATAGCAGGGATTCGGGGGACCACTTACATTTAATGGTCAAAACTGCATGTGTCAAATGTGAGAAACCTAGGGGTCTTCTGTGTGGCTATTACTGAGCCATTCTCATTCTTCTTGCTCAGCTAGAAACTAGAAGAAAAGTTCTTGGTACCCCTTGGTACCCCCAATAATTAGCATAATTATTGCCTGCATTCTGCCTCTGGTTTACCATCTCTCAGGGTTTTCCCTATTCATTCAGTATCTTCCTAGTCAAATAAGAACTGTATGCCCGGGTCGTATCCTTGTTCTCTCTCTCCTATTCATGAATGGGAAGTCAGGTATATCTTTTAGACTATATGCCTCCTGCCTTCCCCTCCTATTGAGTGAGCCTGGGGCTGGGTGCACAGGATAGGAGTTAGACTCAGAGTCCCACTCCCATTCAGATAAGTGAAGGAATGCCCACAAGGCTGCGGGCACAGGTTTTCAGTTCCCTTTGGAAGCTGTCCTTTGAACCTTGTTTTCTTTACCTTAGTTATGTAGTTATTTAGATATTTAGAGTATAATCTTTAGGAAGAAAGACCTGTGTACACGAGGACATATAGTATAGTGTTCTTAAAGAATTCTTTCTCTATTTGATTTATAATGCCATCTTTGTGTTCACTTTTATATAGATGATGGAATGGACAAAAATAGTTTTCTGTTGGAAGAAAGGTGAAGGAGAAATAATTTTTAACGTTACTCTTGTGCAAATTTTCATACAAGTAATATGAAAATACAGACAAATAATATTCCTAATCAATAATAATATTACAAAGATTTCTATGTGATTTCAGGCTAATACAAGTGTTATTTAGCTGAGATATTGTATTATATCTCTGATTTATTTACTTTTGCTACCTGAGGTGGATAATTCCCTTTAATATTCATTGATCTATTAAAATGTCCAATTTAGGAAAATAAAATAATTTCTAAATCATGCTCTCTTTATATAACATCTTTACTTTGAATGTTTATGAGTTTTATATATTTTATCATTTGGGACACCATGTAAATAAATAGAGAAATACAGGAAAACATTTTTTTCTGAATTGCAAAATAGTGTATTTTATAATGGTGATGAAAGAGTCCATTTTTTCTTTCACTGTGTAGCTCCACAATGCTGTGGCCGAAATGGAAAAGGAGAAGTTTGATCTTCAAAAGCGACACACAGAAAACATTCAGGAATTGCTGGAGGACACAAACGCACGTCTGAGTAAAATGGAGGGTGAATACGTGGCCCAGACCCAGTCCACAGTGAGTCTTTTTCTCGTTGCTTGCCATTTGTAGAAACGGTCCCCTTACTCTCCACGTCCCCGTGCTGACCTGCTCAGTGAATAAGTGAGTGTGATGCAGGGTTAGAAGGAGTCGCTCTGCCTCCCGACTTGATACAGACTTCCATGTGACAGTGGGCAGTCTCCCGACGGAGCCGTGGGGTTTCACTCTGCGTTGTTTGATCCCCCCTTTACTCAGCCCCCCTTGACCTCTACAAATCTTTCTTGTCTTCTCCCTGGCTTTCAGTCTAGAGATAATTTCTTTTTCTTTTTGTTATCTGTTTCATTCTCTTTAACTGAAGAGTTGATTGTTTTTTTTGAAAGTATTTAATGCTAGGGTAAAAGAAATCAAATAGGGGATAGGAGTAGTGTGACCACTTTAAGACAGATTTTCTGAGTAGATTCATCTGTACTGAGGGAGTAGACATGGTTATCGCATGGGTAAGCCCCAAAAGTCCCCTTCCTATGAGGATGCAGAAAGAAGTCCCCATAGCAGAGAGACCAGCAGAAATGGACGGTCCCTGAGGAGCCCCCTCACAAGCACCTGGTGGCAGTGGGGAGGTGTGAAGGAGGAAATGTCTTCAGCCTTTTGGAAGCCCAACTGACGTCGTAAAGCATGTAAGCCTAGACAGGTAGACTAATGGCGCATGAACCAGGGCTCCTCAAGTCCAAGGTAAGTTCACTTCATTAATCTGGTCCCTAATGTGATACGACTTCATGGAATGGTAACATCTTATATCCTGGGCATGAACCCAGTCCTCACTTACCACACAACCCAGCCATGCCTGGCGGGTCCAAGTATGTCCTCGAGTTTTAACCTGTGGAAGCTGAACAACAGTTAGTCACCCAGGCACATCTCAGAAAAAGTGAAAAAGTGGGGAACAGGATCCACAGTGATGTGTATCTCGGGCTCTATGCGGAGAATAAACCGGAGGGGCCAGGAATGGGAGCAAGGAGACCAATGAGGAGGCTGTTGTAGCCTCCCGGGCAGGAGAGGTGGCAGCTTGGACCTGGGCGTCAGTCTAGAGATGAGAACTGGGGAGTGATGACGCAGGTCAGCAGGCGGGGAAGGCTGAGTGTCAGGGTCAGTGGGGACAAAAATATCAAGAATTTATTTTCTGGATAATCAGCATATTGATATTCAAAGTGATGAACAAAATCCAAATTTATATCTGAAATACATATTTGTCATCTCAACATCCTAAATTTTTATAAATGTGAATTAAATATATTAAGTAATTTTAAAGTTGAAATTTATGGAAGATATTGATTACCTAAAATGTTTACTTCACTGTTATATACTATTAATTAAATAATATTAAGAGAGCAGTATCTTTCACAGCAGGATTTTAAGTTTTTATGAATTTGGGTTGTAAAGAAAAGTGATACTTTGGAGCCAAGCGGTCACTGTCAGAAAAACTTCATTCTATTTTTAATGAAAGTTGAATTTCAAAATTAGCATTCAGACCTTGTCATTAGGTAATAGTAAATACAGAGAAAAAGGGACAGAGTCTGTCAGCAGGACCGAATTTAAGAATCATCAAAACTAGACAGATCTTGCTGAGCAGCTCCTGATTTAATAATTAAACAAGGGAGGGTTCAAGGCATGGCTCAAGATGAAAGACGAGACTGTCACTGAGAATTAGCTTCCTGGTTTCGCTGTTCTTCCAGGCTTGCTTTCTTCTGCTGCTGAGTCTTGTTTGCGTGCATTTGTTGTAAGCAGACACTGGTATAGATTGTTCAATTTATGCCTTTTGGTATTGGCAGGGATTCCCTTGTGTGAAACTCTTAGTTAAACATGTAAACTCTGGATTTTGAAAATAATACCAGAATTTACAAATATGAAAATTGCAGCAAAATTATTAGGTACTTGGGGAGGTAAAGGCTGTAAAATATAGGGCTTAGATGCAGTGAAAGTCTGTGGTGGCTTTATTGAGATGTTTGGCTTTATTGTAGCAGAGTTCATTATCTTGTTCTGTATCATAGGTCCCGCTGGTAGTTTTATGAAGTCTATTCAATCCTAATCAGAATAATTTTTATTTATTTATTTATTTATTTATTTATTTATTTATTTATTTATTTATTTGAGAGATTGAGAGAGAAAGGGAGAGAGAGAGGCTTCAGTTTTTCCTGTTATTCATGCATTCCTTGGTTGCCTCCTATATGTGCCCTGACTGGGGATTGAACCCACAACCTTGGTGTATGAGGATGACACTCTAACCAACTGAGCTACCTGGCCAGGGCCTATTGAATTTTGTCTCATGTTTTTCTCATGATGTGACTGGGGTTATGGGTTGAGGCAGTAAGGTCACAATGGTTAGGTGCTAATCTCATCACATCATATCAAGAGTACGTACTATTAATGATTTATCACTGTTGATATTAAAGTTGATCACATGGCTCAAGTAGTATTTGTTACATTTTACACTCTAAAGTTACTCTCTACTTTTCTGTATTGTCCTCTTTGGAAGGAAGTTACTCTGTGCAGCCCACACTTAAGGAGTGGGGAGTTCTGCTTTCTGCACTTAGGGTGTGGACTTTCTACATGATGTATTTGGAGTTTTTGTGCATGGGAGACTTATCTTTTCCCCCCATTTCATTAATTTATTCAGTCATTTATTGATATTGGTATGGATTCATGGATTCTTTTTATTTTGTGCTCTGAGTTATAATGCAACACTGCTTTATTTTGCTACGCAAATCGTTCCAGCTTTGGCCATTGGGAACTCTTTCACTGGGCTCCCAGAGCCCTTTGACATAATGCCCCTTGTCGTGGATTATGTGGAGAATGGTACTAGAAACTGAGATCTGTTTGACAGGTGTGCTCATTACGCTGGGGTGACGTATTTTATGCCCTCTCCCCTGACAAAGCAAGGGAGTATCTGTGCATTATAATCTGTCTATCTGTACATATCTACACACATCACTATATGTCACCATCTATATCCACATTAACTTAAACATAATTTCTTACCAATGTCTGTAACTCTAATCCATCACCACATGGATTAACCTAGCCTTCTCTCTCAATCCAACACTGGAAACGTGACTTCTACCGCCCTCCACCCATTTACTTAATTGTTCAATTCCATTATACATGTACACCAGGATCAGAGTTGTGAACCCAGACTCCCGTGGGGACCAACTTTGTCAGCTAGAGCACAGTGTGTATGGTCTTAGAGATGCCACTCATTCCAAAATTGCTTAGGTTATCACTTTCCCCCATCCTTTCAATGAGTTTTTTTCATGTATTTTTAATATATCTGGATTCTCTTGTCACAGTTTACATTTTTTTCCTGGAACCCCAAACCCCTAAGTGGTTTTTTTAAAAATTTGCCCACAATAAGGTTCATTTTTTTATGCTTTAAAATTCCATGGGTTTCAACAAATACATCTTGTCATTCAGCCATGATTATAGTATGATACATAATACTTTCACTGTCCTAAAAATCACCAGTGCTGGGCCCTATGTATCCCTCACCCCCTCTCCCTAGAATCCCTGGCAACCACTGATCTTTTGTACTGACTGTATAGTTTTGTATTTTCAAAAATGCCATGTAGTTGCAATCATGCAGTAAATAGCCTTTTCAGACTGGCTTCTTTCATGAAGCAATTATGCATTTAAGATTTCTCCATGTTTTTTGTGACTTGATAACACATTTCTTTTTATTGCCAAATAATATTCAGTTACATGGATGTACCATACTTTGTTTATCCATTTACCTACTGAAGAATTATGAATAAAACTGTTCTAAATATTCACTTGCTAGTTTTTGCATTGACATAGTTTTCAAATACATTGTGACTCAGAAATTTCAATACAGGAAATACAAGCAAAGAAATAAGTGCATATATGTACCATAGAACATGTATGAAATATTCATAGCAACATTATTTTTAACAGCCAAACACTGAAACAATCTATCCAATTTTAATTGATAGCCTTGCTGGGTAAAGTAGTCTTGGTCGCAGGCCTCTGGTTCTCATTACTTGGAATATTTCTTGCCATTCCCTTCTGCCTTGGAGTGTTTCCATTGAGAGGTCAGTTGCTAGTCTTATTGGGGCTCCCTTGTATGTTACTTCTTGTTTTTCCCTTGCTGCCTTTAATATTCTCTCTGTGTCTTGGAATTTTGCCATTTTAATTATGATGTGTCTTGAAGTGGGTCTCTTTGGGTTCCTCTTGATTGGGACTCTCTGTATTTCCTGGATTTGTGTGACTTTTTCTCTCATCAAATTAGGGAAATTTTCCATCATTACTTTTTCAAACAAGTTTTCTATCCTTTGCTCTTCTTCTTCTCCTTCTGGTATCCCTATTACATGGATATGATTACATTTCATGTTGTCTTCCATTTCCCTTAACCCCTCTTCATTCTTTCTGAGCCTCTTTTCCTTTTCTTGCTCTTTCTGGGTGTTTTTTTCTACCTTGTCCTCCAGCTTGCTGATCTGATCCTCTGCTTCATCAAGCCTGCTTTTGATTCCTTCTACTGTGTTCTTCAGTTCAGAAATTGTGTTCTTCATTTCCTCTTGGCCCTCGTTGATAGTTTCTATTTCCTTTGTCATGTTGTTGTAGTTTGCAGTGGGTTCATTGCAGTTTCCCTGTAGTTTTGGTAATTCTCGGTGAGCTCATTGAACTTCCTGATAACCCTTGCTTTGAACTCAGTATCTGATAGTGGAGTTGCTTCTATTTCATTTAGCATTCTTTCTGAGGCTTCCTCCTTTCCTTTCATTTAGGGATTATTTCTTTGTCTTCCCATTGTTTGTGAGACTCTTCTTGTTAGCCTCTACTTTTTAAATTGATCTATTCTGACTCCCTGGATTTATGGTGTGAACTTCTATGGTAGAAGACCTGTGAGATTCAGTGGTGTAGTCTCCTTGATCTTCTGAGCTCGCTGTTCTTGGGCTGTCATTTATGTTGGCTCTCTGTATGTCTTTGGGTTTTGATTGTGGTTGGGTCTTTCTTTGGTGGGTCCTTCCTTCCAGCTGGTTAACTGAGGGTCACTCCATCCACCATGTCTTGTATTTTGTTGTACAGGTATGGGCAGGTTATGTTGAAGCCGGTTCTTCCGTGTGTACAAGGTTTTGAGGATTCACTCTTGCTCTTGTTCAGTTGTTTGTTCTGAGTAATTTCTCCACCATTTAGTTGTATTTCCAGATCTGACCTGGGTTGAGTTAGTGTGGCTTCCAGTCCCTCCTTCATCTTCTTATGTTGTTATCTGTTGGTGGTTCCTTTGTTGGTGGGTTTCCTCTTCCAGCAGGTATCCTGGTGTTCACAGCTCCCACCTACTGGTCTGATTTTTCAATGTCCTCTACAATTTTTGGTCTCCAATCTTCATATATGCTGGGATACCGTTGGCTGTTCGCTCTGTTCCTCAGAAGATCAGCTAGGTGTTCCCACCTGTGCACAGGGGGGGGAGTGGCCTCTGCTGCCACCTATCTTACCACCATCTTCTCCCCCTTTTCTAAACTTTCTTGTAATTTTCAATGTGCCAATTCTTTTGGCATATTAGGTTTTGAACATAGAAGATTTATAATTTTTGCCACTTCTCATCTCCTTCATTTAGTATTTTACTCAATCATATTACTTACTGCTTTGGAAATTTTTCTTAGATCTGTTCTCCTCCCCTTCTGTTTCCATAGCTACCACTTGTGTCCAGGCCATTGTCGCCTCATTCTGGGACTCTTCTGCTAACCTGCCAGGAGCTCTCCCTGTCTCCTCTTGTTCCATGTCTCACAAATGCTATTTGTCTCATTTTTCCCATACCAAGAACTTGAATTACTAATTCAATGCCTATAACTACTGCTTACAAGCAATGTCCTCTCAAGAACTCCAACTTAGTCTTCCGAATGCTGCCTTTGAGTTCACAGCGTGGGAACGTGGTCCCTGCACCCGAGGTAATCTGTTTGCCCTTAGCTGGACAGTTTCATTTCCTTCTTGGATCCTAGGAGCTCAGGGGTTGTTACACACCCCTGAGCTCCCCTTCCACACTGCCTGCTGCCACCTGAGAATATGGTTCTGCATCAGCATCTTTTTTTCTGAATAACTTTTTACCCTGTTTGAAGTCTCCACTATTTTATGTCTCCTCAGTTTTTTGTATTCAGCTTTAAAAAGATTATTTTGGCCAAATGTTGTTCTTAAGGTATTTCGTATATGTCTATAGGCTTTCCCTTGACATTATGTTTTAATTTTTTTTTAAATTTCCTTTGTGCCTACTTTATCTTGTATAAGACATAATGAGAGTTAAGAAAATGCTTTAAAATAAATAATAAAAATAAAAGCAATAAATAAAAATAAGTATTAAAGTGAATAGCTATCATAATTTTTTTCTTCTTGAATCAGAAAGTTGTATGAGTATTTGCAAAAGTATTTGTTCAATAAATATAGATCTTAATACTGAGAGGCCTATTGATGTAATGCAATTAATTGAATTTTAATTGTTGACCCAGCTCGTATACCTGGGGGAGCTATTCTTTTTATTTCTATTATTGATTTAATTGGGAGTGCACTCTTCATACTTGTATGGTGCTAGAGTAAGAATTGTTATTGTAAAAAGACAAGCCTAATCTTTTTGAATTAGAAATATTATCCCATGATAACATTTGGGATGAACAGTTTAATTCATTCAAATCAGAGAAAGTTGAATGAGATTATATAATCATTAGCTACTATAATAGGGCTGATAAGGCCCTGGCTGGTGTAGCTCAGTGGAGTAAGCACCAGCCTGTGAACCAAAGGGTCGCTGGTTGGATTCCCAGTCAGGGCACATGCCTGGGTTGTGGGCCAGGTCCCCAGCAGGGGACACAGGAGAGGCAACCACACATTGATGTTTCTCTCCCTCTCTTTCTCCCTCCCTTCCCCTCTCTCTAAAATAACAAATCTTAAAAAAAAAATCTCTCTATGGTGCTGATATGGACATAAAAAAACAAAACAAGGAAAAGGTTAGAGTTTTTCCATGCAGTTTGAAATGGAAGAGACAGGTAATCATATAATACCCCATTCACACTGCCACTACCGGAGAGAGAGGCAGACAGAGGTGGGAATGAAAAAGGGAGGGAGAGGTTGAGGTTTTATTTTTAGAGCATTCAAGTTTTATATTTTAAAACTGATTTCTTAAAGACTTTTTGGCATATTTTAAAACTGACGACTTTTTAAAATTTAATTTAATTATGGTAAATATTCAAGACATCATTGAATAATGAGCCATCTCTATTTTAATAGGATATTTAGGGGACCTTTTTTGGTAATAAGTTATTTCTGTAGCTCTAGTTCCTTATAACACATTTGTACTTATTGATTTTAACCTGGCATGTGTGATGTTTTTTAAGAAATGAAAATTTTCTTCATTTGCCTTCCTTTTTTTCTGCCTTTCATCTCATTTCCTTATGATATACAAAGTGGGGCGAAAGTCAGTTTACTGTTGCTAGTCTCCATGGTTTGCATACTCACAAATGTAGCCCTACTTTTGCCCGACCCTGTGTTTGTATAGCTTCTATGCTGACCCATTTTTAAAGCTATGACTCATCTTTCAATGTACACATTTTTCCTTGGCCAGTTACTTAAAGACAGTTTCTGGGTGTATGTGGCTAGGCCTTGTTCCGTAGTAGCGTGGATTTCTTATTATGCAGTGACATATGTGAGTAAATTCTCTTAGCATTTCAGTACTTTGTAGCCACTGTTAGGCCTCTCATAATGTCATTTCTTTTCCTTAATTGATTTCAGCTGTAGATTGCTTCCTGCAAATATGATGTCTGTGATTTTTAAAAATGTGTCCCAGTCTTTCCTCATTCTTTTTCTTGCCCTATTGAGTTCAGAGATACTGTAGTTACAATATGTTATTGTTGAACCAAGAAAGAAATTCTTTGTTGCAAATTAGTTTGGATAACTTTGTTCTGATGCTGTTGTCTAAGGTCTCCAGCCCTGGGTCATCCTCTCTTAGAGTGTTCCTGCATTTCTATTTGATTATCATTTAATCTTGCAGGCCTTCCTCATATGCTTTGAGCCAGGATAACAAATTCCTTGTAAGTTTTATGATTTCAATATCTGGGCCATCAGCATGTCTATTTCTAATTTTAGGTTTTTCCCCCTCTTGATTCTGTTTCCCGGTTTACCTGGTATTTTCTGATTGAATGTCAGACATTGTGCATAAATGCTCTGCACAATGTTACCTTCCTCCACGGAGGCTCCGCCCTGACTTATGAGAGGCAGCTAGTATGGAAGCAGCTCCCCTCGGCCCGTTCAGGGACTGAGCTGACTCAAGGCTGGATGCGGTGTTTGGTCTACCTCTGGTTCACTTCTGTTCCCAATAGTGGCCCTCAACACATGGCCTGGCTGAAAGCCTGTGATGTTGCAAGAAGTCTTCCCCTTCTAAAATACAAGTTTTACTCCTAAGTACAGTGATACTGCTGGAAACCGTGGTCTGCTTCTCAGAGTATTTTCCCTTTGTTCCTTAGTCTCCTGTCATATCCCTTGAGGAGAAAAGGGCTCGTGTAAACCTCACCTCTTTATGCATCTCTTCCCTCAGGGGTCTTGTTCCTCAAGTCCTAGCTGCCTGGCCACCCTTTGCTCTATCTAGTTTTCTTGCCCCATCCTCCTCCATCCAGATTAGAAAATGCCTCAAAGGTAAAAAAACAGTTTACAGAATATTGACTCATCTCTGAGGCTGCTTCCTCCAGCCCTCTTAAGTCCTACCTGGCTTGGAAGTTGGCCAGTATCTTCAAATGGATTTCTTTTGTATCTTTTTGTTTTTTCAGTTTTCGGTGGGAGTGTGATATGTTGCAAGGTACTCCTCCTTAGTGGGAAATCGCAGTTTCTCTCCTAGAGTTTATTAAGGTGGAGTTTCATTTCTGTTTTTAGTACTTCTTGTTTTTTTTTTTATGTGTGTGTGTAGTTTCCAAGAGAAGAAATCATCTTTAGTCCACCACTTACAGCTGGAAGGCAAAGGATATAGTCTTTTTCTTTCTTTCTTCTAGTCAGTTAATATTTAGGAAACATGGAGAGTTTAGCACATGTACCGGAAAATACTCTTTTGAAAGGAGTCCCTAAATCAGAAGGATCATTAATATAGACACAGAAAGAATAGGTTATATGGACAAGAAATCTGAGCATCAGACATGTGTCAGGCTCAGAGCTAGGAATTGCATGTATTTTAAAAAGCTAATCTATATATCATTTTTGATAGATATAGTTATTTCCATTTCTTATATTTGGAAGCTATTACATCGACATTTAAATTGAAGAAAGGTTGGTATGAGGTTTGGGTTGTAATATTATATAATGCTTAAATTTTACTTTAAATGTTTATCTTAGAGTATGAAAATATACTAATTGATTGAAACATCATCCTAAACATTTATAATTACTCACATTTACTGGAAGTGTAATTGTTAAAATAAAAGTTGATCATTTCATAATGTATATAAATATCAAATTACAACGATGTATACCTGAAATAGACAGGATAGTGTATGCCAATTATACCTCAATAAAAAAAAATCAGTTGACCTTTTAGCTAGTGCTTGCTTACCCTAATTTTAGATGGAGTATATAAACACCTTTATTTAGTTCTATAAAGATGAAAAATTCAAAATAACAAATATCAAATAATAATGAAATGACTTGATTATCTGAAAATTTTGAAGACTGGAAAAATGAAGTGCTTTTGATAAAATGGTAAGTAAAAAAATAAAACAAATCAAAATTTTGTTCACTGACCTGACTGGTGTGGTTTAGTGGGTTCACCATCATCCCACAAACTGAAAGGACGCCAGGTTGATTCCCAGTCAGGGCACATGCCTGGGTTGTGGGCCAGGTCCCCAGGTTGGGGTGTGCAAGAGGCAACGCATTGATCTTTCATATGTGGATGTTTCTCTCTGTCTCTCTCTCTCTATTTCCCTCTCTCTAAAAGTACATAAATGTTTTTAAAAATGAAAATTTTGTTCATTAACACTGGAACTAATAAAATATTCCTATATACTTATGTGGTAATATGTGTATTACATATGTTATAACCCTTGTATTAAAATACTTGGGTTATGAATTTCCTTTTTAAGATATTATTATATTGCTTTATAATTTAAAAAAATTTCTTAAACTTCGAGTGAAGAGCCAAGCACTGCTAAGTGCTCACCTAGCAATATAAATTTCTTAAGGTGCATAAAGAAAATGTAACCTTCCTGAGGATAAGGATATCAGTAAATATTCATTGAATGAATGAATGAATGAATGAGTGGCTGAAAGCATATAAACATGATGATCTTTCTCTCTTTTTAAAGATTTTATTTATTTATTTTTAGAGAGAGAGGGGGAAAGGAATGAGAAAAAGAGGGAGAGAAACATTGATGTGTGAGAGATACATCAATTGGTTGCCTCTCACACACCCCCTACTGAGGACCTGGCCTGCAATCCAGGCACATGTTCTGACTGGGAATTGAACTGGGGACCCAGGGGTTCCCAGTCCAGCACCCAATTCATTGAGCTACACCAGCTAGGGCAATGATCTTTCTTTTACGTTAGAAAGCATTTTTTTTAAAAGATTTGGTTAATTTAGAGGTTGGTTTAATTTTTATTAGTATGGCATATGGTACATTTGTTTTCTGTATTCTTATCTCTAATAGGGTATATATTTTCTTCAGGCTACTTAAAGATACTGCAGTGTTACGAAGTCAGTCAGAGGCTTTTTTAACAATGACCTATTCTTTTAGAACCAGGTGGTCAAAGAACTGGAGTCCCGTGTCCAGCAGCTGACTGGAGAAGCAGAGAACAGTAATTTACAGAAGCAGAAATTAATTCAAGAAAAAATGGAACTTGAGAGATGTTACCAGATAACGTGTAGTGAGTTACAAGAAGTAAAGGCAAGGTATTGTCTGAAGTTTGGTGTCTCTCAGGTGTGGCTATAAAGTCCTGATATTAACTCTGTAAAGTATCTGCCGAAGTTCATCATACCTTGTACATTAACCTTTGGCAGTTTCCAACCTAAATATTGCCATTTATTTGTTTTTTAAGTTCCATTTAACATAAGAATTATAATACTTTCTTAAAAATTGGTTAAAATGTAGGTAATTATTTGATACATTGAAAGATGGTGCATTTGGATTTGGCTGACTAAAGAATTCCATTCTAGAAATTTATTTTAAATATATTGGAACTGTATTTTATTCTCTTACTACTTTTAGGCGCAATGCACTGCATAAAGAGAAAGACCATCTTATAAATGATTATGAGCAAAACATGAAACTATTGCAAACCAAATATGATGCTGATATGAACCTTCTGAAAAAGGAACATGCGCTTTCAGCTTCTAAGGTATTATATATATGCTGATGTATGTACAAATAAAGGAATTTACTTTTATATAAAATATAAATATATATGTATGTTTACTCCGCTTATAGACATAGGTAGCCATGTAGAAGCTATTTGTCCTCAGAAATTAGTCTATCCTTGGTTTTATTCTTGAAATAACTGAAACAATATTTATTGGCATTTAAAATACTTCAGATGTTGAGTGTCCAATCCATAGGGTGACATAAGTATTTAATAAACTGAATTCTGCCATAATAAGCTAATCCTTGTACCAAAGTTTTAGAAAAAGGAAACGTAAAAGTGTGAGAACAGATACTCAGTTGTGCTAGTTGTACATTTTTAAAGGTTACTATGTGCATTATTATTATTATTACTATTTCAGTTTGAAATCTTGGTCATGCTTTAGTTTTTCTGTCATCGTATGCACGTGTGAGCCCACGGACACCCCAGGGCACTGCACACTTTGCATCTAAGAATTGGTACTTTCTGCAAAGACAGTCCATGGCTGCAATTCTAAGGTAGTCAGTTGTGTGGTATTTCAAGAATTAAATGTTCCAGTAGATTTGGTTTTAAATTAAAATTTGACAAGTTTTCTGTAAAACTTTTATTTCTGTAAAACCAATTATTTCTGCATTACTATTATATTTACATAGCTTTAAATACTAAACAGAATTTAATATAAATTTTTACTTTAAAAGATGAAATCTTTACTTTTTTAGTAAACATTTTTTATTCAGATTTACTGATCATTTTAATATTCAATGAGTCTTCAGAGGAGAAAAGATAAATTTATTCAACCAGAAGTTGTAAAGTGGTACAAAAATCAGTATTTTGGTTTTTTATTATTATTCTTAAATTCCTTATAGGCATCTGGTATGATTAAAGAATTAGAACAGAACGTCTGTCAATTAAAACAGCAGTTACAGGAATCAGAACTTCAAAGAAAGCAACAAATAAAGGTGAGTCTTGTATTTTTTTCACAGAATAACCATGGCTAAAACTCACCATTCCTTTTTTTGATTTATATGTACAAATGAGTCAAAAAACCTCCTTAAAAATGTAAGTAACCATTTCTGATTCTTTTATTGCATTTTATCATTTTTTTATTTTAGTTTTTAAATTTCTTTTAACAAAGATAGATGCTAATTGGATATAGAAAATAATTTGAATAATTTTTCTTTTGAAATTAATTTAAAAATAAATTTTGCTTAAACATATTAATTTTATTTATTTATTTATTTGTGGCCTATAATTGATATATAATATCCTATCGGTTCCAGATATACATCATAGTGATTTGATATTCATATATAGTAGGAAATGATCCCTACGATAAGCCTAATTACCATCTATCACCATGCAAAGTTACTACACTATTACTGACTCTATTCCCTGTGTTGTATATGACATCCCCATTACTTATTTCTTCCAAAACTGGGAGCTTTTCGTACCTCTTAATCCCCTTCCCTTCATCTGTTTCTCCCACCACCCGACCCTGTTCCCCTTTGGTAACCACTGGTTTGTTTCCTGTACCTATGAGTCTGTTTCTGTTTTGTTTTATTTGATTCTTCATGTAAGTGAAATCATATGGTATTTGTCTTCCTCTGACTTATTTCACTTAGCATAATACCCTCTAGGTTCGAAAAATAATTTTCTCCCTTTGAGTTATTATCTGCCAATCTTCATAATTTCACTCTCCCTCTCTCTCTCACTCTTTCATGCCTTTTAGATCTTTCCCTTTCCCTTATGGTCAGAAAATACCAGGCACTGGTGTATGATATAACTTCAAATCTATTATTTCCATATTGATTCAGTTGGTCATTTTAACTAATCTCCTAATCCTTAAGGGTCAGAAAGTTTCTCTTTCACTGTAAAGTATGTACTTTTAGGAGTAATAATATCTTCAAATAACTAAGGTTTTATTTCCTCGAACATAAAGCTAATCATGCTTCTATTTGTACTTTAAAAAATTGGACAGAAGGGGTGCTCTTACTAATATGCAAAACTCAGTGTTTGTCATTAAATAGATTTACTTATTTCATTAGATTATTAATTTTATTCTAGTAGCAATTTTAAGTATAACAAAGTAAATATTTATCATTCACAGGATCAAGAAAATAAATTTCAAATGGAGAAAAGTCATTTAAAACGCACCTATGAAAAAAAGGTAATGTATTTCTGTGGGAAGCTACATTTGAAATAGCAAATGATGCAATTAAAAATGAGGGTTGATTTTTTAAATAAAGATATGCATACTAGTCCTTAAAGAATAATTTTTTAAAAGATTTTATTTATTTTACCTTTAGAGAGGAAGGGAAGGAGAGAGGGAGAGAAATATCAATGTTTGGCTGCCTCTCGTGTGTCCCCTGCCGGGAACTGGCCTGCAACCCAGGCAAGTGGCCTGACTGGGAATCGAACTGCGATCCTTTGGTTCACAGGCCCTTGCTCAATCCACTGAGCTACACCAGCCAGGGCTAAGAATAATTTATTTCTAAGTTTATTTCAGTTAGCCAGCAAGTAATCAAATTATGGCTTTTCTTATTTTGTATGTTTATAAACAGCTTCGGTTCTTGATGCAGACTCGGACCAGCAGTGTCCGCAGTGTTGTGGATCCACGAACAAATTCACATGGACTGCTGAAGTCCTGTGGAGAAAAAGGGATGGCAGGGCCACTCTCTAAGTGAGAGAGTGCCCCAACCCTTGCCTGGACAGGCTTTTGTTGCCTTTCTGGGAGCATGACCTCAAGGCAGGCCTTCATTCTTCATTGTCAGGCAGTAATGATCAAACAATAGATAACATTCAAAGAACTATGAGGGCTTATTCTGAGCCAGGGTCAGTTAGCCAAAGGGCCATAAACTTTTGGGAAACAAACTCATTTCATGCTTGGACCCTTATCAGAAAATTGAGGGCATTCTTAGCAAAGCAGGTTTCACAGGGTTTTATGCATTCCTTCTAAGGCCTAATCACCCCAGGTAACCTCCGGCTCCTGCCCGGGGCTGCACCACATTGTCTCAGGCTTATGTCAGGCAGGGGAAGTAAGGCAGCCAAGAGATTAGGAGACTTCTTGCAGACAGAATGAGGACTCAGGCTATGTCAAAACCTAGGGGTGAGGGTCCATCACCCCCTTTTTCTATAGCCCCCCAAGTCCTTCCCTGAGGGCCCTATCATGACCATGTCTGTCTTAGGTCATCCCTCCTTTGA
The DNA here is from genome assembly GCA_004027475.1 of Anoura caudifer. Lineage (NCBI taxonomy): Eukaryota > Metazoa > Chordata > Mammalia > Chiroptera > Phyllostomidae > Anoura > Anoura caudifer. Next base: position 28,531 of record PVKU01000169.1, read on the forward strand.
GGGATCTTACTCATCATTGGCTAACCGGTCATCCGCCCTGGGCCAAGCAGGGTGAAGTAAAAGGGGGCAGAGGCGGCGCCTCTGCCAGGAAGATAAGCTTCGTCTCCTTAGTGGCTTATGGTCCCGAGGTCTCTTTACTCAGCCTTAGCCATGGGGGTTACAGCTTCTGAAACCAGGCATGGCAGTTCCCAACAGGTTCTGATGTTAGTTATATCAACATTAAAACACCACTTGTATGTTATATTTGATGAGCAAAAAGGATTTGTGTTAACCTCTCATAATTACACTATAAAATTATATTTTCTATTATTTTAAAAATATGCAAATGATGAGAGTTATTTTGTAATCTGTTATATCATATGCATACTAAGAACTCTAAATATTTAACCAAAGAATATAAAACAATGAAAGAGTTGTCTACTAAAAAATTAATTAATAATTGTTTCTCGTCATTTACAATAGTGAATATTTCCACAGAAATAAGCTGGTATCCCTGCTATCAGTGATAACTGGTAGTTCATGGACACACTATTAACACCTTTGGCAACAAAGTGCAGAATTCTAGTTTGTGACTTTTAAACTTCAATTTCAAATTTCTTGTTTGCTGTATAACATAGAAAGTCATTGAATAGCAAAGATTTTTGCTGCTGCTTTTGTAATTATTTACTATTCTAACATTTACCAAATTAATTCATTTGTAAAATACACACATAATAGAAAATACAAAAGGGTTAACCCTTCACCTAATTAAAAATACATACAAATTAAAATCAAACAGCTTTCATAGAATACAATTCTTTAAAAAATGTAATATCACATCTTATCTATCCATATAGTCACTCAGCAGATTCATTAAATGCTTTCATTGGGCAAGTATCATACCAGGTCCCGGGTTTGGGCAGAGGGGTAGAGGATGAATCTGACACAGAATCTGGGAACTTAATGTCCAGGAAGAAGAATGTTTCTGTCATTTGGAAAAGTGGGTATTTCTGTGGACATGTATTGATCTGAATATGTGCTCTTTAAAATTATAATAAATTGTCTTATTGCTGAAGAGTTCATTTTACCACAGTTTGAATACAGCTCAATGCAAGATCTTAAATATACTTTGTATCTACAAAATGGTATCTAGAGGGGAAAATATTACTTTCACTGAAATACAGATTTTTTTCAGTTTCTACTGTTGAGCCATGCAGCTTCATAAATATTTAAACAAAAGAAGACCATATATAATGATAAGCCTCGCTCCCACTGTATAAGGTAGCCACATCCTCTGGGTGTACTTTTTAGTCCATTGTTCATTCTTTGGGCAGATATCTGGCTTCCCATCCATTAAGAAACACCTTCCAGGGCTCCTGTTCCCGGCCTTACGCTCTGAGGTCAGTCGTCTTCCTGAGAGGTACGGATTCTGTGTACCTGGGAGACAGAGGGTGGGCTAGGAGCCAGGAGAAAGGCATGCAGTAATTTTAAAAGAATGTATTCCTATCCCAAATTTCTCTAAGTTCTTCTGAGGGCTGTTAGATATAGAGATAGAGCTGGGAAGAGTCTTTCTCCTTCCGCTACCTCTGTGCGGGATTTCTCTTACCCACTAGGTGACCAAAGGCTACTGGATCAGCTCCTCTGCCCGATGGACACAAACAAGGAACAGAGTGTTAGAGCTCAGGTCATCCTTATCCAGCAGCCTTCCCACCACTCCCGTCCTATTTCCCCTCAGGGAGTGGACCTCACTCCCTCTGTCAGGCGTCAGGACTGCAGCCTTCCCCTCTCCGTGAGGTGTCAGTTGGCCTGGCTTCTTAATAATGGAACTAGCTAAAGTGTGTTAATTGTTTTTCATGTAAATAAGGACATGTCTAAAATAATAGCAACCTTTACAGGAAAAATAAGCTTATTTGTTCATATTGCTTATGTTCCCACATTATTTACATTGGAAGAGAAAATGTTGCTCAGCATGTCAGTTTTTGTTCTACAATTAATTCCATAATCTCCCTCTTTTAAATTGACATCTGTTCTTCTTTCTTTATTAAACCTGCTGTGATCTCGGTCCTTGAAGATTTGATGTCTTGCACCCCCCTCAGGGAATATCCCTTTTGACTGCTCAAAGAGCTGACATAAATCTTCCACAGCCCGGACTGTGTAACTGGAGAGTGAGATGGGATGTGTAGGGCTTTTGTTTGTGAGACAGCATTACAGGTGTGACAGGTGTGCACAGTCGATAACTTTGGGTATACAACTTACTTCTGAATGTCTGTTCGGGGGGAGGAAATGCCATTCGAATGACATGATTTCCTCGTGCCAGCTAGAAAGCAGCGTGAGAGAGCCTAGCTTGTCTTTGAGGTAAGAGACACAGCCCCAGATGCTGTCCCTAATTTAAGCACACACACATTATCTAATGGCCTTTATTGATCTCTAGTGGCTATTGCCTGCTCCTCAGATCTTTGAACATCAAACAAATAATAGGTAGTAAAACTAAATGTCATTGTTTGATGAAGTGTCCTAATCTGTTAAATCAGGAAATGGTTAGGCTAAATGATTTTACTAGCAAGGAAACACCTGCCTCCTACAAATAACCCATTGCTTGTTTTCCAAACAGGCACCAGAGAGTAAAAGATGGTGGTGTTTACCCAAAGAAGTTCATGAGACAGATGTTAAGCATGTATATTCAAGAATACGCTAGAATTGAAATATCTGTGTAACTGGAAAAATGAGATATAAAGTTTGATGGAGTTCACAACCACTAAAAATTGGCCCATGTTTAGCATCCATATATAATTCCTTTAATTGGATTAAAAATCATTTTAAATTTCCACAACCTTGCATAGAATACAGAGGTGGGCAAAAGTAGGTTTACAGTTATAAGTACACAAAACATAGTTTATCCTTGTATTATTATTTATTACTTAGTATAATTTCTCTAAGTTCTTTATTATTTTCCCTGTGAAAAACTGTAAACCTACTTTTCCCTACTTCTGTATTTTGTGAAGTATTTTCCAAGTACTGCTGGCATGATTTTTTTTGAGTGCCTGGGTAAAGTCTTTAAAAGTGCATTTGTGCAGTGAAATGGTTTACAGAAGGCCTGCAGCCCACCGCCAAGGTTTTCAGACTGGGCAGGGGGGCTGGAGCAGCCACGAGGTGTACATGGCGGAGTCGGCCAGCTAGTTGACTTGTGGGGTCAGCAGCCGTTCGGCGCTCTTTGCGACCCTAGGATGCCTGCCACAGTTTATTTCCTTGTATATAGCAGAATCCTTTTCTTACTGACACAAGTACTCATTGCTTGCTTGCTGAAATTTTTAGGATGAAAGGGAGTAAAATACACATTTAATAAATGTTCAATAAATGTGTTTATGGCAACCTATGTCTTAAATTGTTTAAAACTTCAATTACAACAGTCCCATGTTTGAGAATATACACTGCATGCTTAACTTTCCATGTTTTTCATTATTTAAATTATTAAAATTCATTTTGGGTGTTAACAATATACAATGGGGGAAGGGTTACAGGCAACTTAATTCAAGCTTGATTCCCTATGCACATTAAAAAGGAAAGCACGATGATCAGAAGCATAGGTAAAAATTAGAAATATAATCCAAAGAGGCCCTCAGTATACAGTACAAATATATTCAATTATTAGCAAACAAACCAACCTAGAACAACGTTTATTGACTGTTATTGTATAAGCCAGGTATATTGATTGTGCTGAGTGCCAGGCATATAAAAATAAATGAGAAACAGCTTCTAGTTTTAAGGAACTCCCAGCCCAAAAGTCTGTGCTTTGACACACATGTTTAACTCAGAGGGAAGTTTGTCCTTCTCCCATTCAGATAGTCCCAATCCTGCGATAGGAATGGTTCTAATAGTTTTAGAAGCATAAATTAGGTGAAGGTGCTTGTGTTAGTACGCTGACCAGGCATCCAGAAGTGGCCACTGAAACCTGGACAGAGGTTAAGGGTGAATTGTGAATGATAAAAAGCACTTGCAGGAACTCAAATTTCTTAGCCATCCAGGGGCCATTTTCTGAAAGGGCAAATAGTCTGTCTAAGAAAATTACTGTTTTGTGGCATACTGTGATTTTGGGTGTTCATAGCAACCTTGAGTTTTCAAGAAAATGTTGTGTATAGAGTATTTAATCAGAAAACGTAATGGTAATAACTTTTAACAGTTGCTGAGCATTTATTATGTTTCCAGTATTCTACAAGCTCCACATGGAGTGAGTCACCGTTGTCCCCATTTCCCGGATGAGGCCCTGGAGGCACGGTGTGTTGAGTAACTTGTGAGGAGTGGGGATACACTCATACACTCTGACTCCAGGGCTCACACTCATAATCACCATGTGATTTGAGATAAATTCTTCTCAAAAACAGTTAATTTTTTGAAGTTTTCACTTAAAGAGGTAAATCTCAGTTATGCTTTCATGCAGAGTTCTGAGTCCCAGAAAAAACTTGAGCAGCAAAGGCGGGGGAAACCCCTGACAGCACAGCACATTGGAGGCACAGTCCCAATATGTAAACCATGGTGACTCATCAGCAACTCTGTTAGCAGCTCCGTGTTGCTTTCCGCATATGTAACGTACTGTTTCAGAGGACCGGGAAGCAGGCTGTGGGGTGTGGAGGAAAACTCCTCCTCAGTAGAAATCCCCAAACCCTCCTGGGGATTTCCTGGGAACTGGATTCCAGCTGCAGCTCCGAGGAGGAGACCACACTGGGAGACATATAATAGAAGCAAGGTTATGCCCCTTGTACTTTTTGTTTAACACCAATCTTAACAAATAATCTCTTCAAGAAGGACAAGAGTTTAATCTCCAAAATATATTCAGCACCAGGAAGATAAACAATCCAATTAAAAAATGGGCAAAGGATCTGAGTAGACAGTTCTCTAAGGAAGACGTACAAAGGGCCCATAGACACATGAAAAAATACTCAACATCACTAATCATCAGAGAAATACAAATTAAAACCACAGTGAGATATTGCCTCATACCTGCCAAAATGGCTGTCATCAATGAATCAGCAAACAACAAGTGCTGACAAGGTTGTGAAGAAAGGGGAACCCTAGTGCACTGTTGGTGGGAATGCAGACTGGTACAGCCACTTTGGAAAGCAGTATGGAATCTCATAAAATTAAAACTTGAACTGCCTTTTGACCCAGCAATCCCACTTCTGGGAATATATCCAAGGAATACTGCAACACCAATTCAAAAGAATATATGCACCCCTATGTTGATAGCTGCATTATTCACAATAGCCGAGATTTGGAAACAGCCTAAGTGCTCATCAATAGATGAGTGTATAAAGAAAACTGTGGTACATTTATAAAATGGAATACTACATAGCAGTAAAAAGGAAGGAATTCTTACTGTTTGTGACAGCATGGATGGAACTGGAGAGCATTATGCTAAGTGAAATAAGCCAGGCAATGAAAGACAAATACCATATGATCTCACTTATAACTGGAATCTAATGAATGAAATAAACTACCAAGCACAATGGAATCAGAGGCACAGAGACCAGGGACAGACTGACAGCTGTAAGGGTGAGGGGGTGGGGGGACTGGTTGAAAGAAGATGAAGGAATTAGACAAGACCATATATGCATGACCTATGGACATGGACAGTGGTGTGGGGATTGCCTGAGGGATTGGGGGTAGTTGGGTAGAGGGTGGCAAAGGGGAGAAATTGGGATAATCGTAATAGCATAAACAACAAGACACTTTAAAAATTAAATTTAAAGATCAAATCTTGAAAAAAGAATAAGTAGGAAAAAAGTCAAAATGGGGTCTGTGGAAAAATATTGTAGAGCCAAGGAATGAGAGCGTTATACTGAAGACTTAGAAAAAGGAGTTTCTTTTAAAAATGGATTATTCCAAAAGAAAACATCAAGAAATTTATTAGGAGAATACCAGAAAAGAGGATGTCTCTGGCAGAGGAATAGGTTTCTTAAGGAAAAAAAGGATGAAGTAAAGATGGAGTAATTGTCACAGGAAGGGCTGTAAGGAACCTGAAACACACTAACAGTTAAAATCCACGTAGGAACTGGTTGGGTTAGAACAGGTGTTGTACACAATTAAGTAAGTGATGTTAAGGACAAATCATTATTTTTTGAACTGCAAAGGAAAAGGGCAAAGAATAAAAAAAAAATGAAAAAGGAAACATATTAAGGCAGAAGAAGAGAAAACCTGTGTACGACTGATGCTCCTGAAGGGGGACTCCAAATAGATCAGCACAAATACAATTAAAGATGTTAAGAGCCCTGGCTGGCATAGCTCAGTGGATTGAGTGTGGGCCTGTGAATCAAAGCGTCGCTGGTTTGATTCCCAGTCCAGGGCACATGCCTGGATTGCAGGCCAGGTCCCTGGATGACGGCACATGAGAGGCAACCATACATTGATGTTCCTCTCCCTCTCTTCTTCCCTTCCCCTCTCTCTAGAAATAAATAAATAAAATCTTTTTTTAAGAAAAGCTGCTTGGAGACTTTTCTGAAGGTCTGTGTACATACATTTTAGAAAATCCACCTGTGGCAGATAAAGATCAATACTAAGATTAAAATATGTTTGATTTTCAATACAAAGAAAATGGTCTGTTGCTTTAATAATCTATTCACTTTAATTTAGCAAGTTTACTGTGTACCAAGCACTCTTACACATACTAGGGAGCCAAGATAAGTAAGACTAATTTCAGTCTTGAACCTGATAAAATTTTGGGCAATAGATTTTCCCCTTCTGTAGAGTAAAATAAATCTAGTGGCAGAAATTTGCAGTGCAACTTAGTTGCTCTTTCTCTTCCTGATAAGGTAGGTATTTATGAAGTGCATTAATTTTGCATTTAAAATATGGGGAGGGACTCCTATCTCCTGCTTCTCCTGATGGCCCACTCTCCCCACTACGGACCTGTTCCTCTCTGTTTCTCGGGTTTTTTTCTCACCTTGGCGATTGCCCTCATTGCAGCCAGATGAAGCCTTTTGATATTCTTATGGAAAATTTCCTCACTACTCTCCTTTCTTTAGGTTTGCAAGCAGACATTTTTATGTATGTTTGTATGTATTTCACTCGAACACCAAGGGAAAAAAATACAGAAATTATAAAAGGAGAATGAGGAATATAGGGTTTTTTGAGTTAAGTAGATCTCCGTCCAAAGTATTATTAATAAATAAACTAACCACAGGTATTTTTGGCTAGCATCAATTCAGTGTTTGGAAAGGCCTGTGATTTTGTGTGTGTGGGGATACGTTTTGTTGGCTTTGTACTTGTCAGCCCTCTGCTTTCTATCCCATGAACCCGGCAGCTGCACTCACAGCCTCTCCTGAGTTGCCAGCAGGTGTGAGGCTGGCTGGAATCGCCACCCCACTGACTTGAGTTTTCTTCCCTACTAGTTGGCCCTGCACCCTCAGTGGCCGTGTATGTGGAACCGTGGCTGCTGTTTTACTCCCCTTCCCCCCCCACCAGCTGTACCAGAGTTTCTTTTCCTATTTCTAGGTCCACTTATGTCCACATTGGGTATGCTTATCTGCATTTGCACATGAATAGTTTTCTGTGAAGCAAAATTTTCATATGTTACTATGATTCATACTGCCAACCCATCTGCTCAAAGGATGCCACATTCAGGACACGGATACTCGTGGTGGGGGGACTTAACTCCTAAACTCAGCCAGTAGTTTCCGAGTCATTCCCAGCAGTGGAAAGGAAGACTATTTCATCATGACCTGGATGTGCTTGGGAATATAGACACATTATTTACTGTATTCTCCCAAATCACATGTGATTCCTTTCCTTTGGCCAATATGTAGTTTTTTAAAAAATTTAAGTGATTCTTCCCTTTTTGAGTTTTTTTTTTTTAACATATTAGTTTATAGGGAATCCACATGCAGGGAGATTCAAACAGTTATTAACTTTGACCAGAAAATTGGTATTGGAAGTAGAGTATTGAAGTAATTATATGGTAAATGATTATGGTTAACCAAGTCTCTCTCTTGAAATGTCTAAATCTAATTTTGTCTTACAAATTGATTTGGGATTGCTGTTTCATTGTCTGTCTTTTTCCTTGGAGTAGACTTTACTTGTCTTCTGATAAGTTTGACACGGCACGCCTTGTCATTGGCAGGTTCATGACCTCCAGAGTGAACTCGATAAAGAAAAAGAAGATACTCAGAAGAAAATCCATAAGTTGGAGGAAGCTTTGAAGTAAGAAAAATTGGAATATATTTAATTTAAAAAACACTTCTTTTAAATTGTGAGTCAAATTAAGTAGCTAGAACCTAAATATTATATTTTTATAATAGCCTTGCTATGATTTTGTTTGAGTTAGTTTTCCATCATGAATCTCTATTTTCAGAATTTTATTGCTAGCCAGTAGTTTTTTTTTTTAAAGGTAAAAATTAGTTCAGTTGTTTTTATGTGATAGGAATATAAGAAATAGAATGTAGTAGTTTCATATGCTTTTGTCTTCTTAAATGAAAACAGATTTAACAAAACAGTAAGATCAGGTCTCAGAACATTTAGAAATCTCACTGTAGAATTTTTGGAGAAATGTGGGTAATGAAATCTTCCAGTTACATTTGAAAATGAACTACTATACAGGTATTGTTTAGGAAAGGTTTTGTCTCATGATATAAATTTAAACATGCACATTAAAATACTGGATTTTATTTGTCTTCTCCATTCATTCACTAAGGTGATAAGGCCCTGCTAATTACTAGGTTTTATCTCACAGTTTTTAGGTGGAAAACATCGATTTACTCAATAAATATGGAGTTCCTACCATGACTCAGGTAATGTGTAGTCCCTTCCCAGAGGACCTTATAGGTGGGTCAGAAGGACATTGAGGAACTTTGGCAATTATACTGTAGAGTGATAAGAGCTTTAATGGGAGAAAGGCTCACAGGGTACCTGACCCAAGAAAGAGATTTAAGAAGGGAAGCTTGCCTGAACTCAGTGTTAACACCCAGAGAACCAGTAAATGCCATTTTCCTTGATTCCCCAAACCTATAAACAGGAATCACTTACAGAAAGGCCAAAAATTACCCAGGATCAAACAAACTTGACATCAGATTCTGTCTGGGAAGATTGCACTATTCTCTCTCCCTCACTTTTTCTTAAAATGTATTGAATGAGTTGCTGAGTAGAAAACCTTAAAATAATTTGTTTGTTAGTCCAGTTTGTCTTTCTTTGACTGGCTTATTTCACTTAGCGTAATGTTATCCAGGTCTATCCATGGTATGACAAAGGTAAAATTTTCTTTTTTCTTTTTTACTGCTGAGTAGTATTCCATTGTGTAAATGTACAATAGTTCTTTTATGCACTCACCTACTGTTGGGCACTTGGGCTGCTTCCAAATCTTGGTTATTGTAAATAACACTGCAATGGATGTAGAGATGCTTATATTATTTCAAATTAGTGTTTTGGGTTTCTTTGGATGAATTCCCAAAAGTAGGATAGCTGAATCATCAGGCAATTTTATTTTAAGTTTTTTGAGGTATCTCCATACTGTTTTCCACAGTGGCTGCACCAGTCTGCATTCCTTCCAACAGTGTATTTGGGTTCCCCTTTCTCTACATCCTCACCAGCACTTGTTTGTTGATTTATTGGTGATAGCCATCCTGCCAGGTGTGAGGTGATACCTCATTGTGGTTTTATGCAATAATTTGCCTTTCTCTGATGATTAGTGACATTGAGCATCTTTTCACATGTCTATTGGCCATCAGTATGTCCCCTTTGGAGAAGTGTCTATTTAGGTCCTGTGCCCATTTTTTAATTGGATTCTTTGCTTTTTTTTTCGGTGCTGAGTTTTATAAGTTCTTTATAAATTTTGGGTATTAACCCCTTACCAGATGTATTGACAAATACGTTCTCCCATTCAGTGGCTTTCTTTTTATTTTGTTGATGGTTTCCTTTGCTGTGCAAAAACTTTTGAGTTTGATGTAGTCCTGTTTGTTTGTTTTTTCTTTTGTTTCCCTTGCCAGAGGAGACATGTCAGAAAAAATATTGCTAGTAATACTTGTATCTGACAAAACAGACTTTCAAACTAAGGCTATAGGAAGAAACAAAGAAGGACACTGCATAATGATAAAAGCAGCGATCCAACAAGAGGATATAATCCTAGTAAACATTTATGCACCCAATATAGGAGCACCTAAATATTTAAAGCAAATCTCAATGGAGATAAAGGGAGAGATTGACAGAAATACAGATATAGTACGGGATTTTATTTTATTTTATTGTTGTTCAAGTATGATTGTCTCCATTTTACCCCCACCATCCCCATTTCCCACCCTTGATTTTAACATCCCATTGACTTCAATGGATAGATCTTCCAGACAGAAAATCAACAAGGTGACAGTGGCCTTAAATGACACACTAGATCAGATGCATTTAATTGATGTCCTCAGAGCATTTCAACCCAAAACAACAGAATGTACATTCTTTTCAAGTCCACATGGTACATTTCCTAGGATAGACCACATGTTAGGACACAGAACAATAAATCGAGAAGATTGAAATCATATCAAGCATCTTCTCTGACCATAATGCTATGAAACTAGAAATCAGTCATGAGAAGAAAACTCAAAAATACACAAAGACATGGAAGCTAAATAACATGTTATTAAACAATGAATGGGTTAACAGTGATATCAAGGAAAAAATCCAAAGATACCTTGAAGCAAACGAAATGAGAACACAACAACCCAAAATCTGTGGGACTGTGGGAAAGCTGTCCTAAGAGGGAACTTCATAGCATTACGAGAAACAAGAAAAAGCTCAAATAAACAATCTAACTTTACACTTAAAGGAACTTGAAAAAGAACAACAAACAAAGCCCAAAGTGAGTAGAAGGAAGCAAATAATAAAGATCAGAGCAGAAATAAATGAAATAGAGTTGAAAAAATACAAAAGATTAATGAATCCAAGAGTTGGTTCTTTGAAAAGATGAATGAGATTGACAAACATTTAATCAGACTCATCAAGAAGAAAAGAGAGAGGACCCATATAAATAAAACCTAAAATGAAAGAGGAGAAATAACAACTGACATCAAAGAATTACAAAGGAGTGTAAGAAAATATTATGAACAACTGCACGCCAACAAATTGGACAGCCTGGACAAAATGGGTAAATTCCTAGAAACATTCACTCTTCCAAAACTAAATCAGGAAAAATCAGAGAATCTGAATAGACAGACTACACCTAGTGAAATTGAAGCAGTAATCAAAACACCTCCAACAAATAATAGCCCTGGACCAGATGGCTTCAGAGGTGAATTTTACCAAACGTTCTGAGAAGAGCTAACACCTCTCTTTCTCAAACTATTCCAAAAAATTCAAGAGGAGGGAAGACTCCCAAGCTCATTTTATGAGGCCAGCACTATCCTAATTCCAAAACCAGATAAAGTCGCTACAAAGAAATAAAATTGTGGTTCACTGTCCTTGATGAACATAGATGCTAAAGCCCTCAACAAAGTATTAGCAAACTGAATGCAGCAATACATCAAAAAGATCATACACCACTATCAAGAGGGATTTATTTGGGGATGCAAGGTTTGTAAAATATTAATAATAAATGTGATATAACATATAAACAAAATGAAGGATACAAACCACATGATCCTATTAGTAGATGCAGTCCAGCACCCATTTATGATAAAAACTCTCAGCAAAATGGGAATAAGGAGAACATACCTCAACACAATAAAGGCCACATATGACAAACACTGCCAGCATCAAACTTAAAATTTCTTAAGGGCTTAATTTTAACGTATTTTCATTTTATTTTTTATATTGCTCCCTCCAAAAAAGACTTCTGTTATTAGTAGCTCTTTTTTATTGTTTGAAAATGTGTAACCATATTTTCATATACCATTGCCTTTATAAATATAATTTCACTTGCACATAGAATTTTAAAAAGCAAGTTCTTGATATTTTCTAGGTAATTCAAAATGTGCTTGAATTATTTTTTTATTTGAAAGTTTTTAAGCCAACTTTCAATGTAGTGATACTAGGCAAATGTTTACCATCTGGCTTATTGAAAGTCATTGTATAAAATTATTTATACAAAAATTTGCAGCACCTCTTCTTTTGCCTGACTTTATCTATAGTTTTGCTTAAAATGAGGAAATTTATAAAATAGTTTTGGGGTGTTATTTTTCTAACAGTCATAAGCTTTTGAAAAAGTTTTTTTCTTGCTCAGTGTACATAGTATTTATAATCTCCCATTACAGTGGAAAGCAGATTATTTACCCCTAAAGTTATATTTTTAAAGAAGTTATATTTTTAAACATGAGTGTAAAAGCTTTCCTATAAGGTTCTTTTAAATCTCCTTCATTTATCTTTGGTTGCTTATTTGCTGTTATAAATCAACATTTATATTAGTAGGAACAGGGATTAATCTTCAAATAGGAATGCCTTAGAGTAAAGATAATAAAACTGCTAAGTTATAAATGCAGTGTTTTTGTACTTTTATTTGCTAGAAACTAATCTTAAAAGAAGACTCACATGGAATACTAAACAATCTTGTGATAATTCAAAGGAGTGGGCTACTTTTTGATTAGGTTTGTTTTTTAATAGAATATTGCTTACTGCAAAAATTTGGATCAAGTTGCATTAAAAGCAGATAACCTTCCTGTTTACCCAGGAGCTTGAATTTTGAATTTTGGTGGAAAGGGAAATCTAGGTCAAATTAATCTTGTGTAGGAATTTTAAAGTATAGCTGAATAATATAATTCTAAATTTACTTTTATATACAGCCAAAGTGAGGAACTGTGGCTCAATCATTTTCTTTGTAAGGTTAGTGAAACTATCTCAAGGAATTAATAGTGATATATACTTTAAACTGGAAAAAATGTGAATTAAGGAGCTATCTAGAAAGAAGCTAAAAGGATGCATGCAAACTTGAATAGTTAATATAAAGACCTCTATCTTTAATAAGTGAATGAAAATGTCTTTACACAGTCACCTTGATAGGAAATTTCATTCTGTTTAGAAACAGATTTGTACTTTAAAAAATTTCCTTATAAGAGGAATTCTAAAACCTGTTCCACTACAACATAAAAGTAGCCTCTAACTTACGATACTTATTAAAGGATATGTGGTATTGGTCTTCACTGGGAATATATCAATTTAAAGACCAGAAGTATTTGTTAATTTTCAGTATATTTTTTCTATTACTATTATTACTAATATTAAGAACAGATACAATTTATAATGTATTATTCCATCAAAATATGTTAGATAGTCATATCTGTTTATAATGTTACCTCTAACAGTTTAGATATTGTATTGAGTTGGGGAGCAGGAAGAAATTATTTGACATGTATGAAATAATTTTAGATTTTATGTAACTAGAATTAGATTAATTATATCAAAGTAGGATTAAATACAAATAGAAATAAATTATATTACAGTTGAGTTATTTTTTAAAAGATTTTATTTATTTTTAGAGAGAGGGGAAGGGAGGGAGAAAGAGAGGGAGAGAAACATCAGTGTGTGGTTGCCTCTCGTGTGCCCCCTAATGGGGACCTGGCCCACAACCCAGGCATGTGCCCTGACTGGGAATTGAACCTTTGGTTTGCAGGCTGGTGCTCAATCCACTGAGCCACACTAGCCAGGGTTATAGTTGAGTTATTTTATAAGTTTATTATTTGTCACTACCCTTTAAATTCTAGGCTAATCCAAAAGAGAAATGATTTTTTTTCTGCCATTATAATAGAGGGTTTATGTTAGAATGAACCTATCCAGGGTCCTTGGAAGGTGAACTCTGAACATGACATTGTCCAGTGAAGACTTCAGAATATCTATTCTTTAGCTTTATTTTCATCCCAAAACTAGCACATATTTGCAGTAGAAATGTGGAAAATTAGAGAAGAACACAAATAAGAAAATCAAAATAGCTTTTGATTACATTTAAATAGAGCTGTTTACTCGTAATGCTATTTTAGTTCCCCTGAATACATACTGAATATCGAGCTGTCTAGAGTGAGAACAGCCCCTCCGGCACTCTGCGCCCCCCACATTCTGTTCTTGCCCCCACACTATTTTTCATCTACAAAATTTTCTTAGCTAGTCTTAGTCATTTGCTCTTTCATTTCAATTTTAGAATAAGCTTTTACTAAAAATTCTATTGGGATTATATTTTCATTATTTTATAGATTAATTTAAGTAGAATTAGAACTTTTACTGTATCATTTTCTGCCTTCCACAAATAGCATATTTCTCCATTAATTTGTCTGTTTTAATGTCTGCTAATTAATGTTGATAATTTTCTCCATATATATTTTACATATTTCTGTTAGGTTATTCTTAAGTATCCTATAGTTCATGGTACCATTTTGTATTTTATCTTTTTTAAAATACATTTTCCATTTGATGGATCCAGCTGATATTGAACTCTGGCATCTAGCAATTTTGCTGAATTTACCTTCAAAGTTTGTCCATAAATTACCTTGGATCTGCTGTGTGGATAATGACAACAAATAATTAGTGAATAATTTATTTTCCTTTTCAATTTTTTGTTTTCTCTGTCACCATCCTCACCTTTCTGCACTGGCTAGGATTTCCAATAACATGTTGAATATCATGGTGAATGTGGGCAACCTTGGGTGTAAGGAACACTTTAACCATAATGTGTAATTTTGGTTGAAGGGTATACCCTTTGGCATATACCCAGAGCCCGGTGGTGTGTAGGAGTTAATCAGCTCGTTTCTGAATTTCTTTCAGAGTTTATCACTGCATGTGTAGCTGTACATTCTGTGTGTTTGTGGAAGGAGGGGTCTCCTCTGTCACCATCTTGGTTGTCCCCCTCTAATTTGGAGAGTTTTTTTCTTCCTGAAATTTTCTTTCTATGCTTCCACAGAACTAGAAACATCTGACAGTTTTCTCCCTGATTGCATGCTTCTTTTCAATTGCCTCTGAACTGAGTCCTCCTTTTCTATCAGGATTCTATATTTCAGAGTTCCCCCGGTTCAATCCTTGACCATTTTTTCTTCTGTGTTTATATTTGTTAAGTGATCTCAGCAAGTTCCGTAGCTTCAAGTATCATACACATACTTAGTAAGTTTCACATCCTTTTCTATGGCCCAGATCTGTCTGTTTCACTCCAGAATCATTTGTTCAACATGTTATTGAATTACTCATTTTCTAATTTTTAGCATCCCTTTTTCATATCCATTTTTGTACCTTTTATCATTCCTTTGCATTTTTAATTTTCATTTTTACATTTTCTTCTGTCTCTTTTTTTGTCCCTTGAGTTCGAGTTGGTTTTTAACATCACTGATTTGGTTTTCCGCACCTGCATTTATGGTTGACTCCAATTCCCTTAAGAATTTATTCTGCTCTAAATTTTCCTTTCTTTTATCCCTTCTTAATCTTAACCATTCCCCATTTTTAATCTTATTGTTTTAGATAAGATTAATCTCTTTAATCCCTTTGTTTTAGATAATTCTTAAGACTGTGTCCTCTGTTTCATAGAGACTACATGCCATCATTCAGATACCTCACAGTTTTTGATATTTATTTCTGGATATTATATTAGATCATTTTGACAGTAGGTTTTTCTTCTGTGTATCTGGAATGTTTTTTTCCCTGGTTGTTATTCCCAGGTTTTGCAATAGCTTTTAGACTTCTATTGTTATATCTCTACCTTGTTACTCAGTCCTGTACAAGGTAAATTTTGTCCAATTTTGGTGTTTTTTTTTAAATTTAACACACACATATTGAATTTCTACTGTGTATGAACTTTTGTAGATACCATCTGGCATTAGTGTTCTATGCATTGAATGTTTTGGTTGTAAATTGTTCTGTCTCTACTCCGTATTGACTTGTACAATGTTTACAGTCTCTGGAAGATCTGCAGCTGGACAGAAATGTTATTTATCAGCTGCCAGCGAAGTCCCAAGTTTGTAGGAAAAAACCTTTAAAACCTGTACTGGTAGGATACTTTTTAATAACCTATATGGTGAGGCGCTTTTTTCCTGAATGAATGTGAATCCTGTAGTTCTTGGTGTATTCGTATTTTAAAGTCAGGTTTCTTCCTTTTTTATATCCATCTATATTACCTTAGCTGTGGAGAAGCAGCTCCTTGTATATAGTACACCACTACCCATCCTTTGCTCTCAATCCAGGTGTTTTCTGGGACTTACAGGCTCTAAATGGGTGTCTAGAAAACATCAGTACATTTTACTCTGATGTTTTCTGTTATGTGGAAGAATCACCCTATCAATTAAAAAATTTTTTTTTCAAGACAGAATCTTTGACTTGAAGAAAGGAGTTGTCTTTCTATATCATGCTTCTCGGGTTTTATTTCCTGAGACTAAGTTACATTTATTCTCAGGTGGACCTGTGTGGATACACACACACATTTTTTTTTTTTTTGAAGATTTTATGCATTTATTTTTAGAGAGAGGGGAAGAGAGGAAGAAACAGAGGGAGAGAAACAGCAGTGTGCGGTTGCCTCTCATGTGGCCCCCACTGGAGACCTGGCCTGCAACCCAGGCATGTGCCCTGACTGGGAATCGGACCGGCAACCCTTTGGTTTGCAGCCGCACTCAATCCAGCCAAGGACGGATATATTTTTTTTATCAATTCACTTCTATTTGCTTTATATTTTTGGTGATTCCCCTCAGGGTTTTTCATTGTGTTGTGTTATTTGTTTATTTTAGTTCTTATTGTCATTAGGATCTCCCCCACCCCACACTTACTTCCCCTTTCTCTTTTTAAGTACTTTAGTGAGCGCTGAGAGAAACTGTTCAGGAAGTGCTGCCACATGTCATTCTGTATGTGAGCAATACTATTGTAAATTTTGTTTTTGATGGAATTTTTTGAAGTGTATTACATACCCTCCCATTCTTTTTGTCATTGCATAATAAAACCCATTTATGCTAAGTCTACATCATCAGTTTTAGAATCAATTATTGTGATTTGCTATAGATTTAATTATAGATTAGTATGTGTGACTAAAATCTAAATACTCAGTGATCTTCCCTTGACCATGAAATTTGATTTTTTTTTAAAAACTAATGTTTTTGAGCTCTTCTTGCTTTGTGGTCTTTTGATTCTTTTTCAAGAGAATAGTGAGCCTTGTAGAGCTTGTATGACCTCCTGAGCAGTGTGATGCTGTTAACTTTCAGCAAAGCTAGTAAGTGAGCCCTGACTGGTATGGCTCAGTGGGTTGGGCGTCATCCTGCAGGCTGAAAGGTTGCCGGTTCAATTCCTGGTCAGGGCACATGCCTGGGTTGCAGGCCAGATCCCTGGTTGGGGGTGTGTGAGAAACAAGCAATTGATGTTTCTCTCCCTCTCTTTCTCCCTCCCTTCCCCTCTCTTTAAATAAGTAAAATCTAAAAAAAATATTTTTAAAGAATTAGTGAACCAAAGACTGACTCAGCTTTCCCAAATGTTTTTTCTTAACTCCAGAAAATCCTGTTCTCTATTGCCATGAGTGTTCTTTGATTTTTCACACCATTGATACATGCTTTATATCACATAGACCACAGCCAGCTCCTTCTGAGCTTTTATTCTCCTCTCGCCCTTTAAAAAAATTCCTGACACTGTTAATGGAATATCTAGGGAAGCTTTTGTCATCACTTTGTCATCATCTCCTCCTACTCCCCAGGAACCTATCACTAATTGCATGTAAAATTGGTGCTATTTCTAGTCTTGCAACTCCAAACCAAGATACTGTTTCTAATTACAATAATGTCCTTGTTTTAAACCCTTACTTTTTTGTGTTCTGTTAAGTTCTGAGGTGCATCCTTCGTACCAATCCCTCCAACGGTTTCTGGTCTCCTGTCACAGTGACTGCCTGTTTCTTTATTGTGTAGGCAAGTTTAGACCCCTGGTTGTCGAACTGCGCTGGTCATTCTAACTTGGGCAAGAGTGTAGGTTTCCATCTTAAAAACCCCTTTCTCAGCCCCCCTGACCTTCGTTTGTGATCCTTTCTGTCCTTACTTTCATACTCAGGTTTCTTTAGAGTGATCATCTCCATCTCATCTCCCACTTCCATTCTTCAGTCTGCTCCAGTCTGGCTTATTTCTCGTATCACCAAAACTCAGGGTGACCTCCTTTTTCGATTTTGTTCATCTCCCTTCCTCAAAACTTTCTCTTCTTCAGTTTTTGTGACACGCGATCTTCTGATTTCCTTCTTTCCGTTCAGTCTTCTTTGCATGTGTGTTATACTCACTCTAGAGTCTCTCCCTAGACAACCCAGTCGAAGCTTATCACTATAGAAACCAATCTAATACGCCATCCTTATAGCAACAACGTACAAATGTACATCCTAGTCTCAGATCATGTACTTCCTTAATTTCCTTATAGGATTTATTGCTATATGACATTTTAGTATTTTTATTTCTCACTTTTTACATTTCACCTTTAAATTCATTTTCTGTAGGGTTCTAGGATGTTTTATAAGCCATTCCTTTCCCTTTGTTTTTTCTCCTACCTGCTGCTCTTACCTCTGATGCCTCTGTGCTTTTTTCTTACCCATTTCGATGTTCTCATTTCGACTTCATGCTTTCCAATAGTTGTCACAAATTCCTGGGCTGCAGGTTGAGTCATTCTGCACATGTATTCAATTAGGCCTGTGTAGTCTTTTGAAAAATTTGAGTTGTTCTTCAACCTGATAAAATCAGGAGATTTCACGTGAAATTTGGACTTCTGCTTTCTCTTGATGCATGTAGGATCTAGCTGCACCAAGTCATCTTCTCTCCTGGTAGCTGGACCTGACGGGATGGTGCTTTCATTAAGTCGTAAGGGAAGTTACAAGCTCTCAAAGAATCATTGTCATCAATGACCTGTTCTTGGTGCGATTAAATTAGTAATCGTAAGAAAGCAGTCGGTTTTCTTTTAAAACCCTCATCTTTGTAAACTTAGAGTTACACTTTTAAAAAACAAATATTAAAACTGAAAGATCATGAAGGTATTATTCATCAGATGTTACAGAGTATCTGTAATCCGGTATCTCAACTGAAGTGAGCTAAGCCTCCACCTCAAGGAGCCAGATAAAAACAAAGTAAACATGAAGAAAATATAAGAAATGAAGAGCGGAAATCATTGGAATTGGAAACACAATGCAGAGCATCACCAAAATCACTTTGAAAAGTACTTAATAAATTATATGGGTCTCTATCACACTGGTCAAGAAAAGACTAAAAGGAAAAAAATAACCTTAAGAAAACACTTACACCAGGAGCATAACTACCATATTTTGCCATGTATAATGTGCACTTTTGCCCAAATTTTTGAGAGGAAAATAAGGATGTGCATTATACGTGGGTATAATGACTACATGCCATGGGTGTAGTAATGGGTATAATAATCCCGTGTATCATGCACACAAATACCGTGGGTGCGCATTATACAGGGCAAAATACAATACATGGAGAGCATGGTGTTTTGCTCTCCTCATTTTGTTACCTGGCCCCTGCTCCACAGTTTCATATGTATTGAGGTAAAATTCCCATCACATAAAAGTAACCATTTTAAAGCGACATTTAGTGCATTCACGGTGTTGTGCAACCACCACCCATATCTAGTTCCAAAACATTTTCTTCACCCCCAAATAAAACTCTGTACTCATTAAACAAGTTAGTTCCTGCTCCTTACCTGCCCCCAGATCCTCACAACCATCAGTCTGCTTTCTGTCTCTGTGGATTTGCCTATTCTAGATGTTTCATACACTTGGAATCACACCATCTGTGACCTTCTGTGTCTGGCTCCTGTCACAAGCATGGTGTTTTCCAGCTTCAGCCGCATTGTAGCATGTGTCGTTCCTTCTTTGTGGCTCAATACTATTCCACCGTGTGTGTATATCATAATTTTTTTATCCACTCAACTTGATGGGCATTCAGGTTTCCATCTCTGGGCTGTTGTGAATAGTGCTACTATGAGCACTCATGCCCGAGTATTCGAGTGCCGTTTTCAGTTCTTTGGGTGTATATCTATGAGTAGGGTTGCTGGGAAACCTATTTTTTCTTGTACTTAGCTTCTGTTATTGGTCTTCAAAATGATACTCTGGGAGGCAGCAGACATAGCTCCCGTTTATACAACTTGTGGCTGCTGCTATAGCCTACGAAAAGAGAACAGTTACTGAGAACTACGTAAAGGGCTTCTAGGCATTTGGTAAGGATTTTTTTCCTAGTAGACTAGTCTATTCCAGCATTCAAGCTATTGGTTAACCTATTGTTTGATAAATATAGAATTATAACTAAGAGAGTTGAATGTTCTAATGTGGTATTCCTGTTGAATTACGGTAAGCAGTTAAATTGGGTAAGTTGCCCTTCCCTCCTTCGGGGTATTTTGCCTATATC
Source organism: Anoura caudifer (assembly GCA_004027475.1). NCBI lineage: Eukaryota > Metazoa > Chordata > Mammalia > Chiroptera > Phyllostomidae > Anoura > Anoura caudifer. The sequence goes on from PVKU01000169.1 coordinate 48,807, forward strand.
TCTTTGCTATTTTTCATAAATAAAATTTTTCTCTGCTGATCGGGGCTAAAAGTACTGTGATAGATATTTACCATCCATATCCTTCCATGTATAATTATTATTGTAAAAATAGTAAATTAAAAATACGACCACCTTATGCCAAGAGGATTATCATAAAATTGTTAGGTTATTCCACCGTTTGGCCCTTGCACAGTGTGAGAGTGCTGCCTGTTTTGCTAGAGCAGCTCATTTACATAGTAATTTTAATATTTTATTGTATTTTTGCAAAGCAGAAAAACAGTGCCAATGCTAGTGATAAGAAATCAGATCTTACAAACAAAACATAATTGAGAGGAGATAGAAATCATTGGCCTTGTGGAAAGCAGTGCCTCTATAAGCTCAATTTCACATTGGCTTTAAAACTCTATATTTAACTATAAAGAAAAAAAGCAAAACTAAATAATAATAATACAACTGAAATACTAGAAAAGCATCGTCAGTGATGGTTACTTCTCACAGTTCTGTTGACTCTGAGCTATCAAGTGCTTGGGTTTCTTCATAGGACTCAGAAAATAAGTTTCATCAGTAATAAATTTGTATAATCTCTCAATTTGGTATTAATTGTAATAGCAGATCTCTTTCTGATGGTGTCCCCAAGGTATCATCTGAAACAATGGCTTACATACCCAATATATGTGTCCCCGTATATAGTAAAAGTCATCTAGGGAGTTGGAAGAGGGTGGATGTTGGCTGTAGAGATGGCAGGTGCAGAGAGTATGTGAAGAAACCCGCGAAGGTGAGCATAGCTGGAACAGAAGGAGTGGTCCAGATTGAGGAGGACCCCGAATCCTCCCAAAGGTGGGGCAGAAGGATGTTCTTTTTCCCATGGGGAACAGGGCGTGGTTGATGGATTGGTAGTGGTGTGGTATATGATGAAAGTGGCATTCAAGGAAGACTTGCTTTCCTGAATATTTCTCTGCAATAAACTAGGATTTGAAGGAAGGACAGAAAATGGGCTGGTGGAGGAAAGAGAATTTCCCTGCCTGAAGGAATAAGATGTTTCCGGGACATGCATCCGGTAACGTGTTAATGTCCAAGCATGAGGTTAGGAGTAAAGCTAAGGCATCTGATTTTCTGGAAGAAAGATTTTGTCAGAGTATAATAAACAATAGGTAAGCAAATGTCAAACATTTCCAGCCTTAAGAAAACATGCTTTTATTTCCTTACTGAATTTCCTTTATTCCTCACCAAATCATAGTTTCTGAAATTTGATGTCATGAAATTTAATAAAGAAATTTAAAAATTGGTGACTTATAAAAATTTGAATTCTCTAGTTTTTTATTATTGATAGAAAATTTATTTATTGTAGGTGTGGAAGACAGAAATGTCAAGGAATTTTTGAAGAAACTTTCAGTAATTTGAACCATATATCTCTATTCTTAGTGAAAAATGAAAACACCCCGAAGGAGGTTTTATGTGGAGTGAACCAGGTCTGGAAATGGTCTATATTGAAAGACCTAATGGCCTTTTGATGTTTGACTTTCTTTGATTTGGCTTTTGCTTTTTAAAGGGGTGCTATGTGATTATAATTAGAAACATTTCGAGTTCTTTACTTGGAAAGTTAATTGTTCTTTAGCTTGCTCCATTGTGACTATTCATGTAGTTCTGAATGGCAGTAGTGTTTGAAACTGTTACTAAGGACGTTCACCTTGTTTAGTAGAGGAAGTTCCAACTCATCATGAAAACTTTATCAAACCCCTAACATGTAGCATTCATTTTGCAGATTGTGGCTATGATGTGAATATATATTTATTACATATTTAAGATGTTTCATTTTAATAATTTTCTAAGTAATTAATAGGAATATAATAGTTTGCTTTTCTTGTAACTGGTACCATTATGTTTGAGGTTGGAAATTACTGCTAAATTATCAGAAGGCACTGCCAAAATTTGTATTTTTTTGTTTAAAAAGTTAAGTGTTGTTAAAAACTATTCAATTTTGCATCGATACAGACATTTATGTGATGTTGAGAAAAATTATCCATACACTTTGGAAAGTGTCTGAAAACTCTGAATATAATGTTCTTCTTAAAAATAGCTTTCTTCAGTTTTAATGGCGGTGGCGGGGGCCCATCTGTTCTTTTTTCTGTGGGCTGCGTGAGCATCTGAAACCATTTTAGGTGGAGGGCATCACAGTTTCCAGTTTACTGTAAGCATTCCTTAGCCCCAGTGAGCGTGCTGACAGAGCCCTCCCTCTCAGAAGCATGATGGAGAGCGGGAAGAAAGGACAGAGCTATGTTGTGACCTTGTTTCAAGTGGAAAAGGAGCTTTCTCTTCTGCCAAGTGTTCCTTTGCAGATACATCCTCGCAGAGCTCTGCATTTCTTCTCGCCCGGCCCCCTGCTTCGGATGAGCGTCACTGCAGCATGACAGTTGCCAGGCCTCTATTGACAGGGCACTGGGGACGCTATTCACGCAGTAGGTGTCATTCGTTACATGAAAGTGTCGTAGGGTCGTGGGATGCTTTCTTTAGGAATTCATTTTGCGAATCCCATTTTTAAAAAGTAGTTTATATATTTAGCCTCTTGAGTTTTACTACAATCAAAATTTACTTTAGCAATGAAATGTGGTGAAATAAATGCAATCCTGGTGCAGAGTTGATAATCTAAGAAAATATAGCACTACTTTACTTAATGTTTTATAGTTAACAAAATAACTTTAATACATATTCTCTTATTTTATCTTCCAAAGAATCTTAATGTGGTGGTTCGTTATTATGTGCATGTTGAAGGGAGAAACAGGTTCAAAGAGATTAACCAATTTAGCCAGCACGGAGCTGGCCTTTCCACCTGGGCCTTCCGATTCCACTTTTGGGTCTCTTTTCCTGATAGAGCGCTAACTTCTGCCTTTTTCGTCACCCAGTAGATTTCCTTTTCTGCTTTTTTGATCAAAATGATTCATTGATGGCAACGTATACTGGCTATGTCATTGTTTATTTCCCAATTCCCAAATGGGGGAACAGGCCTCTCCCACCTTCTGACAGCTGCCTGTCACGTTCTCGGCATAGGCCCCCCCCACCCCCTGTGCCGCCCCCCCCCCTCCCCGCGACACTCACTGGGTCTAGAGTGGGCACCTGATCTAAAGGCAGCATGTTCATTTTACTATCAGGTACAAAGAGTCTAAGGTCACACGGCGAATAGGTGCAGGTGCCAGGATTTGCAATTGTGTGCTTGACTCTAGGGACCCTATTCTTAAGCATTGTTCTGTACTGCACTGCCCTCCTCCCTGAGCTCAGGAATGAGGGCTTGGAGAACCTGAAGGGTAACTGTGTCAGTGCAGAAGCTGGAAACATGGAAAGTTACTATGAGGAAGATTGGCTGGTAGGCCACTGTGGACCATGTGCAAGCCGAAGTTCTGAGTAATTATGTTGACGCCAAGAGGAAAAGGGAGCAGGTGCACAGAGAGCAGAGAAGCTGTAAGACATGCAACCATGTTTAGAAAAGCTTTGTCTGTTCCAGTCCCATCTCCAGAGAAACACGTCTCTGAGATCTCATATCTTTGTAGCATACAGCCTTTGTATTTAGGTGGCATGAGTTGGAAGGTATTTTAGAATTTTATTTAAATGGTTATGTTTATTTATAAAAATAGATTAAATGTAGCCTGTACAATTTTATGATAAAATATTTATTTAAAAACACACTTATCTTAGAACTTGAAAGTTCCCTATGTCAAAATTATCACAAATTCTTACTAACAAAGTCTGAATTAGTATGGGAATAGCATACTTCTATAGATTCCTTAAGAATTTTAAGGAAGATTATTCATGAAAAATAAAGTTAATTTTATATATAAATTAATTAGGAACACCTGGGGCTTATTCAGTAGGAATAAATTCTTCATATAAACTTGTATAAAATCTGAACATTTTTTTAACATTTCTTTTTATTTCAGAGGAATTAGCAGCCGGTAAATAACACCACTTTCCCCTCTCAAATTTAGAACTAATTTGAAAAAAAAAAAAAAAAATAGAAGACAGATACATGGAGTTGTGGTTCAGCTGTGTGCCAACAGGAAGCTTGGGAACCCTCCTGCACTGGATGGAATGTGCTCACCTGGTCACAGCCAAGCCGTCCACCAGAGCCTGTGTGAAGCAGAGGGCCACGTTCCTGGAGAGGGGAAAGGGCTGAACAGGCATTTACCATCGCTTCTCCAAAGCCAGCGATGGCTCGATTGTTCGTGTGCTTGCGCACGGCCAAGCAGGGCAGAAGTTTTCTTCCTGCTGACGGAGTTGAATGCTTACTTTACGGGCACAGTGAATTCCTCTGGTCCTTGCGTGCTCCTAGTATTGTGTTCATGTCATTGTATGGCCCTCGTTACACTGACAATGGTACAGAGTCTGTTTTCTTTCCCATACTGGAAGCAGGTACAATGCCTTGATTATTTTTGTATTTCTAGCTCCAAGCACAGATCCGGGCATACAAGAGGTAATAAGCAAATGATGAACATTTAAACTTTCAAATGTCTGGAAATAATTTAGCATACAATTATTAATGCTGTGGAAGGATAAATCATAGTAAGAACCTAGTTGTAAGTTCAGTTAATTAACATCAAACAGTGATTCATTAAAAATTTACACATATATGTATTGGTGTAAAGAAATAGCATGATAAACTGAAAACAACTTTGGATTTTGAGGTCAGATGGGCTGTTTTAATTTCTCTTTCTGCCATTAACTATGTAAACTTCGACAAATCATTTAACTCTTCTAAATTTTATTCTTTTCATTTGTGGAAAAAGTAGATAACTTTTAATACTTATAAAAATGAAATGGAATAATATATGAACTGCTTAAATTTTGATGAGCATAGTAAGCACTCAAATGTTCATGCTACTTTACTTGCAAAGACATTTAGAAATTATGGTTACACTATAATGTTACAGTTTGCAGCAGCATCAGTCACTAACAGTGTTGGAAAACATTGTGAATTTAAAATATATTTCACATAATTTAGAAACCATTTATGATAAGCAGAAAAGCTTCTCTTATCGATGTTACATTTATAGTTGGTAAATACAATTTTCCTACTTAAAATTTGATCTGTGCCTAGCAATGAATGTCAGTGAGAACATTTTCCAGCTACTTTGAAATATTGAACTGCCCAGGGACAAGGCATGGATGATATTTTGAAGGAAATAAATATTTCAGTTTCACATTTCAGCTTTTTTTCTTTATTCCTTTGATCTGGCTTTGGTTTGCTTATCATTCTGCTTGAATGACTTCACGCTGCCTTTTTCTTCTCTCACGTAACAAGAAGTGGTCCTGCTCCTATTTCAAAATATTTAGGCTTTGTCATTTTATGGGATGAACATGTATTTCCTATTATTTAATGATATACTACTGCCCGTAAAGTAAGATGTATTGGTGGGTGCGTATGTAGGTTTGTGTATACGATGTGTAATTTATATATGGAACTTTTAATCTGTACTTTCTTAAATGAAGAAACATAAAAGGAAACAACATAGATTTGGGATTTGTTTTGAAGTTTAAAGATTTTAAAGGAAATTTTCTTCACTCTACCCTGTAGCTATTTTATCTTTAAAGATCACTTTCTTAAGGTTTTCTTATTTTATCATAAAAATGTCAATTGTTTTCCTATTGGCCGAGGTAGAGTTCTTTTAATTTATTTATAAACCCATACTATAGGCAGAAGTTAGCTTAGCACAAAATTATCATGAAGAACTTTAAACTGTTTAAATGTTTCATTACATTTACCTATATTGCTTTATTTTGTACTTTATACACAAATCTTCTGATCTTCTGAGACTGGTTTTCTTGTATGGACTCTCACCCCTTCTTTCCATTTATGTGTTCCTAAAACACTTAGAATCTGTCACAAAATATATATAAAATTACACTACTATTTGACTTTTTTCTTGCATTTTTCTCTTTTGTCTCAGATTGTAGTTTCTCCAAGATAGGAACCATTTCTTAATACTTGTCAATTTTCTGCAGTGTTTGACCATGTGAATCTCAGGCTTTGCTCCAGGACCCTCGCCTCAGCAACTAGAACATGCTCAGTTACTAGGAGGTTGATGCCAGGATCTTTTGAATCATGATTCAAATCCAGTTGACTTCAAAGGATTTATGGACCTCCTAGCAACTACCAATCTGTTTTTTGTTTCTGAGTTTGGGTTTTTTAGTTTCCATAAATAAGTGAGGTCATACAGTATTTGTCTTTCTCTGTCAGATTTTACTTAGCATAAGTAAATCTCGCAAATGGCAGGATTTCCTTCTTTATTCCTGAATAATATTCCTGTGTGTGTGTGTGTGTGTGTGTGTGTGTGTGTGTGTGTGTGTGTGTGTACATCTTCTCTATCTACTCATCTGTTGGTGAACACCTAGGTTTTTAAAACGTGTTTCGTCTATTTGAAATAATGCTGCAATGAACATGAGGGGGTGCAGTCATCTTTTCAAGATAGCGATTTCATTATCTTTGAAAGATATATATCCACAAGAAGAATTGCTGGGACATGTGGTAGCTTTATTTTCCATTCTTTGAGGAACCTTCACTGTTTTTCGCGGTGGCTGTATCAATTTACATTCCCACTGACAGCGTACAGGGTACTTTTCTTCACATCCTCACCACTAATTACCTTGTCTTTTTGATGGTAGCCATTCTAATGGGTTTGAGGTGACATCTCATTGTGGTCGTGATTTACATTACCCCGATGAAAACAAAAGAAATGACACTTGGTATTATCCAGCTTTTGATTGTAGCCGTACTAGGTTGAGTAATAGATTCTCGTTGTGGTTTCAATTTGTGTTTCCTTGATCCCCAATGATACCGAGTATCCTTTTGTGTGCTTATTGGCCAGTGGTGTATCTTCTGTGGAGAAGTGTCTGTTCAGATTCTTCACCTGTTTTTAAATTGTGTTCTTTATCTTTTTATTGGTTTGTAAGAGTACTTGACATATTCTTGATACAAGTCTCTTCAGATAAATGATTTGTAAATATTTTCTCACGTTCTATGGATTTTCTTTTCACTTTTTGATAATATCCCTAGCAGGACAAGAGTTTTTTGTTTGTTTGTTTGTTTTTTCCTTTCTTTCTCTAAAGTTTGCTGAAGTCTGTTTATCTAGATTTCATTTTCTTGTTTCCGCTCTTGGTGTTATATCTAATAAGGCTTAGCTTCGCTCAAGGTCACAAAGATTTACTCCTATGTTTTCTTCTAAGAGTTTTCTGTTTTTAGCTTACAGGTCTGTAGCCCATCTTGAGTTAATTTTCGGACATTGTGTAAGGAAGGAATCCAGCTTTCTCCTTTTGTATGTGAATATCTAGTTGTGACAGAACCACTGTTGTAAACTGTTCTTTCGCCATTGAATGTCTTGGCACCTTTGCTGAAAATCCACTGATAATCAATGATAAGGTTTATTTCTGTAATCTTAATCCTATTCTGTTAATTCTTTTTGTCTATCCTTATGCCAAAGCACACTGGTTTTTTTTGTTGTTGTTGTTGTTTTTTTTTTGTTTTTTTAACTCTAGCTTTGTAATAACTTCTTTTTCAAGAACGTTTCACCCAGCCTGGGTCCCTTGCATTTCCATATAAATTTTAGGGTCAGCTTGTCAGTTTCTCCAAAATGTCACTTGGTATTTTGACAGAAATTGTGCTGAATCTAGAGGTCAATTTGAGGAGTGTTGTCATTTTTTCAATACTAAGACCAATACAAATTTCTGTTGTACCTACAAGTATTCCTTTCTGACTCTTAAAGTTTCAAATGTTTCGATGCCAGCATGTTCACCATTTTTTAACAAAAATTTAGCAGAAACCACTAGTCTTAGAGCCTTGTGAAAAGAAGCTACTTGTCATGCTTAGTGAAAGATTATTTTTAGTGCCCTTTAAGTCATAGTTGTTCCTTAATGTTTCTGACTCACTTTAATCAGTTTAAGGACCAAGAGCAGCCGTGAACATAGATGACAGAGCTGCTTGAAAGTCTTGTTTTCCAGCTCAGCTGGAAAGGGAATGGAGACTCTCGTAGCTGCTTTTCAGACTTGTTTGAAGTTTTTTATTTTGTTTTGTTTTTCTTGGAGTTTCCAGTGGAGACGCCAAGCTGGCAGCAAATGAAGTACACTGTCACGTGAACCTTATAAATATATGTTGGATCTCTGCCATCAGTATCAAAAGTGCTGGGACAGAAATGTGCAAAGGGAAGATTTTCAAATTAAGGTTGGCCTGTACATATAAATGTTAGCTTGTAAAGCTCAAGAAATACTAAATTGTACTCCATTAGTTCCCTCCATTTTATTGCCTTTTTGGAATAACCATGTGCTTCAGAACATCCTTTAATCTGAGCAGGCTTGTGGTTATATAAGAATGCAGCTTCTTTTTCCTTGTGCTCTGTGTACTCAGATGAGGAAAATTTACTGCATTTTATAAATAAATCAGAGCTAAAAAGCAAATCTTCTTCCCACCTTTTTATCTTCATGGAGGCCCAGCTTTAAGGCATTTGAGTGATGCATTTATACTCGGCTCCGCAGCTAGTTCCACTGAAAAATATAATCTTCAAAGTCACTTCTTTTTTTTTTTTGCTTCGTACAGGACACACTATTTGGAATCATTAAAAGGAATACTGTGCTCATGTTAGCAAGGAGCAGATTTTTCTCTTTTCAAAAGCTGACAGTCTTCTACTTCATTACTTTGATAGAAGTGAAAATAGATCCTCCATTAAAATGAATATCACCTCTTTATTTAAATTAAGACAGATATTTCACTTATTTTAAGACAGAAGATTCCTCAGTGTTAGTGGAGCTCAATGTGTTTGCCATGGTTTACCTGGACAAGAACATTGATCCACGTTGAGTGAGGCCTTCTTTGATATTTAGCTTTACTACCAAGTGAGCTCTGCAAATGTAGTAGGACTGACGTTGGTTGGGAGATTTCACACATTTCCCCGTGCTTGCTGTTTAATATAAAGCAGTATTTTCTGTTTGGAACTCAGGGTAGAAGTAATCGATTAAAGGCAACATGCCTTTATTGCACTAGATTTTAATAATATTTTTTAGATATATATTTTAATATAGTCTGTAATATGTACCTGATTATGATTTAAGTTTATGACTTTGACTTATGTGGTCATAAGTTAGTTATAAAGTAAATGAACTAAACTTGGTAGTTAAGATTGAGATGACGTAGAGAAAATATTGGTCCTATTAAATTGATGGTGTTTTACTAAATGACTCTGGTGAATTACTGGACAAAAAATATATATATAAAACAACCAACATTCAGTATTCATAGAACAAAGTTGATATTTTAGCTGTAAGTCATACATTTTTATAAAATATGTTAGTAAAATTTTCTTTTAGCTACATGATGGTACATAATTTAAAATAATATGGTATATACAATTTTAAAGTTTTCAAATATTGTTCAATACACCTTCTTTTCTATTTATAGACAGACTGAACAGGCAAGAGTAGGCCTTTGGAAAGTTACAATCCCAATCATGAAATAGTTTTCGCGAGTGCTTTTAGGAGGGCTCCCAAAATGTAAGAGTAACACCGGATGGGCTAGCCTCTACAGCATGGCAGAGGAGTAGCTCTCGCCCGCCTGACCCCAGCCCCCTGAGAGTGTTACCTGTTCACCAACCGCAGTAGCCTTTCCCCCTAAGCCCCGTCTCTGAGTCCTTCCCACAGAGCATTCTGGGCAGCCCCTTCCAGTCAGTTAGGTCAATCGCACCCGAGCAAATGTCCTCCAAACATTTGTAACAACCATCTATCACATTTGCCTCCCATATCTAGGCCACGGTACCCAATATGATTTATAATTTTTTTCATGTACTGTTTTAATATTCAAATATTTGAGTCTTCAAACAAAATAATCAGTGTGTCTCAAGGAAACCCTTCATGCAATTTAAGTCTTCTTGCTGCTTGAGTGGAATAATGTAAGAAGGGTAAAAAGGCACCAGACCAAACTAAAATTCCTGGTAGCCATCAGAGTGCTTAGTCTAACATAGTGATGTCCCTTGAATCAGTCTTCAGTATGACATCCACTTCTATGAGCTAATATTAAGTGGCAAGAAAACATCACTAATATTAAGGCCTTGGAATTTGGCAACCAGTCATAACGTTAAAGACATTTTCGTTTAACATGTAACATGTAAGAAAAATGGAGGACAACAAGACATCAAGTTTCTGTATAATAGTGAACTGAAATGCACAACTGAAAGAAAAGCTTTAAAAATGTTCCAGACTGTGCCACGTGGCTGCAAAATTGCAGTGACTGGGAGCTCCCTCTGGCGCAGAGGGTGACCCGGGATCTTGCGGGCCTCAAGGGCCTTGGGGCAGAGCGTTCAACCCTGTTGGTCACAGGTGGCAAGGTGCGAAGGTCAAATCCTGCCCTCCACTTTATTTTATATGGCCCGGTACCTTGTTTCTACCCACGGCAGCACCGAGCTCCTCGCCCCTAGTTAAGGAGTAGTTACGTTTATACAGTCCTAAAATTACATTCAGCCCTTTGAAGGCAACCATGAGGCTGATGTGGCCCCTGGTGAAAATGAGTTTGACACCCCTGCTGTAGGGCATTAAAATGGTGGCTATGACTGTGAAACAGACAGATAGGAGACAAAGGATTTCAATGGAAAACCTGCTTAGTTTACCAGAGTTGTATTGATTATTGCCATCTTTAAGTAGAAGGATGTGTAGGTGGTTCTGAAGAGAGAAGTGGTACCTACAATGAAAAATAAAGGCAAGATAGATGCAGAGTGTGTTCTCCCAGCCCATGCACAGAGAGCTCACTCTCTGCACATAGTCCAAGTACAAACACGGTGGGTCTCCGTGTGCATCGCTGCGTGTGTTACAAAGGGACGGGAGTGTCCTGCTGCAGTGGAGGCTAAGGGGCACTACTTCTTATCTGCTTGTTTTCGTTTAAGCTTTCAGAAAAGTTTGGTATTTTGATCATTTAGATTCCATATATGTGCTATTAGAAAGCTTAGTAATTAAATGTGTTAGAGGGGATTTTAAACTCAGATCCAAATAACTCCAAAAAGCTTAAATTACTTTTTATCCATATCTTAAAAAAGAGTGGCATCAATGTTTGGAAAATTTCTTTCTCCTATTATGATGTTTCTCTAAAACTTGATTTGTGTGAGTTAAATTATGATATTCATCAGCATCATAGTTGATAATAAGGTAATGCTTTACACATGTCTATATTTTCCCATTTGGGAATGTGAACCAAGTGAATCTACCTATGATGGTCGACTATTTGGGCTGCTATACCAAGATACCGCAGATTGGGTAGGTTATAAACAATAGAAATTTCTTTCTTACCTCCAGAAATTTATTCTGGAGGCTGGGAAGTTCAAGATCAAGTTACTGCCATGGTCATGTGCTAAACAGGGCCCTTTTTCTGGTTCACAGCTAGCGCCTTCTTGCTGTGTCCTCGCATCATGGAAGTGGCAAAGGGTATCTCTGGAACCTCTATTATATAAGGACACTAACCTCATTTGGGGGACACCATAGAATGTGCCTTCTGGGAAATCGGAAAAGCAGTGTAGCTCAGTCACCAGCAGCATGAGCTCTGGAAGCAGACAGCCAGGGCCAGAATCCTGGCTTGACCCATGAGTAGGTGCGCAGCCTCGGATATATTCTCTAAGCCTTGGTTTCTTATTCTGCAAAAAGTAGGGATATAATAATACTCTTATACAGGTCTATTGTGAGAATAAATGAGAGGAGACAAATAAAAATATTTTGTATGGTGCCCAGCACCTAGTCAGAACTCAGTGTTAGCTATTATTAACTTTTGTGCACTTATAACCTAAAGCCTTTATTTTTTTATTACATCAATGTACGAAGATGTCTTTTGTTTTATTGGACCCTTTTCTCTATGTACTTTTAGTTCAAGGTGTAAAGAAATGGGATGGTTATCAGTTCTTTTAGGCAAGTCGACTGGAGGGCAGGAGAGCGATTTCAGGCGATCATGTTGCTCTATAGCACCTTTCACCCTACAGCGCAACCTCTGCTGGACATGCACGTTAGGGATGTTTCTATTGGTACATTTTTTAAATTGAAACACAATTCACATACTAAAAAATTCATCCTTGTAAAGTGTACAATTTAGTATGTTCTCAAGAACGTCCAACTATTGCTACTATCTAATTCCAGAACATTTTCATCACCAGAAAACCCCCAAAGCACTCCGCACGCATTTGCTGTTACTCCCCATGCCCCCTGCTCATTCCCCTCAGCCCTTGGCAACCACCAATCTACTTTCTGTCTCTGTGGATTCATCCGTTCTGGATCGTTCATATTAATAGAATCACACCATGTGTGACCCTTGTGACTGGCTTCTTTCCCTTTGCAGGTCCTTCCCTGTTGTGGCACTTATCAGAAATTCAGTCCTTTCGAAGGCTGAGTAACTTTCCATGTATGGGCTTACTACATTTTGCTTGTCCATTCAACAATTGTTGGAGATACATGGTTCTAAACAATTTCGTTTTTAGAGAAATCCTTGAAAGTGCTTGTGCTTTCATCAGAACACCTGTGTTAGGAATCTATACTTTTTTCTCCTGAGACAGGTTATGTTATCATCAACTTTTTAAAGAGAAGTTTTATAGAATTTGGATCAAAGAGTTGAAATCTGAGTGTTATTTTAGAGAAGGTTAAATATTGTTCTTCCAAGCCAAGTTCTTTTATATTTTAACTCTGAGGCTTTTCTGAACTTTTCTAGGGAGAAAGAGGAGCAGCTCACTCGTGTGACTGAAGTGCAGAGGTTGCAGGCCCAGCAGGCAGATGCTGCCCTGGAGGAGTTTAAGCGGCAGGTGGAACTGAACTCAGAGAAGGTCTATGCTGAAATGAAAGAGCAGGTGAGGAGGCCACCATACCGTCCTTTTTGAAAGTCACTCTCTCAGTGCAAGGCACGTTCCAATTTTAAGTAGGACAGAAACACATTTACTTTAAAAAAAATGTTTTACCAAAATTAAGTGCTCAATTGGGTCCAGAACTCAGAATGAGAAAGGGATTATTAGCTTTGGTGGAGGACACCCACCTCCCCAGAACCTCAAAGAAAGAGGTGGCCCCTAGTGGCCTAGACCAAAAGCTCTGGTGGAAAGGGGTCTGTCTGGGGCCCACCCCACCCCTGGCAGAGCATGCAAAGGGACCGGCTGTGGTGCACAGCCCCGAGTGCCTGGAGTGCCTGCTCCTTGCTTCCCCCAGGCCACTGGGTGCGGGGGGATCCGCAGTGATCCGCAGCTCCCTGGTGGCAGTGAGTGGAAGGGGACGGTGGAGAGCCACCTGGATCTGTGCAGGCAAGGAGATGGGTTCAATCCTCCTTCAAGTTTCCTTGATTCGTCCTTAAATTGATGCCAGAACAGTCATTTTAAAATTGCATCTACGAGTGTAGCAATGGCAAGAATGCATCTCACTCCAGGAGCACGGATCAGTGTACAGGAAAAATCCCACGAGCCATCGGGTTTTGTGGGGCAAGGGTTCGAGCTAACCATGTCTGCGTTTGCGTTCCGTAAATGGCGCTTGATTGATCAGCCACAGCAAATCATTTTCCATTGGCAGTTTAGGGAGGCAGAGGCTGTCTTCAGTTCTTGTAAAAGTTAAGGGGTATTTTTTTTAGTTTTAAGAAAAAATTTAAAAATTGAAAAAGAATAAAGGAAACAAACGTCAAGGTACCCATCGCTAAGAATAAACAGCTATTAACACTGTTTACTTAAACTAGACATTACAGATGACCTTCAGTTTGCTTTGTTATTCATGTCTAATCACATCGCTCTCTCCTCTCCACCTCTGGAAAAAAACAACTATAACTAATTTAGCGTGTAATACTTTGTTCTGTTATTTTATACACATATATCATATTGTATGTTGTACGCATTTTTGTGCTTCTATTTTTAAAAAGTTAGATGAGTACTACAGATTTTATTTATTAGTCATTTTGCTCTTTTATATTTAATTTTATATTTGTGCCCTGTCTATGTTGATTTAGTGCAATCAGTGCTTTTAACACTGAATGTATCTTATCATATGAATATATCATTTTATTATTTATCAGCTACACAATTCAAGGGTATTTAGTTTATTTTCAGGTTTCCTTGATTATAAAGAATGTTGCCATACTTGCTGGTGATTTCCTTTTTAGCTGGAGTCACCTGTCTCAGGGATCCCAGGTGCACTGTGACTGGGTGTACAGACATTCCTATGCAGGGTTGATGACTGACCCCTGTGGGCTCTACTAGCTGGGAACTGTGTTTTCCTGTTGTTACATTCTTCATTCAGATTTCCACTCACATTGAGTTGTGTGCATTTGGGTCCTGAATGTAGGGTCTGAGATCTCATTCTCTGCTTCTCCACACACTGTCTAGGGCAAAAGCTAAACTGCTGCTGAGAGATTATGCTGAAGGGTGACTTTTAGTCCCAGCCACATGGATGTGCATCTCTTCCCAGCTCCCTGTATGATCAGAGCCCAGGCCCTAGAAAGTGTGTCTGGTCCAAATACGCAATGGAGCTGGATGGGAAACTCTCTGGTTGGCTTAACATTTAAAGGATTACAGAAACTACTGAAGAAGGGGACCCTGGCAAGTTTTAAGTATACAGTTAAGGCTAAAAATGAGGTGTTTGAAACTGCCAGGGCTGACAGTACAACTTTCTGAGAAAAGCTGAGACTCACAGGCACCTTTGGCTCAGTGAATGCCCCGCTCGGGGCTCATGGTGCCATATTAACTGATCACAGAATTTGTGGGTAAGTAAGGAGAATAAACAAGCAAGCAACAGTGGAACTTGTGAAAGCATTCTGTAAGACAAGAAGGAGATATTTATATCTAGTGGTCATAGAAGAAAAGCAGAGTTCTGAAAATGATCTACTTTTAATTCAGAAAAAAGTTTCAGAAAAGCAGTACCTTTATAAGAAGACACGATCTATAGGAAAGAGGCCATAGATCAAGTACAATTAATGCAATGAGACCTGGATACAATCTGGAAAAATAATTGAACTTCAAATAGAAGTAAGAATAAAATGAAAATCCTACAATTTTCTAAGTAGGATGAAACTGACAAAAATTTAGAAAAATAATGTAGTAATGCTTCAGAGTATTGAAGGAGACAGGTATGACTTAATTTTATACATAACTGAGGAGTTTTTCACTTGCAAAATTAACAGAAAAACATTTTCTTAGTAAGTGCTCACATAATGTATACCACTTCTTTCTTTTCTGGAAAAAATCGTATGAGCACATCAGTCAATCCAGAGATGAAGCAAAAAGCATCACACACATGGGGAATCCATCATATTAAAGGGTGAGTAGAGAACAATGGAATCCAACAAATCAGAAACAAATTTAACTGTTAGAAATCTAGTTCAATGCTAATGTTTATTGATTCTTGGAAAAGAAGGTATATGAAGTAGAAAACACAAATTCAAGAATGACTTAACTCTAAACCCCTAGGTTGTATGAACAAAGATCTAACAGTCGGTGGGTAGTGAGGGGGCGAGAGGAACGCAGTCCGCTCACACACTTTGCCGTGGAAGAGCTGAGACTCAGAAGATTCTTAATATTAGGGAAATGTAGGTTAAAGTAATTTTGAAATATATAAATATAGGCATTAATAAAATTAACAAGATACTACATTCTCATAAAAATGTTGAGAAGATAAAAGCAAAACTTGAGAGGAGATATTGCCAAAGGAACAGTGGCAGAAACAGAATAAAATGTCCAAAATAAGATACAGTATACAATTGTAATAATAAATATTAATAGGTTAAATTTCGCTAGTAAAAAAGGTACGGGTTAGCTGATTTAAATCCATGTATATGCTATTTATATTGTAAAAGACACAACTAAAAGTTACACAAAAATTACATTAAAAAGCTGATAAAACTACATCACTTGTGTTCAGATAAAAAGATGTAATACTATTGCACAAATTAACATTGATCATATCAATAAACTGGACAAAGGATATGTTTTTGACTGTTAAAAGGCAAGAATACTTAATCAAATATGAAAAGGCATTGGGAATATATGGAGAATTGATGTAAATAATCATGGATGTTTTAATATACATATTTTCTCCATTTTTGACAGATGGGAAAAAATAAACAGGTTCAAATAACAGTTAACAAAATGGCTTTCTTTCTACCTTCTGCTCTTTGAATACAGCACATTAAATTTCTACTCCCATGGAATAGTTATGCAACTCCGTAGAGCAGAGGGAAACAACCAAGCAATATATTTCTAAAACTTCACATGACAGAGAGCATATATTTTTTACCATAATGCAGTAAAACCAGAAATTAAATTTCAATTGAAGTTGCTACATTAGCCTTCACCAAAATTAAAAATTTTTGCTCTTTCAAAGACACCATTAAAAAACAACAAAAGGAAGTCAGGCAAGCCAAAAAATGGTAGAAAAAAATTCACAAAATTTCCTAAGAACTTGTATTTAAAATATAAAAGAAACCTTGCCCTGGCCTATGTGGGTCAGTCAGTTGGATGTCATTCCACAGAGTGAAAAGTCATTGGTTCGATTCTCACTCAGGGCACGTGCCTTGATTGTGGGTTCAGTTCCTGAATTGGGGCAGGTATGAGAGGCAACCAATCGATGTTTCTCTCTCTCACTTTCTCCCCACTTCTCCTCTCTCTAAAAATAAATCTTTGAAAAAAATCTGTCACTTAAAACAAAAAGGAAAAGCATTTGAGAAAGTTCAATATTATTCAGGATTTTTAAAAAAATCTTGACAAATTAGGACTAAAAGTGAACTCAACATTATTGGATAAGGACATCTATGGAAACCCTATCGCTAATACACTTAATGTTGAAACACTTAATGCTTTTCCTCCTAAGTACAAGGGAAAGATGTTTGCTTTTGCCACCCTCGTTCAACACTGTAATGGGAAATTTTAGCCAGTGCAGTAAGACAAAAACCAGATTGGAAAGAAGGAAGTACAAATGTCTTCAGATGTCATGATCCTAAACTGTCAAAGTCCATAAAAGTAATGCTAAAATTAATTAATGATTTACACAAGTTGGAAGGACATAAGATCAATAAACAGAATTCAGTCATACTTCTATATACTGGAAATGAAATATCTGAAAATGAAATTGAGAAGACAATTCACAAGCAGCAAAAAGAATCAAACATTTACAAATAAGCCAATGAAACATTGAAGGCTTATGTATTGAAAACTATAAAATACTGATAAGAGAAATTTTAAAAGATCTAAATAAATGAGAGCTCTTCTATGTTCACGGATTGGAAAACTCAGTATTTCAAGATGGCAGTTCTCCACAAATTGATGTATAAATTCAGTGCAATCACTGTCAAAATTCCCATACACTTCCAGTAGAAATTGACAATAAATATTTGTTTTCGCTAGTAAATTTTCTAAAAAGTAAACTAAAGTAACAATGATCTATTTTTCAGCTAACACTTGGGTAAAAACCCATGTATTTCTGGAGGGAGTATAAAGTTATATAACCTTTCTGAAGGGTTGGTTCAACATTGTGGTTTATCGTTCGCCTGTTCTATTTCTAGGACGTTATTTTTCAGGACTACTAAGTGTGTTCAGGATGTTTGTTCTGGTGTTATTTGTTAATAGTGAAAAATTAGAAAAAATATGTCAAAAAAGTTTGGGAAAATGTGCAAATTCATACAAAAAAACTTAAGGATAAAAAGAAGTCTAAGAGTTGTGTGGCAAAACTGAAAGCCCTGGAGATAATGTCCTCTTGGAAACCATTAAATTAGGAGCCTTATCCAGCCACAAACTGAGACTGTCAGAAAATAAGAAAGCCAGGGCTGAAAGATACTGTTGGTGGAATTGACTCTGGAATCACCCTTTCGCTGGTCCACTCCTGTCTATGGCTGTTCTGTTCTGCGCCTGGTTGATGGTCTGTCTGCTATGTTCCTTTACACCCTCTGCCCCCCTGCTGCCAGACCCATTTGACTCTCTCACTTCTTGATGTCACAAGTTCATGTATTTTAGGCATTCTAGGATTCTGGGTATTGCATCTCTATGGACATGTTAAATGATCTGATGGGAAAGCCTGCTTGGTGCATGCCTCTGGGATCCCCTTTCTGCCCTTCAAACCCTACACGTGTGTCCTGTCATTGTGAGTCCTCACCAGGCCTGATCTGTCCAGTGAGGCTGGACTCAGACTCCTTGAAAAAAATACTGATGTCAACCTATAAGCAGGAAATTCTTTCTATTGCCTTCTGCTGAATAAATGTTCTTCAGTGGTTTTAGTTGTAAATAGTTTTACCAAGTGCGGTTGAGTGTCTGAAATAGAGAAAGCACCTTTGGTGTGAGTTTGATAATAAGGAACCCCATTTATAATGGAATTCTTACAGTTAGGCTCATTCACAAATCAAATAGTTCTCACTGGGCAAATTTTAACTAACATCGAATAAACTATATATGTCAAAACATGGCAGATTAGAGGTCCTCTATTCCAGATTATCAGTTGATTAAAAAGTGTGAATATGGTGTAACAAATTGAGGAAGAAAATCAGTCAGCAGACTCATTATTTAGAGAGTCATAAGGCTTTTAGATTTTTCCATAGTCTCTATTATTAACAGTCTTTCTTTTCTGTTGTTGTTTGGAACTGCTGTTTTCTCTTCTTACTAAAATCTTTTGTGTAAAAGCCAGCAGAGCTTAGGGCATCTTTTCCATTTGGAAACTGCTGCAGACAGCAGACAATGGGATTTGAATTTAAAAAAATAAAAGCTTTGTGTTTGTTTTTGAAAGTGAATTGCTGTTTCAAAAATGAGGCCCATGAGAGAAAATGGAACAGACTTAAACTCAAAAAAAATAGCTTCATACTGTTTATTTCACTTTGAAGAATTTTTTTATGATTTCTTAAAAAACTTGATTTTTACTCCAATGGTGAAGTCAACTATAAGTGTTAGCTGTCAGCAATTAGTTGTGTGAAATATACATATTTTAATTGTGAAAATTTAATACTCTATTAGAGTTATTCCTATATATGTATAAATATAAAATCACATTTTAAAAAGGAATATTGTTTTATATTTACCTATTCTCTGAAACAAATAAATGACTGGAAAAGACAGCTATGTTTTTTTGAAGTACTGGCAGCAATTCTAAAGTGAAACTTTTCAATCTTGTAAACTGACTGCATGCGTGTCTGCGAACTGGTTTCTCCGGGGGCTTCCACTAGCCAACTCACTTTTGTAGTTAATTTTTCTCCTCTTGGAAATACACCCTCATTAAATGATATTTGCTGCTAAATATCTGGCTTTAAACTTTATTCCTTTTTCTTTATAATCGTGAGGTACATGATACTCGCTTTATACTTGAAAAACGCACTGACTTTGCCATGAAAACAAAATTGTAAAACACTGCTATTGACTAATGAGGTTTCTTCTGGCTCCTGGTACCACTGAAACTGGTTAGCAGTTTTTTACGTTCTTAGGGATTATATGTTTAGTTCATCATCCTGTTATTGCTGTTGACTTAATGAAAAAACATTCTCCAGTTACCAGGAAGGAAGCATGCCATCTGGATATATTCGTGCCATTAAGTGCAGATGGATAGCATGCACTTAAAGAAGGGAGGAGTCGTCAGCGTACAAACCATTCCGTGGGACGAGGCCTTTGTCCCCTTGTCCTCTGAGGGTCGGGCTGGCTCATGTAATTTTAAGTGTTTTTTAGACCAGTTTTAAGATGATAGGTTCTGTATAAATTGAAGCATTTTCTCTCAGTTACTTTTTGATGGCACTGAAAAATCTCTCTACCCTTTTAACATTTGGCATTTTGTCTTTACCCGAGATTAGATAGCAAAGGTAGAATTCCAGTATTATGTTTAAATGTTGCAATATTGTGATAATTAATCAATTCAGTGCAATCAGTGACAGCATCCAAAGAATACATACACATATTTGGCTTTGGAAAACAATATTAAACAAACAACCCCTCCTCATAAACTGACTATTAAAAGAAATCTTCACTTTTATCGTTAAATGCTTAATGGAATAGTGAGTGAAACTTTTTCCTGATAATATTCATCAATGACTACTCTCTTTTGCAGAAGAAAAATAAACCAAAAAAATTGATGTGAACATTGGACCAGAAAATGTCATTCTTTCCGTATTTTGCTGATTTTAATGGTTATCAATTGTGAAAATGATAATATTATTAATTTTTAATACCTCAATTGTTTTAATGACTTACTGGCCAAGGATTCGACAGACTTGATTTCTTCTTCTATTCATTTGTCAAAAATTTATGCATACTTGTTCTATACTACCCATTGTTGTAGATCCTGGGAATTCAGAGATTAAAACCTGTTTTTGGCTTGTGTAATAGACCAATGCATGAACGTGTATGATGTAATAGGCGGTATAACTAGTGGAATAGGTAGGTCGTTAAGACAGCACAGAGGAGGCACATCTGAGGCAGCCCAGAGAGTTCTGCATTTATTTGCACTATGGCTTCTTTGTATAACTATGAATTCTCAAATGTTTGCTTGTTAAAATGTTATTGGTATTTAATGTAACAAGGTCATTAACCATGAGATCGGATGTACAAGTCATTTTTATTTCTTTATATCAGTAACCAACAAATAGGAAATAAACTTTGAAAGAGACATCATAGTACCAGGAAGCTCCACTTACCTAAAAATAACAAAAGATGTATAAGGCCTCTGTTTTGGAAACTAGAATATGTTATTAAGAGAATCCAAAGGAGGCTTAAGTAAATTGAGAGACATATCATGTAATGGATTTGAAGACTCAGTGTTATAAAAATGTCACTCCCTAAATCTGCAGAATCCACACAATTCTAAAAATCAGAATGTTAGCAGTGCTTTTGGATAGGGAGGGAGGGAAGCTGACAAGTTGATTCTAAGATGTGTATGAAAATGCAAAGGGCTCAGAATAGCAGTGGCAATCTGGGAAAAGAACGTGACCGGAGAATGTACACTGTGGGTACTGAGACTGAGCTGTAGTGATTAATACAGTGTAGTTTCAGCACAAGGGTGACCAGTGGGACAGAAGGGAGAAACCGAAAATGGACTCCCACGTATATGGTCAGTCTGATTCCCATCAAAGGAAGTACTTTAGTGCAGCAGGGAAAGAACAGTCATTTAATAAACACTGTCCAGTCGATGGCCATATGGAAAAACAAGAATCTTGCCCCTTTTCTTACTCCATTTATGTAGTGAATTCTAGGACTGTGGATATAAAGTCATAGGTAAAACAATAAAGCTTTCGGAAGAAAATGTAGGAACATTTTTGATAGTTGGAACTGCTAAGCAAGGATTTTCTAAATAGAAACAAAAAGGCATGAACAAGAATATTGTTCAATTTAACTTCATTAAAATTAAAAAAAAACACAAAACTTCTGTTCATTAAGAGATAAATAGAGAATAAAAAGGCAACCTCAGAGTGTGAGAAGGTGTGTGCAGTTCAGGTACTGAACAAAAAGTTCTCGTCCAGAAGAGTTAAGACGGCTACAAATCAGCAACGAAAGGGCAGCCATCAGACATGCTATGTCTCGTATCAGTTCATCGTGACCTCCCACAAAGAGCCAGCTGTAACCAGGTGTAGTGTTCATTGATTTTCGCCATTAAGGGTGTTAGTTCTTAATCTTGAAGGCACAGAAATAATTACCTGTCTGCTCGTCTGTCTGTCTACTTACCTACCTCTACCTACCTAGCTACCTACTTAGGTACCTATCTATCTCTGTACATATCTGAAAATATTTGCAAGATATTTTCTTACAATTTATCTAAATATGTGTTAAATGCATTAAAATATATTTTGAATTGTATAGTTCCATACAAGTGTATACTTGTACAATACGAATTGTACTTGACAAACTAATTACTTAGAATATAATAACACAGATACTCAACTAGAGGAAGAGCATTCACTTATGACTGTGTTTGATAGAGACTGCCAAATGTTGGTCCAGCGTTCACTCATACTTTCTTTTTTGTTGTTGTTGGTTTATCTTTTTAATTTTTTAAAGTTTTTATTGCAAATTTTTTTAAGTTCTTATTTTTTCTGTCACACTTGTCCCCATAGTTTCCCCCTTTGCCGTCCTCTGGGCAGCCCAGCCCCGACTCCCACAGTCAATACCGTCTTACTATTGGGATAGAGCCCTGAGTTTACTTAAGGCAACATTAGACACAGCTTTAAAACTGCAGTCTCTTACCTTGTCTTTTATTAATATCGGTCCAGTGAATGAGATGCAAACAGCATAATTAATTTGCTATTGACAGGAATCTGCAGGAAGGCCCCTTAAAAAGGGTATTTGACTCAGCTCATATGGGCCCTTGGCCCTTATCCCTTCCCCTTCCCCCTTTGCCCCGTCCTTCCCAGATGTTCGGAGCTGCAGAAGCCGCTTCACAGGCACTATGGGAAGGTTGAATTGCAGAGACCTTAACCCTGACATCTTTGAACTGCCAGATATAGCAGCCGATTTCTGAACTTTTTGTTGCATGAGGGAAACATAAAGGGCCTATGTTATTTAAGCTGTGGGTGCTTGGGTTTTCTTTAACATGTAACTAGAGTATTGCATGAGGCACCATGTTAGAAAAATTCAGCGCCTCTTTTTACCTCTTTCTTACTCTTTAAACACTAACCATTCACAGAAACACATGCAAGCCCTTATCGGCTCCTAATTTGACCAGCAAGTTTTCCTCTGAGGTTTTTGGACATCGGAGTTACATAATAAAGGGATGCATTGTTGTTTTTTTCAAACACTTGAAGTTGAATGGAATATAGAATGATGTATGAAGAAGCAGAATCTTTTGTATCAATGGCAACTGAGAGCTCTCTGTGTCTATACAGACTAAGTATTTTACAAGCATTGTTTCTTATTTTTGTTAAATTATGGAATAAGAATGGAGTGGGGTTTTGCATTCTCGGTCAGTATACTCTAAAATAACATGTATTTCATTATCTTATAATAGAATTATTTATTTTGAATTTTTCTTCATGTTTAGGTATGAAAGGCCTTTTTGTGTGCTTTAAATTGTCTGCTATCTTTATTATAGAAGATAATTCTGTTTTTTTGATAGAAAATATTATATATTTTACAAGTTTTGAGTATACAAAGCTCTTAATTTTAACTATTTGATATTTGTAATATTTAAATATTTATTATTTATTTTAATATTTAATCTGTGCTAAAGAAAAATAAGAACCCAAAATTAATTTCATGTAAAGGTCTCTCTAAAAAATACTAAATAAACCATGTCTTTCTACCTTGATTTATCTTCTTCTTTTTCTTCCCCTTTTGCTTTTATCTGCCCTTTCATTCATCCTTAAGAGCTGAATACATATTTATTCTGCATACCAAAGCAATTAGTTAATAATTAAGATACAAAAGGAAAAATTATGTCATAGTTCCTTTCATTGGGGAGCTCATGATCTAAATGAATAAACAGAGCTCAAATATTTGAAGCACTTCAATACTGTAGAGAAAAAAAAAACAATGTCCTAGAAAAATGAAGACGTTAAGTCCTAGAGCATAGAGACAAGGAAGGCATTTCTGTCAGTTGATGAGATTCAAGAACACCTCAGAGAGGAGAGGAGACTTAACTCAGCCTTGAAGATCGATGACTGTTTGGATGAGGAAAGACACGAAGGGGCTCTCCTGATGGTGGGTGTGGCTGCGGCTTGTTTGGGAAATGCCAAGGATATGGGAGGGCAGGGAGTGTAGATTGCCGAGGACAAACTGAGGAGCCCCCTGCTTGAGGTTTACTGTGAACAGCATTGAAGGAGATCCTTGAAACCCACTTCTTGGGTTAGTGATGAAGGAGAACAGTGGGCTTGACCGTGTGCTTCCTTTGATAATTTCTTAGTAAATTTATTTTTGACCATAATACTGATGACCTATGGATCAATAATCTTAGAAGTTCATTGAATTTACAAGCTAATAACTTAATAGTATCAGTGTTGCTGTCTTTATTGTTTATAAGGAAATACTTCGATGCTAAATATAATGCCATTAATCTAGATCAGGGGTGTCAAACTCATTTTCACCGGGGGCCACATCTGCCTCGTGGTTGCCTTCAGAGGGCCGAATGTGATTGCAACTCCCTAACAGTTAAAGGGTAGTTACATTTATATGGTCCTAAAATTATTTCAGCCCTTTGAAAGCAGCCACAAGGCTGATGTGGCCCCTGGTGAAAGTGAGCTTGACACCCCTGCTCTAGATACTCCAGAATACTTCAGGTGTTGGGAGATAGCAGTAGTGTGGGGGTGGGCAAAATGCATTTTGTTCCCATCCAGTGAAACTGGCTACTTCTCACTGAACATCTTCATTCTTAGAACCTTAAAATTTCATCATGCTGAATAAGTGCTCTTGAATGGTTTTTTAAAAATGTAACATGAAAAATTGTGAAGGAAGCATTTTCATGGTTCTTTTCCCCTAATAATCAACTTTCTTTTAATTTTTGAGAAGTTATGTGAATATCTGGTGGGGGCGTGGGGTCTGGACAATAAGGTGAGAGCATCTCTGGCCTGCCATCCACCTGGCAAGGAGGCAGGTGTGCGGCGTGGTGGTGATGTGCAGGTAGAGGGGAGCAGAGATGCGCTGAGAGGGAGAACTGGGGTTGGATCATGTGAGGCCTCATAGAATGTGGTGGAGTCTTTGACTTTTACTTTTTAGAACAGCATTGACATGTAATTCAGATACTCACAGTTCACCACCATAAGTGCACAATTCAGTGGCTTTGAATATATTCACAGAGTTGTGCTGCCATCACCATGGTTGTAGATTTTATGACCCCCCCTAAGAAAAATCATATCCTGAAGCAGGTCCCCCCACCCCCAACCTTCTTTTACCCCAGACAACCACTAATCTATTCTGTTTCTATGGATTTACCTATTCTGGAAATTTAAATGGAATTATACAATACATGGTGTTTTCTGACTGCCTTCTTTCACTTAGCATAATGTTTTCATCCATGTGGCGTGTATTAGTACTTCATTTCTCTTTATGACTGAATAATTGTATGGCTATACCACACTCTGTCTATCCATTCATAATGGACAGATATTTGGGTTGTTTCTTCTTTTTCACAACTATGAATAATGCTGCTTTGAACTTGTGATGTAAGTTTTTGTGTGGGTGTATGTTTTCATTTCTTGCCTGATACTGGAATTCCTGGATCATATGGTAGCTCTCTGCTTAATCTTGTGAGGGACTGCCATACTTTCTTCCAACGTGGCTACATCATCGTACATTCCCCCAGCTGTATAGGGTCCTTATTTCTCCACATCCTCAACAACACTTGTTATTATCAGTCTTTTTGACTCTAGCCATTTTTGGGGGTGCAATGTGGTTTGTCATTGTTTTATTTTGAAATTGCCTAGTAACAGCGATGTTGAGCATATTTTCATATATTTACTTATTGGCCACTTGTGTATCTAGAATGTCTCTTCAGTTCCTTTGCCCATTTTAAAATTGGGGTTAATTGCTGATTATGACTTTGCATATGAGTTGTAAGAGTTCTTCATGTATTTTAAATACAAGTCCCTAATCAGATGTGTGGTTTGCAGATATTTCTCCCATTTAGCCCATATTGAGACCTTAATCAAATTTCATTGAATAAATATTTGAATGTTCAAAATTATATTTCTTTTACAGCATTTTTATAATATTAGGATTTAGTCATTTATATATTAATTTTTAATTTTCCTCACTTAAACCATTAAAATATACCAAAATAACTAATATATATTTTATCATTTTTAAATTCATCATTATGACTAGTGAGGAGTTTAAAATTTTAGTGGATGGACAAATAAAAGCATGGAATATAATTTTTGGTTTAAAAATTTGATATTTGGTTTTTTAATTGTATAGATGGAAAAAGTGGAAGCAGATCTAAGTAGATCCAAGTCTCTTCGTGAGAAACAATCAAAGGAGTTTTTGTGGCAGATGGAGGATGTCAAGCAACGATACGAACAGCAGGTAGGTCTTTCATTCCGGTGACGCCCTTTAGTTTTTGATGCACATATAATCTCCATATCACAAAATCTCTGCACAATAAAAATGTTACTAGAACATCATTACCAATATATTTGTAATATTTAAAATATTTGTTTCAATAAAATCCAGAAACAAAGAATTTTAATCTCCACTGATGTATATTCTGGCAGTTTTTAAATCTGAATGTTTAATTGAAACATTTATTGTGATTCTTGAGTTCTATTCCTGTCAGAGCACCAGTTCTACTTATTCATTTATTTAAGAAATAGTCTTGAGTACCTACTATGTACCAGATAATGCTACCGCAACTGGGCAAAGCGATAAGCAGGACCAACAAGTTTCCTTTTCTCAGGATGTTTTACGTTTGGGTGGGCAGCTAGGCCTTAAATGAAAAAGGAAGTAATTTCAAAGAGTCATATGCAAAGAAAAGAGGGTGTGCCCATAGGCCTGGCCAGGTGGAGGGTGGGAAGGAGGTTGCAGCATTGGTAGGTGGTCAGGGAAGCCCTGGCAGCTGGGACCCTTGTGCTGGGAATAACGAAAGCTGGGGAGGAGCCAGCCAGGAGGTCTCTGGAGGAATAATACTCCAGACTGGAAGGAGAGCGGACACCAAGCTTCTGAGATGAGAGCAAGCTGGGAGTGCTGAGGAACAAAAATGGCAATAAAGGCCGGTTGAGCAGAAGTGTGGAGAAGACAACTCCAGCCTGGGGAACGGGAGCCGCGTTAGGAGAGGACTAGGACCTAGGGGGCAGCACAACGAGTTTAGATTTTGTTCTCATTGCCACTTACTTATTAATAAGAAAGGTTTTATTTTTGTCCTTTAAGAAATCTATTCCTGCTAATTCTTGGCATATTTAAAGTGGCTATTAATTTTTACTTGTTTGTCTAATTTTCTTGCCTTGTTTTCCTAACATCTGAAAAAATGTTAATTAGTTTGTCACTTAGTTCATAAAATTTTTTCTAAAGACAATATTTGCACCTTTCTAGTTTGGAAACCTGAATAATTTTTTCATTATTATGTTTTAATCCCTTATTAAGTGGGTTTTACATCAAGAACTAATGAACCTATTATGATTACTGAATTTTATTTCCTCTCTTACGTGATGGGAAGCAGTGGAGTGCATGAGTGCCATGAAGGAGGTCTGATCTGACAGGTGACCTTCAGTTGTTACGTTGTTGTTTTAATCTTAAAATATTGGCAAAAATACCTAAGTTATTTTCAGAGGGAAAGGAGTTATAAAGACAAAAGCTTGACCCTTTTTTTTTGTTATTTTCATTATCTGAATTGTCTTGCAAAGGAGAAAAACATACGAAATGAACTGAGTAAATGATCATGTAGAAACACCTTCAGCCTTGGTGTTAATAAAATTCAAATTAGAATTGACAATCATGTACCATCTAAAGTTGGCGGAAGTTTAGTAAAATTGGTCTTTTCATATATAGCTAGTGGCATTATAAATTAATGCAGCCTTTTTGGAAGGATTTTGATAGTATCTAACAAGAGTCGTAAAGAATGCTTACACCCTCTGGCTCAATTATCTTTAACCTTGAAAATCAGATAGAAATATTTAAACAATGATGTTAATTATTTGTCAGATGATGGAATCACAGTTGATTTTTTTTATATTCCCCCTTTCCATATTGTGACAGTGGCATTCTCCTTTTTAATGTGACAGTCACTTTGTTCATGTAAAAATACACGCATATAAATTCATTTGAAAGAAAAGCTTCAAAGGCTTTTCTCAAAAGGACAGATTTAAAAATCTCCTGAACTTTTGTCTTTTATAGTCTTGGTTAAAAAATACTTAATAAGGGAAATTGATTAATTCTTTAAAGTGTTGATATTACTAATAAAAAACCATACTATATTTCCTCAATTTTTCTGTATTTCATTTTCATGAAAGAGATAAATGATATAAATGTTGTACAAACCTACAACAGGAATTTGATAAAACCCACCCAAGGATCTCTCAGGTTGGTACAGGGTTTACCCATTTTTATCCTTCCCATGTCTGTGGGCCTGTTCTTTAGAATCGATGCTGAGAGTGAAGACTCCAGGCGGTAACTCATGGAAAAAAAAACAAAACATTAAAACAGGAATGTGGGCCCTGGCTGGTGTAGCTCAGTGGATTGAGCACGTGCCTGTGAACCAAAGTATCATGGTTCGATTCCCAGTCAGGGCACATGCCTGGGTTGCAGGCCAGTTCCCAGCAGGGGATGCCAGAGAGGCAACCACACATTGATATTTCTCTCCTTCTCTCCTCCCCTTCCCCTCTAAAGATAAAATAAATAAAATATCAAAAAAAAACCAACCCAGGAATGTGAGCTAGTCAATTTTAGGAGAATATTTATCTATATGATAATAATACATAATTTTTAAAAAACTTTTTTCCCAGCAGAAATTTCTGTTAACTGGAATAGTACTCCCCCATGTCAAAGGGGTTGTTGTTGTTGTTGTTTTTCTGTGAAAGTTTATTAGGAGAAAGGATAAACATATGGCTGCGGCCCCTGGAAGTCAGCACGCATTCATTAAACATGAAGCCATTAAACTAAGCTCATTTCCTTCTTTGAACCAGGTGGCCAGGCTGGTAGATAAGGAAAGAGGAGTAGATGCAATACACCCGGACTTTACTGAGTCACCTGACATATCCCTTCATAAAGAAAATACAGGGAAATATGATTTAGATGTTGGTGCATTTATGTGGTTACATGATCATTTAAAGGACCATCTCTGAATGACTAGTATCAACCCAAAGCGTGATTGCTAAGTCTGTCAGTCACTGGGTGATGATACAGAAGTAATTTCCTTCTTGTTCAGAGTTCAGAGGAGTAGTTATTATGTAAAAGATAAAGATTAGTTTTCTGAAGCTCAAAACAGCTGAAATTAAGATGAAGTCTATTGGAGTTGAATATAAAGTTCATGCTTTAGTTTAGAAAACTGTCTGCGGAAAGTATGCAGTGCGGCCGGTATAAGGGATGTGAGGGTGTAAGGTGTGGTGACAGGGAAGATATAAAGTACCTGGGACAGTGGGATAAAAAAGGTTAAAGGCATGGTGTCCAGGGTTTTGTTCATCTTCGGGTCATATCAGGAAGAAGTCGATGCCGTTGACTCATGGTGAGGAGGACACTGACAGACTCGAACATATTCGAAGGAGTGCTTCCATAATATGGAAAGGGTTGGAACTATGTCAGAGGGAATGCTTAAAGAAATAAGGGTAGTTTGCCAAGAGAAGGTAAGACTAAGGAGAATTGCATATCTGTTTATAAATACAAGGTTTATAATTGAGAAAATGTTACAATCAGTCTCTCTGATAATAGTCATAACAGCTAATAGTTAGCAGGACCTTCCTTACCTGGGCCAGGTACCACTTCTACACGCTGTCCATGACTTCAGCCACTTCCCAGCTTCACAGTTATTCTGTGAAGCAGGCACCCTTATCTGTTATTGCCCTACTCTATTTGGAAACTGAGGCACATCCAGTTAGCATCTGGCCCAAGGTCCCACGTAGTAAATAGGTGGTCAAATCAGAACCTGAACCTGAGCCGTGCTCTTCATCTTCACTCTGGCCCCTCATGGCGTTCCAGGGAGCAGAAACTGAACCCGTATGTAGATGGTGCTGTGAGGAATATCTTGACTCATTTCAAAGTAGTTCTTTCCTAAAGAATCACTTGAATGTGCAGCCGCTTGTCTCATGAGAAAGTACGCTCCCTACCCGAGTGTGTTGAAATAGCAGTTGGGATTGTTGAAGGATGTGCGCTTGTGAGGGGCTGTCCTCTGAAGAGGTCCCTTCCAGATCCAGGGCCAGCCCCTTGGCCCCTCGCTGTGTCTCAGGACAGATATAGACATCTCTGGTTCTGTCGCAGCCTCACCGGCCTTCCTCACAGGAGTTTCTTACCCCAGGCCTTCTGCCTACCTTCTAAGTGGCCGTTCAAGTGCAAGTGTGAAAACTTTTCTAGTCTCTTGTCTTACTTTTCTCTAAAGGATAGAAATCTTAAGTGTTAAAATCTGAAATGGTTATAGATAGCCTTGCACACCAGGGGATATTTAGATGCTGATGACCCTGGCTTCTCCCACTGGGGCAGCGGTCCCTGGGGTAGTGAACCAGGGCCTGGTGTGTGTGAAGTTGCATCCGTGTTTCCTGGAGGGTTGGATTCACATGATTATTTGTGGGAAAGCAAATAGTTTTACTATTGAGGTAACATTTATTTTAAAACAAACATAGACTTTCCTGTTTTGTAAAATGCAAAGTTCTCATGAATTTTTAAGATAAAATGGGGTATTTCAAAGAAACTCCAGCTTGTCCTCAGATCCCCCAGGGGGGAACTATTCATTTTCACTGCTGCTAGGGGTACTTTGGTGGAAAATTTTTAGAAGCATTTATCCGGTTTAATCCTTACATTTTATAATGAGGAAATTGACATCCAGAGAAATGAATCACTTGTGCCTTCTGGGCCTAAGTTTCCTTATTCAGTTTTAATTTTTGAGCCCCTCCCATACAGAAAGCATCATGCCAGGAACTGTAATGAAGAGAAAAAAGCAACGTGGTATTTTAAAGTATTTTAGCCCAAATGCAGGCATAAAATGTGCAGATGTGGAGACAAAAACATCAAACACACAGGATAAACACTCACACAAATATCCTGTAAAGCCCAAGCTTTCATCAAGGTTTCCTGTTTCTTTCCTATATAACACATTGGAACAAAAAGACAATTCTAATTGTCTTTTCACAAACCTCATTCAAGTCGGAGACAAACAACAAAGCAGGCATGCTAGGATTTCCTGAACCATGGAGGGTTGGTTTTGTTTTTTTTTTTTTGGCAATTCCATCATAATTTTAGATATTATATCTTCTCTTTTCACTACAAAGCCTTTAAAGGGAAATGTATTTCAATAGACAAACAAGAGGTGAAATTCTTCAGGATGAATAAATATTTATTGTTGATTATAAAAAACACTGAAGGACTAACTCCTTACATGCTACCATTATTTGAAACCTAAAATATTTTGGTGGCAAAGACAGTAGTTAAGGTAAGACAGAAATTATAGAAGCTAGGCAAGTGGGAAATTTGAAGGCCAGTTGAGATATTTAAAAAGCAGGTAGCATGCAACTCCCAGTTTTTCCTCTGTAAATATTTTAGTGCTTAGTTATCTAGACTTGTAAGGTAAAATAGCTAACAACATAGGCTTATTTTAAATTGGGCTATTTAGTCTACACTGGAAAAGGATATAGTGGAAAGCAAGAGACAGAGGAAATAGAGGGGCGCTCTTCACTGGTACAGGATCCTAGGAAGGAAGGCATTGGAGGGGCAGGGCAGGCCTGTGCCGTAACCAGCGAGGAGAGAAAGGGAGAACAGGTTCACGGAAGTTTGTAGATCTGTAGTGGCACAACCAGGACTTTCTCATTCCTGGAGGGTTTTCTTTGTGAGAGAGGAGGCAAGATCATTTGCTGAGACTGGAGGAATTACATGGACAGGAGAGCTGATGGAAGGGGGGTGGATTTTTGCAGTCATTTTGGTGATGGCATGACCAGTCTGACTGGAAACACTTGGTAAAAAATTGTTTTTGGTATTGAGGTCACAGATTAGGTTAATGACCATGAATTTGTGGGTCTTCCTAAAAGCTCTTCAAAATGGATTTTCATATGCTTCATTGATTTATACATCTCCTATGCTCCTGTTACTATCTTTGTCTTGCTCTTCTTGCTTCCTTATTATTATACCCTTTTAAAAGTCTTTTGGCTTGGCTTTCCTTTTCCAATTTGTAATAAATAATTTGGGAGCTTCAGCTGCATAGCAGCCCTTTGTTCCTCAGTGGTGATCAAGACAAATGCAATTTCTGATCCAGCGATGCTCCAAATATTTCAGATTATTCTTTCACTAACCAATGAATCCAGGGAACGCAGTCATGCTAGAAGGCACAGATTGGTCCTTCAGGCAACAAGCACAGGGCCAATTTCCTGGCCCATTTGAGCATCAGAATCAGAGATACAGGCTATGAAGTTACCGTGGATCCAGGCCAAGTGCTGGAGAGCTTGGGTTCCTAGAACGGGCACTGATAATTAGTGAAAGGTGTGTTAGATAGGATCTCTCTCTCTCTCTCTCTCTCTCTCTCTCTCTCTCTCTCTTTTGGCTTGTAACATTTTTCATGTACTTAAAGCAAATGGCATCTTTGTCTGGAATGGGAATTCAGAAAGCAAAGCTGAACTCAGTTCTAGTCATTAACTATAGTATGAATTATATATTATGTATTTTGTTCTAGGGATACTTCATTTTAAGAATGTTTCCTAAGTGGTGATGTAACTAATTAATGATTCCCATTCTCTGGATACCTTAAAAATCTAAAATTGAAATCATGTCTTTTAAGCCACTCATTATTTAACACATGTTGTTGAGCAACTGCTTTGTGCCAAACACTGTACCAGGTACTTGGGATATGGCCGTGAACGAAGTAGGGCCACAGCGCTCACGGCCCGGGAGACGCCCCCCCCCCCTCCCACACACACACACATCCTTGCCGTCGCTCTCTCAGATAGTGTAGGTAAGGTGATGACAGTTGCTATGAAATAAAGCAAGGTAAGGTTTTGTAAGTGAAGCGGTTATTTTATATCATTGTTATTTTATATAAAGTGTTACTTTAGATACGGTTGCCAATGAAGGGCTCTAAAGAAGTGATTGGATATTAAAAGTGTTTTGTTAAAGTGATATAAAAACCTGAATGAAGTAAAGGAGGAACCCATACAAAAACCTAATGTAAGAAAAGAAAGCTTCAGGTAGAGGAAACGGGTCAGTATGGGACTGGAATGGAGCAAGCTAGAGAAAGAGTGGTAGGAGCCGTGGTTCAGCAACTGCTGCGAACTGTGGTGGGGAGCTTGGGTTTTATTCTGAGTGCTGTGGGAAGCTGTTGAGCATTTGAGCAAGATCCAGTTTACACTCGAAAAAGATCTGTGTAGCTGCTGCGTGAAGCACTGGCTGTGGTGGAGGCAGGAGAGGAGGCTGGGAGGGTGATCAGGAGACGACTGCAGCCATCTGGCGAGAGACGGCTGTGGTTCGGACTGGGACAGGAGGGGCGGCCCGGTGGCAGGCGGTCAGGCTTCGGGTGTGTTTTGCAGATAGGACTTGTTTTGTCTTGTTCTAGGGCAGAGCTTTCATTTAATAATTGGTGAGTGTTGTTAATGTTGGTATCATCAGTCATCATCATCATCATCACATCATTTTTAACTTGTAAATGCATAAACAAAATATTAGCTGTGCCAAGGATATAATGTGTGAGTTTATTATAAATCAGAATTGTATATGGATTTATTTATATAATGGATGTGAAATAGAATGTGAGGGGAAGAGGGAACTCACACCACTCACAGGCTTTGCAACCAGGTGAATGGTGGTGACAGACACCGACATGTAAGTTGAAAAAAGAAGGGAAGTCCCAGGACTGAGCCCAGGGGCATGCCAACGATAGACATGGGGAGAGGCGGAGGAAGCAGCAAGAGAGACTGAGAAGGAGCAGCCAGTGAGGTCAAAGGAAAAATGAAGAAGGTATTATTTCCCGTAAGCCATGTGCAGCAAGCATTTCAGAAAGGAGGAAGCACATGCCAGCTTCAGGTGTTGCTGAGAGGGGAAGTTAGATGGAGGCTACGAACTGACCATTGGGTTTGGAAACTGACCATCGGATCTGACAAGAAGATCTTTAGCTACCTCCAGAAGACCAGTTCCGGTAGAATAGGAGAACTGAAGTCTGAATGATGTGAGTTAAGAGAGAATGGGACATGAGCAACAATTCTGAGGAATTTTGAAAGAAAAGGGAGCAGAAAAAATGGGATGGTAGGTAGAAGGGTAGGTATCCAGGGGGAGTTTTTAAAAATGAGATACAGTAAAAACATGCTTGTTTGTTGATGAGGGTGATCCAGTGGAGAATCAAGTGTTGATGATGCGGACAGTGGTAGGGCAATTATGGGACTGTCGTGCTTAATTTGGCGAGAGGGGCTGGAATCCATGCAGATGGAAGGACACACCTTAGGTTGCAGCAAGAACAGCTGGCCATTGGAGTCATCAGAAGGGCAGAGACTGTGCAGGCAGACAAGCCAACTGGGGGTAAGGAAGGTGGAGTCACTATCTTCTGACTCAGATTCTATTTATTGATTGCACCAGAATGCCACCTTTTCCATTCAAAATTATGGATAATTGTGAAATGTTGTCGTAGGTGATGTCAGGAAAGTAAAAGGAAAGAAAAGATGATCCATTTACTGGAGGAGGTTATAACCAGGTTGATCTCTTTGTCCTTCCAAATTCCATACGAGCTGGGAAACTTGGATGATTTTTATATTTCATATTCATTCAAAAGCAGTGATGTACTAGATTAAGACAAACTGAATGTGTTTTAGAGAAACAAACCTAAAGTAAAATAAATTAAAATTAAAATATGTACTCAAGACATGTTTTCACCAAAAATGTTGAACTCTGTCTAAGAGGGCATATTTTAATTAATGAATTTTCTCAATTTGAGTGGCATGCATGAACCATCATTAAACCGTGAGGACAAAGCTTCTTGAAGCATTTGACTGTCTGAATCCTTCCTGGGTGTTTTAATAGAGATCTGGCAGATAAAAATCCAGAAAATATAGAAAAATTTTCAAAAAATTTTAAAACTTCAGGGTAATTATTGTCACTCATCACCTGCAGGTGCTGGGTGTTTTGAGGTGCTCAATGGGAAAGGAAACCACAGAGAATGGTACTCGCTTTTGCACAGCCAGCATCTCTCAGCTTTCCTTCAGAATCCCTGTTGTGCTCCCAGCCTTCAGCCCTCAGTGCGCCCGGAGCTTCGGGGCTTCTGCAGGGGTGTGTTCCTAGCTGTTAACGGTTGACTAGAGAAGGACTAGATGAAGAAGTGGTATATGCTGGCAGGCCCACGTTCCATCTCTAACAGCAGTTAGCACAGTAATATTACACCTTTAAATAAAGAGAACTTGCATGACTAAAGCGAACTGTTAATTGACTGAGTTCATGGATGGCTCTTCGCATTGCAGCAAATGTCTAATCCTGGAGCCACCTGGTCACACACAGATGACAGATTCTATTTCTGCTCTTGATACACTGCTGACTTTTCACTTTTTTGTGTGTGTCTGTTTTTACTGAGAAGTTGTTCAAAACATCAGACTGTACAGTGGTATTTTCTGCACCAAAATGTATTTTTCCTCTGACTCCAAAGTTTCAAAGCAGATTGTATATGCCCTAAGTTTATCTTTAAGGGAGTCTTTATCTCTCATGAAATGTGATGTCCAATAGCACATTTTACTTCCTATAACTACAATTTAAAGAAAAGATTCCAACATCTTTTAGTAAGGCCACAAAATCAGTCTGGAGAAATGGCGCAAACAATTGACTCTGTCCCACTGGAGCTAAATTTCTGGAGCTCTAGAGAGTGTGGTAACATTTCAAACATGCTGTTTTGCAAATGCAAGTGGAAAACTGCTTGGAGACCTGACCTGATGATCTAAGTCTGTCCCTCTTATGTGGAAAAACCAGCGCATGACACCCTTGTCTGTTAGTATGCGTCTAAATGCCATGAGTCATACGAGTGATACAGAAGAAGCACTACATTGTACAAGAAGCAAAACTTGTTCGCGTAGAGCCCTTGGATGGGATGTCGGATACTGTGGAAGTGTTGTCCAGCAAGCCCTATAGAAAAGTTCTTGTCATTCAATGGCGAACATGTTAAAGCAAAGTGCCCTTGAACTATTATTAGTCTGATGTATATAATTGTTGACAATATTGAACTGGTCTTCATCTCTTTTTTAAAAATGTAGCTATGTTTGCAAGAGTTTGTGATTGTACTAGGTAGTCAGCTTCCCTACTAGTCTAGTCAAATCGATCCAAGGTAGAGAGGTCAGAGCTGCCTTGGCGTAGTATTGAGCTCAAAACTCTCAGGAAAAAGCAGATATTAGAATGGTTTTGTTGCTTTGGACCTGGGAGGCCTAAATGATACCGCCTTCACCTAAGGTGCTGAGGAATGCACTGGTGGTAGGGACACCAGTGTCATTGAATAGCTGCGTGGCAGCTTCCTTTACATGCCAGGGCCGTACCATAGGAGGGCTACCATGAAACTGGCTGCCTCCTTTCAGTTGGCTGGCAGACAGAAGGTTAGCATGGTGTCTTGCTCCTCAGGGATCTGTAGTGATAATAAATACAGCATGGTGTTCTGACAGATTAGACAGCGACCAATGAGAGTACTAACTGTACAACATCAAGAACAAAGTCAAGAGCCAACAAAGGAACTCCCAACAGTTGTCCACTTCATTGGAAAACCATCCTTCAAGTGTTCAGATCTAAGTTCATAGTTCATAGACCCAACCCACGTGTTTGAAGGGAGACCTTGCCCCTTGATAAAGATATTCCCCCAAAGGGAGTATTGCCATTTGACATGGTTATTTCACACAATGAAGAAAGCAAAAATTCTACCCAAATCTTATCTTTTATAAAGGACTATTGTTAATCATATAGAGCATCATTTCAGAAATTTCTGTGAGATAGATAAATAAATAACAGGATAGTTTTCAGAAACAGATGTTTAGAAACAGAGTCATGCTGTATTTGCTACTTACGAAAATATTTAATGTTATGTGAAATCAGTTCAAGTAAAGAAAAAAGGAACTGAAGAAATGCCTGAAATTTAGAAAATGTTTCTTTATAAGATTATTTCTTAGAGTAGTAAGAAATAAAGATTAAAAATACATTGACATTAGAGTCATTTTCAGATTTTATGGTTGTTTTGAGAGCATTAGTTCACTCCACAGTAAAAAAAATAAAATTGACATGCTTACACTCCCTCCCACCCACCTCTGCCATTCTGTTTGTCAATTATAGTATTATTTATACATTGTAAAAGTTTGTAGCATTTATATTTTGTTCTATAGCCGTAACCCTCATAGTTATATAGTTGGTTTTTTACTTAAATCACTTACATGCCCACCACAAGGACTTTTAGCACATCTTCATATCTGAGTTCTTTATTTTAATTCATCCGTGACTGGACTGTATCATTATTAAATAGGTTTTTTTTCAAGAAAGCATATAATTGTTGTATTCACTGCACTTTGGCATGGTTGAGAATCACTATTTTTTTGAAGGATAGCTTGGCTGGGAATAAAATTCTCTGGTTATCCTTTTTTCCCCCTGAAGTTTTATATGCATTGTTCCACTGTCTTGTGGCAACTAATTGTTCTTAATACAGATTCTTTAGTTATCTCCTGGTTGCCTGAATTTCCTCAAGAGTTTTTTGTTTTCAAGAGTAGTTTGGGTTTTATAGTCTTT
The DNA here is from genome assembly GCA_004027475.1 of Anoura caudifer. NCBI lineage: Eukaryota > Metazoa > Chordata > Mammalia > Chiroptera > Phyllostomidae > Anoura > Anoura caudifer. The sequence goes on from PVKU01000169.1 coordinate 86,060, forward strand.
GAGTTTTTCCATGTTTGAGTTTAGTTATAGTATTCTTGAGCCATTCTTTTCCTCAACCTGAATCAGTTTTTCTTGGTGTACAGTGTACTTCTTTGGTTCATGCATCCATCTGTTCATTCATTTCAGAGAAAGTTTTTAATATATCTACATATACATGGATTTTCTTTTTCTATTTTCTGTGTTATCGTTTCTTTGTCGCCAGAGGCCTTTATTATGATTATGCCAAGTCTTGTCAGTAATTAGATTTGCAGCATGTTTATTTAGCTTCTTATTGTTTCTACTTTAGAATTAATTTTGTGGTGGAGTTATTTTAATCCTTGGTTTGTTGTTTTATCTTTTTGTCTTGAACGTCTTTTTCATTGCACTCATGTTCTTAGTAAGTTATTCTTTCACTATAATTGTTTCTGTTTTTTAAGTTATGTTTTCCTCCTCTCCAGAATGATGGGCCAGCCTTCCTTCTTTTCTCCCCCTTTTGTGTTCAATTCTTTGTTTCCCTGATATTATAAATTTACAGTTGTCTAGATCTTTTTTCCTTCATCTTGCTTGGGCTTAATGTGGGCAGCTCTGTCCAAATCCACTACTTGTTTTGGTATAATATGCATGAATTCTCTTTGATTCCTTTTCTTTCTTTATTTTCAGCCTGTTTTCCTCTGAGTTTCATTTTGAGAGCATGGATATTTTGTTGCATTTACTTTACTTTTTTCTTACTTATTAAATCTTTATTGTATTTTTCCCATGCATTTACGTTTCTATAGCTTGAGATTATGATAAGGATGGAGGAGAACTTAATTGGAGTTCTGAGCAATTTTTGTTAGAGAAACTGATATCTGCTCTTTCAACATTTTATTAATGTCCTACACCAGGATTTGTGCTCTGCATTGGAAGGTTTTTTTCTTTGTAAGGGAGCTTTAAAGCCCGTGCTTCTATCAGGAAGAATAAGCCACAGTTTTCCACTTTCCCAGTTTTATTCATCTCTTTCCAGCAGCCATTTCTCTCCAATGCAGTTACCCTCCCACTCCTGACCCGGGCAAAACAGGGAAAATGGAGTGATTGAGCTTCAGTTTATTTCTCTCCAAAACTGGGGTATTAGAGAATATTCCCCAACATTATTTTACTTTAGGAGTTCCACCTCTGGGGGATGGGGACAGAGTAGTAAGGTCTCACCCAGACATGTCAGAATCTTCTCTTTGTTTTTCTTCTTGTTGTTCAAGTACAGTTGTCTCCATTTTTCCCCTATCAGTCCCCCCAACCCCAGCCATCCTCACCTCCCACCCTTGATCCTACCCCCTTTTGGCTTTGTCTGTGTTTCCTTTATATATGTTCCTTGACAAGAATCTTTTCTTCCCTCAGCTACCATCTTTTGAAATTTATGGGCAAGATGATAATCCTCTTTCCTTGTTAGGTTGCTGCCAGTGAATGTTCTCTTGTTTTGTTTTTTAACTTTTTTTATTTATAATTTTTAGCTTCCTCTGCTATCTTTACCTGGGAATTCCAATGCCAGGTGCGTCCAGTACAAAGCACAGGATGCCTTGGACTACAATTCATTCTTTATTTCTAAAACCAGTCCAGCAACAGGGCAGTGACTGATTATCAGGGTGCTGCAGGGAAGATTCCTGGTGAAGATTAACGCTGTAGTAGGTAGCCTCGAGGTCACTCCAAACTCCTCAATTTTCATACTTATATTCACTAGGCCTTTAACCCATTATACCAAGGCTTGTAGAATATAGATTTTATAGTTTGGTTACATTTGAGGTTATTTTAGTTCGTATTTGGCAGCATAACTTCTGCTTTTTAATGTGTTAGGTGTATTCTAGCACTTCTGTAATTTATGTTCCTGGTTTTAGAATTTCTGGCATGTGTTGGTTGGTCTTTCATGTGTTGTGTACCAGGAAGTAATGACTTACTTCATTCCCTTTGTCTTTTCCTGTCTGAGATCATTGAGAGGTGTTCAGGCTGTATTTTCTAGGACTAATTTTACTATAAACTAGTTGCCAGGACTTAAAATATATATTCCAAGACCCCTAGAGACTTGGGTTTCTAGCAGTTCTTCCTTGGTCTCTCTCAGGGCCTGGTATATTCTCCCGTCCTTGAAGCTTTTCTTCTAAATTACAAGGCTATCTTTACCCAGCCTTAGTTAAGCAGATTTCTTGGTGATGATGCGTCCTATTTTCCCTGTAACATATACAAAATCTGTCCATAAAGTATCCATCCATGTAACATGAAAAATAGAGACCTCTACTGAAGAAGATACAAGATACAAGAAGCATTGTACATAGGACAATGACAGCTCAGTTCCCTTCAAAGTAGGCACCTTGGGACCTCACACAGTTCTCCCAGTCACTATCAGTTGCCCCATTGTATTTTCCTGAATCTCATTGACAGTCTGAAATCTCTTCCCTTTTCAAGGGTGATTTTAGTTTTGGGCAAAGGCAGAAGTCACAGGGTGCCCAGTCTGGGCTGTGGAGGGTGGAGGGTGGAGGGGGAGAGCTAAGTCACTTGAGTGATTTGATGTTTCACCAAAAGACTCTGCATGAAATGTGCTACATGAGCGGGCACATTGTTGTGATGAAGCTGCTAATCACCAATTGCCCATAGCTGGCTTTCTGAATCATCCAAATAGTTTCCAAGAAAGGAATGTTCAAGCTTAACACAAAATTTGATGCAGATTCATTGCTTTACTCACTCAGTCATTTTGAATGTGACAGCCACACAGTACACATGCTCACTCAACAATGTCTGCAGCCCCTACTGACTAGTACAGTGAAGTCGTCATTGTTCATGCATATGCAGTCCAGTCTACTATCCTTGGCTACCAGGTTACATCGATGTCGTATAAGCCATTCTCATTATATTAACAATGGTTGGACTTTTCCCAGACCTCGTATTGTAGGTTCAGGACCACCTTGACTTAGAGACCATGTTGACCACTCAACTTTCATCCTTGTGGATGCTGTCTACTTTTACATCCTCTAAATTTTCCATGATTTACCACCTCCTGGTCAGCATCAACTCCATAACAAATTATTATCCGCCAACCAAAAGTGTCTAGTAGACAAATGTAAGGAGGATATGCTACTTCCTGTTTACCTTTGAGATGTGACCATCAGTAAAGGACCAAATTAGAAAATCTGAGAATTATTTTAACATTTCCTTATATGAAAGGGTGTAGGAACAAGTAAAACCTTGCATTTGACATAGATCCACCTTCATGATGTCCTCTGTGGTTATGAATCCATCATCAAGATGTTTCCAGAACATTTGGGTTCTTCTCCTGGACTCTACTACTTATCAGAAGATACACCTAGGCAAAGTCCAGAAAGGGCTTATAACATCTAGAAATTGGCCAAGCAGTATTGGATCAAGTAGACAAGACTAAATTACTTCACTTTAAAAGCAACCTTAAGATTTTTTAAATTTAATTAGCATCAGTGAGTAACAGGCCCTGACAAAACAACAAACTAATGATAGTTTATGAACATCTATGTTTAGGCTTGAAATTTCTTCATCTATTTCATTTGTTCCTGACTTGTTAGAATGAATAAACTCAGATTTGAAGCTGGGCAGGATCATTGGTCAGTCTATGAGAAAGAACTCTTCCAATGACAGAGAAAGTTACTCTGATCATGCATTATTCCCAGAGCCTAGAGCAAGGGGTCACCATTACTAATGACCTCACAGTAGCTTTAGGTCAGTTGGTTATTTTTCCCTAGAATATTGTAAAATATTTTGCTTTCTATCAATTTTAAACCACACCTGTTCTCCCAGTTTTTCTGAGGCTTTTTGAGATTTCAGTGGAACTTTCCACCTCTCTCTGTTCCCTTCCAGTGTGTTGTATACTTGAATGATTTTCAGTAAAATGTTAAACTTTGTTATAATAATGCCTGATAGCATGACACTGAGTAGAAATGATAATGTGTCTGAGAACTAAAGATATTCTAACTCAATAATTTATACAGTTGGCTGACTGAAAAAAAACGCAGTAATATCAATACATTTTTAAATTCTCTCTTGTTGGAAATAACATTGTAGTTGTATGGAGCACAGAATAAAGCATGTAAATTTATTTTAAATAATCAAAGAAAACTTCTCTTTACTACTTTATATAGTGTATAAGGCAAAAATTGTTGTTTTTTCCTATATATTACTAACAGTAGAATAATATGGAAGAAAGATTCCTACATTTTGAATAAATATGAGTTCACTAGAACACATATTTATTCTCAGATGCAAAATAATTTTTTTCATATTATAGATAATTTTGTTCTGGTAAGCATATATATATGCAAGAGTTACTATACTTCTCTTTCTTCTAAATAGCGTAATACATTTATGCATGGTCAGAAATTTATTGTTGATTTCCCAGTTCTCTAAGAAAACTCACAAATCATAACAAAAATTTTGAAACCTGTGTCTGAATTAAAAGCAAATTTAATTTGTGTTTTGATTCTTAATGGGTTAGTAGAGGATAAGAATTTTTAATCTCAAAAGAAGATAACTTCTAAAATTGAATAGAGCAGGCGTGCCTGGAGAAATGAATGCTATAGCTTTAAGATAAGGTAGTCTGGTGATTCATTGCACGAAACAAGATCGATTTGGAGCAGGCTCCTACTGTTAGCTTTTTTGAAGATGGATTCTCACGCCGAAAATAACACAACGTATTCTAGATAACAGCAGTTTTTTCCCCTGAAATCCACCAAAACTGAAGAAAAATCCAAGTGACTGTTCTTAGCAGCTGTGTGGCCTGGAGTTCACTGGGGAAGCTGGCTTCCTGCGGTCCCCTATTCATCACCTGCTTCAAAGACAGCCTGGCTGGCTATAGTTTGCAGGCCAGGTAGGGTGCCATTGTGCACAGTCTGGGAGGATTAGTATCAAAGCTGCGGCAACCAGGCCCTTGGTCTCCGGCTGCCATTCAGTCTTGCAGGGAGAGGCTAAGATTGGCCAAGGTCACAGTCTCCAGTGTGGAGTGGACTGGGAAAGGACCCTGAGAATAGAATGCTTTTTATGAAATCATGGCGCAAGCTTGCAGCACAGCAGGCGCCCTTCTGGAACACATAACATCTGTTTGTGTTGGTGTACCGTAGCTGACAACGAGATAATAGAGCTTTGAAATTTATCATTTTATTTTTGAAAAGACAACTGTATATCTGTATATACAATAATCCAGATGCATATTTACCTCCGATCTTTCATTTGAAAATCATAAAAAGAAAAACTGACCGATTTAATTGCTGCTTGTCCGTGTATATATTTAAGCAAAAAGCAAAGCGTACTGACTATTAACCATTTATAACCATTGTTGATCAGTAATACCCTAATTCTTGGGGAGGAAATACCTAACATTCGGCATATTTTTTTCAATGTTCAGGCATTTGTGTCAACAGATTGCAGAAGGATTAATTGAATATGCCCAACTGTCTCGAATATTTGGAGATTGAGGTACCCCTCCCCCCAAAATGAGAATATTCAAGGGTGAGGTAATAATGACGCAAAAATAAAATTTTCAACTTGGATAAATTATAGAAAAATTAAGCTGTCCATGAGTTGTCATGACGACAAGGATGTTCTGTTGATGAACTGTCCTCCTCATTGTCCAATCAGATAGTAGAGCTGAAGCTGGAGCATGAACAGGAGAAGACGCACCTATTACAGCAGCATAACGCAGAGAAGGATAGCCTAGTCCGAGACCATGAACGGGAAATTGAAAACCTGGAAAAACAGCTTCGCGCTGCCAATATGGAGCACGAAAATCAAATTCAAGAGTTCAAGAAACGAGATTCACAGGTAATTATCAATAATATTTGATAAAACGGGTGTCTTTTTAAAAAGTCATCAGCGTTTAATGTTTTCTTATTATTCTTGTTGATGCACGCTGTTTGATCATTTGCAAAACTGACATATAAATGTGATTTTTCTGTTTTCTTCCCTCTACCCCCCCCCCCCCGCCTCGTTTTAGGGATGAATAAGGCTTTAACTACAGAAACCACAGGTAGCCAGATTAAAAATCCCATGGTGTGCTATAACTTGGCCCCTTTTTTATAATCTTGTCTCAGTTCCTTTCATGATGGATTTTTTAAAGGTATCTGCCCCTTTACCCCTCCCCTCAGCCTTAGCAAATCCCTATGAAATATATCAGCCTCACTCCTTGCTTTTTGTTTTCATCTCTGTAGGTAATCAAGCAGCTGTTTTAATATTTGCTTTTGCTTCCTAGTGTTGCTTTTTTCATTAGTCTCTATATTTGATTAGATCACTCAGATGGTAATTGATAAAAATGACTCCAGTGAAGGGCTATTTCCCATCAGGTCTGTTGCTTTTTCCTACATACACACACGCATGCCTCCTAGCCTCCATCTCTGTAGTCACTGTTGGAAGCCATTTGGCAGAATAACCCCCAGCTGTGGTAGCATTTGACTCTTCAAACTTACGGATGAAATGTGCACTGTCAGCATGGAAAATTATCTTTATAAATTTCAGATGAGAAAAATCTTATTGAGCGTATATCTTTGTAGTACGATACATTCTTTAGGGTGTACAGGGTGGGGCAAAAGTAGGTTTACAGTTGTTTGTATGGAAAATAGTACAATAATTAATAATAATACAGAAACAAACTCTGTTTCACATACTCACAACTGTAAATCTACTTTTGCCCACCCCTGTATATAATAAAAGGACTTTAATGTATTCTTGAAAAGATTTCTGTGAAATTTAATTCAAGAGAAATTGAAGAACAATTGATAACAATAAGATTGTTTTCTTTTCTAATAAAACCATATAACACACTAGGTTTCAATAACTCTCTTTACCATTGAAATCTAACCTTATTATCCATATCACACATAAGCTTTTTCCTAGTTATTCTGCCTCCCCAAGTAATATAACTTTAAACACTGAAATAAATCTTCTATTTGTTTTAATATGTATTTAAACAATTTTATAGTTATCTAAATATGAAAATACTACCGATTAAATAGATGTTGATTTCTTAAGTGAAGAGTGGGAGGCGGTAAAGCAAAGAATGGGAGTTATTGGTTATTTTTCATTTGACCTTGAGTCTTTTACTTTTGGATAATGACCGGGCAATATAGATATATTCAGCACGGGTTTTTTTGGTCAATAATATACATTTATAGGAAAGTTATTTTCATTTTTCTGGGGCTTGCTGACTAAGAATGTAGTTTCACTATAGTACCCATAGTACTGGAATAGCCAGTGGTCCCTATTAAATCAACATGTGTTATATTTTTGCCTCCAGCCTCATTAGAGCTTTTGTAAAATCAATGCCGATCTTTTGATTATTAGCCATGCAATTTATTGAGAATAATTTCAAACTTAATTTCTCCTTCAGAGATGATGCTAAGTCTCCCATTGTCTTCTATGATATGATGTTTGAGTCGTAAGTTGGTGTAGTATCTGCTTACCTAGTAGAATTAAATAATTGATACAATAAAATCCATTAATTTATATAACTAACTACTATTCTAGTGCTGTTGGGAAGCCAACGCAAGTGGAGGCCAAAATTAGAGGACATCTTTGTGATTTTGGCTGTGTCGTATCTGCCCTATGCAGGGTGCGGTTCACCCAGTGATAACAAAGGGGAAATTTTAGAGTTGTTACATGTAATTAAGCCATGGGGGCATATAATCATGTTATTAATTAAATTTCTTCTCATTGAAATATTAAGCATGAGGACCATATAACTTCTTCAAATGCTGTAGCACAGGATTGTATTTCTCATAATTTGGGTCTGTTTTGGAACAGTTGGAATTGCTGCCATGGGAATGCTCGTGGACAGTGGCAAGACAGGCTGAACGCATTCTTGATCAAAGGGGAAATGATTTCTGTAAGCTATATACTTAGTTAATTTTAGAGAAGATATTTTTAAAGAAATTGTCATTAAGTTATATTTTTTAAAATCTATGTATACCCAAATGGTAATATTTCACATTTATTTCTGGTCATTCATTGAGGCTATTGTTTCAAAGTTTCATTAAGGTAAGTCCTAAATTTTCTAAATATATCTTTTTATGATTGTATTTTAATTAATCTAATATATGATGCCTTTTAAGTCCTGAAGTCCATTCACGGTTTTCAAAAAAACAAAGTGAGCATATACTTTTTAAAATAGATCATTTTTTCAAATCACTGTTTTGTGATTTGATGCAGAACAAACACAAGTATCTTAAATATTGGATTGTATAATTTTTATTTGGGTTCTGGAGAGATTTGATTTTCAGCTTATGTTTGGCTGCTTCTATTTAGCAAAGGAAGCCATTTTGTGGGAAGGACTAGGTGAAATACTTAACCAAAGAAGACCAGTGAGATAGCTGTTTTGGATACTTTGTCTTTGCTGCTTTTCTTCCATCAGATTCTTGAATGCATACAGTGTACTAAAAATTGTGTGCTAAATATACAATATTCTTTTGGCCTTTCTAAATGGATGATATATTGCATATGGATAATAAAATCATTATTATAAAGTATAGTTACCTACTATAAGGTGAATCATATATCAACCAGGAAGTCCTTTTTGGTGAATATACTGTATAATTATTATAGCTTGGTTGTGCTTAGTTGTTATTCAAGTAACTTCTCTTGTATGTAGAAATGATGAGATATAATAACACAACTAGGACAATTAACCATTTCCCTCATTTTATTTGGTGCATTTAGCTGATTATTCTATGCATATACTATATTTCTGTCATAATACCTTGATTTTCAATGGTAGCATGTTTCTGGTATGATTTGCTGAAGTGCACATTAAATTTACCACCCTCATACAAGGCATTTAGTCTGATATCTCCTTAAGGTCATAATGTTTAAGAAAAAGCATACAAATCAGTAGATATAAAGATGTGTAGAAATTTACCACCTCATTATCAGATATTTCTCATTTGCCAGATCCTTCTTATTGAAATTATTTTAAAGAAGGATTTCGTTGATTCAATCAATTGTAATACAGAGAATTTATATTTTCCTGATGATTTTTCTAGTAAATTTTCTTATACCATGGTAGTTCTGCATGTAATTCTTATTTTGCTATTGAACTATAATGTAGTAAGAGAATTTCTACAATTTACCCCTTTGAATTAGGAGAAAAACAGGACCTGGGGTCCTTGATCTCATAGTTGTTCTTTTAGGATCCTGAACCACTTAGAGACTGTGTGATCTTTTAGTTTGTTGTCACAGTGGTGTGCATGCGACTGTTACAGAGAACCTTTGTGATCCACCCCGGAGATGGTGTGACCATCTTAGGACAGCTGTCTAGGTGACCTGTTGAGGTACAGGCAAATCGAGGGTCAGGTGACCAAAGCAGCCACAGTGAAGCACCATCAGATTAATGCAAATTAGACACAACAGACTTGCAGGTTATCATCGGAATATACGTGAAACTGAGAATTTGTATATAGTAAAATGGGTCTTGCCTAACATTGCCATCTCAATGCCTTCACTGATCTCCTGAACCGAGAGTTGATTCTAATATGAACAATTTTTGCATGATAATTAGATCATCTTGATTTTGCCATATTGATTCACAGTAAGAGGCTGCACCTATCACTGATTCTAAAATGTGGGATTTTCAGAAATCCTGTTCTTCCCCTCTTATAGTACCAGAAAATTTTCCAAAAAAGATATATGTGGTGAAACAGTTTTAATTTTTAAAATTATATCTCAACAACATTATTTTCCATGAATTTGGGAATCTGGGCACAAGATAAAAATCTCCATTAATAAGCTGAGTGTGCGTGCATGCAGTGGGTTAGGCCTGGCTATCATTCTTCAAAGGCTGCCTAAGGACGGGTTTAACAAGATGTGTACTCTGAACACTGTTGTTAAACCTGCGTGGTCTTTGGGCTTTTGGGGAAGCATTTTTCTATTAAAAACACATGATTTTAACCTCTTTATATGCCAACTACTTTCAGAAAGGACTTGAGAGGCAACATTTTATAATAAATACATGCTTAAACAGGTAAAATATAACAGAAAATAATAATTAAGCAGTGAATGACATTTGCCACATCAGAAACTCCATACTTTAATAAATGTTTCTGTTAAGTAGAAGTTTTAGTTCTAAGCTTGCCTGGAAGCCATAGCAAAGAGAGAAATGTGATAAAATGTGTGATTATTATTATCTAATGAAAAAAATCATGCCAGTTCATGTTGTTCATGTATATTTTTCATGGCTATCAATTTTGTGAGTAATTTTTGACTTGGGACTTAATGTAAAGGACACTGACCAAAACAACTGATTGTGTTCTCTGTGTGTTAACATATTTGGAAATTAAATCTGGTGGGAAAATCTTAGGTTCTTTAATTATGTTTTAAAATATAATTAGCAGTTTTTATTTTCATGTGCCAAAATTTTATTTTGATTTATTGGGAATTCAGTTATTCTCAACATAAAAAAAGCACAACTGCTTTGAAAGACCCAATTTTGTAGATACTATAAATCAAAAGAAAGCTTATTTTAAGTCACAAGCCTAGCAAATTTTGGTACTATCACTATATGACTGTTCCAGAAACCCTCATAGAATGTCTTCAGGAAGTAAAAATTAGGAACATGGCTGAGATTGGAAATAGTTTTAAAGTTAATGCCCTAGTGTTAATTTCCAACTGTATTTGTTCTCTCTCTCTCTCTCTCTCTCTCTCACACGCGCACACACACACACACACACACGTGCACATCTGATTCTCTTGTTTTCTGAATGTGTCATATGGAAAACTGTAGGCAATATAAAATCAAGTGGTAACTTGGTCCAGGAATATAGAATATTTGTACCTGTACTGAAATGGTTCACATCCTGCCTACAAAACCAAAATAGTATTTCATCGTCAATATTTATTTACTAATATCGTGGGCTTGGTTTTGAGGTAGTAAAAATTTTTACTTCTTTGGGTCAGACTGGACTGATGGCTTGGACAAAGCAAACTGTGTAAACTGTGTCTCCCCTCAATGTGATAAGGCTGTTGCTGTTAACATAACCCTGCTCCGTGCTCCCTCTCCTCCCTAGTAACACGTGCACTTACATCCGAGTGGTGGCCTGGCCTTCCAGCTGTGTACACACCACACGTTGATACTCATCCCCCGACACCCTGTGGTATTTATATTAGAGGGAAGAGGGGTGGAATGAAAGGGGTTTTAAGTATTAAGTGGGTTTTGCTGCAATTCACATGTTTTTTATTTCATTTTTTATTGAATTTATTGGGGTGACATTGGTTAATAAAACCATACAGGTTTCAGGTGTACAGCTCTGTAACACAGCATCTGCACACTGCATCACGTGTTCACCACCCCAAGTCCAGTCTCCTTCCGTCACCATTTATCCCCCTGTACCCTTTCCACCTGCCCCCACCCCCTTTCCCTCTGGTAATCACCACACTATTGTCTGTGTTTATGAGGGTTTTTTTTTTTTTGCTTAATCCCTTTCCTTTTTCATATATGTTTAATGTCAGGCATTCGAAGAGTTTGTGAGAAAATGTTTTGAACAATTCACTTTATTATTTCACAAATAATGGAATTGTGGTAAAACCCCACATTACAATTTTAAATTTACTTTTTTTGGATGAAGTTTCATAGCATTATCTGAGTGCATACTGTTAAGATAGCCCAAGAACTTCCTGTGTACGTTTAAAATGTAGAGGGTTCCCTAACTAAGCCACTTTAAAAAGCCTATGGGGGGAATACTGTTTTTCTGAATCAAAACCATAGATTATACAAAATTTCTCAAATAGGACCAAAGTCCTTCTCCATTTTGTTGTGGATACATTGATAGAAATATCTCATTTTATTAGTGTTAATAGTGATGTGTCTAATGTTATTATGTATTAATTTAATATATATTGTATTTGTATATTATATATATTAATTACTATGTATAAGAATACTATTTCTTAGGTTTATAATTAGGAAAAAATATAGGAAGATGCCCTTTCAAGTAAAGTTTACATTTTTTGTAGGTTACCAGTTTTCTTTTGCCAGTGTAATTCTAAAATTCTATAATTATTTTTATCTTATAAGCACAAGGGTAGCATATATAGCTACAATTAAACTGTTATAAATAATTCAACTTGGTCCTCATTGTGGAGAAAATTATATTAAGTTTTAAAAAATGAAAATAGGCTGAGACAAAGAAATTGATTTCTCTAAGAGTGATTCATCTGTAGAAATATTATACGGTATATCTCTAGTCCTATGCATATTTTTCAACTGTGGCAGTTACCATAGAAACCACATTCGATGGCATGTGGTCCACTTTCAGATAAAGAATATTCTTTTTAAAGACAAGCCTTCCAAATAATATATAAAGCATTTTCTTTGAATTAGCAACCTAATGTCAATTAATAATGATTGCTTTAAAAATCTGTCTTTTGTTCTCATTATACTTAATAGGTTCTTTAGAAATATTAATATCGTTCTTGAAGAAGAAATAACTCAATACTGGAGATTTTGAAAACAAGGGATATGATGTGGCAGCCGCTGGGCTGCAGAGTGGGGGTGGCAAGGGAGCACCGATCCATGTGTACACCAAGCTCCAGCAAACAAGGAGCTTTTTAGCCACATCAGGTGTTGAAGCACCCAGCAACAGTAGAGTCAGATGAAGTAATCTAAAGAGATGAGCACATCCAATTATTTTTAATTTACAGATGAAGAACCTGTGGTTCATACTTTTAATTCAGTGCCCTTTATCTCACAGCCCCTCTCAAGAAAGATTTTAGATTTTTTGAGAGACTCAGACATGGGAAAAAAGGAACAGGGTTATACGTGAGTCTTTGCCTGGCATGGGAGACAGGCACTAGTACTCTTTGTTCCCGTGCTGAGATTCTCTTCGCAATTTGCATTTCTTTCAGTGATTTGCCACACTTGATGTTGCTGCAAAGTCATAATTGAATCATGCTGCTTGAGTTCCAGTTTTAGTAAGCAGTACCTCCTCGAACCACACTGAATTGTTATGCTTGTATGTTTAACAGCAGTAGCAGCAACAAATATTTATTGTTATGCTTCCCACATGCCAAGCTCTCTGCTAGGTTTTTTACATTGCATTATCCCATTCAGTCCTTCCAATACCTATAAGGATTGTATTTCCTACTTGGAAACTCTGTTTTGACCTTCTTACATGGGTCAGAAACGACCATATGTATTTCCAATTTGTTGATGAAAAAACATTCAGAAAGCATAAGTAAATTGCTGCAGGTTACGTAACTAGTGGTTAATGTAGCTGAGACTTAGGGCAATGGCCTGTTTTGTATAAGCTTGTGGTCTCTGAATTTTATTTATTCTGCATAGATTCTACTATATTTGCAATCTTGGGTTATTATTACATTGCTAGATTTAAAATAATGATACCCATAACTCAGATTATGTAAATCCAGCTCAAGTTTTGGCCAATAGTATGACTCTTTCTCCAAAGCCACAATCCATGGCCATGCCTCTATTCTGAGACAAATTAAACTCTGAAAAGATATGTACTTCTTAAGATTTTATTTGGAAATGAATTCCCACAAATTTCAGAACTTGTAGAATGGAAAAATACGATTGTAAATGGGTTCACTTTAGGTTTTCACATTATTACTGAAATAAGGTAAGTCCAGAGTAAGAATCTAATAAGCTTTTAGGTCAATGGGACCTGCCAGTCTCTATAAAACTTGCTTAGGAATTTGAATTTAGTACTGGTGAGTATGGTATGTTGTGAATGGTTCATGATAGATGAATGTCTGTTAGAGTCACCTATTAATTTGCAATATTACATATGATCCATTCATTTTATGGAATGAACCTTTAAATCTCAAAGACTTCAATGTTAGTATTTTTTCCCTAAAGGAACTTAGGTGTTTTGCCCCATTACATGAAAACATTTAGTCAGACCTTTTAGAGTGAGGTCATGTAAGTTCAAACTTGGGGACTTTCACAGTAGAAATATAGGGAATAATTAGAAAATATGTTTCTTTTAGAATCCTCAAAAACAACTTATGTTGATATAATCTTGCCTTAATTCTAGAGTTATTTTAGTGAAACTGAAAAGTTTTCAGGTGAATTAACTTTTTATATAAAAAACCCAAAGACAAACCGTTATTCCACATGCTGAATGTCAGTCCCATTGACATAAGGAAGAATACTTTCAGTTATTTTTAGCATATTGCTCTTGCTTCTCCTCTTCACCCTGACCCCAGGGTAATTACTAAGAGTGTTGACAGAAATTATTTTTGAGGAAATATTGGGTGAATAACGCTTCTTCCTTGATGTCTTTGAAAAGTCATTTTTGGATTTCTGATTCAATCAGTTCTGTAAGAGTTGTCCCCGATGTCTTTATTTGTATATTTTAGGTAATTTTTTGTGACAGAGAGGTTGGAGCCGAAGTGCAAGAAATGATTGGCAAAATGATGATATCATTCTGTGTTCAAAGGGCTGGCAAATTGAAGCTTATTAAACTGTCATTTTGTCTTCCATTCGGGACTAATTGGAATCATGCGTAGTTGCATGATATGATAGATATTTAACACCTGAGCATTTTTCATGAGAAAAATGACAGAAATTGATGTCAGGGTGACCTTAAACTCCTCTTTGAGGAGGAGAGCAAGGCATTACATGAAAATAATAGTCTGTTTTCCAACTACTTAATATTTATGTACAGAAAGTATTTGAAAAATATCAGCATTGGGAGGAAACGTTAGTTATAAAAATTGGCCTGATACCTAAAACATTGAAACTGGGAGATTAATGTGAAACTTGAGGTAATGTTTTTCAGTTGAAACAAATACTAAAATTTAGTGACATTATTTTTCTTCACTTGTTTTCATAATTATTTTATATTGTTTTCTGGCCTCTCAGGTACTGTTGGATATTTACATACTGGGAGGTTGGAAATAGATCATGAGAAATTAGAAAGAAACAATGTACAATTAGACTTGCAGGGTTTGAAAACCTGTGTTGTTATTCTGGTGCATTTTGATTTGTTTAGGAACGAAGTCAAGGCCTGAACTTATTAGTTATATTGAAAATGAGTGAATTAATTCATTCCTCAGAGAATGAAGTTTCTTGAAGTGTGCGTCCTGGATGTGGGACTTCTTTCCTGTCAGTGGGGTCTTTGCAGTGCAACATTAGTCTCAAGGTGTGCGTATGCATGTGTGTGAAGTGCACACGCCTGTGTGTGCATCCCGCTGACACCATCACTCTCTGAAACAGGAGTTTTCAGTGAACTCGGAACCAACAGTCCAGCTAGACCTAGCATCTCAAAACAAGGGAATTTTCCAGTAGAAGTACTTGAAAGTTGCAGGTCATTAAAAAGGTTAAAATTAAATTGGTGATTCATTCATCTTAAGTTTGCTCTTTAAGTCAGTATTTATTAATGAAACAAACCCCAGATCCCTAGGGTCAAGTGGAGCCTTATTTATTTTGTTATTTGCAGAGATGTCATTTAATGTACGAAATGCATGTGTTCACCAAATGTTTCCTGAAAACATTTTTTGTAATGTAAATGTTAGACTCGCTTGTTGGGCAAATTTTATAATGGCTCCAGATAAAGTGATGTTGGCATGTGCAACAAGAGAAGTGAAGTGTGAGGGTTGAAAACCTTTTGTTCTTCAATTATTCAAAAATTACTGCCAAAGCTGTCTTAGACGAAAGCCATGAGTTCAGGAGGCACAGTGTGTTCTCGCTCACTGTGAAAGTCAATCCTGACCTGCAGATGCTGGTTCGGGCTTTGGGAAACATGGGAAAATGCACCCTTGTGCTCCACCTCCCCAGCCATTTCTAGTGACATTCAGTGAACATCACAATCCAGTGCCATAAAGTGGGTATTTCATGAAAAATAACCATCCAGTTGAGAAATGAGGATTTCATGACATTCTCATGGAAATCATAATTATTGTTAACTATTCTGATTGTTCTTTGAAATCTCATTGCTCCATATTGATATTGGCAAAATGGAACTCTGTGACTTGGAAACTTTTGTCATTGTGACTCTTCAAATAATATATAAATCAAATTTATTTCTACATAAGTTTTTCCATCTGTTAAATAGGCAGAATTAAGTATGTGGAATTTCTTATTGATATAGACTTCATTCAACTTGATTTATTTTTTCAGTTAAGACTTTTCGAGTGTTTTCTGGTGCCAGGCCCTGGGGCTGGGAGCACACCTTAGGAGATGCTTTTCAGATCCTGATATGGCCCTGGAGCTATGTAGGGCATGGCCTCTGGGGCTCTAAGGGGGTTCCTGCTCTGGGCACCTCAAAGAACAAGACAGGTCAGTACTCTGCTCTGAAGGAACTCCCACTTGAACTGGAGGAAGACAGATGATAGCACACAAGAACCGCATGAACAGGGGAGCATCACATAGCAATGACTGGGCGGTGGAGAACTAAGGAGAGAGAGATGATACAGTGACCAAATGACTGTGCTAGCTGGCCATCAGAGAAGGCCCACTGAAGCTAAGATGTGATGGGGGAAGCCAGCCAGACTGAGGGCACAACGGGCGCAGAGGCCCTGTTGGGGAATAATCTTGATTGTGAGAAAAGAAAAGGGAGGCCTGTGTGGCATGAGCACGGTGGATGCAGGGCAGGGAGGACCTTTGTGGAGTTTGGATTTGATTTTAAATGTGATCGAAAGGCAGAGGCTTTTAAGCAGTAAGGTGACATGGTGTGACCCGTGCTTCAAAGGCCATGGTGGCTGTGGTGTACCGTCCTAGATGTCTGTACAACATATGTATTTGAGCCAGTGGGACTTTCTGTTGGGTTAGGTATGGGGAGTGAGGAAAAGAATTCTTTAGAGTGTGGGCTTGAGCTGCTAGATAGATGGTGGTGTGGAAGATGAAGAGGATTTGGGGGAAATACAAGCAAGAGCAACTGTTGTTGCAAAGCTGAGCTTGAGCTACATCTTAAGTCTCCAGATGGAGATGTGTCAGACCGGGAGTTGGACGTGCAGGTCGAGATTCCAGAAATACGAATTTGGACATCACCGGCATATAGGTCACAATTCAAGTGTGGACCTGGATGCAATGACCAATTTCTTGTCCAATATGAAGACAGAGATGTTGGTTCATGGTCAGTTTCTACCACCTGCTGACTCTGTCAACCTGAGTTACCCACTTTATATCTCTAATCATCATTTTCCACATCTGTAATATTTACACACTCATTTGATGTCATCTGTTGGGCTCCTAGATGTGCCAGACACTTTGTTATACCTTGGAATATTAAAAAAGAGACCATCCCTGCCCTCCAGCTTATAGGCTATGAGAAAACAGGCACTGTGCATCTGTCATAAAAGGAGGGTAATACGGTTCATATCAACAGGTAGCAGAAAAAATACCTGCACAGAATAGTGTGCATGGTAACACACTTGGTAGAAGGACAAGCTGTCCTGGCCTTCGAATCCCCATGAAGGCACCTTTTTGCCAATTATACCATGTGATTGGTGTGATGATCTAATCAGGCTTTTTAAGATACTTCCTTCACCATGCTGTGGGGTTGAGGGAGGTTAATACCCTCTGTTCCTCTTTCTGGAAACTTTGCCTACATGCCTGCCTTACCCATCAGAAGTATAAGGTACTGGTGAAAATACCAGCATGGAAATGGACAGTCACATTCCATGGCTTCCTCTAGAAGGCCCAGCTTTCAGGCCTTCTGGAGTTGCAGACTTATACAGAGCAAAGTGCAATAAAGTGATAAAGGTGCTTTGATTCCAAGTGAGGCTATGGCAGTCATGTGGTGTGGGACGTAGGGTCTGGGGAAGTGATCAGAAAAGGTTGCATTAAAAGAACTATCATATACATTGAGTTTTAAAAATGAGTATAAATAAATGTGCAGTGCAAATTAGAATAGGAAAAGCCTTCTAAACAGAAGGGGTAGCATGACCAATAGCTGGAGAACACCTTATACCATGTTGAGAAGTCTCAACTGGGTCCCCTTGAAACTGGTCTTCTGTGTGGGGTTCACACTGTCCATCTATGCTGCCATTTCTGTCTCTTCCATTTCTCCGCCTCAGTGTCCTACTTACGACACTTACTGTCCCTTTTGGTAATTATTTGAAATAGTGTTCTCCCAAGTAGGGTCCATTAGGATACAGGAAGAAAAAAGACAGAACTTCTATTTATGTGTATTTATATTTAATCTTTTAAAAATACCTGTTCTGTACAAATTTTATAATTCACATAATGCATTAAAATAGTGGTGTTACATATCTATACATATACACACTGAGTTTGCATGCCCCAATTTTCTGTTTTAGAAGTGTCTAATAAAAACATTTAGAGATCATAACTGCAAACAGTCAGAAGTCACTGAAGAATTTTAAGTGGAGGACTAAGAATTGAACGGCAGCGAGGTGGGAGGCCGGGTGCTACTTAGGAGTCATCCAGTGAGAGATGATGAGAGACTCAGCTGAGGCACTGACAGTGAGGAGAGCGGATGTGACGGTGAGGGGGGGAGAGGAGGCTCAGAGTCGTGGTTTGATGTGCCTCAGAACATTTAGGTGTCGGTGTCACTTAGGCAGGACTAGAGTTCCGAAGGGGGATCTCCTTTGGAAGTAAAGATTTGAGAGCCATCTGGATGGATGGTAATGGATACCAAGGGGGAAGACGAGATGTCCTAAGAGGGGGAACAGAATGAGAACAGAAGGCACCCTGTGCCTAAGGGAAGATGGAGGAAATAGAGGTAGACAAGAAGACTGAGAAAGTGGGTCAGGAATCACAGGTAAGGAACCAAGAGAAAGTGGTTTTCAGGAGGTGGAGTGGGGGGAGCAAGAATAATGCCTAACTCCTGGATTGTTGTGAGAAATTGAAGTGAGCAAATATTTTTTAATAACCCTATTGATGTTAGTTTATTTATCTGAATAAGTGAACTGTGACCATGCAGCATAAACAGACCGGAGAACACCAGTCCACAGTTGGACATGGACTTTGTCAGGGAGCCCATTTCAGAGATGGAAAACATGAGGCCCAGGTGAATGAAGCCACTTGGGCACTTAGTGGCAGAGTCAGGCTTGATTTTCAGACAACACTAAACCAGGCTTCCTTAGCCATGTGGACAGGATCCACTCCATGCCCAACCCAGTGCCTCAGGTCCTACTGCTGCTCCTGGGGGCAGTGAGGGTTCAGGTCCCCCAAGAGCCTCGCCCAGTCTACCAGCAAAGGTTTCCTAGCTCCCTTGGGAAAGCAGCGGTCTTTTGGATCACCCAAGGAGGTAAAAAGGACCAGGTTTTGCCTGGCCTATACAAGAGCCCAGTGCAGGAGGGTCTGAGATCAGAGGGACAGTGTATCTAGCTCCGCATCAGCTCACAGGAGAAAAGGAGGTTGGTCACAAGCTACTCTGTAGCTCCCTGCAAATGCCCAGGTTCTCACACTGAGGCGCTTGGTCGCGAGGAAGCTCCCACTCCAGAACAGTCTACCGGCAAGCCTGGGATCTACTGGTTACATTGCTTGAAATAGCTCTAGTAGAATTTCTCTGGGCTAACATTCTCTCTCTTGCTTGCCCTTTTCTTTATTTAATGCATTTGCCTTGACTAGGCAACTCATGCCTGCATTTAAAAATTCAAAATAAATATATACAATAAAATGATTCTAGAATAGGTAATTCACAAACTCTTTTAAAATTTAAATGAATAAAGATATATGGTAAAAAGAAAAAATGATTTCTTTTAAGATCAAACCATATCTCCAAGGATTCCTTCATTTATCTCTTGGTCATTCTTCATCTATTGGATACCTTCATGTAACAGTCACTGTGCTAAGAGGAGGTAGGAAAAATCAAAGGACAAAGCCTTTCCCTGGAAGGGCTCACTGTCTTGCTGGGCCATTGAGCAAGTACACAGAGCACTGAAATGACGTCATGGCTGTTATCTGGTCATCCGTACCGCATCCCCCTTCAGAAGGCTGCGTGGGCCTGAAGGGACCAGGGAAGTCTCCCCAGAAGGGAGGATCTGAACGATGTTGAGGCAGAGAGGCCAACCGTCCTGGCCACCATATTATTCAGTTGATTCTAATTAAATTGCTGTCATTAAGCAGAAATCCATTTCTCTAAAGAAATGGGAGTTTTGATGGATAGAAGGAATGTAAAGGAGAGGAAGAGGAATACTGCAGGAAGGTAACTTCCTGGAGGGATTCCACACAGGAGTTGTAGTTGGAAGACTCGGTCATCTGGAGCTGGAGGGAGGGGATAAGAAAAAGATTCAGGAAGTGCAGACAAGGAGGTAGGTAATACTTAAGGCAACCTTCACCTTTGAAACTGTGCCTACGATTAGTAATGCCCAAACTATAGTTTCCCAGATACAAAAGAGGAAAGAGCCCCTCCCTTTGGAAAATAAACCCCAAGATGCTCCTGTCCTCAGAGAGAAAACACAGGGGACAGGTGAAAGGATTATAGTTCAACTTCTTGCAGGGAAGCTTGTAGGCCACCTGCCTATGAAATCTGCTCTCTCTGGGTTGGAGGGCACTGCTCACTCCTCTCTGCTTCCCAAGTCTGTTGCCTGACCCCACTGGAGAAGGTTATTCCCTCCCTGCACTTCAGTCCCTGCCCTCCAGTGGTGTCCTCATAGGACTAAACATTAGCTGTCGAAAGCAAACAGGTGTGTGCTTTAGGGTCTGACCAGCCTATGGGAGGGGGCAGTACTTACAAGCTATTAGACTTGGAACAATGGGACATTTCAACATCCACTTTTATACGAATGATCATTTTCTTTAAAATGTGATTTTGTTGTTTATAGAAATGTAAACATTTTCAACTGGAAAGGACCTAGTTTTACTGCGCATGTTTATTTTGAGAAAGGGAATTGAGCACAATGTCAGGCACTAGGCACTTTTTCCTCTGCTTTCTGGGAAGAGGTAGGTATTATCTCAGTTTTTGCAGAAGGGACACAGACTCGAGCTCTGGGGCTCTAGATTTGAATTCAAGGCTGTCTGACTTCAAAGCCTGTGACCCCTCTCTCCCCCACACACCTTGTCGTGACATAAATTACAGGCATACCCAGTGGTGGGAAAGCCTTTTTTTTTTTGTACTACTCACTAGTGACTTGTGGTTAACATTCATGAATATTGTGAGGGTAGTTTCACAGAACAAATCAAATCGACATGTCAGAACTATTTAGAAGGGCAAATAGTTCGGGGATCCTCTGAGTCCCTCCCCCAAATCCTAGCAAAGTGTCCCCCAGCATTTGACACGTGGCATCACAGCTCTCCTTACTTCTGAGTAGGCATTCATGTCAAACTGCAGTTGTGGCTGCACTTTTTCCCCACGCAGCTCTTTCTGCTCTGAACCCCCGTGGCAGCCCGTGGTTGTTTAGATTGAGCTCAGGAATGTTTTTAAACATTGATTTGGTTTGACATGAGTTGGGGCACAAATTAATTATTCAGGCACATATTGTTCCGCGCACATGAGAAGAATGAAGCTGGTGAATCACATTCGAACTACTACATGTGAATTGCAGTGTTACTAGCAATCAGACTATTAAAGAACAAAAGCTGGCAACATATAGTAATTCTGAATTTGGCCAGCCCCACAAAATTAGCATAAATATGTGAAGCAATCAGAACAGTTTTGGACTTCCTGTGAAAGTGTCCCTATGCTTATCTAGTTCTAAAAGAATGTGGGATAAACTATTCATTTAACCAAGTATAAAAATATGTCTGCTATGCAGTTATAATCATGTGTCATTAATCAGAAAATACTGCAGAAACTCTGACAAATTAAAAACACAAGGATGTGTCTGCAAGGGTTTCTTAGCCATTAAAAAGCTGCTTCACCTCTCAGGCAAAGCTCTTTTATGGCAGCTTCTTGCTCAGTGTACTGACATCTTCAAAGGCTCTGACATCTGTTGGCCTTTGAACTACCATTAAAAAATATTATCCCATTTCCATTCTTTTATGCCCATTTTTTTAATTATAGCCCTTCTTTCAAGTTGGGAACATGGTTGGTTTAAATGATGCTGTCCTTTCGTTTTCAGCCACCCAGCTGCGGTTTGAATAAATTGATGTAGAATCAAAGGCGGGACTTTAAAGGGAAAAGGTTTGATGGACTTGGACTCCGAACCAGATGAGGTTTTATGATGAAAAGGGTTTAATCCCAGCACAGGCATTGCTTCTATCAGTTGAGCAGTACAAAGCAATTCATATATATAGGTTCACGCGAAATGATCTATTTTTTTTTAACAGCACAGATCTCTTCAGGACTTGCAAATGTGGCATTAGCTAATATTCAGAGAGCTGATTTCCTTTCATCCACCAGAAGCTTATGATTATAGTACAGTTCTCGAATTGGAAATGAGAGCTGCAACACAGATTTAAAGCTGTGCTGTCTGATTTGTATTCAATATACATGTCACTGCGGGACAGGCTAGTCTGGGCCAAGCTGGTTCAATACAAGGAAAAACAGTTTCATCATCTGAGATTCTCAGTCAAAATATCACCAACTAATTAAGACAGCAGTCTCATGACTATTAGCGAGGTGTTTGGTTGATTGGTATCTCTTAAAACTTGACAGGAAGGATTTGAAAATGCATCCTCTCTTTTATTACATATTCTTCTTGCAGTGTTAATGTGTTCCAATGCATTGCAGGGTAATGAAGTGTAATCAGAAAGCTGAAGCCACTTTTTTTTTAAAGGGGAAACAACAATTTTAAAATAATTACTTGTGTTGCATTAAAGTATTTTCCCTCATCTGATTATTGATCTGAAAAAGAAATTTATGAAAGTGGTCTTGAACATTGTCTTTGCTCAGTATACTATTGAATGATAAATATTGTCTTGAGCCAAATAGTTAAGTAATTAGATAAGCAGTTGAGGATATTTACAAACCTAGGACATAGATCCAAGTGCACTCTAAACTAAAAAGTGATTATTTTATAATTTTTAATAGTGATCAGGATATATATTAGAAATTTTTCTTAAGATAATGTGCACCTGCTTTACATTAGACATTTTCTGTTCCTCAGAATTAAAAAAAAAATAGTTCTTCCATTTTCTGGAAGCTTTGGTACCATTTAATTGTACAGATTTGCTCATTCTGCACCACCTTTAAAAAATCTTCTTCAAATGGAATTTCTATTTTAAACTACCAATTGATACCCAAACCATAGTTTGACGAAATTCTGAATGTGTATGAATTTGCAAAATAGATGTCAGTAAGAGGAGCAACCCTTTAATTCTTCTTTTACTATTGTTTATGGTCTACTTCGTATCCTAGAATGTTTCATTTTCTTTTTTTCTCCTCCTTAAAAGAAGACATGTAATAAAACACTTTCATACAGGATTCTCCAGGAAATATAGTTTGCCTACTCCTTATGTATTTTTTGTAAATTTATAAGAGTTCACCGAGTTCCTTGGAAGAGGTTGGCTGTAGCTCCCCTTGTTTTCTATGGTGTTATTCTGAAACCAGCCAGTCTTCCGCTGCTTTGAGCCATGTGGTTAGGTTTTTTCACTGTATCCATTCCTTTAATTCTGTCCTATTGAATTATGGCCGCATCTTCCTACAAACCCTACTTTTCCTCCTGCTTCTCCCACTTCACCCTAGTTTCTCTTTGTTCTACTGACTCTTCTACCTTTATGCTAAATATTGGAGCCTGGCCCCTCCCTTTTTTATTCTCTTCATTCTTCTGTTAAGTGATCATGTACATTTCAGTGGTCTTAATAACAACTATATGCCAATAACCTCAGATTTCCCATCTCTCATCTGAGAGCTGAACTCAAATATCCAGGTACCTCCTGGCATCTTCTCTTAGCTAGCTTACAAACACCTCCAATGTCACGTGTCCATAATGAAACCTACACTCTCCATCCTCCCTTTGTCTGTATGTATTACTGTGCACTCAGTGCTCAAGCCAGACCTTGGAAGTCATTCCTGAAGGGTGTTCCTTTCTCTTAACCCATCGCTGAAATCCTTTCACTGCTACCCACTGCCCTAGTCCAGACCACCACCCTCTCACGCAGCCCTCCACCATGGTCTCCTAACTCCAGGTCTTGCTTTCTCTCTTATTTTTTTTCAACAGACATAGTGATATTTTTAAAAATATATATCAAATTAGAAAACTCCCTGGTTTAAAATCCTTCAATAGTTCATACTTAGAATAAAATCCCAACTTGTTAGCATAGCCTACAATACCCGGCATGGATCTGCCCCTGTTGTCACTTTCCCACCATCTTCTCCAGCTCTTCTCCCCTTGCCACCTATACCTGCACTACACTGGCCTCTTTGCTGTTCAAATACACCCTGCTCTTTCCTACTGTCACACTTTGGCCCATGCTGTTCATTGGAAGCAGAAGGCTTTTGCTCTGTCTGTGAGTATGATTGGCTTCTTCTCATTCTTTAAGTCTTAGCCTGTTAACTCCTCAAGTCCCTAATGGCACTCTCTAAAAGGGCTTCCCCTGCTAGTTCTCTGTCAGAGCACCTTGGTTGTGAAGAGGCAACAATGAATAAGATACTTATCACCAGGGTAAAAGACAGACAAGTAGCAAACAGTGTGCTAAGCGCAGCGTCAGAGACCTTGTGCGGCATCCGTGACCTCAGCCGCAGACGGGGCAGGGCGACAGGTCCATCTCTCAGCAGTGCCACTCCTTGGGCACCATCCTGTGGAATCTTCTCCCAGCTGGAGAGTGTATTATTGTTTCTTTAATTTTTCAGTAAATAAAAAAGTTTCATGTCCATGTAGTTTCTCCCTGCAGAGGCTGCCATGTTAGAAGGAAGCAGGAGCATAGTCAACAAATGTCTCTCTTTTAGTTCTCTGCTGCAACCCCATAATCCGCCAAGGAGTGACTTTTGCTACTGATTCTGTGGTGTTAGAACTGTGTTCCTTCCTAGTTTAATGTTCTTCTCCATAATTTATGTTAAAAATCTTCAAAATCGAGGGAGTCTGTGTAGAGAATGTCTCCACTTGTGTTGTCTTCTGCTGGTGCTCATTGAGATCGACATGGTTTTATCTTAGAGATCTTCAGTGTGTAGAAATCCTGTTTTCATGCCATCAAAGTGTTGGCACTAAGAGGACAAATATGGTGACTGTGTCCTGACGTGCTGCGGTGCCCAGTGCCATTGCTTGTTCTTTTTGTCCGTGTCCAGCAGGTATGATGTCATAATTAAGGGTAGCTGGCAAGGGGAACATGGTTTGAGGTCATCTTCAAAAACTTCTTCCACTATGTTCCAGGCAACAAATGAACGTTTCAGGGATAAAATAATAAGATGATTGTGTGACACTATGTCCGATGGCCAACAGCAAAACACACATACATGCACATGTGTGCCTGCATGCGTGAGCACACTCACACAGGGCCTTTTTTCTGCTCTGCCGCTGTAGCTAATGCGTGAACTTGCTGCATCTGTTCTTGTAAAAATAACACAAAGGGAAAAAATACGTCAGCAATAATAAAGGAGCCGTGTTGTGTGCCACAGAGGGCCTTGGACGGCCTGTTCCTGTGTTTTGTCTTCCCCACAATCCTAAACCTCATCAGAGATGGAGAATGTGGGATTAATGAGTATTGTTTCTGTGTAGTCCAAGACTCTGAGGGACCAAGAGGAGACCCTGCCCCTTGAATAAGGGCATTTCACTGGGACTGGCAGTGGCCACACATCTCACACTGAGGTTGGAGGAAGGAGGCAGCCCGGCCCTCGCACCCTTCGCACCTGGGTGTCACAGGAGGTTAATGGCCTCTCTGAGGCTTGTCCTGGCTCTAAATCAAAGACCTCAGAAAGCCTTCACAACACACTTTTTTCTCAAATTTTTCTTCACTTTTGTCTTTTCACTCAGCCTTTGCAGATTTACTTCCCTCTATGTTCAAGAATCATAGTTTTAAACGCTGGGATCTTTTTGTACTTTTTCATTTATTTTTCACAGCATCTTGTTTTCATTTTGTAGATGTAATAATTTTTCCTCTCTCCAAGTTTATGAATTAGAATGTGTTTTAGTACCATTCTCTGAATTATCTTTCTTGCAGGATTAGGTTTTCTTTCTCTTTATTTTTGTCTTTTATATTTATTCTTCTTGGCTGTTCTTATATGCTTGATGATTCTTGCTTTCTAGTCATATTTACAAAAGATGAATGGTATATTAGTTTTCTGTTGCTATTGTATCAAATTACCACAACTGTGGCTTAACACAATATAAATCTTATAGTATTACCTTACAGTTCTAAAGGTGAAATAACTGAAATTACTCTTAAAAAACTAAAATCAAATGTCAGCAGGGATGGTTCCTTCTGGAGGTTCCAGGGAAGATGATGTTTCCTTGTCTTTCCAGCTCCCAAAGGCCACCTGCGTTCCCATTCTGGGCCTGCACCTCCCCTTTCCTCTCGGCATTTCCACTGTCACCTGCTGCCTTCACTTTGACTCTGACCTTCTCCCTTCCTTTTAAAAGGACAGGTTCTAAGGATTAGGATGTGGACAGCTTTGGCTAGTGGGGGCCATTATTCAGCCTACCACAGACAGGGTTGCAAGATAGCTGATTTGTTGTGTAAGCAGATAGACCCCACCCACCTCCTCGTATGTCTCTCCCTAAGTGGGAACTCAGAGTGAGTTCTGGGATGAGGAATCACAGAGAGAAAGAAGTGTTAGAATCCAGGCCCCTTAAAAGCTGGAATGAAGAAGACTTCATTCTGGGGCCATGGACTTCACACTAGAAGCCATAGGTTTCCCTAGATTGTTCATTCATTTTTTTTTTTTTTTTTTTAAGGGAAAAGCCTTCTGGTATTTACCTGAATTGCCTACAGTCTGCAGGCTGGGGTGGGGTCCACACTCCCAGTACACAGACCCGCAGGAGCTTGTTTTTCATTTCACCTCCCATGGTGTCTTCTCCGTCTTTGCGGCACACGAGCCCAGAGCCTCTGGACAGCATTGTGATAGATGAGTTCCCAGCTCTGCCGACGCCTCCCCATTGGCTCTGACTTTCGCGCCTGGGTCCCCCTCACATGTCAGTATGGTTCTGTCTACTGTCTGTCCTCTAGAAATCCACTGAAAACTCTTCTCAATTGGTGAACGTCCCCCAAATATACCTGTTCCCATTCTCTTTGTTTCTAAGGCTGGCTTCCTGCTGTATATAGTTTTATTTTACTCAAGGTAACTTAGCAGTTTGCTAAATTGGCTAGAGGTCACTGAAAGCAGCATTCTTAGAACATCATAACATTCACTTAAAGGTGTAAAAATATTTGTGCGTATAATGACTAAAATATTGCATTCAAGGAATGATTATTGGTTAAAACACTTTGCTAATTTACATTTCATATTACATCAAATAGGTGTATTGATGCATCTTAATTTGTAAACTAATGGTCATTGAAATGGGCTTGAATGAAGGATAACCAGACATGTTAGTAGAAATCCAGCCCCCTCTTCCTCTGCAATTGTACGTTACAAAGCACATCTTCCTCTGCAGAGTACATTACAAGCTTAATTGTGCTTGGTATTGTCATGGTTTGGGTTATTATGAAAACAGAGTCTGATGCAAGAATTAGCAGTTCACTGGGGAGGGGATTCCAGGAATCTGAAGGAAGGGAATGGGGAGAATGACACAGGGAAGGGAAATGCCCGTGAAGGGCACTATATTCATCAAGTTACTACTGAGAGCAGGGGGACTCCATTCCACCGAGGACCTTGGGTGATCTTTGAGAACATACCATGTGAGTGTCCCACTAAAGAATGGGGGTCTAGAGCATTTATCCATGGAATTCTGGCTCCTTCTGATTGATGGTGCCCCCAAAGGGCATCTGCCGCTGCGTTTCCCACTACACTTGCCCTTCCCGGCTGCACCTACACCTCCTCCCCACTCCTGCACTTACTGGCTGCACCCGCCTTTGGGCTGAGCGGCCTTCTGTGACATTGGAATAAGCTCAGAGTGGAAGAACTAAGTCACACCAGGGCCAACTGAAGTGCAGTAGAGTGAGTTGCATGCCTCAGCTGGGCTGCAAGCATATAGGTCAAACGGATGTGGCCCAGCACACCTGAAGCATCTAGAATGGAATGGAAACAGTGAAAGAGGAACAGAAATACAAATGCATATTTCTTTACATAATAGAGCCTTCCCTATTGTCCATTAACTGCATTACAACAACTTTCAGAGGGTCGAATAATGTTTTTTTGAAACATATCTATAGAAACCCAAAATGATTGGAGTAATCAGACCACATGAGCTTATTTCCCATCCCTTTCAAGGCCCTCTTAAGATGATAACCAAGGTCATGAAACCACCACAACAAAGAGAACACGAAGGTGGCCATCAACAGCCAGGAGACGTGGACACATTTCTGGAAGCGGTACTGAGATAGCCAGCATCTAACCGCACACAAAGAAGACTGGAGCCTAGGAAAGAGCCTGTACCCCTCATGAAACCCAGTAGAGGCCCAGGACTCAGGGATGCTGGGATGGAAGGGTAGCAGAAGGGCAGGGTGCAGTTGAAAGCAGGATTCGTTGGAAGTGAACATACAGAACAGGAAATTCATCTCCACCAATGAGCCTCGAATGGCCAGCAGGTAGGCATTTGTTTCCTGGGCTGAGAGAAGTGAACGAACTGTCTGGGAAGAGTACAAGGAAGCTAGTATGGAAAACAATGTCTTGGAGCAAAGCCTTCTGCTTTAGTGCATTTTTAGGGACCTGCACCATAACATCTTCATCTCCTCTTCCTCGTCCTCAAGCACAGTGACCCCCTTACCATGAAACCTCCAGCCCCACACTCATACAGGGCACTTACCCCCGGACCGTGGGTGTGAACAGACAACCCGGGTCACCTGACATTTGAGGTGTGCCTCAAATGGAGGCATGAAAGAGAAAGACTGAACAATCAGGTGGCTCCATAGTAAACAAGGAACTTTAGGGAGCGAAATGTAAATTTAAGGAAAGCAAAACTGAAACACCAAATATGATATTACACAGGTAACATAACAGGCCGCTGTGAAAATCTAACAATCAAAGGAATAAGAGGGCTTTCAAATGTTTGTCAAAACTCATGTCCAGAATATCTCCCACAGTAGAGAACAGAAAACAGAGACAAAAACATGAGCATAAAATACATTTTAGAAGGTGCAATAATGATTAAGCCAAGATACTCAATAGTTAACTGATACTCAAGACACAGAAAATAGAGTGGAAAAATTATTATCAATGTAATAATAGTAGTAAAGTTCACAGGACTGAAGGGTGTGAGTATTCATATTGAAAAAGCTAGTAAATACCAGCATAATGAGTGACAGAGACCTCCATCTGTCTATGTTATTGTTAAATCTCAGAACAGAAGCAATGTAAGAGAGATCCCAAAACCTTCCAGAGAAAAATCAATTGCCCTACCAGGAATGATATATAGATTGGCATCCTATTTCCAGTAATCAATGGCAAAACATAGTAATGCCTTCCTTAGAACTCTGAAAGGGAAATTGTTTCAAACAAGATTTCTATGCCTAAGCCAATGTTCAATCAATCATAAGGTTGGAGAAAGACATTGCAAACATGCAAGGATTTAGGAAGTTATCTACTGCATTTCTTTGTAAGTTGCCTGTAGTTGTTCTTCAGTAAACTAAAGGAGTAAATATCAAAGAAAAATACAAAGCATTCAAGGAACAATGGATCCAGATAGGAGAAGAGGAAAGGGGAATCCCAGAGAACGGATGCACAGTGAGTGTCGAAAGGGCCCAGTCTGTATCAGAACAGATGTGGTGTGAGGGGAGGAAGGTTCTAGATACTAAGTGAAATAAGTCAGACCCAGAAAGATAAAAGCAGCCTGTATGATCTCACTTATATGTGGAATTTTTGAAAACCCAAATTCATAGAAGCAGAGAACAGATTGATGGTTGCCACAGGTGGGGGATAGGGAGTGGGGGAATTGGGTGAAAGATGGTCAAATGGTACATATTTCTGGTTATAAATAAGTTCTAGAAATGTAATGTACAGAATGATGACTGGTTATCAATACTGTATTGTATATTTGAAAGTTGTTAAGAACATAAATCTTAAAAAGTTCTCATCACAAGAAAAATAACTATGTGAGGTAATGGATGCCACTAAATTTACTGTGGTAATCATTTTGCAATATATACGCACATCAAGTCATCACTTTATATACAATGTTGTAGGTCAATTATATCTCAACAAAACTGGAAAAAAGTTTTAAAGGTAACCAATTAACTGAAAATGATAAAGCAGCTTATCTTTCAAAGAAGGTGGATAGTGCAAAGAAGCTAAATCTTTATCCTTCATGCATGGTGAATAAATTAATAATTTATGAAATATGTCATGGCATGAGGTCATTATCAGCAGAGTTAAAAATACAACTGAAAGAGTTAAATGTGTCAACCTGGGGGTGGGGGGAGGGATGGATTCCAGATGGGAACATAAACGGTAAAGTAATGTTTCATTAAGAATACTTTTGAAATTAAGTTTGTTGGGGAGGCCTTGGTTAATAGCATCCTGTAAGTTTCAAGTGTACAGTCCTATAATGCATCATCTGTACATTGTATTGTGCGCCCAGCGCCCAAGGATTAGTATCCCTCTGTCACTGTAAAGTAACCCCCTTCTTCTTCGGTGACCCCACCCCCTTCCCCTTTGGTGACCCCCTTCTGTTGTCTGTGTCTATGAATCTGTTTGTTTTCTTTTTTCATTTGTTGCCTTCCATTTTTTATCCCACATATGAGTGAAATCGTATGGTTTTTGTCTTTTTCCTTCTGACTTATTTAGCTTAGCATGATACTCTCAAGATCCGTTCATGTTGTCACAAATGGCAGTATTTCATTCTTATGACTGAGTAGTTTGCCATTGTATACATTAAGAACATTTTTATACCATCTGGTTTGTTCAACTATGTGTATTTTAAAATTTTAAAGAAACACTTGAGAAAATGTCATACAGAAAATTTTTGTCAGTGCGGTGGCCTAATTTTTCTTTTTCTGCTTTCATCTACTCTAATATTTGTTTCCTGAGGTGCTTCACATAATCAGTTTACAAATGGGTTGGACAAAGTCCTGACTAGTAAATTCATAATGCACATTTTCCAAGAAAGTTGGAGACATTCAGAAGACTTGTATCTGTTCTTTCAGAATTCAGTTATGTGGCGTCCCGTGAAACATTTTATGGTTCTGCCATTTACTGTGTTCTTAGAAGACTGGTCAGTAAGAGATTCTGTCATTGGTACAAATAAGGAATGTACTGTTTAGGGTTAGGAAGATGTGGATAATTCTTAATTACTGAAATGAATGACTTAAAAAGCGTAGCGAAACCTTACATATGCTCCACAGTGGAGGTCACACATGCTTTAAATAAGGGTGACACTTTTTTTCTGTTGCCAAAGTGAATAACACAGAACACAGGCATAGTTTCATCAACATGGAAAGTACATTAGGCAGTCCCCAGGGTACAGTAGTCAGTGTCACACTGAGTTAAAGATATAAAGTCTCAGTGGAAGGAGAACTTAGAAGAGCACTCTGCGAAATGGAAACTGCACGAAAAACTGAAATATTATTAGAAATAAATACAAGACTGACTGAGGCAAGACTTTCTGCATAAATCTTGAACATCTTGTTGAAATGTAATTTCATGATGCAATAAAATTTGAGCGAGAAAGAAAATATCAGTCTGTATTAAAATGATATTATTTCAGATAGGGAATTCACCAATGCATGGGAAATCACTCCATGTGGAAAAATCTAACATGGGCTTTTTCCCATTAATGTTTTTTAGATTTCTTTAATGTTGCCATTATAATTGAATAACCTTTATTGATCCAGCCAGCAACTCTTTGTAAAATAAAATATAAAGAATAATAGTCACTGAAGATTTTAATTAAAAACTTAAGAAGTACCCTAGTCACTTGAGTCTAAATCTCTGTGCAAAGTTTCTATGAGTTCTTAGAGCAAGAAGCTTTAATTAAAGCAAGTGCCATCTAATAGAGCAGATGAGGAAAGTGAGAGGGCCTGAGAGCCGATTCTGATCACTACTTGCAATGTTTGCGAACTAAAACAATACCTTAATCCAGAGATTTTCAACCGGTGTGCTGCAAGAATTTTTAAAACATGCAGCACCTGTCTAGACAGGGGCACTGACTTCTTTTCCCTTAGATTGTTAAATAAAAAATGACAACAGCCAACACAACAATAGTCATCGGTGTGAATGAATTAAATTTGTACCTATTTTTTGTCAGATCAGCAAAAAGTATATTTTTTAGTGTGCCACAGAATTTTAGTAATTAGTTTATGTGTGCCAAGAGATGAAAAAGGTTGAAAAATTGCTACCTTAATCCAATCTTTTAGAGTTCCATGTTGTTATTTTTGATGAGAATGTTAACACCAACATTTTTATTATAAGAATTTCAAAGAAGTGTGTGAATGGCTTATAAAATTTTGAAGCATATAGAACACACACACGGGCAGATTGGTTTTCTAAATTGTATGATTGAAATTCAGAGGATTATTTAAGTGATGTGGTTTGTATTATGCATAACATTTAATTAACAACATCCACTTTATTATATACATGGAATTATGATCATACAGAACTGGGAAAAGAATTTTTCCTTATGACTTTTGAAATTGTTATAGGGTATATACCCACATTCAAGGCATCTCTTACTGAACAAACAGTAAAAACAAACAAAAAATCCTTTATATAATTTTCTGCTAATAAAAGTAATATGTACTTTCTGGTCTCTTTGATCAGATTCTTAGTTAAGTTTCTGCTTCCTTATTGTCTACTTTACTTTGGAACTGCATGGAATAAAACTGAGGTCATAGAGTTCTGTAACCATAGCAACATGCCTTTCTGTTTCAATACATTTCAGGTACTTATTTTTATTCAAATAAATATTTTCTTAGGGTTTGCTGGTTTCTTTCGGGGGATAGATGGCTGAATAAATAGCCTGAGAACGTCTAGTAAAACCAATACTCTAGGACATGGCAGAGGGAGGAGACCAGATATCTAGCTAACTCAGCACTAAAATGGACCTTTAGGAGGGTCAGAAATTCAAGTTGGTCCATTTTAGGATAAAGAAGTCAGGTCACAAGGTCAGGAAAGGGACTTCATGAGTTCAGGTAGTTAAAACAAGATACAAGAAGGATGTAATTATACATAAAGTCAAGAATCTAATTAACCCAACAGATTTCAGGTACAGGTAGTAACCTTAACTTTGGAATGTGTAGAATGAGGAATGCAAACCCCAGATTGTGAAGCAAACAAGCATCAGAGATTGAGGGTGACAGAAAGATTTAGTCAGGCAGGTGACCAAAGTTCATGGCTGTGAACCAATCTTGGAGGCAAGATCTCGTTTGGCTAGAACCCTGCTGGACGTGCCCTGCCTGGCAGGGAATGATCAGAGAGGGGCTGGGCAAGTGCACGCTTGTGTTTGAGGTTAAATGGAAGAGAGAGGATGAAAGGAGTTTCTGAACCTTTTAGTTAATAAAAAGGGAAATGATCTCGTAAATCATCTGTCTCAGGTATTGTCAGGTGACTTTGCTCAGCACACTGAGTAAGTACAACAGGCAACTATAGGCTACCAGTAGTTCAACAGGCATTGGCAACATGGTGAGGACTGACTGGTGGAAGTAAAGAAGCAGTTATATGGACAGAGCTTTTTAACTGCGGAGCAAAACTGCCAATCTTAAAATATATTTGATGTTTATTAATATTTAGTGGGAAAAAGTCAATTCATGTATTTATCAAAATGTTAAGTTCATTGAAACATTTAATTTTTTTTCATCTCTATATTTATTTGTAGCTTTTTTTCTATGGATTTTGAAAAATCTATTGGTGTCCATGATCTTGATCTAGGTAGCATTTGTTCCTTAGATTGTTTTAAAAGTTTTGTAATTACGATCCGCATGTCTGTAGCCAAGTGTTTGATTATCTAAGTTGTAGAACTTTATTTAGATATCATAACTGTGTAGTTTGACCAGAATGTAATGTGGAAAAGAGTTTAACGTTATGTTTAGTCAAACAAACCCTTAAAGTGGTAGTCTGAATCCATCTATAACTTAGTTTTAAACCTTCGTTTTTATCTTGTATCCTTGTTACGCGCTGTGTATCTAACGTCTCTATGCCGGTGTTATAGGACTATCTACACCTTTTGAATTTACACTTGAATATATTTAAGAACATCCTGTTTTATAAACTAATAGACCCCCCAGCTAATAATACCCCCACAAAATGGTTAATAAAATTGAAAGTGATTTTAATGCAAAAAGGCTAAATTATTAAAAAATTAACAATTAATATATATTATATAGTATTAGCAAAGGTAAATAATATCACTATGGATTTAGTACATTTTTTTTCTGGGTATTTGCTCTGGCCTTGCCTACAAATTAGCTTTTAATATTAGGTGAATTCATTTTCTGAACAGAGAAGTAAAAGCCACAAGTAACAGATCGTGTGCAAAAATACAAATTACTACAATAATTTTTTGCCCAGTCTCATGGGGTTGCTGTGTTGATGCCAAAGTCCTCCAGGGTGCTTTCACAAGTGGGGTGGATGAAGAGTGAGGTGCCCACCCTCTCTTTACTGACTCTATACCCTGAACATAATGCAAGGTGTTCTGACACCTGAGATGCTTTGGGGAGACCCACGTGGACAGCAGAGCTGTCCTTTGAGGTCAGTTGACTGGGGAGGATGCGGAGCTGCCACGCTGGGACTATTCACCACCATTGCCTTAAAGGCTTTGGAATGGATTTCCTTTAGACTGGATACTTGAGCTTCTTTCACAGTTCCTCGTAGATCCATCATGAATGACATTGTTTTGTGCACTGAGCGAAAGGAATATCAAACCATACGTATCCTCATTTGTAATCTGGTGCTTGGGGCGGAAAAGGTGAAAGCAATATTAAGTTTGACGTTTATTTCTTTAGATAAGACTGACTTACAGTAAATTTTTAATGCACACTTAAATTACAAATGTGATTCTGGTATTTACATGGCACAGACTTAAAACATACTGTATGATCCTTTCGTATTAGTTTCTGCATATTTTTAAAGAATTAGTTGCATGAAGTGCACACAATGCATGAAAAAGTACGCGTAGTTGGAAGGAAATGCTGTTAGAGGCACGAGTCAGGGAGGATGGTGCCATGTCCCTTCTGATGGAGGCAGTCACTGAGCCAGTGGCACCTTCCATAAGGGCCAGGGCTCTTCCTCCTTTCCTTGGCCCGTTGTTGACAGTCAGCCATGTGTGCTTCAGAGTGTTCTAGATTTTCCTATGTTTAATTAAGCAGCCAAGACTTCTGAAAACTTTGCTTCAGTAAAGTCATATGGTTGTTAGCACAGTAATTAGTGTTTTCTGATTGGCACTAGTATAACATATAAGCTATTGTGACCTTAGTGTGGACAGAATGTTTGGATAGAGTGGCTAATAAAACTGGCAGAAAACCTAGGTCAAAGTTTTGCTTTTTTTGGAGATGGGAAGTATAGTGAATGGAGAGACTGTTGCAAATCTGCTTTCCAGTTACTTGAATGTCATTCTTTATAGAAAGTTTCTAGAGAAGAAGAATTCAGCCTGAATTTTATTCTTCTTCCAAGGCCAAATAGGTCACCTGTCACTCCTGCAAACACTCTGTCAAGAAAAAAATTTTAAGTGTTTCTAGATGCTACAAACAACATCTTCCCAACATGCAGTCCTCTGGGTTGTCAGCCCTGGTGCACACCACGGCGCGCTCTGGACAGTGCGTCTGTGCTGGCTTTCCAGTGCTTACACGTTGCATTCTCCAGGTGCGAGTAAAACGTGCTGTTTGAAGCTAGTGTTTTTACTGTTGATAGTGTCACTATTATTCTAATATCTCCACTGTCATAATTGCATTTGAATCTAGAAAATTTATACATATTTAGAGTTTGTGCTTCTGTTAATTAAATAATTTCCTTTCTAAAATAAATGCTTATCCATAGTTATTTTAAGTGTAGTAGACACTCATTTGCAAATTTCCCAAATAGGTCAATGTGCTATGAATCTTTTTTCCTTGTAATTGTAACTTAATCTAAAAGCAAGTTGCTATGTGTTTTCACTCCATTCCCTCAAGAATAATTTTGAATTAGATGATTTGGGTGGTTCTAGAATAAACTAGAAATTTCAACATCAGCTATGAATTTTGAGTAGTATTGTCATTACTCACAAAAAAAACAAATGCAGCTGTAACACTTGCCAGCTTGTGTGACTCACTACACGTCCTACTTCTTTTTCTCCAGATAGGCATTTAAATTAATGGGCGCTTTTCTTTTGTACTTTTACCCTATTTCTTCTTTTTTTTAAATGCCCTTCCTGGAATACTCTTTCCTTTTGCAGGTAAAAATATTTTTTCTTTCTTGATCTAAGTCCCTTGTAGTATGTTCCCAAACTGAACATTAACTGTTCTAAAATTTTGAACCAAATTCAAGTTTTCCTTGCCTTTCCTGTGTGTCAGCCTCCGTCCTCTCTCCCACAGGCAACCTCGCAGTGTTGGCGCGGTCAGCAGCACCACGCTGCCGTTTCGTGTGTGGGACCCCAGAGCTGCGCGGGTCTTTCGGAATTTGGGGGAATCTAAGTCCTTTTCTCCTCTGGTCACCGTAGGTTAGCCCCAGTCACTTAAACCTTATACATTTCTATAACTTCACAGTGATAATTGGGTTTATAATAATGGCCTTGAATTATTTTATGGTCCTGGAATATTTTCAGAACCTTCAAAAAAAGATTAAGGCATTGTAGATGTACACACAGCAACTTGCCCTTCTCTGAACAGCACTTTCATTCCGTGCTGTATGGGGTACTTACAATGAGTTCGCCTCACTGACATGCAAACCATGCAGACAGACTGCCTGGTTCTTCCTGCGTGAGGCAGAATGAAAGGACTGGGTGAATAGAAGGTGAAGAAGTACCTAGAAGGCCCCTTAAGTGCAGGGATGTGTACAGAAGAACTCTGACCTTTTCTGCCTGATGTAATGAGCCAAGAAATTAGAAGACCATTTCTTCAAACCTCTACCCATCTGTGAGGTTTTCATTCCTGTGGCGTTTAGGTATGACCTCCTTGAATCAATAAAGATGAAGATGGTGTTCACTGCCCTTCCCTATACCTGACAGAGATTAGCAGGCATACCTCGGCCCTCGCACTCTGCACTCACCCATAATTCATCGATGAGAAACAGGTGTGTTCTAATTCAGTGACATCTTGCTCTTCAAGTCTGTACGAAGCAGTGATAAGATCTGACCAAAGGTCATCCACTTCCGTACTCTTCTTCCTGATTCCAACCTGTGTGACCAACCAAAGAATGTCTAAGGAAGGCAGGAGAGTGGTGGCAGGGTCCCCGTTCTTGGGTTCCTTGCCGTTTCACTGAGGAAGGAAATTGCCAGTGAGGGGGAGGTCAGGAGCTTGGACTTCTCTTGAACACCAGTTTTCTCCGAGGATTTTCCTCCTTGATAAACTTCATGGGTAAATGAGGACACAACTCTTTGGAAATGGACAATGAAGCTCCATTAGTAGATACAGACCGTTCATCTCTTTATAATGTGATTTGGCGAGGCTGTCGGCGTTTAGAGGGGTGGGTACACAGATGGACAGAAAAACCAGTGACTGACAGCTGATAGAGACCTAGGAACTACATTAGGCTCAAAAGTCCTGAAAGACCCAAGACCTATGTCAGAGCAAGAGTTGCCTTGGAGGTACTCACGGCTCTCTGAACTCCTCTGCTTCCGACGGGTCTGAATTCAAACCTTCGGATTCTGCCTTTATCATTTTGTTTCATTTTAATCCTGCTTATTCATATTGTCTGACCCTACTGCTGCCTGAACGGTGGTGTTCCATACACACCGATTGTCCT
The DNA here is from genome assembly GCA_004027475.1 of Anoura caudifer. Lineage (NCBI taxonomy): Eukaryota > Metazoa > Chordata > Mammalia > Chiroptera > Phyllostomidae > Anoura > Anoura caudifer. The sequence continues at coordinate 123,772 of PVKU01000169.1, forward strand.
GTTTCAAAACAGAACTGATTTGTGTTTAAGTGTTATATTTAATTCATTACTAACATGTTAATCATCTATTTCTCATGCGTTTTTCTTTGGGAGACAATGTTTTGTTACAAGGTGAAACTCTCTTTCATACTAGAATTCCTATGGGAGTTTACAACAGATGGGAAAATTCTCTTGTATGTGATATTTATAAAATAACGTTAGAAGATTAAAATACCATAAAGTTAAAATAATGTGTTCTCTTTGAATATATAAGCATAAATCCAAATACATACTTACCATGCTCAGCATAATAAAAACAGAGAAATTCTTTTGATTTGTTTTATATAACTTAAAATAATATGTTTGGTGGCTTTAATATTAACCATATATTATTCAAATGTATTCTAGGACTATTAATGTTGTTCTAAAGAAAATATATTATTTTGAACTAACTTTTTTACAGTTGAGTGTCCCCTATGAAATATGCATGACAAAAGGGAAAATTGTCATTAGAGGTTTGCCTTTTCATAAAAAATAGAAAAACTGTTTTAAAATAATTATTATATTAAAATTTGAGTAATTATTTCTACCACCTGGGCATAAAACTTTTGCACCATCCTTTAAATTTTTTTATGTTGTGTCCAGTTATCAAAAGTATTTAAGCACTCAGGCATACTAACGAAATGGACATCATGAAGTGACCACCCAAGTGAAAAATTAGGACAGTTTTGAACTCATTGCCTCTCTGTAGGTCCTTCCTTTTCCGTATTCCTGCCATCCCTGTCCCAGAAGCAACCTTTGTCCTACCCCTGCGGCAGTGTTGGCTCACTATGTCCACATACACGGAGAAATGTTTTATTGGTTTTGAGTACATACCTAGGAATGGAGAGAGTTGACCTTCGTCTGTTGTGTAAGGGAGGCATCTGATTGCCTTTTTTCTTCATATGAATAACTTACTGTCTTAGCACAGTTTTTAGACTAAAAACTGTGCTAAGATTGACCCACTAAACTGCGATGCCAGCTCTCTCCCACATGAGCCAGTTTCCAGGTCCTCCATTATGTTCTATTAGTCAAGTTTTTCTATTCTCTATGACAGCAGTTTTCAACTGTGTGCCGCAAGAATTTTTAAAACATGCAATACCTGACTACTTAGTCAAGGGCCTGACCTCTTTTCCCTGAGATTGTCAAATAAGAAATGACAACAGCCAACACAACAATAGCCATCCAGTATGAATACCCTGTCTTGAACTATAAGTGTAGAAGTCATTTAAAGGAGTTGCATCTTATTGGTCACATCGCACAATAAGGTTGTATCTGGTTTGTTAATTCTTGGGACCAAAAATCCTTACATATAAGTTTAGGCACCTGAGTTTTTAAAAAGTCACTTTGGAGTAAAAAGGGTAGGTTATTACAATTTTTTTTGGTAAATCAGTCAAAAGCATATCTATTCTTTGTCAGATTGGTAAGAAAATATAATATTTTTTGGTTTGGTGCAGGATTTAGTAATTATGGTTTATGCGTGCCACAAGATGAAAAAGGTGGAAAATCGCTGCTATATGATAATATCACACTGTGTTAAATTTAGTGACATTATTTTAGGTCCTAGTGTGTGGTATGGGATGTCACACCACTTGTCTCTCCTTTAGGAGAGTTACGGGCCTCTCAGTTATTTGGATCTCCTTTAATGTCTTTCAAAAAGGCTTATAGAGTTTTGTCCATCTCTTGGTAGACATTTCTGAGAATCCTATATTTGTTATTGTTGTAAATGGTGTTTTATTATCTTTTGCTGGTATATAAAATGACAGATGATTTTTAACATTAATCTTTTATTCTGACCCTTTTTGAAACTCTTATTATTTCTAATAATTTGTACATTCATTTTGCATTTTCTCTATAGAAAATCCTAATACCCATGATTAAAGACAGGTTTTTTTTGGTCATAAAGTTATGAATATGAGTAATGGTAGTAGGTATTTTTTCTTCTTCCTGATTTTAAAAGGGGTATTTTAAAGAACAAATTAAAAACAAATAAAAAGCCCAATAAAGAACAAATTAAAAATGCAGAGCTTTTGGTAACTGCCTTTTATCTGGTTAAGCATGGTCTCTTCTGTTCCCTATTTTGCTACAAGTTTCTGCCATGGAATTGTATCAGTGTTTTTCTGTGTATTGAGAATATCATAAGGCTTTTTCTTTTAATACTTTAATGGAATAAATCATATTATAGTTATTAATGTTATTTTCTAACATTACACCAATATTGTCCTTTTCAGTTCTTTCATGCTATTTTATCACTGAATTCAGTTTGCTAATAATTGTTGAGGTTGACCTGAGATTCTTCTCTTTTGAAAATGTTTTTTAATTGATGTTATACTAGCCTCATAAATTAAGTTGCTGAATAGCCCCTTTTCTACTCTCTGAGAGAATTAATATCAGAGTGAGTTGTTTCTTAAATACTTGGTGGAACTGGCCAGTAAAGCCATCTGGGCTTGATATTTCATTTCTGGAAAGATTTTTGACTACTATTTAAATTTTTCTAATGGTTATAGAATGACTCATATTTTCCATTTTTTTCTAGTCAGTTTTGGTAAATTTTATAGCTTCGAGATTTTCCTTTTTATTTAAATTTGATATTTATTGGCATTTATAGATTTTTATAAATGTTAAACTGCCCTTATGTTTTTTTGCAATGTAGTGATTACATATTTTTACACTTTATTGGACTTGGTTTGCTAATAATTCATTTAGGATTTTTATGTCGGCATTCATGAGTGAGTCTGCCCGTAATTTTTATTTCTCTCCCATCTCAGATGTGTTCTGTTTTATTCAGTTCTCCAGAATCCTTCCTAGCTCAAAGTAACTGTTCCCTCTTCTGAACTCTGACGACACTTGGTCTTCTCTTACAGCTCCATGGCTCGTGTGTGTGTGTGTGTGTGTGTGTGTGTATGTGTGTAGCTGGTGTTTTATAGTCTAAACTCTCTTAGGCAAAGTGTTTTTCTGCAAGCCACTCATCATGGTGGCTTCCCCATCATGGATCCTAATAAGAAGTGAGCTTACATAGTTATAAATTCAAGAGTGAAAGTGCAGAGGCGGGAGTCTGGCAGAGCGAGTGCCTACGATGTTCCAGTGAATCTGCTTTTGTTTTTTTCAACTCCTCACCCCAGCAAAGTGTTGCTTGCTTTGGCATGACCCAAATCACAGTGACCCCATGTTGGTTGCTTGCTTCTAACATGGCAGTGGGACAGATAAGGCTGTCCTCTGGCAACAAAAGAGAGAGGCAAGAAGGGGAAGTAAAGCATCCTTCCGCCGCCACCATCACCCTATCACCCCTTCTTACAGCAGTTTCCTGGTTTTCTCCCCAGGCTACAGCTCCTTCCCTTGAACACACATAGTCTGCAGGTCAGGCCAGCCTGGGAATGTGACTGAATTTGGAAGAAGGGTCTTTGCAGTGTAATCAAGCTGAAACAGGATCATGCTGGATTTGGGCGGATCCTAAATCAAAGATGAGCAATGTCCTTATAGGAAGAGGGAAATTTGGATGCAGACACACAAAGAAAGCCATGTGAAGATGGAGGCAGGCTTTGGAGTGTTGTATCTACGAACCAAGGAATGCCAGGGATTGCCAGCAAGCACAAGAGGCTAAGAGACAGGCATGGAACAGATTCTCCGTCAGAGCCTCCAGATGAACCAGCCCTGCCCACACCTTGGTTCGAGACTGGTAGCCTGTGGAGCTGTGAGAGGATGAACATCTGTTGTCCTAAGCCACCCAGTTTGGGGTACTTTGTTATGACAGCCCTAGAAAACTAATAACCCCATATGTTTGAGAATTTAAAAACATATTTCTAAATGATTCGTAAGTCAAAAAATTATAGTGGAAGTTTAAAAATGTTTCAAACTAAATGTTAATGAAAATACTGTGTATCTAAACATAAGTGAGTAAATGTAAGCAATAATTAGAGAAGCATTTAGAGTCCTATGTTTATAAATCAAAAAAGAAGGATAAAAATAAATGTGTTAAATAGCCAAAATAAGAAATTAGAAGAAAGGATATGAAATAAATCCAAGAATGTAGAAAAAAGGACATAAAAACAAGAGCAGAAATCAATGAAATAAAAACAAAAGTATAACAGCAAGAACTAGATGAATCTCAGTGTTAACTATTTGTAAAAGCAAGTTGCAGAATAATACATGTAATATTCCATTTACATATATATTTGTAGCAAAGCTAAATATGGTATCAATGGTAAAACATTCTAGGCAGTATTTCCATCTGAGCGAGGACAGAATGGCCTAGGATTGGAGAATGAGAGAAGGAAGGCAGGAAGGAAAGGAGGAATAAAAGTAGAAGGAAAGAAGTGGACATTTTCGTATTTTTGATAGTCTTTCACAATTCTCCTACGACTTTCTATTCATAGCCTCTGCCCAATTTTTAATTTTTCAAAACACAGGTTATTGCTGACATGGAGGCCCAAGTTCACAAGCTGAGGGAAGAGCTGATTAATGTGAACTCCCAGCGGAAACAGCAGCTGGTAGAGCTCGGTCTGCTCCGTGAAGAGGAGAAGCAGAGGGCCACGAGGGACCATGAGGCTGTGGTCAGCAAGCTGAAGGCTGAATCAGAAAAGATGAAAATAGAACTGAAAAAGACTCATGCAGCTGAGACAGAGATGACCCTGGAAAAGGTAAGATGCCCACCTCAAATTTTTGTAGGCGATTGAAACCCACGGCTCCTACCCTTATATTTAATCTCGAGAAGGTGGTGTAGACATAGAATTACTCTCCATATGGGTGAACTTTTCAAGTGAGTGATTTAAGTATCTCACTGTATGTCTGAGCACCACTAAAATAGTATAAGGAGCTTCCTAACATCTTCGCTGACTTTAATTGAAGGAATTGTATGGAATGTCCCATTCTGTGTTGATTAAATACACACTGTGATGAAAACAGTGTTGTATTATTACCAAACATTACACTGGTTAGGAATACTGAGGCTGTAGCCCTAAATTTTCTTAGGCTAAGACTAAGTTTCAGGCATTTTCTAGATAGTCAAATAATTACTTCTACATTTTACACTTTTTATAAGGGTAACACATACACTGACGTATTTTTCAAAATGGATATTTCAGATAAAGAAAAGTTTCTTTAAAATTATATAATTTTGAAATAAATGTCAATATACTGTTGACACATTTGGGGTTCACTTATATTCCAGGAGCAATATCAAATATTCCTTCTTTTGATGTTTTATAAAAGTATACGTATTTTAATTGGGTAGTGAATATGAATTGTTCTTAAGCATAACAAATGTAAATTGTCCCTTGAGTTTCTTAAGACCAATCTATATCTTGAGATAAAGAATCTTGAGAAGTGCAATTGAAGAATCCTCTAATTCTGTTTAATTTTTTCCTCTCCTCTTCATCATTCAATGATGTTGACCCTTCATAGCATACACAGCACCGTTCTAGGCACCGCTCTGTTGATTTTACAGGGGCTGGGACTGAAAGGTGCTCGCTTTATTGTACCCAAATTCATCTAAGGGTCAGTTCAGCCAACTTTGCCCTTGGCAGCATAGCTCTGAACCCAGAAATTTACAGGAAAAGGGCTCTAAAGAGGCAGGAGGAAGCCTGGCTTCTTGGAGGAACAGCAAGGAGGCCAGTGTGGCTGGAAGTAGTGACAGAGGAAGAGATAAAGCCAGGGAAGGAAGCACAGAGGTGGACCAGGACCTGGAGGTGTGTCCAGGCCTTTGGAAGGACTTTGCTTTGGTGCTGCAGGAGTAGAGGAGACTTGACAGGTTTGAGCAGAGGAGTGACGTGTTACGACTCCTGTGTGAATAGGATCTCTCTGTCTGCTAGTGCTGAGCATAGACTGACTTGAGGGCAAAGACAGAAGTAGGGAGACTACTCTAAAAGCTGTTGCAAGATTTTAGACGTGAGATGAGAGGCTTGGCTCCAGGCAGTAGCAGTGAAGGTGGTAAAAACTGAACAGATTTAGTAACGTTCTGAAGGCAGAGCTGACTGGACTTCTTGTTGATTCCGCAGTAAGGAGGGGGAGAGCACAGAGGGGGGAGGAGGGGGAGGGGGCAGTCAGGAGTGCTTCCAGGGTGACTTGCTGGAGCCAGTGCACAGGTGGAATTACCTTTTGCCGACAGGAAGGGACCTCAAGAACAACAGGTTGGGCCTGTCAGATGCGTTCCAGTTGAGATGCCTTTTATACCTCCAAGTGGGGGTGCTAGTGACAGTACCATCAAAGCAGTACAAAATGGTAAATTTGGTGCTGGAATAGACAGTCTCAGGGAGTAGACATTCCCTTCCATGGGATAGTTCCAGTCCTCTGACAATAGTGAACGAAAGAGGCTAACGGAGAGCGCAGGCGGTGCTGCACTCGCCTTCCCGGTAGCTCACACACACACCTCCCCTGGATGGCAGTCTCTGCCGCTGGGTCCGAGGACTTCAGAGTCCATGTCCGTAAATGGCACAGACACCAGTGCAGCTCGATTGAAGGAAATTGGATATACCAAAGCCACACTCAATGAAACATGCAATTTAGGCCTTGATTTTCTCGTATTATATACTCACATTTTATTTTTTATTTTTTTTAAATACTCACATTTTAAATGTTTCTTTTTAAAAGATAAAATTTTTCAAGTATAGGTTTATATGTGTTACTAACTAATTGGCAGTTTACAGATCATCAAAAATAGTATTAGAAATGCTGGGTAATTCATTTGGCAAACATTTCTGGAATATTTTCCATATCCCACAAAGGCTTTATCACAGACACTTTGGAGAGACACAGAAAAGAGGGGAAAAAAGCACCATCTTCAAGGACATTCTGAAAAATAGAAGACACACGCACGCACGCATATGCACATGATAACACAAAGTGGAGTGCGAACAGGGGGAGCGTTACTTTCTGTGAAGGCCATCAGGGAAGGTTAACTAGAAGATATGCCACTTGAACTCCACGTGTAGGATTTGGACAAGCAGATACGCAAGATGGCATTTCAAGCCAAAGGAGTAACAGCAGCAAGAGCCAACAGAACTGTGTGTGGGGCATAGAGGTTAACCAAGGAGAGTGGTTAGTGGTCAGGCTAAAAGACAGCTAGGGATCGCTGAGAGTCCTCAAAGCTGCGGGAGGTATTTTAGCTTCACAGGGTGAACAGTGAGAAGCTACTGAAGATGTTTAGGTAATGAAGTGTCAATAGCCAAGTGATTATTAGGAAAGTTTGTCAGCATGGACCAGATGCCCTAGCAGCAGATGCAGTTGGTGGAGACTGGACTGAGCCAAGTGAGAGACCCCTGAGGGCACAGTGGCAGTGTCTGAAGGTAGTGAGAATACAGCCGTGTTGATGGGCCCAAGGACACGTGCTGGAGAACCGCCTCAGCAGTAGCATTGATTGGAATGGTTGTACATTGACCCTTAATAAATTGGGAATGTAGAAGAACTTTCTGGTTTGGGGAAGGAAAAGATGAATTCAGTTATGAACATGTTGAATTTGAAGTGCCAGCGCTACACCCAGCTGTGATGTCCATTTGGTGTTGAAGGAACGTTTATAGGTAATCACAAGGCCGGACTGGGAAAAGCAGCTGTAGGAATCACCCACAGAGAGGGCCTGTTCAAGGGGGAAATAGGAAAAAAACAAACAGTGGCAAAGGAAGAGGTTGGGAGGAAACAGTTGAAGAAGGGCCATGGAGGTCAGAGGAATATGAGAAGAATGTGTTTTCATGGAGATAAAGGGAGAGAATATTTAGAAAGGAGGATTGTCAAGAATGTGACAGCAAATCAGGAGGGATAAAGGTGGAAGAGAGGTCACAGGATTTGAAACTGAGAAGTCATTGATGATCTTGGACAGAGCCCTGAAAATGATAGTGCAGACAGAAACACGGTTGCAGAAGGTAAGTGAGAGGAGGGGAGAGAGTGGGGATTAGTGAATACCCTATTGTTTTTGGAAAATCTGATATTAAAAGGAAGGTGTAGCCCCAGAGAGTAGTAGAAGTTAAGGAGAATATATTTTTAGGCTGAAAATGTCCTGAAATACATGAGAAGGAACAGATGGAGAGGAAGAGCTTAATGATGCAAAGAACCATAGATACTTGCTGGCTTGTGATCTGAGGGATGAGGGTGTGAATGAAGTTACCACCACGGGCCCACCTCTTCCCTTGGTTACAAAGATTTGGCCACAGAAGACATTGGTCTGACCCTGGAACGTGCCTCGCCCTCCCCTGCCTCCAGGTTTTCGCACCTGTCACTCCTCTGCCTAAAATGTTCTCCATGATTTTCTTAGGGCCACCATCCTCCTCCTCATCACTCTGCACTCCGCAGAGTGTCCTTCCCTGACCTTTCTATCTGAAGTCTTGCCTACCTCTACCACCTTATCTTTTCCCTTTGTATTCAGAATTCACCTTACTATCTGAAATGTTTTCATTTTTTCGCTTGCTCATTTTCTGTTTACCTGCATTGGTATGTAAGCCCCATCAGCAGGACCTTATCTGTCTAGTTCATTTCTGCACTGCTAGTGTCTGGAAAATGCAACACAGGGTAGCATGGCCGTCTGAGCCTGGAAGGATGGGGAGTTCCTGAACTGAACTGAGAGCGCAAGTAATACAAGAAGCTAGGAAGGGGGGTTGAGCATGGTAATTTTAACTGACATGAATAAAGGTTAATCGGAACACGGAGCCTTGGCAGAGGCGGTCTATGGAGTGGGACGCGAGCCCTACGTGGGCTGGTGTTTACTGCCGTGAGTTTGGTTCTGGCTGAGATGGTGGAATGAGCCAACCCCCAAGTCCACATGGTAAAATTAGAAGGGCTGTGCTCTTGATATGAAGATTAATTTATATTTCTGATTGATAAATGTTTTTATTTAGCTAAAAGGAGTTAGGAGTTTAGGTAAAAGGAGTTTAGCCATTTCCAAAGCAGTGAAGACCTGGACTGTGGGTTCCCTGAAAACAGTCCTTGTTAAATATTTGTTTCTAAAGCTCCAGGATCATGGGTGGGGCCTGGTTCAAAGCAGGCCTTCATAGTTGCTGAGTGACTGAGTAAAAGAGTGATGGTGAACCGAGAGATGCGGTATAGCCCCGTGGATGGTCATAGATGTAAGGAAAACATTGTTACCGATTCACCTAAATTTGATTTGCACCCATTATAAGTACTTTAGGTAGGATAAAATAGATCTTTAGAGTCAAATATTTGTTTTTTAGGACTGTGATCTCCTCCATGTTACTCAGTAATTTACATACATAGTATAAATCTGTATTCAGATATGGTTTGAATTTTTAGTACACAAACTAGACATTTGAGTTCTTATTGTAAAAGTTTGAACTGACACATCAGGCAGTAGGAAATCCTGTTTCTGGACTGTTTCATCATTGTGCAGGTTACTTGAATTCTTGTTGGACGTTATAAAAGCTTAATGTTTTATGATGTTTAAATAAATCTGGAAGTTCAAGTATTTGCTGGCAGCTCAAAGTCTAGTCAGAATCGAGGTGTTTAGAAATTAATTTTCTATTATTAAGTATAAAATTGAGGTTCCAAGAGAAGAGGAAAATAACACCGGAATAACAAATAATCTAAATATAACACCCCCATCCTTCTGGGCTGTTCCAGTAGCACTTACAATGTTAAGGTTATAAAAGAATTCCTAAGTGCAGATCCTGTGTGTCTCTGTCAGGGACAATTTTGTGTCTACTTGATATCTTCAATGGCTCTGAGTTAAGAGAAACATGAAATACCTCCACAAGGTCGAAGTTCTTGAAATAGAGAATCCAAGAGAATAAATGATTGGCACTTGCAACATGAAATCTGCTTTTTTAGTCTTTTAAAATCTTTCCCAACCAAATTGAAACAAAGTCCATAAAATATGAACCTTTGAAAAATTAAAGAACATTACTAAGTGATGGTACTGGGTAGTTTTCAGAAGACTGATGAAAACTTTGGTATGTAAAATTTTCCATTGTTTAAGAAATCTACTCAGCTATTTTTAACATAACTTTTCTTGATCCAGAAGATATTCTAGAAAATGTGGAAAATAGAGAAGTGTGTAAAATTCTCTGTTGCTACCATCTCTTAGAGAAAGCCAGTTATAATAATGTGATGTGTATGTAAAATAGCCATCTTATGTACTGTACTGAGTACGGTACTAACTAAACTGTTGAGTCTTCTGCTTTTTAAAAAGTTATGCTAGGAATATTCCAATGTCATTTAAAATTTTTTGAAGCTGTGGTTTTCATTGTTTCATGATATTCCATTTTATTAACGTAGCATAATTTACTGAGACATTCCTATATATTTAAGCATTTTTAAGAGTGAAGTTGAGCCCCCTGCTGGTGTGGCTCAGTGGATTGAGTGCCAGCCTGTGAACTGAAAGGTTGCCGGTTTGATTCCCAGTCAGGGCACAAGCCTGGGTTGCAGGCCAGGTCCCCAGCTGGGGGTGTGCTGTTTCTCTCACTCTCTTTCTGAAAATAAATAAATATAATCTTTTTAAAAAATAGTGAAGTTGAACATTTATAATAGATTTGTTACTCACATTTCATTTTCTGCAATTGCCAGTTCATATTCTTGGTCAGTTTCTCTTCTATTAATGTCCTAATGGTCTTCTCATCACTTTTGTATAAACTCATTTTATATTGAAAATGATAAAACTCTTATCTTTGTGGCAAATATTTTCAGTATTTGCCTTTTAATTTTATGATACACACAAAAAAATTGCTTGCATTTAATGTAATCTGCCTATCATTTCCTTTGTGAGTTCTTTATTATAAGTAGTAGTTTTAAGCTTTACAATGTGATATTTAAAAACATATGAATACATCAAACATATTCTACACTGTACTCTACTAAGTAAAAAGCTTTTATGAAATTGACATAGCATTTACCAGCTTGGGTTCCTGGTCTATAATTTTAATGGTATCTGAAGGATTATCCTGGAATTCTGCCAGCCTGAAATCATTAAAAGGCTTTGAGCAACAATTCGGCATCTTTTTCAAATTTAAGAAAAGCTCCATATGGCATAATTATTCAAGGCCAAGGTCATAGAAACTACTTAAACCTTTGAAATTTATAATTAAAGGATTAATATTAACTTATGAAGACATTGTCATTTTAGCTTAAAATGGATTTTTAATCTTGATTATGTTCTTTTTTACTTTGATCTTTTTCCTTTGCTAAAAATATAAAATTTTAAATTAAATGTTATCCTCAAACAGTTTAGATTTATAAAAATTGATTGAAAATCAACATCTAGCATGGTTTTTACAGTACTCCACAAATGTGGATGAACTTCAAATGGTCATTTTTCCTCTGGGTATATAAGACACAGCTTAATGTAACGAACTATAATGATACCTCTAAACATGACATAAATTAATTTACAGTAGGAAGAGCATGCACAAGTGAGAACTTGGGAAACTTTGGGTATGCACAAAGTTTTGCACCAAGGAGTGGTATGATCTGACTGAGGCTTGAAAAGATTGTTTTACTTGTATGAAAACAAAGGCAAGAAACCCAAAAAGGGTATCGTAGTAATCCGAGGGAGAGGTGGTGGAGTCCTAAAGAGAAGGTAGCAATCAGATTACATCAGTGGAGGTAGTCGGATTCTGAATGTATTTTAAAGTTGGGGCCAGCATGGCTTTCTGATGGATTTGACATGGGATATGAGACCAAGAAAAAGTAAGCCACAGATGAGCTTACACCCAGGGGAAATAAGAAAATATACTAGTTCATTTCTCTCTGGGATGGGGATTGTATGTAATTTTTAAATTGTATTGTTCAACCTTTTCTTAATTTTCTATACTTCAACCACTTTGTGAGCCAACCAGTAACGTACAGAAGTCACCATCTAGTTGAATTGCTCTCCTGCCCCTAAGCCCTAGATGCCCTTCAGCCTGCCTCCCCTTTTCTGCCTGCGAAAGACCAGAGTCACAAAGAAAGGATGTGCTGGCCCTTCAGCACTGGCTTTGCATTAGCAGCCATCAGAAACTGAGCTGTGTGATTGTGATGTCACCTGTCCCTGCTCAGCCCTACTGGCCAGGTCCTGGCAGGGGCTAGTTCCCAAATACCCTGTCTCCAAGCCCAAGTCATCTTTCTAGGAGGGCAGGAAGGCTGTGCCCTCATTAGCATCACAGAGAAGCAGAAGCTTGGCCTGGCTGCAGCCTGCTCCTAGGGCTCTCATCTTTACTTCAGTGATCTTAATGGGGGCCTGAAGAAATGTGGACCCCTCTGACTTTAGACTACTCATCTCCCAAGGGAAGCCAAGCCTCAGGCCTGATAGGAATGAAAGGAGAAAATAGCAATGACCCTGAAACACAGCAGCCTGTTAGTCTGAGGCCCCTGAGGGACGCAGGACCATCTGGCCTCAAAGAGAAGAAGGTAAGACTGGGACAGCCTTTCTGTTCCTGAGACAGGGATCTTCCTAAAAATCAAAGCTCCTTGAGGGGCTGGATTGGGGACTGGCAATACAAAAACAGCCTGCACCCTTGAGGAGATTTATTTTAATGGGTCAGGGATAATGGAACGAATGAATGTGTGATTGCATTGAGCTGAAATTACTGTTGTTGTCTAGATGTCTCGGACAACAGGCCCTGGGAAACTCTCAGGAAGAGGTCTGGAAGGATGTGGGGAGGAGTAGCATCGGGCAGAACCTTCTGGACAAGATAGATCATAAGCTCCTGGCATTTCCCACCCTTGCTTAAAAACTTACCAAGTGCTATTGCCCACAGAAAAGTGAAGTTGCCACCGCTCCTTAGCTTTCTGGACAAGGGTTTCATAATGCAAAACCTGAACGGAACCCATTACACAGTCACTTCCTATTCCTTCCACCTCCTGACCCCTGGCAACCATGATGCTACTTATTGCTATATATTTGACTACTCCAGGTTCCTCATGTGAGTGGAATCAAACAATATTTCACTTAGCACAATGTCTTCAAGGTTTGTAGTATGAGACAGAATTTTCTTTTTTAAAAAAGGCTGAGTAGTATTTCACTGTATGTATATAAGACATTCTGTTTATTCATGTGTCCCATCGGGGGCACTCGGGGTGCTCCACCTTTTGGCTCCTGTGAATAATGCAGATGTGAACATGGGTGTGCAGATACCTGTCTGAGTGCCTGCTTCTTACCCAGAGGTGAAATTCCTGGATCATATGATGATTCTTTTTTTTTTTTTTTACTTTTTATTGAATTTTTTTTACATTACCTTTTTGTCCCCTTATACTCCCCTCCCCACAGCAATCACCAAACTGTTGTCCATGTCCATGAGTCCATTTTCCTTTTTGCTCAATCTCTCCACCCCAACCCCCGCCCCCACTAGCTGTCACCCTGCTTTTTTGAGGAACACCCCCTACTGTTTTCCGTTCTGCTGCACCATTTATATTCCCATCGTCAGGGCACCAAGGTAGCCGTTACTCCACACAGTCACCAACAATTGTTTTCAGTTTGTTTTGTTCTTATGAGAACGATCATAATGAGTATCAAGTGGTATCTTCTACTTCTTTTTTTTTAAATAGGCTTTATTTTTTACAGCAGTTTTAGGTTCGCAACACAATTTAGAGGAACCTGCCACCTTTCTTAATGGTCTCCCCCAGCACAGGTACAGTCTGGGCTCTGCCCACGCCAGGTGACTCCCTTTTCCATGTATGGGCTGTAGACATCCTCCCTTCATGGCTTCACAAGTTTTTCTCTCTGCCTGGAATACCTGGTGAGCTCACCATCCTCACTCAGAAATGTTACCTGTCCCTGTCTTTCCCTTCCTACCCCAACTCAGAAAAAATCACGCTCGTTCCTGTACTCCTATAGCTCTTCACTCATCCCTCTCTTTTTAAAACATTTTTATTCAGATGTAATTTACCTAGAGAATATGTATAATTCTATAAATTTTGACAACTGTCACCCCAGTCAAGATCAAGAAGTGCTCCATCCCTGCAAGTGTATCTCCAGACCCTTCATTGTCAACCCCATTTTCTTCCCCTGGTACCCACTCCTCTGTTTTCTGTGACTATAGACTTGCCTTTTCTGGAATCTATACCAAATGAATCATTCGGTAGGTAGCCTTTTGAGTCTGGTTTCTTTCCCCTAGCATAATGCATTTGAAAGTCATCCATTCTGTGTGCATCAGTAGTCCATTCTTTTTTATTGCTAATAACATTTCATTGCATGGATGTACCAAAGTTATCCATTATCCAGCTGAAAATATTTGAGTTGTTAAACATTCATATAAAGGTGTTATGTGTACATAAATTTTTTATTTCACTTAGGTAAATAGCAAGCAGTTGGGATTGCTGAGTTGTATGTTAAATATACTTTTTAAGTTTATTAGAATTTGCCAAACTGTTTTTGCCAAAGTGGCCGTATCACTCTGCATTCCCAACAGCAATATATGAGTCCCAGTTGCTCTGCAGCCTCATTAGCACTTGATATTGTTGAGTTTATGTTATTATTTTTGCCATCCTAATAGATGTATTTAACTGCATATCTATTTCCCTAATAACTAATCATGGGGAATGTCTTTTTATATGGGTTTTTGTCATGTGCAAATCTTCCTTGACAAAGTGTCTATTTAAATGATTTTCCAATTTTATATTTAGTTATTTTATTATTATTGAATATTGAGAGTTCTTTATATACTGTGGGTACAAGTCTATATAAGATATCTGATCTGCAAGCACTTTTCACAGTCAACAGCTTAACTTCATTCTTTTAACAGTGTCTTTCAAAAAGCAGAGGTTCTTAATTTTTGTGAAATCCCATTTGTCAGTTTTATTTTATAGATCACCGTTTTGGTGTCACATCTAAGAAACCCTATCATCCATGATCTAAGATCACAAGGATTTTCTTTTCTTCTAGAAGTTTTATAATTTTAAGTTTTATATTTAAGTCTGTGGTCCATTTTGAGTCAATTTTTGTGAATGGTGCGAGGTGTAGATCGAGATTCAATTGTTTTAGCACTATGTGTTAAAAAGATTATCCTTATTCTTTCTCCAATGAATCCCCTTTGCAATGTTGTTGAAAATCAGTTGACCATATGTGTGTGATATACAACTGGACTCTTATTTTACTCCACTGATATATATGTCTGTCCATTTCCAATACCACGCTTTTTTCTTTTTCTTTTTTTTTTATGTATTTTTTACATTATTTATCCTCCTTACACCCCTCCCCCCACAGCAGTCACCACACTGTTGTCCATGCCCAGGAGTCCTTTTCCCTTCTTGCTCCATCCCTCCACCTGGAAGCACCGCCCCCCGCAGCTGTCATCCTGCTTCTGTGAGTCTCGTCGTCTATGAGTCTCTATGAGTCTCGCTGTAGCTTTTATAGACAGTCTTGGAAACAGGTAGTATGAGTTGCCCAACTTAATTTTTCCTTTTCAAAGCTGTTTTGCCTTTTGTACTTCTTTGGTTTCCTTAGAATTAGCATTAAAAAGTCTATACCAAATTCTGGTAGGATTTTTTTTTAATTGTCTTGAATCTATTTCTCAATTTGGAGAGAACTGAAATTTTAATGATACTGAGTCTTTCAATTCATGAACATAGAATATGTTTCCATTTATTTAGGTTTTCTTTAATTTCTTTCATCAGTGTTTATAGATCTCAGCATGTGGATATTGCATTTATTTTGTTAGATTTATTTCTAATCATTTCATGTTTCTAACTTCAATTCCCAGTTGTTTTTTTGCCAATATGTAGAAATGCAATAGATTTTTTGATATTGGTCTTGTATTCTGTAACCTTTCTAAACTCGCATATTAGTTCTAGGTACTTTTTAAATAGACTCCTTTGGATTTGTACGCAATCAGATAAGTACCTGTTACTTATTTTAATAAACAGTATATATCAATATATATTTATAAGTATTTTATTTATTTATTTTTAGGGAGAGGGGAAAGGATGGAGAAAGAGAGGGAGAGAAACATTGATGTGCGAGAGAAACGTCCATTGGCTGCCTCTCACACACCACCAACCGGGGACCCAGCCCACAACCCAGCCATGTGCCCTAACTGGGAATTGAACAGGCGACCTTTCAGTTCACAGGCCAGCGCTCAATCTACTAAGCCATATCAGCCAGGACTGTATCAATTTATTTTATTTCTTAGAATAGCGTATTTTGTTACCAGACTGGTGAATTTTGGAAAATGACTTGTCAAAACAAACCTAGCATATGATGAACCAAATGAGATCACAGCAATCAGAGAAAATACATATGTGATATGGAAGCAGGAGCATACATAATTTCTCAATTTATTTTGTTGTATCTTATGACATACAATTTTAAAAGCAATAGTATATACAAACATATGATAGCAAAATGATATTTTTACATGCCTCTTTTTAAGATACATTATTCTTACTCTTGGCTCTCCATGTTAATCATTCTTTTTAAAAAGCAAAGTGATTTTTAAATATTTTTAAATAATATACCTTATGCATTTATTGAGTACTCTGCTACTTAAATATTACAAAATTTTTGCAAATACAACAACATTAAGATCAGATCCAAAATATCATGGGTGGGGCAAAAGTAGGTTTACAGTTGTTCATATGAAAAAGAATACAATAATTAACAAATAATAATAATACAGGAATAAACTGTGTTTCGGGTACTCACCGCTGTAAACCTACCTTAGTTCTATGCTGTATTTCTCCTATACACAATTTAAAAACTCGGTGAAGAAAAGAACTGTTGTTCATGATGTCCTTCTAGTGAATGAATCACCTTTTATAAAACACAATATTATTTGGTAGTTGAGAAGTTTTTAAAAAAGTATTGGAATCTTTAAATTCTCTAGAAAAAAATACTTTAACTCCCATGTTTTGAATTATATTTCTCTGAAAATATTTTATTTCTTTTAAATTTTTTTTATTCTCAAGGATCTGCTCATTGACTTTAGAGAGAGGGAAACAGATGGAGAAAGAGAGGGAGAGAAACACTGATCAGTTGCCTTTTGCACATGCTCCCACCAGGGACCAAACCCACAACCCAAGCATGTTCCCTGACAAAGAATTGAACCCACAAGCCTTTGCTTTGCAGGACAATGCCCAACTAACTGAGCCACGCCAGCCAGGGCAAAATATTTCATTTCTTTTGATCCATTTCATCTTCAGAGTATATCTTGAACTTTATATTCTGACTTATAACCATTTCTCTGTCTCTCTCTTCTCTGTGTATTTAATGCCTGAGATACATATCCCCAAAGTGTTACTAATATATATACATAGCTCCACATTTTAGAGTATGCTAATCAATTTTAATAATAACCTAGGCTCAGTCATTGCACTTGTGGCTAAAAGACTACTTAAGCAGCTAGGTGCAGAGTACTGTATAGTATCTTTTGTAATTTTCAGAATGAATTACAAATTATTATGGAAAAGAAGAAAAGCTACACTTTTAAGTGTATGCAGATGTGAATTTTGGCTAACAGAACTGTTTTTAATATTCATCTATGGTATTTTCTTGGCAAAGAACGTGCACGTTTGTTCCCACTGCGTGAACCTCGTAGATCAGTAGATGTCCTGGAGCACCCTAAGGAGGCAGCCCTGGGTCATGGAAAGGGCTCATAAAACATCACTGTCTTTGACTCGTATTTGTGACAGTTGCTTTGTTATACATTTCACATTATTATCAAATGAGAAATTTGAACAGATTTTAAGTGAGCTTTTAGAGATTTATAATTTAGGCCTATATTTCTATTAATTATTACAATTCTAATATAGGTTATGGTGGTTATTCAATCCAGATCACTTTATTAAATTTAAGGATATATCACATATTTTAGAGACTTCCTAAGAAAAAGATATTATTAAAATTGCCATACCCAGATCATAACTAATGGTTCATTTAGTTCTGTATTTGGTGTCTAATAGCACAAACAAGGAATAAATAAATGGGTGAAGAGAACTTTCAGATCTAGTTGCCTTAATAATCTGTGCGTGAATGAGTCAACGTAGCTGTACTAAGCTTTTACTATATACTTAGCTCAGAGCTGGTCACAAACGGGAGTGTCACTTTGCCCCAGCTTTTTGGAAGCTTTTATAAATTATTGTGATCATGAGGAATACAAGCATAAACTCACTTTTAAAACTATATAATTATGCATAATAAGATTCTAGATTAGGGCACAATGCTGGGAAACCGGGGTGGGGGGTGTGTAGTCACGAGAGGCTGTTTTAGGAGGAGGTGGTCCTTTAAATGCAGTGTTTGAATTGCCATAGATAGGAAGGAGCTTCTGAAACAGTCCAAGGGGATAAAATGGGAAACTAAGAGCTTAGGATGAGTTGGGGGGGATGTCAAACAGTGATTATGAAAACCCTACTTACCAAAAATACAGATGACTTTTTAAAACATTTTATTTTTAAACCTTTTATCTACATTTACTGAAAGGTTTCAAAAATAATGCAGAGAATTTCCATACATCTTTCCCCCAGCTTTCCCCCATGTCAGCATCTTATTTATCTTATAGTCACCGAAACCAGGAAATTGAAGTTGGTAAGATGCTTTGCATTTACATTGGTAAATAGCTACAGACCTTATTTCAATTTCACCAGATTTTCCCACTAATCTTTTTTTGCTCTAGGATCCAATCCAGGATCTTATATCACATTTAGGCATCGTATGTTTTTAGTCGCCTTCAGTCTGTGACAGTTCTCAGTCTTTTCATATCTTTCATGACCTTGACTTTTGTGTTTTTATGTAAATTTTATTTTATTGTTTATGCTATTACAGTTGTCCTAATTTTTCCTCTTTTGGCCCTTCCAGCCCCCCCCCACACTCCCTCAGGCAGTCCCACACCATTATATGACCTTGACCCTTTTGAATAGTACTAATTATTTTTCAGATCTTTCTTACTTTGGGTTTGTCTAATTTTTTTTTCATGATTAGATTGAGGTCATGCATTTTTGGCAATAATACTACAGAAGTGATATTGTTTGTGCCTTTCACAAGTGCATTGTATCAGTGGGCACATGACATTAAAATATCTTATTCCTGGTGACACCAACACTGATCACTTGGTTAAGGTTTCTCTGCTGTGATGTTTGTTCTCTTTAAAATATATAAACTCTCTTGAGGAAATATTTTGAGACTATGCATATATCCTGTTTCTCCTCAAACTTTCAGCCACTGATTTTACCATCCACTGGTGAGTCTTTCCTACAAAATAATAATAGTAATTATTATTATTATTAAATTATTATTATCATCACTACTGCTGCTGCTATTACTAGTTACAGTTCCTTTGAAGTTTTGGCATTTGCTGGCTTTAAGTTATACAGTAGGTATTGTTTTTCATTTTCATTTTTTAAATATCTTTAGGGGAGAATAGATTGGAAGTTAGGAAGGTAACTTTTTAAATGTAGGTTTTTTTTAGAGTAAGGAATGATATCTATGGGGGAAATAAAGGAAAACTAAGGTGAAACTAGAGTAAGGTTTATGGAAAAAAAAAACAGCATGTGCTCTGAGGGTTTGTCTGCTGTAGAGAGGGTCCTCAACTCGACACTCTGCTTCCCAGAAGCAAATGTGAAGAGAGCATCACAGACCATGATTCAATACAATAAAATTTTAAGAGTCATTAGTTTAAATTCCCAGAGTTGGAACGTTTGGAGAAGGATTTGCAAGGGGCTCTCACGAAGAAGACAGGATGTAATGTGACGAGCCTCTTCAACAACATTGTCATAGAACGTAACACTTGTACGGGGCACTTTCTGGGAATGGAAATGATTACTAGGTATTATTTTGACTTCAACTTTCTAAAAATAGAACGATTATGAAAGTTAGGTATAATATATTAGAAGTCAGTCTGGGCTCCAGAATTCCTTAAGAACTCTCAAACTGTTATAAGGTTTGTGAAAATATTTTAAAATCAAACAAATTAGTTATCAGATAGTATTTACTTTAACAAAAATTGAATCCCTGCTATTTGAATGTTACTGTGCCAAACAACCAAAACCTCATTATAATAGTATTTTCTCTGGAATAGAAATCATTTGACCTCAACCACCAAAAGGGGATGAAGTAGGAATGTCCCAAAATAACCTTGTTACAAGATATCTCACAATATTAACCTTGAGAAGATAGTTAACAAAATTGAGATTCACCAAGCATTTGCCTCATTTGTTACAATTCTTGAGAGATTTTCTTCTGCAGGTTATGCTTCTGATGATGCCTTTATCCACTGGAACTGAATACTGACTGAAAAGAAAAGAGAGGTAGTAAGGAGGAGAAAAGATATGTGTATCCTGCTCAGGTTATCTCTTGATAATTTCCTGTTTCTAAAGAGCTAAAAATATTTAGGATTTGGATGTTATCTTAAAATATATAGCTTTTGTTCTATAGTGAAGGCTTTGCTTTTTTTAAAAAAGCGTAAAAACCTGTTTCACAATATTTCAGTGAATGGCTGTCTATCTGAGGTATGGAAAGTAAGTATATTTATATATTTAGAGCAACTTTTAGTCAAGGAGAACTAAATGTGTAATTACTTCTTTCATTGGATGCCACATTAGTCTCTCGGTCTCTGGATTTCTTTGCAAATTGCTACATTACCAGTTTAATTCAGTTGAACTTCAAATTCAAGTAAAACGTTTATTAAGTACCTACAATGTGAACTAAGGAATGTATTAATTGTGGAAAATACAAAGAAGAGAAGTTATTATTGTTTAGAACATAAAGAATCAAGATATATTTAACATATATTTTTAAAATTACAAATTAGTTTGTTTCATAAAATATAGCTGAGAATAAAATAGCCCCTAACACAATATCAGTTCAAATTAGAAAAAGAGCTCATCCATGGTTAAGTGGACCACATTTTGCTGGGTGTGTAGAATTTGCATATCTGCCTTTAGTAGGTTATAAGCTGAAAATAAAATGCTGTACAAGTTTCCAACCGGAGTGATGTTTTGGCATGGCTTTTAACTGCCCTGTACCGTCTTTTAAAAATGTGCTTTATATGGCCAATGAATTAGACAACATCTGAGTCAAAATAATACAGATATGAAGATATATGTTTGTTTTTCAAATATTTTGTGAGATCTCAGAATAGAACCAGGTCAGATATATCCAATGTTATAAACTCAGGTTTTACTATTCAGATGCTACAAATAGCAAATTTCCTGATAGATGATTCTTGGAGAAATCTTAGATTTTTTAAAATCAGATAAGCCAGAATTATCTGATTTTTAAAGTCAGATAATCACGTAAGCATGAAAGAAGTCTGATTTTTGCTTTAATCGGATCTTTAAAGAAGGAGAGAAAGTGCTTATTTTAGCCTCACATATCTTCACATCAAGTATAATATTGCAGCCACTGTTTTATGATATTTTTAATTGGACAATATTTTGATTTTGTTTTTATACTTTAGATGGCTTTATTAACCACTGAATTAAATGAAGAGCATTTTATCAATGTGCTGAATATTCATATTTAAATTAACTCTTAATATGAAACAGTACTCTTTATAATGTTTGTAAAACGGCCCTTTATATATTTTTTAGTATATTTTACTGATTTTGCTATTACAGTTGTTCCAGTTTTTCCCTCTTTGACCCCCTCCACCTGATACTCCCCTTCTCTCCAGCAATCCTGCCCTTAGTTCATGTCCTTGGGTAACGCGTATAAGTCCTTTGGCTTCTCCATTTCCTATGCTATTCTTAACTCCACCCCCCTGCCTGCTGTCTATTTTGTACATACCAGTTATGCTTATACCCTGCATCTTTCCCGCCACTCTCCCCCTTCCCTCTCCCAGCTGATAACCCTCCAAATGATCTCCGTATCTATGATTCTGTTCCTGTTCTGGTTGCTTCCTTAGTTTGTTTTTTAGATTCAGTTGTTGATAGCTGTGAATTTTTTGCCATTTTCATGTTCATAGTTTTGATCTTTTTTCTTAAATAAGTCCCTTTAACATTTCATATAATAAGGGCGTGGTGATGATGAACTCCTTTAGCTTTACCTTGCCTGGGAAGCACTTTATCCGCCCTTCCATTCTAAATGATAGCTTTTCTGGATAGAGTAATCTAGGTTGTAGGTCCTTGCTTTACATCAGTTTGAATACTTCTTTCCAGCCCCTTCTTGCCTGCAAAGTTTCTTTTGAGAAATCATCTGACAGTTTTATGGGAACTCCTTTGTAGATAACTCTCTGCTTTTCTCTTACTGCTTTTATGATTCTCTCTTAATCTTTAACCTTTGACATTGTAATGATGATGTGTCTTGGTGTGGTCCTCTTTGGGTCCAACTTATTTGGGACTCTTTGTGCTTCCTTGATTTGTATGTCTATTTCCTTCAGCATATTAGGGATGTTTTCTTTCATTATTTTTTGAAATAAGTTTTCAATTTCTTGCTCTTCCTCTTCTCCTTCTGACATCCCTATGATTTGGATGTTGGTATGTTTGGAGATGTCCCATAGGCTTCTTATACTATTCTCCCTTTCTTTAAAAATTATTTCTTCTTGCTGTTCTTATTGAATGCTTATTTCTTCCTTGTATTCCAGATAATTTTATTTGCATCCTGGCTTCCTTGCCTTCACTGTTGGTTCCCTGTCGATTTTTCTTTATTTCACTTAGTGTGAACTTCATGTCTTGCTTTATATTGTTGCTGTACCCAATGAGCTCTTCAAGCATCCTGGTCAACAATGTTTTGAACTCTGCTTCTGATAGGTTGGTTATCTTTGTTTCGTTTACCTCTTTTTCTGGGGCTTTGTTCTTTTCTTTCACTTGAGCCATATTTCTTTGTCTCCTCAATTTGGCAACCTCCCTGTGTTTGTTTCTGTACATTATGTAGAGCTGCTTTGACACCCTGTCTTAGTAGAGTGGCCTATTGTAGAAAAGGTACCTGTAAATTGTATGGGGCCCTTAGGTAATCACAAGGGCAGGGCAATATGCCTCACTGCTTTGTGGCTCTGTGTTGAGGGACGACTCAGAGAGGGGACAGTGCCACTGCCTGGCTTCTGGAGGTTTGCCTGGCACTCACCCCCCATTTCCAGTCACTTTACCCACTTCCCGTATGTGACTGGTGCCTTTGCCGCTGTTGTCCTGGTAGTGAATTGCAGAGTGAGTGGGTTTGTGTACGTTTGAAGATTGTGCTAGCCCTTTATGCAGAACCTCCTGGAAATCTGGCAGTTTTTTCTGCTGCCCCCACTGCCACTGGTTTTTACAGCCAGAAGTTACGGGGATTTATCTTCCTGGTGCTGGAACCCTGGGCTGTGTGATCTGACTTGGAGCTGGCATCACTCACTCCCAAGGTATCCCTCCCAATTTTTATCTACCACATGTGAATATGGGACCACCCATTCCGCTGCCACCTCTCTGTGCCACACCATGTCTCCTTGCCTCTCCGCTGGTCTCTACATCCCAGTGTTCCCATATCCCCACCCCTCCTACCCTTCTCAATAAATGTGGCTTCTTTAAATTCTTTGTTGTCGGACTTTCATACAGTTAGATTTTCTGACAGTTCTGCTTGTTATTTGTTTGAGATATAGTTGTAATTCTCTCTATGGTTGCACAAGGAGGCAAAGCATGTCTCCCTATGCCATCTTGACTGGAAGCTCCTATATTACATCCAAAATTATTTATATATTATATATACATAAATAAATTACCACTCATTTTTGGTTCAAACACAAAATATGTTTAAGTATAAAAAAGACACATAAGCCATGTAACCTTTAATTTTTTGCTTTCACAAATTTTTATTTGACAGTCTCTGTGTGCAAGTAACTATGCTAGCATTCTGTGGAAGGAAGAATTATAAACAACTGCTTCTACAATTTTTTAGGAGTTATTCTAGGAATAGTGAATGGATGGATAAACAATTACATTTTAAGCAAGACGACTATACTGGCAAATTCTCTCATATATTTAGGGAGTAAATAATAGCAATTTAATACAGACTCTTTAAGAAAACAGAAGAGAAACACTTGCCAACTTATACTATGAACTTAGCATTACTCTGATGCCAAAGCTGGACAAAGTCATAGAAAGAAAACTACAGCCTGCAGACACACAACCAACCTCAACAAAATATTAACCAGTCAAATCCAAGGATAAATAAAAAGGATGGTACATCATGGTCAAGCAGGCTTTATTCCAACAATGCAAGGTTGGTTCAATATTCCAAAATCAATCAATGTAATTCACCATGTTAAAAGACCGAAAAAGAAAACAAATCATGATATCACAGTAGGTGCAGAAAAAGCACTTGACAAAGTTTAACACCAATCCATGATAATAAAGAGCAGAAATCAGAAAAAGAAAAGTCTGTAGCTGATAGTATACTCAATAGTGACAGACTACATGATTTTTCCTGAAGACTGAGAATAAGGCAGGAATGCCCACTCTCCCCACTTTTATTCCCCTTAATACTAGAGGTTCTAGTCCCTGCAAGAAGGCAAAAAAGTAGCAGGGAAAAAAAGAAAGGAAGAAGTAAAACTGTCTTTGCTTGCAGATAATATGTTATCTATATAAAATAATTAAAAGGAACCTACAAAAAAAGCCCAACTCTATTAGAGCTAATAAGTAAAGGTATCAAGGCACAAGGCACCAAATCAATATGCAAAATCGATCATTTTTTGTACTAGCACTGAATGATTGAAAATTGAACTTTGAAACATCAATATTATTTGCAATGGCAACACAAATTTGAAATACTTAAAAGTTTAACAAAATATGTGCAAGATCTGTACACTAGCAACTACAAAACATTGGTAATATAAATTGAAGAAAACCTAAGTAATTGGCCATAAATACCAAATTCACAGGTGAGAAGGTTCGATATTGTCAGAATGTAGTTTCCCTCAAATTGATCCTTACGTTAGTACAGTCCAAATCAAAATCTGAGCATTTTTGTATTGAAATGGATAAAAGAACTCTAAATTTTACTTAACAGTGCAAAGCAAATCAGTTTTTAAAAGGAAGAAAGGTAGATGATTTGTGCTTGCTGGTTTCGTAACTAACTAAACTACAGATGCAAGAGAATGCAATATTGGCTGTAAGGATAAACACATCAATCAATGGAACTGTGGAGTTCTGAAATAGACCTGCACATTTATAGCTGATTGATTTTTTGACAAAAAAAAAAATGCTCAGATAACAAACAGGGGAAGGATATTCCTTTCACAAAAACTTCTAGCACAATTGGATATTCATAAGGGAAAGAAAAGAACCTTGGCTCAAACATAAAGGTTGAGAGTATTGAAACCCTAGGTAAAAAAATCTTAGGTTCAGATAAAATTTTCTTTCATTGGATTCAAAAAGCATGAACCAAGAAAGAAAAAAAAAAAAAGGTAAGTTGGACTTAAAAATCAAAACCTTTGCTCTTCCAAAGACAACCTTAAGAAAATAAAAAATTAAGCCAAAGACTGGGCAAAAATATTTGCACAATATGCACCTCATGTAAAGGATTTTTATCTAGATTTTTATAAAGATTTTTATCTTTATATCTTGGATATAAAGAATTCTTACAACTTAATAATAATAAGACAGTATAGTTTTAAAAAATTACAAGAGCACTAAACAAAATACCACAGGAGATACACTGTAGTAATGGAAATGTTGACTATAATTTTGGGCCACTGGGTGTATCCAGCCAGACCATGGAAACTGACATCCATGCAGAGGAGAACTGCGCACGACCACCTATATTTAAGAAACACAATCACACCTCCATTTAGCATTTAAATAATTTTTCGTGTTTTCAGCTGCACTGCGTCCAACCAGGGACGTGTTATTTTGAGGGAAGCACTACACCATGAATGTGTTAGACATCTGGTGTTAAGCACTCCCTGCCCTAATTGCCGTTACTAACTATATAGTAATAAAAATGGCCAGCATTTATTGCACCAAGTGTCAAGCATTGTTGTAAAGACTTAATCTCATTGTCTCCCCTTAGCAGCAAAGTAAGTGCTGTTATTGTCTTTGTGTAAGCTTAGCAAAAGTCAGTAATTTGGAGGGATAAGATTCTAACTTAGTTTGACTCCAAAACATGTATTTTTAACTACTCTGTTACACACATGGTTACAATATGTACCACGACCGCTCTGGGAAGAGAGAGGGAGCTGTGAGAATATGCCAGAGTCGACATGCCGGCTTCAGAACTAAGAAAGACTTTTCTGATGAACTAATGCTTATGCTTCTTCTTTTATAAGAAGGAACATTAGACACACATGCGGGGAAAGACACATGTGGACTCTGGCCAGGCCTCGGTCAGTAACTCGCTAAGCAGCCCTTAACCAGTGACTTCTCTGCATCTGATTCTGTCCATTACTTACATGGCTTCGTCTTTTCAACCCTCAGCTTTTCATCCTTTCTCTTTTCTGTTATAAGAACTAAGCATCTTTAGTGTGGATAAAGATATTTATTATCTGAGTGTTTGTTTGCAAATAATTACTTTGTTTACTATTCCCCCTTCCCTTCTCATTTCTACCCCAACAACTTGATCAGCAAATACAAGATTTTTTAATACAGTTGTTCTTATTAAAAGTTGACATTGTCAGTGTCATGAAACAGTGTCTTTTTATGTCATAAAACTGATCCTCTGTTTTAAGCAATTCCTTGTGTTCAACTAAATGCCGTTAAAACCACCGATAAGCATACCCAGGAAGTACCTACTGGAAGAAATCATGTGTTGTGTGCCTGCAATGTGCCAGGCACTTTCACGCACATTATCTGGCTGCGCTTTAAACTTATTATTCCTTTAGAGCAGCCAGAGGTACTGAGATCACAGGAGTTAAGCAGCTTGTTCAGCGGTACACAGCTATAAATTGCAGAACCAGGATTCTAATTCCAGTGTATCTTTCTCCAAACTAGCAATTGTTTGCTTCCCATGCCATTAACCGGCTAATCTAGCCATATGTTGGCTTAGTAAGTCACCATGAGCAAAAGGTAGAAGCTCCTGCTTCACAAGATCATTGGTTTTATGAACCAGTTCATGCAGATTGCCACATTCCTCATTCCCAGCTAGACCCTAGTTTGGGTTCCTAGCTTCTCATTACACCCAGCTTTTGTTCTCAAGCCTCCTTGCCTGTGTTTCATATTTCTGCCTTGATTGGCATCTTTGACTATTTGGCATTTCAGCTCCTATTTAATCACTTTAGATTTGATCTCAGATCCTTTAGACTCAATGGAATCCTCTTAATATGCCTTTTCTAGCAGAATTATTGGTCAGTTCCCTGGACAAACACCAGACCCTTCCCTGGTGTTTCTGGAAGGGATGACCAGAAGAGTAATCCTCCTAGGATGTCCTGCTGGCCACCTGGGTTCTGTGTCATCAGAGGAAATGTTCTCCCATGCACCATCTTTGTATGTGAAATTCATGTTCTGCCTTTTTACTTTGTGCCTTAATTTGCACTATATATTTTTAATTATATAAATAATTTTTTTGTTTAATAACAGCTTTAGAAAAGTAATATCTCCTTTTTTAAAATCTTAAAAATATAGAAAACAAGCTCTTATCCTGTATAAATTCTAAAGTTTTATACATTTTTTTAAGTGTCAGTTCTCTTTTTAAACTTTACATTGACATCTATAGAAATTCCTATTTTTAAAGAGCAATGCTTGAAAGTCACTTTGACTTTTGAAGGCTGCCAGATTGCCTTATCATTGTCTTTGAGAGATTAGGGATGCTTGTGTGGAAGGTTGCCTTTTTTCTACATAAAACTGAAGTTTTGTTATTCTATTGTAATATTTCACTTTAATCTGATTGGTTCCTTGTGCAGATAATATATAGCAGGAACCAAAAACAGTTCAAGAAAAAGCCTTCAGTTATAAATGGGTTGACTGTTGTTTGCTGGCTTTTGCTGTCCTTGTCAGCTCCATTAGACTGCTGCTTTTGATGTATGTGAAAGAGCTTTCTCTGAGCTATTAGGGTCTGTGTTGGAACAACAGGGTATTAAACAATTCTATTCCTTTAACTATGAATCATCTACAAGGTAAAAAAGCCACTTTTCCATGTAAATGTCCTGGAAAACAAGATATTTTTCAATAAGAAAGAGATGCTTTTAATATATAGAATTATGATTGAATTAAAGCAATGAAAAATATGTATTTATGGAAAGAAAGCAAAAATGGTGTTTACATATATTTTAGTAGCAAGCGTACTTCATTTTACAGTTTTTGACCAAAAATGAGCCATTTTATTGTTGCAGAAATGCATGGCTCTTCATGTAGCTTTTAGTGAATAGGACATTGATAAAGTCAGGAAGATAAAAAATTTAAACTTTAATTAAATAATGCTTCTCTTATGAGATTTAGATATTACTGGAAACACTATCTCATTCATACAATGGCCTCATGGCTATAACTTGTACATGATTCAAACAAAGCATGCCCTAACCCAGATCAAAATTGTCGTAGCAAAGATGACATGAAGTGGATTAACCCATTGATGAGAATCATGACAACTCACCAGCCTGGTGGTTATTTTAAGAGGTCATCACTCTTCTCAGCCACCTGCTCATGGTTATGACCTAGAGTTCTTGCCCATCCAGTCACTGCCCCTTCAAAAGCCCTATTTCAGACCATCCATTCTCTCTACCTCTCCCCAGCCCCTACCTTTCTGGCTCACTTTATTTAGCATCCTCACTCCAAGAAATTTCCCCCCAAGGGAGAATTCCAGTCCATGAACCTTACCATTTTTCACTTTCCATTGACTTATGTCTTTATTTCCCAGCTTAGATTTCATGGTCTATCAGTAATCACTCCCTTGAACTACCCTCAACTTCCTTGCCTTTCTTTTCCTCCACCTTCCTCACTGGCAAAACCCAACCCTGGTTAAACCAAATACTCATGTACCCTACTCTTGTATCTAAACAATTGACTGTGGTTCAAAAGAGACACTTACACCAACTGGTCTCACTTAAATTTAGGTCTAAAATCTGAAGTAGGCCATCACCACTACAATAGTTAATTCATTTTCCCACTACTTCTTTATCTTCTGAAACCTCCAACACTGCCTTTTCATTCCTCACTCTTGGGTGATGGCCTCTATTTCACTGGAAAAGTGAAAGAAGCAGAAGAGACCTATCTCATCAGCCCATCCATATTCACCGTCCATCTGCATCTGCCTGTATACTTTGCCTTTCCTCCTTCAGAGTGCATGGATGCCTTACCTAAGGGGATACCTGCCTCTGTCTTAGGCTTTCACTGTACACCCCACTCCACCTCCCTGCTGAAGGACTTTTCTCCTTTATTGTCCATCCTTTCTGTTATATCAGTGCTTTTCTCTCTACTGTATTATTTCCAAAATCATAAAAACATGCTATAATATTGGGTTGACCAAAAAGTTAGTTTTTTTTCTGTAAGATGGCTCTAGTAGTACTTAGTTGTCTTTAACTTCATTTGAAACAATTTTCTTAGATTGTATTGTGACAGCTGTCATGTCAGCGTGCATTTAAAAAACTTACCAAAATTGGTGAATTTTTGTGTAGTCATTTTAATACTGAAGATGGAAGAAAATATGCAGCATTTTTAGTATATTAGGCTTTGTTATTTCAAGACAGGTAAAAATGCAAAAAATATTTGTGCAGTGTATGGACAGGGTGCTGTGATTTTGTCAAAAGTGGTTTGCAAAGTTTCATGCTGGGGATTTCTCACTGGATGATGCTCCACGGTCAAGTAGACCAGTTGAAGTTGAAAGCAATCAAAACAAGACATTGAGAATAACCAGTGTTATACATTGTGGAAGATAACCAACATACTCAAAATATTCAAATCAATAAAGTTATTGGTGAAAATGAAAAATATATCTTTTATTTTACGGAAAAAACTAACTGGATTTTTCGGCCAATCCAATATTTTAGAGAATTCTTGGATCACCTATGCCAAATTGTGTTGCGTTATACTGTGGTAACAAATTGCCCTCAAAGTCATAGTGGCTTAGCAGAGGTTTGCTGTTAAGTTAAACCATATGTAAGTGCTATTTTTTTTACGTCTAAACTGGCTAATTATCAATAATTTCATGTGATTAACTAATACTTTCCCTGACTGTAAGTCTGACATTGTTCAACAGGAAGTCTCCATGATCTTCATCTTGACCTTTCAATGGTTTTGACACCACTGACCACTCCCTCTTTGAGAGACTTGAGTCACATTATCAGTTAGGAGGAGTATCACACCCTCCAGGGGTTTCTCCTAATTGGCTAGCTGCTCCTAGTCCACCTCCTTTACCATCCCCACCTTATCTTCACACCTCTTAATGTTTCTTTACTCAGTCCCTACCTGATCATGTCCAGTCCCACAGCTTTAAATGCCACCTACACACTGGTGACTTCCAGTCTGTGTCTCTTGCCCTAGTCTCTGTCCGGAGCTCAGACTTGTGTGTTATGCAGCCGCTTCTGAGATGTCTGCACTGACATTCTAATAGGCACTTCCCACTTAACATTTCGGAAACAGAACTCTCGATTCCTCCCCAGTCTTCTGCAAGTCAGCCAACAGGACTCAGAGTCATCTTAGACTCTTTTCCTTCTTTCAACCTCATTTTTCCTACCAGAAAGGCCTTCTGACTCAATATTCAAAACATATCCCGCATCAGACCACTTGTCATCACTCCTGCCATCACCACCCTAGTCTAAAGCACTATCCGCTCTTGACTGGACTGGTACAGTAGCTCCCATCTGGTCCTGTTTTCACACCTGCTCTCTAAGTCTTTTCTCCACACATATTCCCCTGCTCACAACCTTCCAATGGCTCCTCATTGCTGTAGAACAAATGGAAACACCTGAACTATGCTCTGTGATCTGGCCCCTGGTCACCTCTCCAGCCTGTCTCCTCCCCCTCTCCCCCGCAGCTCCACAGAGCTGGCATGTGGCTTTCTTACCACTTATCGATATGCAAAACCTGTTCCTGTCTGGGGCCTTTAAATTTATTTGTCCCCTCTGTCTGCATTTCCTCCTCAAATTTCACATCTCCCAGTGATCAGCTAGCTGGTCCCTGCCTAAATATTAGAGTCCCCTACCACTTCTGTCACTGTAGCCTACCTTTTTTCTCCACACTACTTCTCACTTATGATTTATCATTAATAATTTACATATTTATTAATTAGTATCGCTTCTCCTGCGCCTAGAGCAGTGCCTGGCACATAGTAGGCATCCAGTAAAAATATGTTGAATTGATAGATGAATGGATGGATCTTTATTCTTTTTTCAACTATAATGCCCCAGTTAGACTGAACAGATTTCAGAAAGAATAATTTGTGGACCTTGATTTCACGAACCAGTAAAACTGACATAGATACTTCTAGCTCTGCAAATAGAATAAAACAAACTTTTTTCTGCTTTTATATCAGATATGATCTGAGTGTCCCCATAATGCACCAAAAAATTATGAAAATAGCATAGAACTGGTAAATGTGTGAAACAAGATAACTAAAGTGATAAAGGGAATAAAGCAGCTTCCATACGAAGACTTTTAAAGGTTTTCATTTTAGGCAGAAGATTGAGAGATTCTCTGATTAGATGCTCTAGTACCATGAATGGGTTAATTCAGATTATTTTTTAAAAGAACTACTATTTAGAAGAATTTCAGAAAGATAATTTCAAGACAAATAAAAGGAAGTACAGGAATGCCTCATTTATCAGATATTGTCCAGGAATAAAATGTTCCACATGTCAGTTTCCAAATAGCTATGTATGTAATCCCTATCTATGTGCCAAAACTTACATTTTGAAGATTGTTTCTCTAACATACTCCTCTACTCTTTTAAACAAAAAATGCTGAAGATGTCAACAACCCTTCCTGACAACTCAGTCGTCACTGTGAACACTGTGGTGCCACATGAAAAACTCCCTGCAGAAAACGTGCCTCATTCCGTCATTCTGCTTCTCTCTTCTTTTCATAATTCTTCTCGCTCTTCCTTCTTACTTCACTTTATTCTGAGGGCAGTGGTCTTCAACTTGCTCACTGCTTTTCTACACCCAACAGCATGGGCAAGGGCCTCTGGGTGGCTCCTAAATAATTCACACGATAGTTGCTAAAACTCCAACCTCTGGGCAAGGGAGGTATTACGATGGTAGTACAAATAGCAAAATAACATAAAATACATTGAAATGATGGTGGTGATGATGATGAGAACTTTTATGACTCTTCCTGCCATTATAAAGATTACTTGTGTGGTATCTGTCCTTGGCTAGATGGACCTAGTATGGTGGCATTTAGTGTTATTCTGTTAATTGCATATTGAAGATATGATTCATGTTTAGAATGACCATACGTACCAGTTGCGATGCATGTTTTCTCAGT
The DNA here is from genome assembly GCA_004027475.1 of Anoura caudifer. NCBI lineage: Eukaryota > Metazoa > Chordata > Mammalia > Chiroptera > Phyllostomidae > Anoura > Anoura caudifer. Next base: position 155,950 of record PVKU01000169.1, read on the forward strand.
ATAATTGCCAATGCTCCACTCCCTATAAAGTTATCCAATGTTGACAAGTTATACATCTAGCCTTATACATAATATATTTTAAATATATTTCACAAAATACTATTAATTATTTTTTATTCAACCCAGAATGTAGCTGCTTGAAATTGGGAAATAAAACTCAGATAAGGAATTTTTTTATGATGGTACCAGAAATATTCTTAAAGAAAAATTATGCCAAATGTATTGAACAAAAAGAACCAAAATGTGAATTGAGAAAAATTTTCCTGATATTTAAATGTAAACTATATATATCACTTGTAGGGGAAATTCTGATAGTTTATACAGGGTACAGCACAAATAACACCTCTTCTTTATTTTTATTTTATTTTTTCAAAGATTTATTTATTTTTAGAGAGAAGGGAAGGGAAGGAGAAAGAGATGGAGAGAAACATCAACATGTGGTTACCTCTTGCACTCTCCCTACTGGTGACCTGGCCTGCAACCCAGGCATGTGCCCTGACTGGGAATTGAACTGGTGACCCTTTGGTTCATAAGCTGGTACTCAGTCCACTGAGCCACACTAGCCAGGGCCTGCCCCTTTTTATTACAAAATCTTTTATTACAAAATCATAAGCATGTCCTTCTGTAACATAACAATATCACACTCAAGCACACCATATGACATTGTAGGTGAAATGTACAAATTAAAACTATAAATTATTACACCCACATTATTACCCTGCCAACCACACTCAGGCAGGCCTTACTGCTGCCAGACCCTGTATAGTGCTCCCAACATATATGTCGAGTGAATAATCAGATTTATTCACCTACAATTGAAATGGAAAATATCTAAAATATGTTTTTAAAACATGTTTTGTAGATTTAGAATACAAAATAATGTCATGAGAATATATTGTACATCTTATTTTCATAAAATTTGTTTTACTATTTGTGAATCAAAATACAGCTTTTCTTGTTTACTTAAGTGAATATTTCTTTTAGCGTGGGTAAACCAGAGAAAAACATATTTTTAGAAATTATAGGTAATTAATCCTAACTTTTTAAAAACATTTTAAGAGGTTATTGAATGCTTTTGGATGAGGTATCATTTAATGTTTCAGTTCTTTGATCTGTGTTAAGTAGGCTTCAGTTGTAAAGAAATATAACCTCAAGATTTAACAGCCAATAGCTTGTGGTTTAACACATGTTAAAAAAGCCAAATCATCATTTCTATCATTGTGGATTTGTCTGTATCTAGAATATATTAAATCATCTAAATTGTACATATACTGGCTCGATGGATGCAGGGGGTAGGGGGTGGGAGAAATGAGTGAACTGTTTTGTTTGTTTGTTTGTTTAAGTAGATTGAAAAAAAACTTGAACAAAAACATCCATAAATATAGACTATTTTTAAATTTATTAAGCATCACTAAATGGAGAACATTCCTCTCCAACTGTGGCCACAGTTATCTGCTTGCTCTTCTGGTTCATTCGCCGTGGTCCCGGGGGGTCGCCTTGCCAACAAAAGTTTGCTCATTTCACTCATGAGCACTGCATCCAGAATAAAACATAGAATATTTTTGTCATTGGCCTGAGACTCCTTGGTCTAGACAAGATTCTGAATTTTTGGCTCTGAAGTCAGACATAAGTAGGAGACAAACAAGAGAGTAGATATAACCAATAATGAGGTATGTCTGGGTGAAGTGGGGAAATCAGTGTGTGGGGGGAGTTAGGTTGGGACTGTTAGAACCTTTCTGTGTGAGCCATCAAGGACGAAGCATTTCCCATTGGTGGATGTTCCTAAGGATCTCTGTTGGCAGCCACAGATTTTATTTCAAATGTGGAGGGCAAAACAAACATTTGTAAAAAAGGAAATTGTACCTAGAGTATACTCCCTTTATTTCACCTCAAAATAAAAGAAACACTATAGAATTAAATATTATATTTTTATATTTAAACTTTGTAAACCAAGTGGAGGGGAACAGCTTTTGAGTTTATTCTGTTATTTCGTATTTATTTAAAGAATTGGATTATGCTTTAGGTCAGTAAAGGAAATTTGAAACTTTAGCTTTGGCCTGTTTGGCTAGTAAATTTTTTAGTTCACATGTTTTTTTATATTAACTATCTGAAGGCTTGTGGCCATTTTAAAAGATTGAGTTCGCTGAAGCGCTCCAGAACAAAGTCCCCTTCATGATACATTTGCATATTGTTTTATTTGGTGCTTATTTGGGGATGAATTGAAAGCCATAGGCATGTAGTTCACAGAAAAGCATTTCAAGGATTTTAGGAGATGTAGAATCTAAAGCAATTAACTATATAACCTTTCCAAACAAGAGACAGTAAAAATTCTTGGAATTTTTTCCAATTTTTTTTCTGAGATTACACTAGAGATGAGTGCTTGTGACAAATGACAGGTATTAAGCATGCCAAAAGGCTGGTTTAGAAAGTGAGCAAAGTTATGTGCGAATCTACATGAAATTTAATAATTGATAGAACATGGGGTAACAGAAAATGCACTTCAGAACCTGGGTCTGCTGTGGGTTTAGACTGTGTGAGTCATATACCCACACGGGCACTGGGAGCATGAGTTTCTGAACCTGCATAGCCGGGTGTTTAGTTTTGTTATATGCATAGCTGCATGTGTTCCATGGTGGGCTCGGCAAGTCAGACAAATCTCATGGGCCACATCACAGAAAGGGCTTGAGCAGTATTGGCAGTCAACCGGCCAGCCAAGCAGTACACTCATCTAGATAAGAATCTTTCATTCAAATGTCTGTAAGACATTAAGTTTCAAATTTTTGAATTGAAGTTACACATTTATGATTTGTCTTTTATAACCAAATATGTTAGAGGTGCAATAAGGAGGTGACTTTCAATTAATTGGGGTCACAGACTGACAACTACCTAAATGTCTAAGGGATAGGGATCTGGGGACACTTTGCTGAGAGTCACAGTGAGACTCCAGAAGGAGCCTGGAGCTCTGCAAACCCAGCCCACTGTGGTTCACGCCAAACCATTCCAGGGGTTTAAAAGGACACTGCAAAATGGCAACTGGAGTTAAGGGATTTTTAGAGGAAGGGTTCCCAAATGCTGAAGGAGCATCCGAATCACTTGAGGAGATTCTTAAAAAGAGAAAAGTAAGGTGCTTACCTAAGACCTGATGAATAGCACATGGGGCAATTTGATATGTGAATTAGTTTGGAAGTTACTGATATAAAGTAGGGGCCCAATGAATGCATTCTGTTAATTTTCAGTAGTATTTTCTACTTAAAGTTTAGGAATCAGCTTTTCAAGGAGTGAAGATGGATTAATTCGGGTTCCCTACAAGGCAGTTGGAGTTCTCTAAGTGCCTGCACTTCCTTCCAGAGGCCCTGGGTTTACAGATGTGGTATGAGGTAGGGGCCCTCTCTAGTGAGAACCCATTCAGTTTTTATTCTTGCTCTTAATATAATTGTTGTTGTTGTTGTTGTTGTGTGTTATCTAGAATTAGATTAAATTTAGGAACTTTTTTCTCTTGGCTTTGTGCATTTTACACCAGTCAGACATTAAGTCACACATGTGAAGAACATTATAAAAGTTCCTAATGCAATCTCTAGGATCTTGGGGATTTCAGGTTCAAAGGGACCTAACAAATGAACAAACAAGAAAAATGAAACAAGAGCTCATAGACAAGACAACAATATGGTGGTTACTGGAGGGAAAGGGGTCAAATATCTGGTGACAGAAGATGACCTGACTCTGGGTGGGCACACAATGCAGTATACAGATCAGGTGTCATAGAATTGCACACCAGAAACTCATAATCTTATTAACCAATGTCACTCCAACAAATTTAGTTAAAAAGAGAAAGGGACCTAACGGACCTTTCTTTTTTGGCATTTAAGGGCCTTAAGGATCTAAAGGACCTTTTGTCTAGTCTGGCCTTTCCTGCCCTGGATGCAGACTCATGTTTGGGGAAAGGAAATTTCAGAGAAATTCAGTTCTAGCAACTCTAAAGAGAGATCTTGATTTCTCCTGCTTTTAATAAGTATGTATGTAGTGCCTTATTATCTTATCTATGTTTTTCCATATCATAACCAAATGCAAATTTACTTTTTTCGAGGCCCCTAGATTTTCATATTTGTGTTTCTTCACTTTTTTCAAATTAAATGGAGAATTGTAGCCCTTTTCTTAGAGAAAGGAACATTAGTATGTAGCTAGTCCCACGTTGTTTTAATGAGAACAAAAGCAAAATGTTCCAAAATTACTTGCTTCTAGCTACAAAGCACACGTTTAAGGAATAAAAATGCATTAGGGGAAAAAAATCATTGTTTTGAAGTTCTTATGATCAGCTTATATGGGCTTCATTGTAAACTGATACTAAAGAGCCCCCATTATGATCTGTATATTTCAGTGCCAGAAGGTTTTTTTCTTATGCTAAATTATTAAATTCTGTCAGCTGCTGGGCTGTCATATAGAGATATAGTAAATCATATTATATTTTGTCATGGATTACACAGAGCAATAAATTTGGGAATAAAGATCAAAGTAGTTCCACAATCACATCTGAGTGCGGGAGGGATGTTTGACTTGTAGAAAACTGATTTAGGTGAAGCTGCCGCAGTTCTTGTGTGGATTCAAAGTGAGTTTGGATATTTGGTTGAAAATGATTGAGGATCAAATCCCAAAATGATGTTCCATTTTTGTATTTAGTTCAGAGAAGTTAATTCTAACACCTAGCTGCATGACTCGAATTAGGTAAATAATTACATGCCCAGAGTAATGGACTCAGTGAAAATTGTATTTATGTATTTTAATTACTTTTATGATTAAACAATCTATGCCATTGTATATTTGTTTGGGGTTTTCGGGGACGTCATAATTAGTTAAATACTCTTGTAGTAATACTCGCTGACTCCTTGGAGCTGACTGTTTGCTTTTCACTGCATTTAAAACCATTAAACGTAAGCCAGTTTAAGATTGCTAAGCAGCCTTGATTATTTAGATCTTGATTGTTATTATCTTCACTCTGTGTTACCATAGAAACTCAGGGTTTTTAAAGTTGGTGATATTTATTTATTTAAAACAGCCAATCTCAACTTGTTGGTCTCTTTTCACAGAAAAAAAATCACAGTAGAAATGAGATAATATAGCAGAAGTGTAAGCAGAAATCATGTGCTTTATAAATTATTGTTCTAATATTCTTAGTTAGGAAAGTGCCCTCAGTCATACCCTCAGTTTGCTAGAGCACTGGTTCCCAAACTGGGCTGAGTACCAGAAGCAACAGGAGAGCTTTTACTGCAGACTTCTGGGCCCCAAGATCCTGGCAATTTCACTTGGCTGTCATTTTTCCTACATCTTTTTTGTTGTAATCCTGCTTGGGGAAATATTTTTCAATGTTATAGCTTACTAACAGATGCTTTGCAAAATTATTTCTCAAGATTTTGGTTCCCTGTTTTATTTTTAGTCTCCTATTATCATCCTTTTATTGATTTTTTTCCATCTAGTGAAATCTAGAAGATTGACACTAATGCCATACATAGTAAAGCAATTTGCTGTCAGACATAAATCATCCCCAAAAATCATGTGAAGATTAAGGCCTCCCGTTCTACATGGGATCAGAACAATGTGTGGTTGGGATGTAGGCATGATGACCTGGGTCCTGATTTTGGTCTGAAAAGAAATCAAAGGCCAGGTGGGGAGACTGTTAGGCTAAGATGGAATGTTTAGCTGTGAGGCTGCAAAAGCCAAGCCGGAAGACACTGAGTAGTCTAAGACCTCAGCATCTGTAATGGGGGCTGGTGGACACCCTTCAGCAGAAGATGGTGGAGATTCCTATTGGCAGGCCCCACACTCTTCCAACAGGCTTTTTCTTGTATCCTCGGATAATACTGTGATGCCTCCTAAGTCCAAGCCTCCCAGATCGGAGCCACTGTTTCTGAGCATCACCATGAACCACCAAAAGCAAGCAGAGCTTTCAGAGAGTGATCTGAGCCTATACGTTTACTGTACTTCTGTGCAAGGGAGCAAAGGAGCCGAGGACTGGAGAGGTTCTACAGTTTACATTTAATCATAAGTGTAAAAATCCTAACCAAAACAGAGAAATAGAATCTAGCAGTATATAAAAAATGATTGTGACAAAGCTGGACCTAGTGCAGGAATTCAAGGATGATTTAATGTTAGAAACCTATTAATGTAATCCACTGCAATGCCAGATGAAGAAGAGATGCTCAATATCATTAGTCATTAAGGAAAAGCAAACCGAAACAGAAATGAGATACCACTTCATATCCACTAGGATGGCTGCAATAAAAAAGATGGAAAATCACAAGTTTTAGCAAGGATGTTGGAGAAATTAGAACCCTCACACTTTGGTAGTGGTGAAAAATGGTGCAATCACTTTGAAAAATAGTTTGGTAGTTTCTCAAAAAGTTTAACGTACAGTTACCATATGACCTAGCAATTTCACTCCTACATATACACCCATGAAAAGAAACTTGTACAAGAATGTTTACAGCAGCATTATTTATAGTAGCCAAAAAGTGGAAACAATCCACATTTTCACACAACTAAGGAAGCAATAAACAAAACTTGGAATATTCATACACTGGGCTATTATTTGACATTGAAAAGGAATGAACTACTGATACATGCCACAGATTAGATGACCTTGACAATATGCAAAGTGAAAGAAGCCAACCACAGAAGGCCACATGTTTTATGGCTCCATTTATATGAAATGTCCAGAATAGGAAAACCCGTAGAGACAAAGTAGAGTAGTGTCGCCAGTGACCGGGGAAGGAGAAAGTGGGAAGTGACAGCTCATGAGTGTGGGGTTTCTTTCTGAGGTGATGAAAACGTCCTGGAGCTTGATAGTGGTAATAGTTATACAAGATCTGTCCTTCTAGATACAAGAAGGTATCTAGCCATGTAATATGAAAAATAGAGCTATTTACTGAAGAAGATATATAGGAACATTGTACATAGGACAATGATACCTCAGTCCCCTTCAAAGTAGGCACCTTGGGACCTCACACAGTTCTCCCAGTTTCCATCAGCTCCCCTGTCATATTTTCCTGAATCTCATCTACAGTCCAAAATCTCTTGCCTTCCAAAGGTGATTTTAGTTTTGGGAAAAGACAGAAGTCACAGGGTGCCAAATCTGGGCTGTATGGGGGTGCTGAGTCACCTAGGCAATTTGATATTTGCCAAAAAATTCTGCATGAGACATGATGTATGAGTTGGGTACATTGTTTTGATGAAGTGCCAATCACTGGTTGGCCATAGCCGCAGCCTTCTGAATCATCCAAATGGTTTCCGAAGAGCAGTATTCAAGCTTAATGCAAAACTTCATGCAGATTCATTGCTCTGCTCCCTCAGTCATTTTGAACGTGATGGCCACACAGTACACATGCTCACTCAACTGCGTCTACCATTCTTGTTATATTAACAATGACTCAACTTTTCTGGACAGACCTTGTACAGTTCTATGTACTAAAAACCTGTGAACTGTAAAGATTAAAGTATACAGTTTTTACATGTGAATTATATCTTAATAAAGTTATTAAAAATAGGAAGTCTGACAATGTTAATTGTGATTGAAAATGTGGAACAAAAGGAACTCTTATATACTGTGGTGAGAACATGAAATGTTGGCATTATCCTGTAAAGCTGAACATTTGATTTATGAGTCATCAATTCAGCTCCTTAGCATATGCCCTAGGAACTCACAAATATACCAGAAAACATAAACAGGAACGTTCACAGCAGCATGGCTCATGGAGAAAAAATTTTGAAAAGTTCAAATGACCATTAACAGAAGAATGAATTATTTCAGTCTGTTCACACAATTGAGTATTCTAAAGCAGTGAAAGTAAAGAAAATACAGCTTCGCACGAAGCCTATAAGATTTTAAGAAACAGAACATTTCAGGGAATTACAGAGTATGATTATGTTCATAGAAAGCTACAAAATAATAAAACTAACATATCAGAGGTACTTATACATATAATTTTTAAGCAAAGCAATAAATAAAATTCAAATTAGTGGTTAATTCTTAGAGTCAAGGCACTTTTGGCCAAGATGGAGGCATAGGTAGATACACTTTGCCTCCTTACACAACCAAAAGAAGGACAAGCAATTTAAAAACAAAAAGCAACCAGAATTGCCAGAAAATTGAACTGTATGGAAGTCCAACAACCAAGGAGTTAAAGAAGAAACATTCATCCAGACCAGTAGGAAGGGTGGAGCCCGGCAGAGAGGACTTGAGGAAAGGTGGTGGCTGGAGGACTGGGCGGTCTCACACTTGTGTGCAGATAAGCTGGGAGGAACAACTGCGGAGCAAGACAGACCACACGTCCCAGGGTTCTAGCACAGAGGAAATAAAGCCTCAAAACCTCTGACTAAAAACACCTTTGGGGTTGTGGTGGTGGGAGAAACTCCCAGCCTCACAGGAGAGTTTGTTGGAGAGACCCACAGGGTCCTAGAACATACACAGACCCACCCACCCAGGAATCAGCACCAGAAGGACCCAATTTGCTTGTGGGGAGTGGGGAAAGTCACTGAAAGCCGGCCGAGAACTAGACAAGCAGCACTGTTCCCTCTTGGACCCCTCCCCCACATAGAGCACAGCAAGGTGGGTTGCCCTGCCCTGGTGAACACCTAAGACTCCACCCCTTACTACATAACAGTTGCACAAGATAAAGAAATACAGCCCAAATGAAAGAATAGATCAAAATCCCAAAACAAAACTAATTGATGAAGAGATAGCCATCCTATCAGATGCAGATTTCAAAACACTGGTAATCTGGAGGCTCACAGAAATGGTTGAGTATGGTCGCAAAATAGAGGAAGAAGTGAAGGCTATGCAAAGTAAAATAAAGGAAAATGTACAGAGAACTAAAAGTGATGGGAAGGAAACTGGGACTCAGATCAATGATTTGGACCAGAAGGAAGAATAAACATTAAACCAGAACAGAGTGAGGAAATAAGAATTCAAAAAAATGAGGAGAGGTTTAGGAACCTCCAGGACAACTTTAAATATTCCAACATCCAAATCATAGGGGTGCCAGAAGGAGAAGAGGAAGAGCAAGAAATTGAAAACTTATTTGAACAAATAATGAAGACATTCCCTAACTTGGTGAAGGAAATAGACTTCCAGGAAATGTAGGAAGTTCAAAGAGTCCCAAAGAAGTTGGACCCAAGGAAGTACACACCAAGGCATATCATAATTATATTACCCAAGATTAAAGATAAGGAGAGGATCTTAAAAGTAGCAAGAGAAAAGGAGACAGCTACCTACAAAGAGTTCCCATAAGACTATCAGCTGATTTCTCAAAAGAAACCTTGCAGGTAAAAAGGGGCTGGAAAGAAGTATTCAAAGTCATCAAAGGCAAGGACCTACATCCAAGATTACTCTAGCAGCAAAGCTATCATTTAGAATGGAAGGGCAGATAAAGTGCTTCCCAGATAAGGTCAAGTTAAAGGAGTTCATTATCACCAAGCCCTTATTACATGAAATGTTAGAGGGACTTATCTAAGAAAAAGATGGTAATCAAAAATATGAACAATAAAATGACAACAAACACAACTATCAACAACTGAACCTAAAAAAAAGCAAAAACAAAAAACTAAGCAAACAGAACAGGAACAGAATCACAGAAATGGAGATCACATGGAGTGTTATCTGCAGGGGTGGTGGGGGAGAATGGGGGAAAAGGTACAGGGAATAAGAAGCATAAATGGTAGGTACAAAGTAGACAGGAGGAGGTTAAGAATAGTATGGGAAATGGAGAAGCCAAAGGACTTTTGAGTACAACCCATGGACATGAACTAAGGTGGAAAATCCTGGTGGGAGGGGGGTGCAGGGTAGAGGGGGAGAAAGGGGAGAAAAAAATGGAGCAGCTATAATAGCCTATCAATAAAATATATTTTTTAAAAAAGAAAGAGTCAGGGGATGGAGTGGGATGGGAGGAAGCACTGACATTTGCAATGCCAGATATTAAGGTGTATGGTCATGTTAGGCAAGCTCTTTATGTTTTATAAATACATGAAATATGTTCTTTTGTATATGCCAGTTATTATATAACTTAAACATTGAACAATAAATATTATTTGCAATGTTGAAAGCAGCAGTATACCTCAGTCTTGGAGACATGTCAGGAAGAAATTTGCTTCCCCAATAAAGAATCTGAGATTATTTTCATGGGTTGAAAGCAGAAGAATAGGCAAGAAAGAGTATCTAGAACTGACTGCAAAAGATGGATTTTGATAGCTTATTTTTCTGATAACCTGACCCCACAGTTTTGTAAGCACAGTTATAAGTAAAGCAACATCTATCTTGTTTCCACTTTATCCATCAATAAATGCCGCCATTCCTCAGACCTTAACATTACTCAGCTAGTTCACCCCCATCAGGTTCTCAAATTGACCACTCTTGCCTTACCTTTTCTCTTTCCCATTCCCTCACTCATAAAGAACCCCGTTTTGTTCTCCCTACAGTGCTTACTCACCACTCTCTGATCCCTTGCCATCTCAAACTTCCACCAATGCTGTGTTGCTAAACCTCAGTCCTATTTAATCTCTGTTGCCTACTTTACCTGCACATTATACAATAATACTTAGGAAAGTGAAATAATTTGCCTGTGGTCACACCACCCAGGTTTGGTCAACTTCAAAGCTCGCCCCCTTAACCAACCTGCTCTTATTGCTTACGATTTGGCAATAGGTGTTGGACTAGTCACGCAGAGCAACTTGAGTTAATGGAAAAGACAGAGCAGGTGTGAGGGTCTGGGTGATGGGCAATTCACCTACCTACACAGCAACAAAACTAACTGAACACCATATGTTTGCAGGCTTAATAGGGGATAGGATATGTTTTATGTAGGCATCATACTCACTGTTGTCAACATTTCGAGTATTATTTTTCAGTGAGTCAAGTCTGGTAATTCCATCCCTATATGGAGGAGCCTGGAAAGCCAGATGAGCTCTAGACCATTTTTAATTAGGGAGATCGAATTACTAAATCTCTAGCATGTCCTTCAGCACCTATTGCAAACTTCCAGATTATCCAGTAGGGGAACTAGAACTTTGGTTGTGTACTGAGGTTACTGCTTTTTATTGAACTACCCATAAATCCAATAAAGCAACTTTCTGTATTACATTATTTCATTACATTTTTTCCCATACAAATGAGCCAAAAAGTAGAACATTTTCAAAAATTATAAGTAAAATACTGACGTGATTTATGAGTATGCTGAATGAGGGCATCTAACTATTGAATCAAAGCTTATTTGAAATAATGTATTACTTGACCAACAATCCAGTTAACGTCATTTGTCATTGAACAATGTGAGCATTTTCTGACTTCTGAAGTCACACGTTTGAAGTGGGTCTTCTATCTGCTTCCTAAAAGGCCTGCACCAGCAAAGATTCCGCTCATTTGTAAATATATTAAGTCTATTTAAAATGTAGATTATGTGTGTTAATGTTTGTTAAATACAGTAGTCATTTTCATTTAACATTTATCAAATCATGAAACATTAGAATTTGGTATAAAGCATTAACAGTAGCAAAGACATAAAAATATTCCAGAAGGTAGAGTTTCTTAAAAAAGTTAATTGACCCCATTTACATTTGGGCTTTGATGATAAATTCTTTTTTACACATCAGAGAATAGTCACTTTTTTCCTGGAGCAAAGTAAAGTTTTTTTTCCACCCTCATTCTCTTAAAGTTTGTATTTCTGCCCAAGTAATAAATGAGTTTCAGTTTCTGTGGCCTCTGCTTCAGAGAGCTTCTCTGAGGGTGAGCTTTTGAAATATGATTAGATCTTAATTCTTTAACTAGTTCCATAAGCTTGTTTCACAGTTTGCTTTCTTATTCAGTGAATGGGGTGGAAATTCATGTAAATCTTATGTGATCATTTATGGGTATTCACCATGTAAACATATATGTTGCAATGGTGAGAAAAATTAGTCCTTGTGAATTAAGGTAAGTGCAGAAAACCAACTGTTCCAGGTTGTTTTTAGGTTATCTGCCATTAAGTACACATTATTTTGGCCCACAGTATCACCGCAGTTACTGACTGTGTGGACAGAGTATGTATCCAGTACACGGATTCGGTATATCAGAAATAGGGCCCAACTCAGGAGTGTGGATGCTTTTTCTGAGAATGGATCCACCAATGTTTACTTAGTAGCTACTCAATAAATAATAATATTAATAGTAATACTACAGCCCTTCTCCTAAACTGTCCAGTTCCTTCCTTCTTTAACAGAGCATGTGGCTTCTCCATTAGATTCTTACAAAATAAATAGGTAGTGACAAAAACCAAAACAGTTGTAGTTCCTAATTCTTAGGCCCTGGTTCTGGGCAAAGCAACTGTATAAGATGACTCAAACGCTTTTCCAGAAATGTGTTAAAACTGATAGTCACTAACGAGGCAGCCCTGGCACGTACAGGTGTTTCGCTATTCATATTAGTTTGCCATTTTCTCTGGCTGGGATTTGTATATAATGGTGGAAAGGAATTCTTTAATTAAATTACCCTTTCTTGTAATGATTCTATCAAACTGAAAATTATCTTTGAGTCAAAGATAGAGACAAGAGTCTTAGACTGCAACCTCAAAACCTGTTCTTATTCATACCTGTATCCTTACCTGTCACATAAAGCTCAGATCTGAGCCAAGTACCACCAAAGTCTCACCCTTAATAGTGATAGACCGGAAAAGGATCCACATCTCGGGTCATGAATGCAGATGTGTCTATTTTAGTGTCATATCAGTTTGTGTTTCCAGTCACCATTTGGCTGCATGGCAAAATGTTGATGCTCACCCTCACTCACCTCAGACCTCAGTCCCTGCTGCGCTTCCCAAGGACAGCAGTAAGCCCAGGGCTCTCTCACACCATGGGCCGTGGGCTGAGGCCTGGGATCCTGTGACTCTGAGCATCACCTATCTACCCAGGTGTCCACACCTAGCTTCCCCACTGATCTTTGGTAGTCAGTTGACACAGGTCACTTCTTTGTAATCCCTCCTTCCCCTTCAGAAGCCATGCATTCTCTTTGCTGTTCTCGGGCACCCAGGAAGTTTTATATTCTTCTGGCCTGTTGTCGGGGACAGGCCTGAATGCACAGGGTCCCAGGCACAGCAGTCTTGCTGAATGTGTAAGCACCCACGCACCACACAGCCGTTTCTGCTTGTGGTTCCAACAAACACCCGGTGTGGCTAAGTGCTCTAGGTCCCATGGTCCCACCTGCATGGGACTTCTGTGCTTCCCCCCACCCTGGGGCCTGGCCCACAGAGCAGAGCCACAAACGGGGCCTTTTCTCAGCAACAGACTTGCAGATAAACCTTCTCCCCTTCACTTCAAACTATGTCTCATTCCCCCAACCTGGAGGACCATTCCTAGTCTGGAGATGGGGAGAGAGTTGGGAAAGCAAGCAGAGGAAAACCCACTGTGACTGGTACACGTTCATGCCCTGTCTCATCAGCCCTGGTTATAGTCAAAAGCCAAAAATTACCTTTTCTGTACTTATTCCATGTCATCCCATCTGTGAGATAGAGAGAGTAGAGTGCCAGACTAGGAAGGGTTGAGGCGTGGGTAAGAATACCAGGTTTAAGACCTCAGAAATATCCTGGTACATGTAGATATGTTATTGTACATAAAAATCACTCTGGATGATAGACTCTAGGAAATATTATACATCTGTTTTTCCATACTAAGGCTATGTATACTTTTGAAAAACAGCTTTTGAGGTCTAATGTAGATATTATAAAATTATTTTGTTTAAGAGTACAGTTTAATTTTTTAATAAATTTATAGAATTTGTACAGTCATCACCACACTTTGTATTTACTTTTGCAATAAAAAGAAAATTTAGTGTTACGAAAATGGCCTCTTATTACAGCCATGAGAAGGTCACTGATGAGTTGAATTTGAATGGGGTCAAATTCAGGCCATGGGTGAGGAATGGGTAGTCACCAGCCTACTCAATAAGCAGCTCTTGAACTAATGTGTCATGAAAATGGAGATGGTGCGTAGAGATGCGCTTTTCAAGATACATGGCTGAGAAGGAAGAACGCACGATGCCTCCGATACACCATACTCCTTCAAGCCTTTGCACACGTTTCTCCTTTCACCTGGAATTTTCTTTCTTCAATTAGCTGATTCCTATTCATGAGCAAGTGTTTTTAACTTTTGTCTCAGTTTCACTATACATAAATGAAGATAATAATCGCGCCTGTCTCACAGCGTTTTTAGGAGGGTTGGATCTGTTAATATGTGTAAAGCACTTAAAGAATGTGTCAGGAACAGCACAGTAAGTATTAGTTGTTTCGTTGCTGTCATCTAGATCGCCATCATCATCATTAGCATCATCATCATTATCCTTTAATACTCATCTCCTTACAGAAGCCTCTGATGTGATGTATCTCATGGTGTTCCTCTAATAACGCCCAGTGCATTGCTTTTCGGTGACATGTTGCGTATTATTTATTCCTGTATCTGTCTCCTCCCCAGCTGCATTAAATCTTTACCTCTGCAAACGCGCAGTGCCCAGCACAGAGGAGATGCTCAAAGAAAATGTTTGTGAAACTACCGCAGGGCTGTATCAGCATTTCAGGGAGGGGTGTGTGTGTGAAGCTAGCCCTTTTGTAATTACACGGAAAGGAGTCGGTGTAGAAGAAAATATTGGGGATGCGGAAGAAGTGGGATGGGGAGAACTAATGACGTAAGGCTTTCGATGGGGGTGAGAGGGAGAAGCCCTGTTTTGGTGCAGGACCGTCGCTCCTTTAACCAGTCACCACGTTGTATTTTCTGGAAGACTTTACGTGACATTGATATTATTTCTCCCTTAGATATTTGATAAAATTCACTAGTGAAACCACTCTGGCCAGAATATAGGGGGGTGGGGGAGAGAGAGAGAGAACTCTGAGTTTTTTTATGTCTTCTTGAGTTACTTTTGGTAATTTGTATCATTTAAGAGATGTATGCATTTTGACTAAATTATAAAAAATATTGGGCAATTTTGTTGTTCCTACTATTTTCTTATTGCCCTGTTAATGTTCATAGGATTAGATAGTGATGCCCCCTCACTCTTATTCCTGATATTGGTAATTTATATCTTCTCCCTGTTGTTTTTGTTTTAGTCAGAGGTTTATCAATTTTATTGATCTCTTCTCAAAGGAACAGCTTTTAGTTTCATTGATTTTTCTCCATTGTCTTTCTGTTCTCTATTTCATTGATTTCTACTGTTACATTTATTATTTTCTTCTGCTTACTTTTTTAAAAACTTGCTATTCTTTGTCAAGCTTCTTCAGAAGAACCTTATATTTTAGATCTTCCTTCTTTGTTGATAAAATAAATTCAAAGCTAAAAGTTTTCTTTAAGCATAAAGGAAAGTTTTACAAATACTATGCTTCAGTTTTCACTAATTTAAATATATTTTCTAATCATTCTTGTGATTTCTTCTTTGACTTGTGGAAATTAGGTATATATTTTTTCCAAATATTTTGGAATTATCAGATATATTTCTGTTATGAATGTCTAATTTAATTTTCTTGTGGTCAGAGAATATACTCTCTACGATTTCAGTTCTTTTGAAGTTTGTTTTATAGCCTGGAATATGATTTCTTTTGATTAATGGTCAAGTTGATTGACAGCACTTTTCAAATCATCTATATTCTCACTAATTTTATATGTACTTTGCTGTTAATTCCTGAGAGAGAAGGGCTAAATTCTGCTCTGTTATAATTTGTGAATTTGTCTATTTCTCCTTACAGTTCTGCCACTTCTTGCCTCACGTATTCCGAAGCTCTTGAAATTAGGTACATATACATTAGGATTGTTATTTCATTTTTATGAATTACATTGTTACCATTATGAAACATCCTCTTCTTTCCTCTAAGCTTCTTTGCTCTTAAACCTAGTTTGATATTAACATAACTACATCATTTTTCTTATGCTTACTGTCTGCATGATACATCTTTCTTCACCCTTTTTATTTTCTTTAATACTCAATGTGTTTATCTTAAAAATACAGAGTAATTACAGCTTTTTTAAAAAAAACAAGTTGACAATCTTTGTCATTGGGATAGAATTTTAAAACCATTTATATTTAATGTAATTGTTGATATTGTTGGTCTTAATCTACAATGTCGCTATTTGTTTTCTATTTGTCCCATAGTTTCTTTGTTCTTTTCTTCCTCTTTTTATACCTTCCATTGGATTTATTGAGTACTTCTTACCATTCCATTTTATTTTTACTATTGGCTTATGAGACATATCTTTTTTATGATATGCATCTTACCTGTAGTTTGCCTTCACATACTGTTGTACCAGTTTACATAAAATGTAAGGTTTGCTTTAACAACAGTGAACCTCGGTTTCCCTATTCCGCTCCTGTTCAACATATACTGTAAACCCCACAATATACTTTTATTATTTTTGCTCTTAACAGCAAATTGTCTTTCAAAGGAATTTTAAGATGAGGGAAAAAAGCTAATTTATATTTACACACGTATTTTCTGTGGTCCAGTGCTCTTTATTCCTGCGAGTTGGTCCAGACTTCCATTTGATACTATTTTTCATCTGCCTGAACAACTTCCTTTAACATTTTATGTAATTTTATGCCTGCTAGTGAGACATTCCCCTGGATGTTTGTTTGAAGGTATCTGTATTTCATCTTCAGTTTTGAAGGCTGTTTTCACTAAATACAGTTCTAGATTGACAGGTGCTGGTTTTTCTTCCAGCACTTTATGGGTTCATTATGTCATCTTCCAGCTAGTACAGTTTCAACTGAAAAATCCTCAGACATGCTATTTTTAATGTACCTGTTATTTACTGCCTGCTTTTAAGATTTTATCTGTATTTTTGTTCTTGCAACTTAAGTATGAATTATCTTGATGTGGTTTTCTTTGTGTTTATCTTTTTTGTTCATTGATCTTCTTTGCTTGCAGATCTGTAGTTTTCTTCATACTGGAAATTTTTTGGCCATTGTATATTCACATATTTTTCCAAACCTTTCTTCTTTTGGCATGCAATCACATGTGTGTTAGATGATATGATATAGTCTTATAGATTACTAAGACTATTTATTATATTTATTCAGTCTTTTGTCTCTCTGGCAATCCTTTGGATATTTAAAATGTTTTTTCTTCATACTCACTTATCTTTTCTTCTGTAGAGGTGAATCTGTTCTTAACCCCATCCAGTGAAATTTTCCTTTCAGATAATGTATTACTAGACTCTAGGCTATTTAGTTTTTTCAATATCTTCTCTTTCTCTCCTCATTATGTTCATGTTTTTATTTAAATATTTGGGGGGTTTTTATTGATTGATTTTTAGAGAGAAAGAGGGGAAGAGCAGATTTCAAGTTGACTTTACTCTAAGGCTAGTTTAACCCCATAACTAAAGTGCAACCTTCCTGGGTGTTCTGTGAGGGCTCTTCATTCTGACTGGTCAGAACTCAAATCTCCCTGAGCTTTGTGTGAGCTTTGGGAATTGTTTCTCTTTAAGGTCACTAGTCACTTTCTACTTGGTGTTATAGAACTTACCCCTGCGCATGCACAGCTAAGTATCAGCAACAGACTCCAAGGAACCATGTAGATACCTGGACCTCCACGCGGCCCAGCTCCTAGCTAGTGGTCTGCCCTGACAAATTCCAGCTGCCTCAACCTTCCCAGCCTCCAGGCTTCACCTCCGCAGTGCTTTCCACATGTTCGGGCCCAGAGTGGACCTCCAGGAAGGAAGGGGTGATTGTCGGGCTTCCCTCATTTGTTTCCCTTCTCTTCACAGGGTTGCAATCCTGTGCTGCTTGTTTCCTGACACTCGAAAAAGTTTTCTCTGTATTTTGTCCAGTTTTCTAGCTGTTCGCTATAGCACATTAACTCTGGTCCCAATTAGTCCACCGTGGTCCAGCGGAAATCCTGAATTTTATTTATGTTTCCGAATGCGTGCCTTTAATTTGAAGTAATATGTAGAGATTTTCAAGCTTGAAAGTTCTGTGAGGATTCTAAATTGAAAAAAAAAATTAAAATAAATGAAATATAAATCTTTATCCTGAATTCTCCAAGTCTTTATGTGGATGGGACACTCCACGGTTACGTAGTGACATCTGGCACCATAAGTGCACTCGTGGCCTTTGAAGACGCTTCCGATGGAGGCCTACAGAGCTCATGAGAAAATACTGCATAAGAATCTGAGCTTTGTGCTATGTTTAAAGAATTTGGGAAGCATCCTTTATTTAGTCCTCTTTATTCAGAAACTTATGCTATTATATTTTAAGGAAAATGATAAGATCTGGGCTTGCCTTAAATAGAAATGTTCTAGAAGACCTTCCTAAATTTCTTCCCTCTAAGTCACTGTCCTGAAAATCATGAATGTCCAAAGGTTCACCATTAGTGATAGGAAATGGAAAACAAAGGAATGAAGGACTTTTCTGAATTACAACATAATGCAAAGTACCCTGTGACGAAAGGGTAGCACATTAAGATAGTTAGTAGCCATCGATACCTTTCTGAAAATTGGTTGGTTGGTTCCTTTCCAATAGGATTTTAAACCCAAGAGTTTGATGGTAATTGCATAGAGAAAGTGGACCAACACAGCAGGCAGGACAGCCTGAGCAGGAGGCCCTAGAGAAGCGTGGTGGAGGGCAGAGGGCGTGGCCACGCACACGTGGGAGCAGTGAGATCGAAACAACAGCAACAGCAAAACAAGTTCGCCCACTTCAAACTGATGACTTTTTCCTCATCTGTTATTCTACACCTGTTCAGGCCATGCTTAGATGATTATTGAAAACTGTATTTTTCTATAGTAATGATAGCTATAAAAATAAGACTTGGATTCAAATAGCTAACCCTAACTTAATTTATGTATGGAAATGAAATGTAAGTACCATCCTGAGAATAAAATCATTCAAAACTGGTTTGGGAACAGTTTGCATGATACATTAGCTGTGAATTATCAACCATGCTCAACTAGAGCTTTTTAGTTTTATTTCAGAAGGTCAGAAATTCAGGCAGCTGTGACTTAGGTTCAAATATAGAGGAAAAGCCTTGGAGGTTGATATATTATTCAATTATTCAAGAAATTATGCAATTTCTCATTATTCTTCAGAGCATTGACTCTATTCTATTTAGCTATTACAAGTTCTAGGATTTTCATGTGCCACCATCTGGTCTCACTTTAAATTCATTATTGCTCATTTCAAGTGGACCGTAATGCTTCCTGGAGCCCTGGGACTCATGCTGCATTCCTCGGTGCCCTGCTCCTTGCCCGGATGACTAGTCATGTTCTTCCCTCACACGGCGAATCTCCCATCAGCCTCCTCCACCATCCTCACGTGAACCTGATGAACCATTCCTTCTACTTCATGGAGAAGATGGAATTAGTCAGAAGTCCCTCCTCTGTTGCTTGGGCTGGTTTACCTGTACTTTCCAGCAAAGGCCATCTCCTCCCCTGTGCTCCCGATCCCACACCCTATCCTTCACCCAAGGCCGTGTCTCCAGTAAATCCCCGCCATCACCTGTTTTTGCCTCTCTACTGGCAGGTCTTTCCCATGCGCCTACGCACATGCTGTTCGTTTTGTCATCTCACAAAACCCAAAACAAACAAATCAGCCCTTTCTTTACCCCCTTCCCCTGCAGCTTCCAGCCCATTTCTCTCCTTCCCTTTGTGCCAAAACTCCGAGCAGATTGTACCTGCTCCAGTTCCTCTTCTATCTCCTGAGCTCCCTCTAATCTAGCTTTCATCCTTGCCACTACACTAAAACTGCTTTTATTCAAATCACCGATGTCCTCCCTGTACACGAACTCTCGGTAGCATTTGACACAGTGGATAGTCCTTGAAACATTTTCTCTGCTTGGCCTCAGGACTCCGTATTGCCCTGATTTCTTTCTCTCTCTGGCCATTGTTTGCTCTCCTTCTCATCTCCAGCCTCCTCCCACTTACAGGCTCACGGCTCAGTGTACTTGGACTTCTCTTTTTATATACACTTGAAGCCTTGAAGTGTCATCCAGTAGCGTGGTTCTCTATGCCATTTACACACCGGTGATGTCTGAATGTACTCGTACTTCTAACCTGGACCTCTCCCGTGCACTCCAGACGCAAGTAGCCCAACATTCACGTCAACACCACAGGCCAATAGGCGTCTCCAGGCTTAATGTGCCTGAAACTAATCTTGATCTTCACCCAAAACCTCTCCCACCCAGATTTTGATGTAAGGTAACAATGACAACCCATTCTTCTAGCTGCCTAAGACAAAAATCTTGAAGTCGTCCCTGATTCATTTCTTTTAATCATACACAATTGGTTCTACTTTCAAATCTTCCTCAGAATCTGACTTTCTCACCACCTCCCCTGTTACGTCCTGGATCACTCGTGATATCCTGTCGACTGACTTCTGTGCAGGGTTCCTGCCCCAAACAAGAGCTGCAGTGATCTCACGAACGCTTACGTTAGATCTTACCACCTCCGTACTGAGCACTCTTCAGTGACTCTTCATATCACCCATGTGGAAACCACGTTCCTCACAACAACATGCAGCATCTCTCTGTCCCCTCGTATGCTCAGACCTCATCCACCCGGGGCGACGCTGCACACAGACCAGGCCGCGTTGGCCCCTCTGTGCCTTGAGGACACTGTGCGGTGTGCCTCCACCTGGGGCCTCTGTCCCGGCTCCCTGTGCTCGGCCTGCTCTCTCCAGAGAGTTCACCACCCACGGCTCCCTCCTCTTCGGGTCTTTGGTCACATGCCACCTTTTCAGTGAGGCCTTCCCTGACTTTCATATTTTAAAAATGGCAAACTACCCCCTACCTTTCATCGCTTCTCCTCTCTCCTTCCTGCTTTATCTTCTGCATAGCACTTGTACTGTTTAACATATTATTACTTTCGTAAGTTATTTTGTTTGCTTCCTGGGATAGAAGTTCTACAGAGGCAGGGAGAGATTTTTGCCTGCTTCGGTCAATGCTCTAGTCGCAGTTGCCTGGAATGGATGAATGAGTTGGGTGGTTAGCTGTGGAGGAACGTACCTGAGTCTGTGGGGCTCTGGGCTGGCTAGCCGCGGGTGTAGGAAGAGTAGCTGCAGCTGAGACACTGGCTGTCCTGCACCAACCAGCCGCTCCAAGTCCAACTGTTTTAGGGGGGAAAGTAGCTTAATCTTTATGACACTATAATTTTTTTATTTCTTAGTGAGTAAATATTTTTAAAGCACTTAGAACAGTGCCTGGCACATGGTAAGAGCTCTGTATTTATTAAATAAGCAATACATACTTTATTAAGCATTTTGTGATTTAAAAATATTGGCAGAATGTGAACCAAGACAAATAAACCTCAAGAGGTTCAGAGTGGCTTTAATTCTATTAATTATAGAGCCAGAATAGAGTCTGATGGCTTAAGAGAAAAAAATAGTGACTGTCACATGCCCTGTCAGTTCTGGGAAAAACAAAACTACCCAGTGTACTCAAAGGAATTATAGATACAGTGAGATTTATTAAATAAACTCTAAAGAATTGCTTTTGAACTTAAGTCCATAAAACATATGGCTATTGTCTTAGTCAGCTTGCTTTCTGTAACAAAGCACCATAAACTGGGTGACTTATCAAGAACAATTTATTTCTGACAATCTTGGAGGCTGGAAGTCTGAGACCAGAGTGCCAGCGTGGTCAAGTTCCGGTGAGAGCCCTTTTCTGGTCGCAGACTGCCGTCTTCTTCTACCTGCACAGGACAGGAAGGTTGCTGTGTCTCTGGCCTCTTAGAAGGGCACTAATTCCATTCATGAGGGCTCCCCCCATGACCTAATCACCTCAAAGGCCTCACTTCCAAATACCGTACATTGAGAGTAGGGTTTCCACCTACAGGGGTGGGCAGAAGTAGATTTATAGTTGTAATACAGATAAATACAATACTTAATAAATAATAATACAAGAATAAACTCTGTTTCGTGTACTCACAGCTATATTAATTTATTCCATGTCTGCCCTGATCTCTACCCCGGGTTTTTGCTCTCTGGACAGATGAAATGAGAGAGGGACCCAGGTACAGCCGGGGGCAAAAATGAAAATGGAACGCTGCAAGACTCAGTACCCTGACTACCAAGCTGCTCTTTCGAAAACACGAGCGGCCAGATCCCTGCTGCCAGGCAGCTCTGGGCAAAGTGGTCCAGAGGAATGTCCAGCCACATACTGGCATGGGAGAGCCCAGGCCCCTGTGTGATGCCCTGTGATGACATGCACCTAAACCCAAGCCTGCCCATGTTAACAGGTCTCACTTTAAATTAGAAAGAACACCAAAGATCAGCAGACAATTCAGGAAAGTATCTAAAGTGAAAATTGGAGACCACGCCAGGCTGGCACAGTGAATAAAAAAGAGGAACACAGAAAAACACAGGCATTCTAGAAAGCAGGAAAAAATTTTAAGAGTCTGTGTGTGTGTGTGTGTGTGTGTGTGTGTGTGTAGATATGGACATAGGTAAACATGATGTTAATAACCTGAGGAGAAATAGGTCTGTACTGAGAGGCAGTATGCAACTTGGTCTAGCTGATAAAGCACCCAGGCTCCACTGCATGGGATCGAGTCCTGGCTCTACTACTTCCTAACTATGCGATACTGGGCAAGTTACTTAACCTCTCTGTGCCTCAATGTCCTCATCTCTAAAAACGGGAGTGGTGAAGCTGTTTAGAAAAAAACACTACTCTTGGAAAATTACAAGTAGTATGGCAGAATTTTTTTTAATTCAATAGAAAATTTAAAATTAAAAGTTCAGAAAACTCTACAAAAGATGGAAAAGACAAAGAAATGGAAAAGAGAAACAATGCTAAATCTGAGAGGTCCAACAATCACAGCTTCAGAGAGAGAGAGAGACAGACAGACAGACCAAGGGAAAAAGAGAGGAAATTACGAGAGCGGGGAGCCAAACCCCCTTTAGAGACGAAGGACAAGCTCAGATTGAAAGCATCTACTTAGTGCCTGCACAATGGAGTGGGAAAACGGCCCAGTCTGGGGCATGTCACTGTGACACTTCCAGACACTCAAGACAGAGGGAGGATCCCAAAGGCTTCCAGAGAGCAGGAAAGCAGGCCACATAACAAAAGATCGCCACTCGAGTGGCAAAGGATATAATCGAGTTCTACGTGGACTTATTCTAGCAAGCCACTCTACTTCCAGGACATACATATTATTTGATTTAGATATATTTGTCACTTCAAAAAATAGTTCTTGTGTGTTAGGCAGAATGGGGGCTCAACTCTGCTCAGTGAATCCAAAAATCTCCTATCTGCCACTGTCCAGGAACATCTATTTCTCTTATCTTTAAACTAAAGGAAAGAATATTACATTTCCCCCTGCTCCAGTTCCCTCTCCCCTTGCTTCCTTTTCCTGTTCCTGTCCTTTGTTTCCTCTCCCCTTCCCCACTTTACCTTCTGAGCCCCACACTTGTGCTGTGTCTATTTCTGTCTCTTCTTCTCCCTTTCTCTTTCTCTCCACAGAAGTCTGTGTTTGTCTAATAATTGGCAGGAGAAATCTTTTTTTTTTTTTTGCTTTTGCCTTTTGCTTTTTAAGTGATGAATAGTTGGCGTTAGATCAAAGACAAGCCCTGTGGTTTTCTGCTGCTCCAAGAGGGCGGGGCAGCGGGCAGCCATCCCAGCTGCTGGTGACAGGCATGGGGAAGAGATACCACGCTCACAGGTCACCGTGTGTGTGTTCACGTGCGTATGTTTTTCAGGCCAACAGCAGACTGAAGCAGATCGAGAAGGAATATCTTCAGAAGCTTGCCAAGTCTTCTCAGGTAAGAGTATTCAAAGAAAAAAGCAAAACCAAAACAAACAAGAAACCTGTACATAAAAGCATTTGTATTCTAGAGTTACACTTAATTCTCTGCAGTTTCTCATGGTTCAGTATCATATTTTTGATGGGAAAATGGATGAATAATATATGCTTTTATTATATTTTGTTAACATTTTTTAATGGAGCC
Organism: Anoura caudifer; assembly: GCA_004027475.1. NCBI lineage: Eukaryota > Metazoa > Chordata > Mammalia > Chiroptera > Phyllostomidae > Anoura > Anoura caudifer. The sequence continues at coordinate 179,876 of PVKU01000169.1, forward strand.
ATTTGAACACACACTCACATGTTGTAAAACCAGCCTGTGCACTTGAACAAGCCCAGGCTGAGACACATTTCACAAGGGCGGGAGATGTACGCCTACGTTTGTGATGTGAGCAGCTTGATACCATCTGTGCTCTTTTGCAGCCTTCCATTTTGCTGCACCTAAAGACGGCTTAACAGCAGAATTCAAAATGACAAATATCTGCATTAAATTAGCAGCTCAAGTGTTGACTCCTTTTGGGAAAAGGAGGAATTGTAAGCCCCTACACTTGTATCTTGCTGTATGTTGTTCCTATTGCAGTTTTAGTATAAAAAGGCCAGTAACTGAATGCTTGTCTCTACTTGACACGATGCTCAGAGTGCTTCCTCTGCATCGGTTGTTACAATGGTACCCTGCAGTCTCATCTAAGGAATCCCAGGCATTCCTTAGTTGTATGAATAATTCTAAATAAATAAATGCTAATTTCCATTTTACAGATGGATAGATTAACCCGTTTAATTTTATGGGCATCGTAACAAATGACTTTTAAATCAACGTTTCTTAATATTTTGGCATGGATACAGTGATATATGGTAGTAGATTGAAATTTAAGTACCATTTTATGAGCTCCCACACAGTGGTAGTAACAACAATGCAACAACAAAACAATGATAAGATAGAGAATTTATGGGGCCCTAACCATATTGACTTGCTCCGTCTTCACCCATAATAGCTCTGAGGTTAGGAACTATCATTGTCCCCATTCTTCCAGGTGAGAAAACTAAGGCTCAGGAAGTCGAGGGCACACAGTTCGAAAGTGGCCAAGCCAGGACCCAACCTGGACCTGACTTTGGAATGGAAGCTCCCAACCTTGACTCCCATAGCCTGGCCCAACCCCTCACATTTTTAATATTGTAAAACTTTGGTGATAATGACCATGCAGTTCCTTAGACTGTGCGATGATTTTGAAAATGTGCATAGTTTATGTAATTTATATCCCATTAGGAATCAAAAAGTCTTCAAAGGAAGAATCCCTTGTTTGTGTTTGTGTTTATTTAAAAAGATGGTCATTGTCTTGACAGCCATTATTCCAGACCCTCCTTGAGGAAGAAACATGGGGAATGTCCTTTCCAATCCACTGAGAAAAGTTCTCATAGCCAAAAGCAATCATATTACTCCAAAAGTTAAAGTTTAAACTGAAACATGAAGAACGCCCAGCTGGCATGGCCTTCCATGCCGCTGCTTCCGCTCTATGTCGAATGGGGGAGGCCAACCAAAAGTGAGATGTAAGATAGCTCACACGCGTGCTTACACAATGAGAGTGTAAGCAGGAGCGTTTAAGTTTATCTAAAGGAAGTATAAAGAAGCCTGATTAGTTCATATTAAAGCAAATTAAATGTAAGATAGTGCAGAAGAAAGCCTAAGCTTTAGAGTCCAGCAGACCTGAACTTGAATACCAGCCCTACCACTCATGTGACCTTGAGCAAGTGACCTGCCCTCTCTGGAATTCAGTTTCCTCATTTATAAAGTGGGGGAGTAATACTTACCTCATAGGATAGTTTTAAGTATTAAGTAACACAATACCAAAAAAGTGCTTAGTACAGAGTCTAGTGCCTAGTGAAGCATTTAATAACTCTTAGCTCTTACAATAGTAGTATTAAAATTGCAATAGAGAATGGAAAGAAGGGAACAGAGAATGAGAAAGGTGTGGAAAAAGCAAAAAATTATTTTTAATTTGTGCATTTTGGGGTGTTTAAGGATTGATAAAAAATAATCTCCTTCCAAAATCTGAAGAGGTAAAGGGTTGCTAAATATTTTCTCAAGACGTGAAGATGGAGGAGGAGGAAAAACCAACTAGTACCAACTATCATATCCTATAGAACCGTCACTTCATGAATGAAAGGACAGTACAACGCCAGAACAGAGAAAAGTCTTAGAAAGGGCCTGATGGTAGGAAAAGGTAGTTCATCCTTCTCATCAAAGGCTCCTGCCTTTGGATCTTACATGGATGATGTTCTGTGTGCCCGCCCGTAAATATGAGAAGCACTGGTTGGCAATCCAGTCAGTTCAGAGAAACAGATGATTTAAAAATAAACATTATAAAACAGAACCAGGGGTTGAGTTTTTCTGTTTTCTAGTTTTAGTTGACTGGATTCTCTAATTCAATATCGAAGCTGAAGAGATTGCCAGGAGCAAAGTTGCTTAACTGTTTATTAAGTTTTTAAAAATCTTTCCAAAAAGGAGTAGTGAGATGAATGTATTAGTAATGAATGCGTTGGTACCCAGGAGATCATCAGTTAAATTTGGAAAATATTTTAAGTATTTTCCTCCCTTAAAGGAAGTTTCTTAATCTTTAAGATTTTATCAAGCTGTTAGGACTTAACAGACCATGCTCATCAAACCCGTGGCATGCCCAGGACTGTGCCCCCAAGATTCTCAACATTCTCTGGGACGGCAACGTTGGCATCCTCTCTGGGCCTGCTCCCAAATATCATTCCATCCGAATCACATATTTATTCTTTTGATCTTAATATTACATATTAACCTTGCCTTCTCTAGTTCAATGCAGTTTTCCCCACTCAACTGACTGACTTGGTGGCCATCTGTCAAAGAAAGAAATTGCCGTCTGCAGGGGTGCAGGTGGTTGTAGAGCAGACTGAAGCTGGGGTGCCAGCAGCCCACCCACTGCCGGGGGACCAGCCTCCCCACCGCCCCACAAGAGTGTGGGACATGTTTGTTCCCACACACTGGGTGCAGATTAGTGCCTGGGCACATTCCACGGGTCCCACATGCCCCAGCCTCCAGGTCCCTCTCCAGGGTGACAACCTAGAATGCAAACGGTGTCGTGGGGCCACTCTTCCCCTTATTTTATGAGGATCTACCATTTCACTGAACCTTCCCAAGCATGCCTTGTCTTATCTATTGTATTTTAAAGAAGAGCTTTATAAAAATCTCAAACTGTGCTGTTCTTTGAAAAACAGTAGAGTAAGTTAAAGATAAAAATCTTAACCTCTCCATTTAGAATCTTGTTATTTTTCAGACCTAATAAGACCACTAACATTTATGCAAAGTATAATTGCTTAACAATAATAATTAACTATTACAGCTTTCATGGGCTAAGTTGCTTACAGTATCAGCCCCAAATAGCTCTTCTCTTGCTCTCCAAAATATTTATTTTTAATACTCAACTGCAAATGTTCTAATCTACTTCTTTCTCTGAAGCTAATACAGTGTAAACATTTAGTTGAATGGTGGCATTTTGTTCTAAGTTTTTTTTAAAATATGACTCAACCAAAACTGGTGGGATTTGATTATAATTGTATAGATTAGTTTTCATTTTTTCTCAGAAACTTTTTATATTATTAGTCTGTGAAAGTCTAGATTACCTCAATATACTATTTCAGGTAATCTTTTTTAATTTACTGTGATTTATAATCCCATTCCTTACATATTTATCGAGTGCCAGTTATGTGCACTGAGCTAAGGTGAAGAGAGTCTGTTCTCTCATACTCTGTGTCTACAACCAAGTGAGTGTTATTCTTTACCTAAAACATATTAATCTGGTTAATATGATGATTTCTCAGTCTTAAAGTAAATCTAGAGTCAGTTTTTAAAAACTACAAATATTTTAGTTACGTCTCTATTTACATCTTATCATGTAGCAACCAATTTATCTGTTTATCCAAGGTGTTTCACCTGAAGTGTTTGATACTCTCCTGATACCATCCTCATAAGCTTTTAAATTAACTTTCTGCCCTGACTGGTGTGACTCAGTGGATTGAGTTGCCAGCCTGCAAACCCAAAGATCACCAGTTCAATTCCCAGTCACGGCACATGCCTGGGTTGCGGGCCGGGTCCCCAGATGGGGACGTACGGGAGGCAACTGATTGATGTATCTCTTGCAAATATCAATGTTTCTCTCCCTCTCTTCCCCTCTCCCTTCCCCTCTCTCTAAAATAAATAAACAAAACCCTTTAAAAATAAATTGATTAGCTTTCCAAAGGTAATCTTATTCTTTCCCCAAAAGAATCTCAATATTCTCTCAAAGAATGCAAGGTTTCATTTGCCACTCACAAGCAAGCTTGCTTTCTTCAGGACATCCTGGACTTTGCTAGTAGCTCCTCTCAAAACCTGCATTTATTTCTTTTTCATGTACTCTTGTCATAAATCTTCTAAAAGTGAGAGATCCCTCTTTTGTGCCCTTATGGTCATTTGAAGAACCTCCAGATATCTTTAGTCAGTTATAAAGCTAATCTAAATCTTACTGTTTTTTAAAGAAATGAAATTACTTTGTACTTTAAAAATATATTGCATGATTGTGGGGATGGATATATGACTATACATGTGATACGATTTCATAGAACTGACACACACACATACACACATCAAAAACACAATGAATACATTACAGAACTGAATTTACCACTTCTACGAAGTTGTGGTTTACTCAGCTTGGAACACTGCAATCAATAGTCATTGAAAGAGAGGTTCTTTTTGCTATTTGGCTGCATGTTCTTATGAAATACCAATCCTAAGTTTCATGTTGGACTAAGGAAATCTGGCTCTTTCTTATCTCTGGCTCCTCTTACTCTGTAAGTGGGAGTGAGTTGATTATGCTGTGCTTCAGTTTTTGACATTTACTGTAAAAATTTAACCTTCTCTGTTTCATAGATGCACTATGAGAATTAATGGAATTGAGGCCAGCACGGAAACATTTAATCTAAATTCAAAAACCAGATGAAAACATCTTCATTCTCAGTAAATGAATTCCTCCACTCACGGCAGGGGGTTCAAGTTTGCATTTAAAGATATGACCGGGCTGCTGTTACGTATTTTATCATTTATTTCATATATGTCTTAATATTTGATTAGTTCAAAGTCTAATTGTTAAACTTTGTTTACAGTGAGTTAGTTCCCTTCTGAAAGCATAAATACTCTTTATTTATTGTAAATGCGCTAGTGTTTCCATCACTAGTAATGACTAACATTTTTGTAGGACTTGGCTTCTGGAAGACTCCAGACATTTTCTCTCATTGCCGTGTAATGCCATAATCTAGTTTTGTCATTGAATAGTAGCTGGAAAAACTGAGTTTCAAGGAAGGAGACTAACTTGTCCAATGTTTCTCATCAACCAGCCCTCCTGCCATAGAACCAATAGAATTAGACTGTACCTCAGGACTATGGATCTTTCTTTTATTAGAAGAAACCACCATTTCCTGCTTTTAAAAAGCCATCACTGTTGAATTGGAAAGGAAGTGCATGCATCTGAACCAAAGCAAGAGCGATGCTGTCAGTCAGCACATTGCATTCCAATCCCGCGGCTGCCGGATTACTTTGAGAACTGGGAGGGCACCCGGTCACAGAACCAGTTCTCAAGGGTAGAGAATACTCCAGCAGGCTCTGAAATGACACTGTTTGGGCCAAAATAAACTTTTATGGATACATCAGCACTTAGGAAGAAAGCAGCCTGTTTGGAACTGTGTCCTCATAAACTTCTCTTCAATACTGAAACCTTGGTCACAGCAGGCTAGTGTGAGGGACGAATCAGTGCAGCAGTTGATCTGACTGCGTGGTTCCATCCTGCCTGTCTCCTTGGTTGGATGTCATCTTCAGCAGTGTAAAACATGTGATCTCTTTCTACGCCTTTGTTTCTCCGTTAGGAAAAGATGGGTGGTAATAATGCTTGCCTCTATCGGAACTTAAGGTGCCTAGCACAGTGCACAAACGTTAGTGAATACTCAAAAATTACTGCGTAGAATTAGGTAACTATGAAGAATGAACTCTGTTCATTATTTTCTTTGGCTATTACGGTTCAAAGTATTAGGAAAGGCAAAATTGCTTTTTTTATTCTAGTAAGTACATTTCTCAGTAAAATAAAATCTGACGCATTTCATATTTTTGAGATCACAGATGTTCTTTCTGTTGATGAGTAAACATTGTGGAATGTTATCGTGAAAATGTCTTCCAAATACATTTGGTTCAGCAGTTGCTCACCATTCACAGTTTTATTACAGTCTTTTATGGGGTGGGATGTCATGCATTAGAGTGCGTGATATGTTAATTGAAAATATTTAGCTTGTGGAATAGAGTTTCGCCAAACCCATTCTTCTGTTAAGCATAAATACATATGAAATAGACGCCTGTTGCCGAAGAATGTGAAGTTACAGCATGCTGTTTTCATTTTAGACCATAGCTGAGCTCCAGACAGCCATTTCCTCTCTCAGAGAGGAGAACAGCCGGCAGCAGCTAGCGGCCGAGAGGCGGCTGCAGGATGTTGCACAGAAGTTTGAAGATGAGAAGAAGCAGCTGATTAGAGATAATGACCGAGCAATCAAGGTAATCGGAAGACTTCAGTAACCAGTGGTACCAGCTGCTTCGGTGCAATTAAAAAGAGGGCCGAAATCCCAGCAGTGGGCAGAGCGCAGGTATCTGGCTCGTTCACAGAGCCTGCAGTAACTCCATTCACCGCCTCTACCTTTGATGTATCCAGTGACTCAGGCCCACTTCCCTCTCAGAGATCACATGCCATCATAAAGAGTCATTTTTGGCAAGCCCAGTCCATTCACAGTGAACAAATATTTGAAAAATACCTGGTCCTCTTTCTTGAAAACCACTTTGGAACTGTCTCTTGAAATTAGAATGACTCTTTCAGCCCAAGACTGCTGGCTAATAAATTCAGAAGTCAGCTTCCAATTTACTTTCTATTCTTTGCCCAAATCCTTTCATTATGTATTCTCATAATGAGAAATAACCTGTCTGAGGTTTGGAATGCCAACCATTCGCTGTTCTTTGACATTGTGCAGGGTGGGCGTGTTGCTGCTGAGAACCTAGGTTGTTTCCACATGGCTTCAGAGAATCACACTTTTAATAGCAACAGAAAATTCCCTGGACCCCGATTCTTGAGGTGATAGGCAGTTAGAGCTCAAAGTGGTTTTTTTCTTGGCTTCATGGTGAATATTACTGTAAGTGTCTACCTCCTACGGTGTTTAATCTGTGAGGATAAGCATCTGGAAACCTTTATAAATAAGATTTAAAAGAGAACAAAAAAAATTTTCAAAGAATTCCCAGCAAAGGATTATTTTTCAGTGATTTTGCTTTGTTATAACAATGCTTAAAGCATTTAGAATAATCATAAAAAGCAAAGAAAAATAAAAGAAACATTTGGGTTTTATCTCTGCCCTTTTCTGCCTAACCCCCATGTTGCCTTCTGTAGCCTATTGTAGGCAATCTGAATACTTTAGGGAAAAGTTAGTGTTCAAGTAAGTTGTGTATATATATAGCCTATAAGATTCATATGTGTATCCTTTAAGCCTGGACAACACTGAAAAGAATAAAAAACTGTAAGATATGGACAAAACCTTGGGGGCCATTACATCCAGCCTCCTCACTTCAGAGGAAAGGACTTATTTTGTTATTAATGAGATTTTTCCCTATATATTTCCATCTGTGAGTTCTTTCTTACCCCCTACATGTGATGTGAGACAAAAAGATGTTTCCTTTTTATATTCTGGTAGCTTAGAGAAATCGTTGAAGCCTTTCTCATGTATACATGCACAGGAAGTACTCATTGATCTGTGTAACTGTTTTTGCTTCACGTGGACTCAGTTGAATACTGTGTTTAAATTCTCTTAGTTATACAAAACTTTAATTTGAAGTGAGTTTCTTTTCCAGTGATGTCCAAATTCCAAGTGGTAAGTAATTTGTAAATTTTTTTATTTTTAAAATTATGTTTATTGATTATGCTGTTACAGTTGTCCCAACTTCTCTCCCTTTACCCCACTCCCTCAGGCCATTGCCGCACCGTTGTTCATGTCCTTGGGTCATGGATACAAGGTCTATGGCTACTCCCCTTCTGATACTGTACTTTACATCCCCAGGGCTGTTCTCTATCTACCTACTTGTACTTCTTAATCCCCTCACCTCTTCACTCATTTGCCAACACCCCCTCCCATCTGGCAACCATCAAAATGCTCTCCATACCCATGATTCTGCCTCTGTTCTTGTTTGCTTAGTATGTTCTTTAGCTTCAGTTGTTGTTATATGTGTATTTATTGCCATTTTATTGTTCATGGTTTTGATCTTCTTTTTCTTAAGTAAGTCCCTTTAAGATTTCATATAATAATGCTTTGGTGATGATGAACTCCTATATTTTTTTCTTATATGGGAAGCTCTTTATCTGCACTTCGTTCTAAATGATAGCTTTGCTGGGTATCTCGGCTGTAGGTCCCTGCTTTTCATGACTTTGAATATTTCTTGCCAGTCCCTTGTAGCCTGTGTCTTTTGAGAAATCAGCTGACAGTCTTATGAGGATGCCCCTGTAGGAAACTAACTGCTTTTCTCTTGCTGCTTTTAAGATTCCCTCTTTATCTTTAACCTTTGGCATTTTAATTATGATGTGTCTTAGGTGGGCCTCTTTGCATCCAACTTGTTTGTGACCATCTGTGTTTCCTGGACTTAAATGTGTATTTCCTTCAATAAATTAGGGACATTTTCTTTCGTTATTTTTTCGAATAGATTTCCAACTTCTTGCTCTTTCTCTTCCTTTTCCAGCAAATGTTGGAATGCTTGAAGTTGTCCCAAAGGCTGCTTACACTATATCCTTGGTTTTTTTTTTTTTTTGGATTCTTTTTTCTTCTTGTTCTGACTGGGTGTTTTTTGCTTCCTTATGTCCAAAATCATTCATTTGATTCTCTGCCTTATCCACTCTACTGTTGTTTCCCTGTAAATTGTTCTTTATTTCAATTAGTGTATCCTTTGTTTCTGACTGGGTCTTTTTTATGCTGTTGAGGTCCTCACTAAGTTCCTTGAGCATGTTTATAACAAGCGTTTTGAACTGTGTATCTGGTAGATTGCTTATCTCCATTTCATTTAGTTCTTTTTCTGGAGTTTTGATCTGTTCTTTCATTTTGGCCATGTTTCTTTGTCTCCTTATTTTGGCAGCCTCCCTGTGTTTGTTTCTATGTATTGGGTCGAGCTGCTATCACTCCCTGTCTTGGTAGCATGGCCTGATATAGCAGGTGTCCTGTAAGGTCCAGTGGCACAGCCTCACCCATCACTCAAGCTGGGTACTCGAGGTGCACCCTTCATGTGAGCTGAGTGCACCCTCCTCTTGTAATTGAGCCTTGATTGCTGTTGGTAGGTCAGTGGGAGGGATTTACCCAGGCCAGTCAGCCTCAAGGACTGGCTGTGACCATGTACCACCAACCTCCACCCTCCACAGAGGATTAGCTGTACAGGGGCAGGGTGGTGCTCCAACATGCCTATAGTTGTCCACTGGGTGTGTAGGCTCTGGGGTTTCCCCCATGGTGCAGGGCAAGATCAGCCCCCACCTGTGTTCTGCCTGGTGCCACCCTGCATGAGTTATAAAGCAATCCAAAATGTCTGCTACTTATGCTGGGCTTGGAAATTGCCAGGTAAAAACAAACTGTGAGTCTTGGCTCACTACTACTAGTGCTGGGCCTGGGACCACTGAGCAAGTACAAAGGCTAGGGGCTCACTGAGGCTGGCTGTTGCTTTGATAGGATTTAGGAAGAGTCAAGGCGAGCCATTCATATGGAAAAGTCATGGTTAACAGTTTGGGTGGGCCTGTAAATTGGGTGGTATGGAGTCTTGGGGGATCTTCAGGGCATGGCAAACAGTGTTAGCCAGGTTAGATTGATGGAGTCTCAGATATGGCACCCATCTGCCAGCTCTGTGGCTTTGTGGGAAGATGGCTCAGAAAGGGACAATGGCCTCTGCCCACCTTTCTATCTGAGAGAAAACTATTCCTCTCCTTTCCCCTGATACCAGACAATTCAGTTCCTCCCTGTAGGCCGCTGGTACCTTTCAAGCTGTTACCCCAGTTCTGTAGCTTAGAGAGAGTGAATCTGAATAAGTCCATGTGTTGGTTTTTTAAGAGGAACTGCTTGGGACTCCGGAAGTTTCTTCTACCAACTCAATCCCCACTGGTTTTTATAGCCAGAAGTTATGGGGACTTATCTTCCTGGCACTGGAAACCTAGGCTGGAATGCCTGGTGTGGGGCTGGTACTCTCACTCCCAAGTTATCCCTCCCAAATTTTTATCCACCACATGTGGATGTGAGACCAGCCTGTTCCATGTCTTCACCCCTCTTACCAGTTTGAATGGATGTGATTTCTTTACTTCCATAGTTGTCAGACTTCCATTCAACTAGATTTCTGTCAGTTCTGAGTGATGGTGGTTCTATTTTTTAGTTGTAATTTTAATGTGGTTGTGTGAAGAGGCAAGCCATATTTACCTATGCCACCATCTTGACCAGAAGTTCCAAATTTAAATAAATAATTGAATCCCAATATAAGCAGAAAAGGAAAACATAAACTCACTTCATAACAGCCTAGTTTTTAGTATTATTTCTGAAAGATTAAAAAAGTCTTGAAAGAGCCATGGCTGGTGTGGCTCAGTGGTTGAGTGCTGACCTGAGAATCAAAGGGTCACCGGTTCGATTCCTCGTCTAGGGCACATGCCTGGGTTGCAGGCCAGGTCCCCAGCAGGGGGCACGCACACGTTGATGTTTCTCTCCCTGCCTTCCCCTCTTTAAAAAATAAATAAAATCTTTTTTAAACAATTAATTAATTAAAAATCTTGAAAGAAATATAATTAATACAACTACCTATTTTTAATTATCAGTTTTTGTCATTTTAATTCATTTACCTGTTGAAAGGGGAAAATATCCTGTCCTAATTACCAACAAAGCATCAAATCATAAAGGCTGAATTTAAAAGATATATTAATAACCTCTAAAACATAGGTATCATAGGTCCCTGAAAATAATTAAAATTATACTGTAGATAAGATATTGTTCAATTTTGCTTAACTCAGAGTATGTATAAAGTCAATGACATTTTTGTTTTTACTAACCTACATAAGATAATTAATTCATTAGCATTCCGGCACGCTTTTTTTCAGGCTACGTCCCATAGAAATCGTAGTAGCACTAGCTGATATTTGGTCAACATGTACTATGTACTAGTCTCTCGGCCAAATATTTTCATTCATCTCATGTTTCATTATCTCCTTTAAGCCTTTATAGTAATCTTTACAAAAAAAAGGGTATTTCTATCATCTCCATCTTACAAATGGGAAAGCTGAGGCTCTGAGGTGTAAATAAGGAGCTCAAGGTCATGCTGCTTACCGGCAGAGCCAGGTTCAAGTCAAACTCTTTGTAACTTGAAAGCCTCAGGTATTAACTATTATTACACCCTAACTCGGTCTCCACAGTCTGTCTGTGAAAGTGAGTCAGTGACCCAGTGCATGAATGAACCTAGGTATCTTCACTCTAATTTTATGTCTGCCTGAATGATAGTAGCACTTTTGCAAAGGTTGTTTGATGTGGACATTCTAATTATATTTTACTGTCATATATACACACACACACACACACAACACACACACACAGATAGATGTAGATACTCAGAGAGAGACACAGTCACCATGAGGCTTATATTTTCTGAAACCAAATACACTTGTCTGCATATATGTTATAATAAGCTCATATGTGCCCAATATTCTGTAGCATCAAATAGTAGTGTACTTAAATATTAACATTAAATGGTTCTGTAAAAACAGTGCACATGCTCATTGTGTGAGGTACTTCACACCGTTTCTAAGTTGATGAGGAGCTGAGCTGTCAAGCTGGTGACCGAGGGCAGAGATGGAGAGTAAACCCAGCACTCCACCCAAGCTCCCAGTGATGTCTCCCTGGACAAACAGGCCTTTTGTTCAAGTAATTCTTTAGAGCAGTGATTTTTCAACCAGTGTGCCGCACATACAGTTTGCCAAAAGAATTTGTAGAACATGCAATACCTGCCTATTTAGTCAGGGGCACTGACCTCTTTTCCCTTAGATTGTCACCAAAAAAAAAAAAAAAAAGACAACAGCCCATACAACAATAGCTGTCCAGGATAAATGAATCCAAATTATACCTATTTTTGGCAGATTGGCAAAATATATATTTTTTGGTGTGCCATAGAATTTTAGAAGTTAGTTTATGTGTACCGTGCAATGAGAAAGGTGGAAAGTTGCTGCTCTAAAGAAAGACTGAGGTGTAAAGTGTCTACCAAAGCCCACTGAAAGGGCCACCAGTCTGGCGAAGGGTATAACTTGGTAAAACACCTCTGGAGGATAATTTGGCTGTGCCTCTCATTCCAAAATTGCCTAAGAAACATGCGTGGCCTTTGATGCATTTCTAGAATTTGCCCTAAGATGGCAATGAAAGAGTTGCACTGAGCTTTTACCAACCGAAAAGATGCTCACTCTAGCATTAATTCGTTTATCGAATGACTGTTTATTGTGCTTAGCATCCACCGTCCAGCATTCTCTGTCTCCTTTCTATACTTTATTTTTCACCATAGCTTGTACACTAAAAACTATGCAGCATTTGAAATGATGTTGGAGAAGGATAAATAAGGATATTGAAAATGTTCACAAGATAGTTTTCAACAATAATGCAATGTACAGAACATAATGTAATATGAGGTCATTTTTGCAAATCAAAGTACATATAAAGAGTAAAAGGACTGGAACCGTGTATCAAAATTTTACTGGTGGGTATCTCTAAGTGGTCAGATTTGTGGTAATTACCTTTTATCTTAGCACTATATGTTAAATTACAACATCACTTTTAGAATAAGAAACAATCAAAGTTGTTTGGTAAAAAAGGAAGTGCCACCAGCCCAAAGGAACCCAGCAGACATTAAGGGAAACGCGATAGCTGAAGCTAACAGCAGGCAGGAGCCTTGCTGTCTGAGGAACAGCAGATGAAGTGAGGTCTTTCACAGAACAGAGTTCCTGGAGTGCCAAAGAGCCATAGCAACAAATGCATTCGTACGAGTAATCTTTTATGCTGTCGTATACCCTAGCTTAAAAAATTGAGAGCAAAAAAATCTGAATCACTTACTCACTGCTTTAGCTCATCTCTTACCTTCAAAGTCAAGCTTCTAGAAAGAGCTCTCTGCTGCATAACAAACCACCCCAAAACTTGTTGGTTTAAAGCAGCCACTGTGTTATGGGCCCGTGATTCTTTGGATCAGAATTTCAGGCAGGGATAGGCTGGGTGGTTCTTCTGCTCAATGGATAGCATTGGCTGGGGCCCCTCATGGGATTCCATGCAGCAGGAAGCTTGGCTGGGGCTACAGCATCCAGGGTGGTGCAGGTTCTCTCCATGTGGCCTCGCTCTCTGGGCCGCCAGGTGTACTAAGTGGAAGCTGGTGTCTAAGGAGCCCATACTTCTCCTAAGGTGGTTCCACCACACTGTTGGTCAAGACAGGTCCTGGGGCCAGCCCAGAATCAAGGGCAGGGAAATAGCCACTACCTCTCAGGGGCGGTGTGGCGAAGATTGTAAGGCCACCTTAAACCTACCACCATCATCTGTGCTGAACGTCCAGTCTCCCTCTCCTATTCACTCCTCACCTGTGCAAAACAAGTACAAAGAAGAAAAGTGTCTGTGTATATCTACAGCACTCCTGCCGAGAATCAACATTGTTAACTTACATTGTGGCATATTTGCAAACATCTTTTTTTTTTAAAGAAAGTCTCAATTGTTTTTGTAAAAATGGATAGTGGCATATGCTTATAAAGATTTTAAAGTGCAGGGGGACAAAGATAAAAATATTTAAACTCATCTCAAATCCCGTCACCTAGAAAGCACCATCATAGCAGCAAGGCAAGCATCATTTCAGATATCTTACTACGAATAAGGAAAAAAGATAGGGAAAGCCAGATGAAGTTATGAAATGAGGTAATACTCTAGGTTCTACATTTTTGTTTAGCTTAGAAATATCATTTAAGTTAATTTTATTTAAACTCACCTGATGAAGAAGCTAGAGTAAAACAGAAGGAACTGTTGGACTTTTGGAGAGAATTTGATTTGGGGCTGAAACATTAATATGCTTGGACACCCCCCATCACCTCTGCTCCCCACCTTCTGCCTGGGGTAGTATTATTATTTGTACACCACCCAGATTTATGATGTTCATAATTTGTCTTTAGTCGTAACCTGCAGCTCATACCCATGCTATCTTACCACCTGGCCTTTTACCACAGCACCTCCATGCGCAAAGTTTTTACTTTGACTGACTTCTTAATTGGCTGGATTTCATGGTCCAGTAGTTTCTGTAAGACTTATGGTACTATTTTCCCCGAGCTTTTTCTTGCCTAAGAATATCTGCCAACCAGCCTTTAAGTTTGAGTGACACGCTAGATGGGCACAATATTCCTGCTCACATTTCTTCCCCCTCGAACTGTAAACACTGCTCACCTAGCATTGCATGTTGCCTCGGAGGAGGCTGGGCAAAACTGAGTCCCCCCCCCCCCATGTAAAACTTTTGCTTTTTCTGAGGGGTTCCTGAAGAAGTCATTCTTGTGTAGTTTAATAGATGAACCAAAATGAATTCTTTAATTAACCAGATACCTCTATAAACATCAGTATCAGATGTTTCCAAAGCATAATGATTGTCTCCTCACTGTCAGTGAAATGCATTCCTAGTGTCTCTGCGTTTCTTCTAACCTGCAGGAAGAGGACGCAGAGCTGGAGGTGCGTGGGCAGCCTGGTGGGGCTGACTGTTCTCTGTGTTTCAGGGCTCACTCTCAATGGGGCAGGGCATCTTGAATCCATCCCTTTTGTATTGTGTCTGCCTTACTCTGTCTACCCTGTTTCTGTGCTTCAGTGCATTTGTGTTAGTTTTTGGTGGTGTTTATTTCACTTCATTTGGTGTTGGCAGAGGGAAATTCAATCTACTGTCTGATCTCAGAAGCCTCTTTGACTCCTCCCTAACATGTAACAAGAACCTGTGTTAGTCAGCTGTTAGCACAATAATGCTCCATGAGGAACAATCCCCCAAATGCAGTGACTTAGAACAGACATTCATTTTTCCCGCAGTACGTCTGCAGATCACTGGCGTGGCCCAGGTACAGGCTGTGACTGCTGGGTGTGACTCCAGGCTTCAGACTGGGTGCAGGCCTGCTGTCCACATCCGCACAGTCTCTTTGGGTGCATAGCTGTCTGAGCTCCCCTCATGGTGGGTGGCAGGGATACGAAAGGAAGGGCAGGGAGGTGATATGACCACGCTAGTGAGAGACCGGGACTGCCTGGGAACAATGATTGTGTGTGCCAGGTAAGCAGTCCCTGAAGCTCCCATAGCTCCCAGCCTGCTTCCCTAGTCCACCTGCCATTCAAAAACCCTCCTCCCATTCCCATACCCCGTCTGCCCTTCCTCCTTTGAACACTTAAGTGTTGGTGTTACTCAGGGCCTCTCCTGTTTTCCCATGTGCGCTACCCCTCAACAGTCCTACCCCCTCATGCGAATGTTCATGCAAATAGATTTTGAATTTTCACCTCCACCCAGATGCTTTTTCTGAGCTCTCCATCCGCAGTTCTAACTACTGCTGTACATTTTCACTTGTCTAGTCCAGAGACTGCTCATGCTAGACATACCTGAATTTATTTCCTTCCCTCCCTTCCCTTACCCCAACCTGTTCTTTATCTTATATTGATTTTCTGAATTAAAGCCATCCACCCAGTCACTCATGCCAGATTCTGGAAGTCCCTTGAATGAATTCTTCCCCTCCCTCACCTCTCTTAGGTCAGTTCCTAGAACTAATGCCTAAATATCTCCAAACTCAAACCCAGGTCATCATCTTCGCCCTTGCCCATTGCTGCCCCTGCAATGTAGGATCACTCAGTTGTTCAGCCCTCTTAGATCTGTCACACAGTTGATAAACTGACCTTTCTAAAACAAATATGAGCATATGATTTACTTAAAATCCATCACTGGCTTTCCATTGGCTACAGGATAGTTTATGTTGTCAATACAGCATACGAAACACTTTGGGATCTAAGCCAGCGGTTATTAAGGCGCTGTCCTCAGACTCCTGTGGGTCTCTGACACCTTTTCAGGTGTCAAATTACTTTCATAATGACACCAAGATGTCACTTGACTTTTGTACTGTTTTCACATTTGCACTGACAGGTGGGTACAATTGTGGGGGTTTCAGCACACAGCAGGCATGGACACTAAACTCTGCCGGCCATTGTTTTCCTCACCGTCACATGGGCGTGCTTTTTAAAAAGGAAGCGAGGCAGTGTGCTGATTTTATTAAATTTCAACGCTGGAGAAGGTTTCTTTCTCGTGTTAGCAGGAAGTACACACAGGGTCCCTTGCCGCACCCGAGGTAGGCTGGCATCTCACTGACGCGGTCGAGCGTTTGGTTGTGAGCTGCTCTCCTTCCCTTGGAAAGAACGACTGGCGGGCAGACTCTGCTGGGTCAGGTGTGAGTATCTGGCCTAATTTTTCCTGAAAATGAAGAAAACGAGCCTGACACTTCCAGGACAACAAGTGCATTGTTGCTAGTGATAAAACTTGAGCTTTTAAGCAAAAATTAGAAATTTGGAAAACGGGCCATCTCTGTAAGCTTGACAGCTCCCCACAACTTCAAGGCTTCTCTGGTGAGATCGGTGGTATTACTAAGGATGTGAATAGGAAGAAACGGGGAAGAATACCAGAAGTGTATCAACATTGGGAAGATTCATGTAATTCAGTGAACCAGTGTTTTCCAAATGACCAGTGCCTAATGTTACAAAATCATGCATGGGCAGATCCATTCAAACTGCCGAAGATCCCGATGGATTTTGATGTAATGGCATGCAGACTTCACAATAGAGCTTCAGATTCCACACTGCACCTAACTTTTAGGAAACTACCGCTTGCCGGGGTTTGATGTAGTCACAAGGAGTATTCACAATCATCTGAAAAGGCTGCTAAAATATTCCTCCCTTTTCCAATTACTTATCTACGTGAGAATAGATTGTCTCCTACACTTCAGCCAGAGCAACATACTGTAAGAGATTGCAGAAGCCGATCTGAGAATTCAGCTGCCTTCTATTAAGCTGGGCATTACAAAGACTTACAAAAATATAAAACATAGCCACTCTTCTCATTCATTTTTCTGCTTTTGAAAATAGTTTATTTTGTTAAAAATATATCTATATTCACACATATGGGTTTATTACTGTAATGTCATCTTCTCTGTGACAGGTCATAGTGAGACGCTCGGGCCAGCTCTGTTCATTCCTCTGGTAAAGTTTTCCCCTCACACGATGCTTCTTCGCAGTCCCTCATTCAGAAGCTCGGGGTTGCCTGCGTTGTGTGAGTCAGAATCTGCAGGGTCTAGGACAGTGACACGGTGCTTGTACTTTGTCCCCAGTGGGGTCCGGGACAACATCAGGTACCCAAACACACGAACACAGAGAAATGCATGACTATCCCCAATAAATGGGGCAAATGGAGACTATAAACACCCTCACAACATCAGTCAGGTTTCGTTTCCTCACAAGTTAAAAGCAGCCATTCAGAAATTACTTGTAGTTTTCAGGGGATTTTGGATTGCAGATAGGAGGCCATGAACTGTGTTTTGGTTAATTCTCTCTCTCACCAACTAGACTCAAAGCTTCTTGAGAGCAAGCACTTAGCACAACATGCGGCTCAATGGAAGTGCTGTAACTAACCATGTGGAATAAATGAATGATGTCCCTCATAACGCAAGGCTCTGAGAACTAATAATGTCACTTCATGATCATGTCATTTGATCGGTGGCAACAAGCTCGTATATCTTTTGTGATGGTATAGAAGATATGCAAAAAAGAACGAAGATCTTAGGTAACAGTGATATATTTTGCCTGGTTAGGCAGCCTCTAATAGAATGCCCTCCACCTGGTATATGTTATCCGAGAGCATATTTTGTGTGCTCCAGGGGAGGGCCCCCAAAGTCTGTACACTGAAGCCAAGTTACCTAAATGTTCGTTAGCACTATCCTCTCAATTCACAGAAGTTCACGGGGGGAAACTGCCAGAACTAGTTCTATGGAAAGACAGTGGAACATTCTTCTGGCACCACCGCACCGCCAGGGCTAAGCCCTTTCTTTGAAGCTAGAGTATTGAAAGTTCCTCACTGTGAAGCCAGATGTCCAGGCAGAGATTTCATATCAAGGAGAAGTGTTGTAAAATTTTTGCTTGCAGGCATAGAAAAGAGGTTTGAAAGCATTGATGCTTCTCTCCCTTGGCCACTGACTGGAGTTCACAAGAAAAGGTCGGCTGCCAGTAGGACATCTAGAAATCTGGTCTGTGTTACCAAAGGGCTTGGGGGGTGGGGAGAATATTTCATAACATTGGGCAATTCTCACTGTGCTAAAAGCTTACAGGAATCCATTTCCCAAAGAAAAAAAAGACGAGCCCCATTGTGGGGTTTTGGGAGCGTTGAGAAACAGAAGCCTCAGCACCCTGCGTTGAACGGCTTTGTTTGGGACCTGTTCATTATTTAGTTCTGTCTCCCCTGCACGCACCTCCTCGGGGTGCAGAGGGAAGTGGCATTTTCTTTGTGCCCTCCTGAATTAGAATGAATCATGCTAAGAATAGAAATGTATTTTCCATCCCACCCAGGAAGGCTTGCCTGCTCACTCAGAAAGGAAGGCAGAACCATTCAATCATAGCAGCATAAAGCGTAAGTGCCATTTTCCAGGAAGAATGCTCTGGGAGATAAGTTTGGGGACAGTGTGGCAGTGAATTATGGTCTCGCTTCCTAGAACAAGGAGAAGCAAAAACAATAAGTGAGCAGAGAAAAGAATGAACAAATTATTTTACCCTTCCTCCAGTTCTACTCTCCGGCAAATTTTTATTTTATTTAAAGACTAGTTGAACATGAATTGTTCAGTGGACAAAATCCTTCAGGCACTATTAAAAATAGTTTTAGCCTCTGGAACACTGCATTGTACATACCAAGGAATCATTGGGGTTTGATAAGTAAATGCATGAATGACTGAGACGGTGATTGAGAGAGTCCAGGTGAAAACATTCTCCTTCACAATGTCTAGGTGAACTTACTCTTTAGCAGTCATGAAGTGACTGTATGTGGTTAATATTATTATTTTACATGGTCAAAATATCCATTGCTTTGGTTAATCAAATATTGGAATACATAGGCATCTTTAGTTTTTTAATATTTATAAAATTAGCAAATAACTATTTGGAAATATTTTAATGTTTAATAATTATGAACCATGTAAGAAACCATCTCAAAGTCAATATGATGAACATAATGAGCACTGATATGTATAACTGTAAGCCTCAACAACCAAAATTACTGAATGATTACTATGTCTATACATAAGTATACTTACATATAATTATATGTATTTACATACATGTGTATATTCAGAAGCACTGGGTTATATAGAGTCATAATTGTTAAAAGATTTGATAATAATTTAATATATTATATAAAATAATTTTCTTTTAAAACATGTTTATTTAAGAGAGAGGAGGAGGGAGGGAGAAAGAGAGGTACAGAAACATTGATCTGAGAGAGAAACATCAATCAGTTGCCTCTCACACGTGCCCCAGGCATGTGCCCTGACTGGGAATCGAACCAGTGACCTTTTGGTTCACAGGCCGACACTTGAGCCACTGAGCCACACCAGCTAGTGCTATATTAAAATAATTTTCTGATGTCTTGATTTAATTGGCTGCTTTCCCATTCTCTCTGGCAGAAGCTGGGTTTCTGCTCAATCTCTGGGGATTCTTGACCAGCCTCTCTTTCACCATTTATCAGTGTTGAAGTTCATGTGTCTTCCCTTTAACTATCATGATATTATCTCTTGCTTCTTGGGATTTATTTCTAAAGAATTCAGTACTTTGCTCTTGTCTTCTTATATCCCATCCCCCAACTTCAGCACTGGGGACCACAACACCCGGTAGAGTGCTCGCCGCAGCCTGTGCTGGCTTGAGTGAGCTGCCTGTCACGTTGTCAGAGACTCGGCCAGCTGGAGTATGCACCGTGGAAATCAGTGCACGCTGCGACAGGTGTTTTTTGAGAGCCAGTTATTAAACACTTACCGCCTGCCACTGCTACAATAGCCTCCCTTGCTCCACTTTCTTGATGAAACTGATGTTCAGCTCTAATGCCCAGGGTCATGGTGATGGTCACCCTCCCCAACATAAGGGGTGTGTTGGCAGACAGGTGGGTGAGTGGCATCCCATTATTCCTCTTGCTACTCTTTCTAGCTACCGACCAGTCACTTGCTCTGCTTTTTCTGATATGTCTGTGATTCAGCTTTTCCAAATATTCCCTTTTCTAATCCCCCTGTAATACAGAAAGGTGGCAAAGAAACCTATTACCTTTTCTTTAAATTCAGTGGCGTTTCCCTACCTCTAATCCTTCTCTCACTCCATGCAACATTGGACTGTATTGACCAAGTTTTCTTTCTGTCATGGGGTTTAGCAAACTTTTTCTGGTAAAGGGTTGAATGGTAATATTTTAGTCTTTGTGGGCTATACAGTCTCTGCAGGCCCGCAATTGCTCAGCTCTTGGAAACAGCTTTAGACTATATGTCAAAAGTGGGTGTGGATGCATTTCAATAAAACTTTATTTACAAAAATGGCTAGGTTCCAAATTTGGCCTGTTGGCTATAGTTTGCTTACTCCTGCTCTAGAAACTCACTCTTCTCTTGGTTTATATGATCTCCTCTGCCGGTCTCTCTTCCCCGTCGTGGGTGTTCCTCAAGTCTGCATCCTGGGCTTTGCTTCTCCTTTTCCCTTCCGTGGTGAGCTCATCTCCTCAGTAACTTCAGCTTTCACTTCCATAGAGATGATTCCCAGAAGCCTCAGCCTAATTCCCGGTTGGGTCCTATATCTCACCCTGCCTATAAATCTTCTTTAGGAGGACTCACTGCTATTTCAAACTCAGTGACTACAACATTGAATTATCATCTTCCCCGTCCAAATTGGCTCTTCTTTGCAATCTCTCCAGGTTACCCCCGTCTATCTGTTTCCTGTTAGAAACTTTGGGCTCATCTTTGTCCTCTCTTTTCCTCCATCCCAGCTTATCTCAAGTTGAACAGAGTCTTCGGATGTATTTCTTATTCCTCTGATATGACCCTACGCAGAGCCCTTCTCAACTTGCCGTTGATTGAAAACAGCCTCTGTTCAGCAGACGGCTCTGCCAAGTCTTTCAGCTCCAGGCCAGTGTGAAGAGCTCTGCCGGAGAAATCTTAAATCACTGATTTGCCTGCTTTAGAAAGAGTGCTTAGAAATCAATACGAAAAGACTAACGAGCAGTGGACAAAAGGAGCAGAGTATGCACACAGAATTCACAGACAAAAAGTAATACCCAGCAAATGTGTAAAAAGTATGCTGATTCTCATTCACAATCAAAGAAATGTAGATCAGCACTCCAAAGCGTAGAAGGGTCTGGCTGCCACATGATGGGCGTAAATTTTGAATTTGAAAAACTACCCAATGATGCACTGTGGCCAGGGGTTTAAATCAGTGCACCCTCTTTGGAGGGCAGTGTGGAGGTATCTACTACCATGTTAAATGCTCAGAACCTTTGGCCCAGTAGTCCCACTGACAGGAATTGATATACTTGCAAGGGTATGCAATATCCTTTTGAGCAAAAAGCCAGGGAAGAGAATAAATTATGGTACATTCATACAGTGGAATATTATAAGGGCATTTTACTAGAATGATGTAGACCTCTGTGAAAATAAGACAAGATCACCAATACATTTGTAAGTGAAAACAAGGCAGAATACCATACATTTTAAATTGCCTCAAAGGGGTCTCAAAAATGAGTAACTGGTTATTTTAGGGAACTAAGACTTTGATTTTCTTCACTTTATATCTTGTGGTATTTTAATTTCTCAATATGTCATATTACCAAATTGAATTTAAAGGATCGCTTATCACAACAAGATGAAGTTCTCCTGCCTGGCTTAACGAGGCCCATGCAGATTGTTCAGCATTCAGTGTAGTCCAGCTGGCCTCTCACTGTCCGCAGTGCAAGCCCGTGCCCACCCATGCCCGCCCCTCCCTTCCCTTGTGCCGTGTACCTCCCTCTGTCCCACGGCTATTTGTCCATTCCTCAGTTGGCAAGGACCAGCAATCCCAACTCAAGGCCCTCCTTACTTCCTTCTTACCTCCTCCTGAGTTCTGACTGCCCAGTCCATGGGACCTCTTTCTCTCTCTCTCTTTTTTTTTTTTTTAAGATTTTATTTATTTATTTTTAAAGAGAGGGGAAGGGAGGGAGACAGCAAGAAACATCAGTGTGCGGTTGCCTCTCGTGTGCCCCGCACTGGTAACCTGGCCTGCAATCCAGGCATGTGCCCTGACTGGGAATGGAACCAGCTACCCTTTGGTTTGCAGGCCCATGCTCAGTTCATTGAGCTACACCAGCCGGGGCCTGGGACCTCTTTCTTTTATGAAGTTCTATTATTAATGCTTAGTGATTCTCTCTGTGTTTTATGTCTCATACTTTGGGTTTCTGCATAGCACCCAGAGTATTGGGCACCCAAAAATAAGGACATATTTGTTGTTTAAAAAAAAACCCTCTAGTCATTAAATGCTAAATTTTATGTCTATTACTGTTTTTTGTTAAGGCAGCTTTAAACACATTAGCACCAACCTTGCAGCTAAAAGAAGTAGGGATTCCCATACACACACACGCACACAATCTGCAGTTAAATAGCTAAGGCTTTGGGTCAGCAACTCCTCTTTTAAGATGCAGGCATCCTTGACATGTTAACATTTTCTAGTACTTGGAGTAACTCACATTCTACTGAGATTTTCTTCCTAACGATTAGATGTGCACCTCACTGTAAGGACTAGGAAGTAGTACCTGGAGGGGGAAAGGAGAAGAGAGCTTGAGGGCAATTTAGGAACCTAGGGTGGCAGCCTGCAGGCGTGAATGGTAGTGGCGGAGGGGAGGGGCTGGCTGGACTGGGGTGGGTGGGGGGTGCTGGAGCAGGGTGGCCTGTGGGTGGACTTGGCCTCAGATCATCTTTGTTGCTACCTAAGTTTCACACCTGACTTCATAAGTATTTCTGACTAAGTCTTATATGATCCTGTGTTTACATGTAGAAGTTGAGATTATATCATTAAAAAAGGAAAGGGAATATATGTGTGTATGGGTGTGTGTTTATGTGTGTGTATATATATTTTTCCAAAAAAGATAGAATTCATATACATATGTACATACATACATGTGTATTTTCTAATAGTTATTGTACATTGTTAGTGAGAGGAAAAGTGAAGCTATGAATGAGCAGTTGTATTATCATAACTGATTCTGCATAACTGTGCCTTATAAATCATGAAAAGTTTTGATCTGGGCCTAGCTCATTGTGCTTTACATTTATATAGTGTTATTTTTAGGGGATTTGTTGCATAAAGAAATATATAATGAGAGAATTAATCAGTACAGCTTGACACAATTTCTAAGGAACTAAATCAAAATCAGTAAGCTGATAAAAGAAACCCAGTTTTATCCATGTATTGGGTTTTCCAAATGTATGTAATTGGAACAAAATACCGTGATGCTGTCTGCCATGCCATCGGAGAAGACCAAAATGTTATTTCCAGGGTTGTCAATAGGAGGCTATCGTGATCACAGCAGCAGTAGCAGCAGATGAAACTAAAGATTTGGAGCGAAAGGGATCTGGGGTGGTTGGTGGGTTACAGGAATGCTTTAATGTTGGAAGCGCAGAGGAAAAAGTGGAATTAAAAACAAAGAACCAGCCCCCATTTCTTTCAAGAGAGATAGAACCATTTGCTTTTATGTCTCTGTCACTTGCTCCAGGATTCTTCATAAAGCCCTCTAACCACTTAAATAAATATTCATATGGCTGTTCAACATCTCATTAATAAAACAAGATTTGGTGGTAAAATATTTCAGAGTAACACATGATTTGCATCTCACCCTTGTTTAACTTTAAATCTCAAGCAATTAATAAATTAGACTCGAGAGCTTTTTAAGAGGCAACAGCTTACACGCACCACAAATTGCATTATTTTTATGTGTAAATAATGATGAAAGGAGAGATTGTTCCTTTGATGTCTATAAACTACACGGTAAAATATGCAGAAAACATTCTTGAGTTCAGTTGGAGCCAAAACAAATAGACTAGTTCATAAAACAAAGCAGCAGCATTCTCAGAAACAAGCATTTTTTTTTTCTTTTCTTCCCAATTGCTCTTTTTCATCTTATGTTCTTGCCATTCCTAGCGGCAGAGTCATTCCAAATCCGAAAGTGGAGCTAGCCTGCCTTTTCTCATCCAGAGCACTGGGTTCTTCTCGGGTTCCTCCCCATAAACTCACCTCCCGCACAGACAAGACCTCCACGGGGCTGCCAGCTTTTGTGCAGTGAATCATTTTTGTCACTAGTATGTCATTGTTGCTTAAAAGCTAATTATTTCATGTTTTAACAAATATCAGTGTGCCTTGGAGGGATATCTCTACTTCTCTATTTTCCAAGCTGGCTTATCTAATTTTTATTTTATTTTTAAATTGTATCTGCAAATTCTTATTTACAGTGTCTCTAAGTTTGGCCTAATTTTTTCGTTGGCATAGGTGATAAATAGTACCTCCTTGTCAGTTCCTGTGCACTGCGGAAAGGATACAGGAACACTTTGGGCTCCTGTTAGAACACAAAACATGTTTGTTGTTAACAACGCAAGGTGGTTTATGTTCTCCAGCTGGCTGTACTTGTGTCCTTTGAATGCGCTGTATCGTCTTAGATTGACTGCTAGGTAGATCTGCTTGTTTGAAGAGGACAAAGATGGATGCTCCATCTGAAATCCCTCCCAGCCTAGACCTTATGCTTCCACATGATCACCTTTGCTGTGGCCCATTTCAGCCTTGCTGGCAAGTCTGCCATTTTGCTTGGCCTAATGTTTCTTCATTAAAACTGACCCTGAGCTCTGAGCACTTCAAACAACCAGCCTGTCTATGCGTTCCTGTACCACCCTTCCTCTAGCTGGGTTTTTATTCTGGGTTCTCTTCTTGATGGCAATTTTACACTCGAGGTCACTGTCTCTGTGTTCTCAAACATTATATTCTCATCCATCCTTCCTTTATTCTTAACAAAGTTTAATGAGCAGAGTATTAAATATAGTGCATTCATGTGAATCTATTTCATTTTAAACAAGCTAAAATCATAGTCCCATGTTCTTTCATTGATTAACAGGATCTTAAAGCTGAAAAGACTCTAAGAGAATTAGGTCCGCTGACCTCCCATCCTCCCCATCCTTGCCGCCCCTTCACCGACACACTTCCTGAGCCCACCAGAGTAGAAGTGCCTGGTCCTGGTCACGTGGCTGTTGGCAGCACCAAGCCTCCAAGCCCAAGACCTCCAAGTCAGGTCTTCCCCTCACACTCCGTGCATTCAAATACACATGAAAATGGAGATACTGTTTTTACTTTAAACTATATGTGAGCTGCTACAGTCTTTTATGGTTCCTTGGACTCAAACCCACTTCCTTTCGCTTTTAAAGAGGGGCTCGGCAAAGCCGTTTCCCATTTGGACTTTAAGAAATGTCTCCTTTAGTAGTTCGCATTGTTGCTTGCTCTCATTTTATTATTATTACTATCATCACCACTATTAGTCCTTGGAAACAGAATGTTCAAGGCCAATTCTGAAAAGAGGTCATGATTTGAAAAGCAACTTTCTAAACACTTTACTTAATTTACAGAGCATTCCAAAGAAAGGGCATGTTAGTGATAAATAACAATCTCTTGCAGCCTCAGACGTGGGGGTTCAGCAGGCACACTTGTGCCAAGATTGATTTGTGAGGAGACTGAGGAATGTGTTTTGCAAGAAGAAACCAACTATTTGAAACCACATTTAGTTCCGATGCCTTTATTTCTGTGAAGACACCCAGGGGGTCAGTGCAGCAGCGTTCTTTGTTTCGGGAAGGACACCAGCACAGTGGAACAAAGATGGCAGAATCTCTGTTATTTTGAGTAATTTTTCAACCATTGCCAAACTATGAAGTGTTATGGGAAGCCCAGTATTTTTAAAGTTGCCACCATTTCATTTTGCCAAGGCGGAAAATGTCCTTTTACATTACCTCCCATGTTTTGCATGAAAGAGATACAGAGCACTTCCTGGGTTGGGTTCTGGAGTCAGACTGCCTGGGTTCAAGTCCCGGCTCCACCACGTAGAAACCCCGGGACCTCAAACAAGTCACTTAACCTCTCTGTGCCTCAGTTCCCTCATTTCAAAAACTGGAAGTAATAATGGAACATGTAGGTATCGCTGTGAGATTTAATGAATTAATGCTTGAAAAGCGTTTGGAATAGTGTCTTCTACTTAAGTCCTTCATATACATTATTGTTAATAGACCCTATCCAATGAAAGCTTGAGATATGTTCAAATAGAACTCACATTAAATAAACCTCTCTAGTCTCTTCTAGTTACTGTCTATATTCCACTCCTACTGGTTTCTTGTTACTTCACAGTCCGACTCTGGCCCTGTCAGAAACTGCACAGAAAGAGCTCTCTGGGCTGATAGTGGTATCCTTGTGGCTAAATCCACTGGAAACGCCATCTTTGTCTGCTTGACTCCCACACAGCATCTGACTCAGTGGAAGGCAGGTCCCTCCCAGGCTCATCTATGGGCCCGTCTTTGCCTGTTTTACCCTCAAGCCCTGTTGTTCCTCCAGGGACTGCTGGCTTTCTTCCCTCCTTAGGTGGGGCGATATCATGCAGGCAGTCTCATCCACCTCCATTCTGACAACTGGCAACTTTCTCTCTCTAGCCCAGATCTCCCAGCTCTTACTGCATCCCAGATCTTTCTGGAAGCTTCCTGAATATCTACACAGATCTTGGCATGCCCTCCAGAAACCAGAAAGTTACCATGTCCAAAATTGAAGTTATCTGAAATCTTGCACCTGTTTCTTCTCCTGTGTTCCCAAATGCAGCCAATGGCAGTCTTCACCCACCTGACCAACAAGAACCCTGGGCTCGTGCTTGCTTTCTGACTTCCTGTCATGTCCCACAGAGAGCTAGTCACCTGGTTCTGATCCTCACATTGGCTCTTCTCTGCATCCACACGGCCCTTTCCCTGGTGCAGGGATGCACCAGCCCTCTCCAATTCTGCACTGGCTCCCGCCCCCAGGGTTGCCCCCCCATCCCTTCTATGCCCCAACCTCGGAGTGACCTTTACTTCATCGGATCCCCGTGGGCCTGAAGATGCAACCCAGATGTTCTTAACAAGGTCTGTGAGTCTCCATGACCACCAGGCCAGTCTCAGACATCTCTCATCTCTTCCCTCCTCCCAGCCCACACTCCCTTTGTTACTCATCTTCACTCTTCACCTGTGACAAGCCTGCTGTCATCTCCAGCTCTTGCCCCTTCCCCTGTCCAGCTCCTGCTGAGCTTCCAGGTCTCTTCTTGGATGTCTCTGTCCCTAGGAAGACCTCCTTGGCCATTCCAGCTTCCCAGGGCTGGCTGATGTTCCATCCTTTTTGATCCTCTCATGTCCTCTGATTCTCCCGCTAGAACATGGACACATGTGACATAGTGATTGCTGTTACCATCTGCACCTCCTCCTGGCCACTAAGCTCTATGAGGACAGGGCCACTCCCTGCGAGCCCCAGAGCCACGCCCCTGCATGAGATGTCGTGGCCACTCAGTTGGTTTTTGGGCTCGCCACGTTGGTTCATGCCACATAAACCCAATCCTAGTGACAACCTTTGTGTGGACTGTGTAAAGCAATAAAAATATAGTTCCTCTTAGAAAGCACTTTCTTTTTTATATGATACGATTTTTTTATATATGGTAGCATATATCCAGAGAAAACGATTTAACTTATTAAGCTTCCAAAAACCCCATCCTCTCTGTTGTAACCTCCCCACTCCCCTTTCTTCCCTTTTCTCCCCATGTGTCTCTGGGGCACCTCATTAACAGCATTTCTCTGAATTTTTCATGTGGAAGCACTTGATGAAATTTTAAGGGATAAAAGAACGATCATATTTACAGGCTTTACCCCAAGGTAACAACATTTTCTGGTCTGTCCTCTTTGAATGGTCAGTGCCTAAAGTATCCAGAAGTCCTAAGAAGTTGGGCTTCCCTTTCCTTTCTCCTTATGAGTTTTATCCAAGGAGATTTATTCATGTTTCATCATGTTGAGACTTGATTATTCATGACACAAAAATTCCTTTTGTGTTATCAATAAACATAAATATGTCCAAAAAAGTTAAATTAAATCTGCCCCCTCAAAATCAATAGAGTTTAGTACAAGTATGTGTTTATCTACTAGAGAAATAGACAAATAAGGGGCCCATGAAAAGGCTGCCTTCCTAGCGAGCTTGGTTGAAGGAGGAGGCACTTTGTAAAAAACTAATCATTGCTTATATTCTATGGAAAAATGGTAAATAGTTGATTGAAATTAAAATAGTAAATGCAGCCTACTGTTAAGACACAGCAAAACGTGTGTATACCCAGCCCATTCATACAGTTTAAGAGATGGGTTGAGCCCCGGCTGGTGTGGCTCAATGGATTGAGCCTGCAAACCAAAGGGTCGCCAATTCGATTCCCAGTCAGGGCACATGCCTGGGTTGTGGGCCAGGTCCCCGGTGGGGGGCTCATGAGAGGCAACCACACACTGATGTTTCTTTCCCTCTCTCTAAAAATAAGTAAATAAAATCTTTAAAAAAGAGCGATGAGTTAAATTTTATATGAATAGAGAAAAGTTGTCTGAAAAAATATTTACAGGCAAAAGAAAAAAATTGCTGATATCATTTGGTGTTCAGAGGGAGGTGGCTAGAAAAGCCACCATCAATGACTGTCCGTGGGTAAGATGGAGCACGTGGTTTCCTAGGCTTCTGTGGTTTGTCTTACTTCTTCCTGGCCAGGAAGTCAGGGGCCCTTTCAAACATTTTCACCTTCAGCCACTCATGGCCACCCATCCCTTCTCTAGGACACAATTTCTCCAGCTGCTAGTTTTCTAAGAAATAATGAACAGGAAATTTAAAACTGGAGAGTCAGTCTAAAAAAAATGATTTGAGAAAAAAATCCAAAGCAGTGCTTTGTATTTATTATAGGGTATCTATAAAGTGCACCTACACCACAAGGGTGCTGAATGAGAATTTGTCCTTTCAAATATCTGCCTTTAGGTTAAGCCCTGCGGTCAGGAGGAAGAGCCAGGATTCAAAAGCCAGAGAGGAGCAACTGCTAATCAAAAGAAAAGATAAAAATTAAGGACAATGCTCAAAATATTGCATTTCTGAAAATCCTCCAATAAGTTTCAAACCTTATTTTTATTCCATTTCTAGTGTCTTTTTGGAGTTCTTCTCTCTCTTCTGGGACTAACCCGTTCTTCTATCTGTGAGATCATTATAGTTTCAGCAGTGAAGGATGAGCTGCACGCTGCCCATCCAGCCACTAGCCTGAGGCTTGTGACATCCTTTCAAAGGCTGTTTCCAGGGACAAGGAGAGCTTCTAAATTCACAGTAAAGACTTTTAAGTGTGTTGTAGTCAGAAGTCCTAAAGCATACATATTTATTTTCCTGAGGAAATGATATTTCCCAATGAGAGCTGAGTCATACAGGTTGGTAGCATTTTTTCTGGGAATTAAACAAAGTGGGACATGTAAATATAAATTTCATTGCAGCTGAGCATGTCTTCCAGTTTGAATTATTTGCACCATTGTTTGGAGGCTCCTGGCTTCTGTAGGTATGGAATGCAGGGGTTTTTTATTTAAGGGTTATAGCAGTAATAAATAATTTCTAGATTCCAGACCTGTGATCTTAGTGTGACTCCCAGTCTTCCATCTCCTGGAGCTTTCTGGCCCCGTCACGTTTCCAGCCCTCCGAATCACGTGGTCCTTGAAACGTCTCTTTATGGCATCTCATCCTCTAGTTGTTTCTCTCCTCCTAGTGCCTCCTAATCCCCTCTTCTCACTCCCACCACTACCCCCGAGTTTTGAATCCATCACACCACAAGGCTATTGTCAGGACAGATGTGTTCCTGACATCCCAGATGGAGACGCGAACACAATTTCTAACAGAAGCATTGTTGTGAATGGTGGATGGAGGAGCTCGCAGTACAACTAACGCAACAGAATGTTTTCAGACATCGAGGTCAGTCCTTTTCAGATTCAGGTCTTCCCCTAGAAACAAACTTCAACCTGACTCAGACTAGTCTCCCCCACTTAGGCGACTCTCCCCCTCGACCTCTTACAACAGTGGTCCCCAACCTTTTTGGCACCAGGGACCAGTTTCATGGAAGACAGTTTTTGCACAGGCTGGGCTGCGAGTGTGGGGAGACAGGAGGCAGATCTCAGGTGGTAATGTGACGGCATCCACAGACAGGGAGGAGGGAGGAGGGAGGTTGGGGACCCCGGTCTTACAACCACTAAATTCTTACAGGAGTAACACTGTGCCTATTCCCTCTGCACTCTCACCGTGCATTCATTTCTACTTTGCTTTCTACCCAGTGCCCAGTGCAGTTTTGGGCAAATAGGAAGCACTCAATAAATGCTTACTATTGAATGAAGAAATAGTAATGGATGAAGAAACGAACTTGGCCTTTAATGTATCAACTAATAAAACCACATTCTTAGAAATGATTGTCATCCTGTTTCTTTTTAGTGTAGTGGTAACTACACCAGTAGTTGTAGGGTAACATTAGTGGTAGTTGTTACTGTGATGGTGATTGTGTGGGTGGCAATGGCGACAAGGGTGATACCAGTGAGGAATCCTCCAGCTGCCCAGGGCAGCATTCAATCCTGTTGACCACCGCCTTGAGGTTCTCGCCCCCCTTAAGTCCCTGGATACCACACTTGGAATGCCTTCTGTGGCTCACTGGCTTCTCTCTTCTCTCAGGAGCCCTAAATAGAAATCCTGCACCAGCGCCTTATGATATTCTTCTCTCCGTCCCTCCGCAAACTCATTTGCCGTTACAATTCCAGTGCTGTCCTTCTACACCTGTGAAGCCCTAACCCTAGTTTTCCCCTCAAGTTCCAGGCTGAATGGACACCTCTGTGGATGATCTCTTGGCATCTAGACCTCACGAATTTCCTCCCCACTCTTACTGCTCAGAACTTCAGTTACACTGAGCTCCTCAGCTGGCTTTTTCCCATCCTTGCTTCCTTCCCACACAGTCAGTCTTTCTGTGACTTAAATGAACCCTTTCCTTTCTATTACTTCAATCCAATTTATTCTGATTACTCCTGTAGTGGACCCTTCCTGCGTCTCCTTGCTCCCTCTAACCCAGCTCCTTCGTGCGTTACCGGAGCAGACAAATCATCTGTGTATCTCAGCAGACCCGATCCTACTGCTCCCTGGCTTGAAGGCTTTCAGTCAGTCCCCACTGCCGCCCAGGGAGACACAAAACAAGCAGTTTAAGTAGCCTTCTCCCCTCACCTTCCACTGCTCCTGACTGCAGCAACCACTGTGGCTGCTGTTACTGCATTAAAGATCCACTGTTTCCTTGTATATAAACCTGTGGTGATGGCATTCCTTCTGCCAGGCCAGAATACGGGATCGCTCAATTTTAAAATATAAGATTTCAGACTTACCTGGACTCTAAATACTAAGAGAATACATGGGATGTAGCAGCAGAATGGGCTGTCAGATGGAGGTGAAGTTAAAGCTCTCGGAGGAGAGGAAATGAGGGAACCAAGAGGGTGACTAGGGACACTGGTGGCTGACTCATGAAGACACTGAGGTCGTACAACTGTACAAGTTGAGAAAGGGAACGGCTACGACTGGGTCACATTCTGAATCCACAGGTAAAGGGATGAGTGTAAACCAACAGATATATAGACTGTTAGTTAGGCAGCGTTCATCTGCATTAAATAGCCAATGATTACCAAGTTTGTGGTAAAAAAAAAAAAAATTGACAGTATATAGACCAAAAAAAAAGAATATCAGGAAGAATTTGGTTTTTTGAAAGTAAATTAGTTATATTAATCAGAATTATCTAAAAATGTTACATACTTAACATTGTAGGCAAGAATATACATATGTATATACTGTATATTTACAGCGAGAGAGATTGTGTTTGGAGCTCAGAGGGACATGTTCTCCTGGGAAACATCAAGTCCTTTCTGAAGAGGAGAAGGCAGAGGACACTTGCGTAATTTAGGCGAGGAAAGTAGTCAAGGCTTAGAGAACCGACAGTCAAAGGCTCCTTTGGAAGGGGAGCCAAGAAGCTGTATCCACAAATGATCGGTGGCCAAAATTAGAGAGACGAGGTAGTTTAAGTGTTCTTCAGCTCCCGGGAGAGGCACTTGGGGAAGAAGGAAAGAAAATTGACTTCATGTGCAAAGCAATAATAGTTATTAAAGAATTCGAGGGATGGAAGTGGTCTACCTTCACCAATTTTGCCATCACCCGAATGTGCTCTGTAGGAATCGGCGTGTGGCACAACAGTTTGGCACTGCTCTTAAAATAACTTCTGAGTTGTTCCTTAAACAGTGTAGGTTTCCTTAAATGGCTATATTTAGAGTTTCTTATGTTTCTGTTTCTAAAGTTAATATAATTTGTATCCTTTGCTGATCTGGTCTTGTAGTTCCCCAAAATAAAAACAGCAATTTCAGAAGTCTATGTAATAATTTTCATTATATCAGCAGGTTCTAATTGTCTGCATACCTGGTAACACCCTAGACCACTAGCTAGAAAGCCATACTCTACTCACATATTATGCATTTCCGTAAAGCTACCAGGATACTCAGCCGCCACATACCATCTACCTACCTTACTGTAAAGCTCAGAAACCAGTAAAACTCACAGGAAAAGTGAGGGTGACTGATGTATAGAGATCCGAGTCTGGTTCAGGCTGTCAGTATGTTATACTTTGAACAGTTCAGATGTGTTTCCCATTTGCTTTGTGCCTTGAGCCTGCCTTTCAGGGTTTTTGTGCCCAGGGTTCACCTCCTTCCCGTCCCAGCATCAGCTCATTCAGCGTGGCGTAGGTGCCTTTGGGCACGAACACAAGCTTCATTATCGTTCCGTGCTGCCAATAGCACAGCTCTGAGCCCCATCCAGCCCCTGCGCTTGAACGTCACCCACAGCACCCACCTCCACAGAGGACAGACTCGCTCACTTCTCACCAGAGGGGAGCGTTAGAGCAGGGTGCAGACAGCTGGAACCCAGCTCACTTTCTGGTACTATTTCAGTCACTATTTACATTTGCTGGTGAGGAAGCAGAAGACTTTTTTTGTTGCTCAGACCCTTTTGAAGGGTTTCATGGCACAGCAGAAATTACATGTTTGCCTGGGCTTTGCCAGTCGGATGGAAGAGGGCGGCCACTGCACGAGGAGGTGATGCGGGTGACCCTCTCCCGTTTGTACTATTTCTGCATGCATTTTTAATATGCCGCAGCTCAGAAGGCTTTGGGACTATTCCTAGCTGAGATAGAAGCAATCTTAGACATCCTTTTCTCCAGGCTACTTCCCACCCGAAATACAAATACAGACTCTTTCAGTCTCTGCAGAGATTTAAAAGAAACAAATAGAGGAGTATTTATTTTTTGTCCTAATACTCATCTCCCATATGTCTTATCCGTGAGTTATGGGGGGTAATGTCAGAACTGGCCTGGGAGGGCAGGAGACATTCATTTCATACCCTGATTTCTCCCTCAGTGTCTCAGGAGTTGCTCCATCAAGCACTGCGTGGTCTTGGTGCCTACCTGTTAAATGAGCCCAGGGTGGGATCTGGATCCAGGAAGAAAGGGGAACTGATAATAACCCAATGTGGTGCCTGCTGAGCCTGGGGCATGTGTTATTGACACCTAGGAAGTAATTATGGGCATCTTTCCGGAGCGAGCGTAGGCATTGCACAAAAGTCGTTCTCCCCTTCACCAAATTCAGCTTGGCTTTCAAGGCCTCAGGGCGCTGACCCTGCCTCCCATTTCAGGGCTGCTTCCCATTCACAAATTCTAGGAGCTACCCCTGTGGGCCGCATGTTCTTTACTAAGTATACCCCCATTTCCCTCTTACCTTTGTGTGCTATTTCTTTGGCAGACAGTTCTTCCCCCTTCCCCACCTTCAGCCTGTCAAAATGTAGCTCTGATTCAGGATTTTCCCCAAATACCACCTTCTGCCTGAAGACTTTGCTGATCTCCTTGTGCCCACACCATATAATTTTATTATATATAGGCTTTTTTCCCCCAGTTTTACTAT
Source organism: Anoura caudifer (assembly GCA_004027475.1). Lineage (NCBI taxonomy): Eukaryota > Metazoa > Chordata > Mammalia > Chiroptera > Phyllostomidae > Anoura > Anoura caudifer. The sequence continues at coordinate 213,822 of PVKU01000169.1, forward strand.
GGAAATTTTCAAACATACCCAAAAGTGGAGAATCTAGTACTATGAATTCCCAGGTACTCATCAAGCAGCTTCAGCAATTATCCAGATTCAGCCACTTACATCACCTTTTCCTTCTTTTTTCTGTGCTAACGTATTTTAAAGCAAGTCCCAGACACCATGTCCTTTTACCCTGCACACGCCAGAATGCCTCTCAGAAAACGCAGACATCATGTCACTCAGCCACAGTGCCGACGTCCTGCCTGAGAACATACACAGTTATCTCTCAGCATCGCCTCATATCTGCTTCATAATTAGATATTCCCGATGGACTTTAAAATGCTATTTTATACTGGATTCATCTGTATTAGCATGCAAATAAGATCCAAGCTTTAATTTGGTTGTTATATACAGGGTTCAGCAGAAAGAAGTAAGACCTGCTTGAGTGTGGTTGGTAGGGCAATAATTTATAGTTTCAATTTGAACCTTTCACCTAAAATGTCAGGTGTTGTGCTTGAGTGTGATATTGTTATGTTACAGAACTAAATGCTTATGATTTTGCAATAAAAGATTTTGTATTTAAAAAGGGGCACTGTTCGTGCCAGATACTGTATATCGTCTTTTTCTGTCTAAAGCAGACCCTGCCTTACTCTTTAATGCGTGCTATCGACTTCTCGCAGAAGCCCAGTCAGCTGTCCTATAGGCTGTCCCGCATTCTGCATTTATCTGCTTGCTTCCTGGTGGTGTCACCGAACTTCTTCCTCTGTCCTTCCCTTTCCCTTTTGTCATCTTAATTGGATGCTTAAGACACGCAATGTGCTCTTCTGCTTTCTGTCCTTATCACATACCTTTTCTGATACTGTAAGCTCCCTAAGAGGCCAGACCAACCTCTTACTTTCTGTGTGGTGTCTCTCACATTGTTTGTACTTAAAAAATATTATCCAGTTGAATTGTCTATAAAGAGTTTGGATTCCTCTTGCAAAAATGTGACCTGGCGGTATTCTCAATGTGAAGAAATGTATATTAGGAATTAAGTTGCCAGAGCAATCTTAATAATGTAGGTCACTATTTCCTACTTTGCACTCAAAGAATGACAGCGTGGCTTAAAGTGGCATGTTCTTATATCTGAAGATTCTTACAGTTTGGAGCATTATAGCACAGAAATGAACTCTCCACACCCCCGACATTGTTTCTGGGCCCACATAGAAGCAATGGCAGAAGGCGACTGTACTGGGCGTTCTGCATGGAAACCGGGTCACTAATCATTTTAATCAGGAGAATTTAATTTTGCTTAGTAGTTGAAAACTCAGACTGAAAGTCGGACTGCAAATGCTCTCTCGTATGTCCGCTTTATTGCTGATAACTGACTGCAATCTGAGCTCTAATAACTAGAATGGACTGGAAGAAACTTCAAAAGGTTGTATGATAAATGTTTTTGACAACGTGTCAGCTGAACATTAAACAGGATCTTTGTAAATCCTCTCATTCTAAGTGGTTTAAAGGAATATTTTTAAACTTCTTGAATAAGTATTGGCCCTGGGTAACACAGTGTCCTAAGGTTAAAAAAAAGAAGGAAAGAAAAACACCGTATGTGGCACATCCAGTCCCCATCTGATCTGAAAGTGGAGGTGCTGGAGCCGGGCTCACCGCGGCCCTCTGCCCCCACCTCAGGCATTCTCTCTCTCTCTTCACCAGGAGTGTGCCAACCTCCCACTGGAATGATTTCCTTTATAACCTGACATGACCACGTACACAGAATTGTGAAAATACAGGTGAATGAAAGTAGCGGCAGCAATACTTCCCAATGCCGTTTTCCAGATTGTCTCATAACGAGAGTGCCGTCGGTCCTTGCATGGATAAAATGAAGCCTGAAACTGGGCAGCACACAACAAACGTGTGTGTGTGTTTCACAGGAAAAAATAATGTGCAAAACGAGAACAAGGGAGGTTTATTCCTGTATGTTAGTTTCCTAAGGTGGCCATAATAAAGGACCAAGGACTAGGGGGGCTTTTGAAACAACAAAGCTATTGTCTCACGGTTCTAGAGGCTGGAAGTCTGAAATCAGCGTGTCGACAGGGCTGGGCCTTTGAAGACTCCAGAACAGGCGTCCCTTGGCTCTTTTATCTTCCGAGTTTCCCAGCAGCCTTCGGTGCCCCTGGCCTGCGGCTGCATCACTCTCCTTCTCTGCCTCCGTGTCTCTTCTCTTCCTACAGTATTCTCTTCTGTCATGCTGGGTTATCATCCACTCGACTCTAGGATGACCTCATTGTAACCACTTACATTTGCAATGTCCCTATTTCCTGAGAGGGTCTCATTCTGAGATCCTAGAGGTTGAGGCTTCAACAGATCTTTTGGAGGATGTAATTCACCCGACAGCCCTGTGCAATGTCCTTCTTTTTGACACTATACTCTAATGGGCAAGCCACCGGCATCATTCCTACTGTTGAATCTGTGACCCAAAGAAATTTATTTCTGCCTCTTGCTTTTCATACGTTTAAAATGCATGATGTTAAAGACTACATATATATATGTATGTATGTATGTATGTATGTATATACACACACACCAAACCGAAATCATTTGGGGTCACTGGAGGCTTTCGAAGGAAGCCTTAGCCTTAGCAGAGGCAGAAGAATACCTTCTAGATAAGATGAAGACTAGAACAAAGGCGCACAGGGCAGTGCAGAGCGGGGCCTCTCCGAGGCAGCACAGGCTGGCACTCGGGAGGACCACTCCCTGCTCCGAGGCCGAGCCGGCCTGGGCCCATGTCCTCTCTTCAGTACTTTCCAGCTGGGCAGCCTTGGGCAACCTGCAGGACCCTTGGCCGCTTCCTGTAAAGTGATCTCTCTGTCTCAGAGGGCTGTTGTGAAAAAACGTGCAGTATTTAAAGCCCCTCTCTCAGTGCTTGACACTTAAGAACTACCATTTAAGATTCAAGTTAGTGTGTTGAGCACAGTAAGAAAGATTAGGAGAGACTCCGAGCTAGATAGAGGGATTGTAAACGAGGTAAGAGATGGTCAGGCGTGTATATTTTTGGAGATGGAGAATGAGATTAAAAATAGTCTTTGAGAGAAATTCGTCTTCAGTGGTATGCAGGATGACACAACCGAAAAATTATGAATCCTGGTATACGAAAATGAAGACCTAGGTAGGAACCATTGCAAACAGCAATGGAAGGGGTTCAAGGAAGCAAGCAGGAGTCCGGGCTGACAGAGAGAAGACGCACAGCTATGACTGCGAAAGTTAAACCCCGGTGGCTGGAGGAATGGCTGTGTCACTGACCCACAGGACAGCCGGGAGGGAAGCTGGCAGCGGGGCTAGGGCAGCATCATGAATTTGGTCTTGGACTTGATAAGTGAGAGAGGACAGTGAGGCAGCTCTGTGCACACGTAAGAGAGGCAGTGGGAGATGCCCAGTTAAAGGATTTGGAAGATAATGTGTGGAGCAGAGCTTCCGGGATCGCCAGTACGAAGCCCTAGTGAGAACTAGTGCTTCGTGCCCATTGGGCAGGGAAACCTGGGTGTCATGGTATGTTCAGACTCAACGGCTCTAACACCAAACTCCTGACCTCACTACCCGCAAACTGCTGCTTCGTCCACTGTTTCTTTTTCGGCCCCAGACTCCAGTGGTCAGGCCATTGGTATTCCATCACTATTGAATCTGTGTCACACAGAAACTTAATTGTTTTCTTTTCCTTTCCATGGGTTTTAATTCTGTTGTGTTCCCTGCCTGGTTAATGAAAGCACCCAACCACCTATCCTGGGCGCGTCAAAGTCATTCTATAAAACTCTCATACCTGGCACCTTCATCCTGTTACCGAGCCCCATAGTCTGCCTTCTGGCTGTGCTACCTGGTCCCCACAGATCCCCCCGGCCATCACTCCACACCCTCTCGGGAATGCCAGGCTCCCATCCCCTCTGATACTGCAGTAGCTGCCCTGCAGTGGTCTCCCCACAGTGACAGAGTAAACGCTAAGTCAGATCCTCCCACGGCTCAGGCCACACAGACTGTAAAATGATGATTTTTTTTTTTTTTTTTTTTTTTTAGAGTTTCCAAACCAACTCTGCCTTACTTGAAATTTAATGTGTTTTGCCTCATTTTGTCTTCCCAAGCTTTGGCAAAATGCTTGTGCCTGGCCTCTTCACAAACAACCATGAGGGGTACAGGCGCACTTTTCTGGGCCTGGCTTTCTAGCATGCATCAAGAGAGAACAGGACCTTCCCCCGTCCTGTCGTTCTGTCCCACAGATTGTCCCACTTGTCTTGCCAAGACTCTTCAGTAGCCTTCAGTGGGCCACCACTGTCTGCGTGGCTACCTGACTGTTCTTCCTGTATGGGCAATCTGATCATCTTAGGCCTTTTCATGGTTTCCCATTGCTACAGGATATAATCTTTAGTCCTCCTGGCCCACAAGGCCCTTCCTAGTAACCTCTGGTTCCTTGTACTCCATCTGCTTGTCGTTCCTTCTGTGCAGCCAACACCCCTTGCTGGTTCATGTGGTCATGCCTTTCCATCTGGGTGGAATCTCTGGGGACCCTCCTGCCCCCACAAACATTCTACAGTCACACATCGCCTCCTTGACGAAGTCTCTCTCCAGCCCTTTCCTAGCACGTGTTGCTTTCCTCCTGTGTTCACGTTCGACACTTGTTAAGATTTCTCTTCAGCGCTGTTTACGTGGCATTACAATTATTCCTTTAGAAGCTTTCCATACCCATTAGATTTGATGCTTTTAGAGGGTAGTGTTTGGTACAGTGTCTGCCACATGCTCTATGCCCAGATTATAGAAATACTTGTATTAATTTATGGGATTGATTTAATATATATACAAAGGAGATAGTGTTTAGAAAGAAGAGCAGAGGGAGAAGAACCTATTGGGGAAACATCCATAATTAAAAGCAAAGAGGAAGAGGAGGAGCAGGAAGCCTGCGGGAGGGGGAAGAGGACACCAAGGTTCTGTGGTGTCAAAGGACAGCATTTCTGGAAGGAGAGAGAGGGTTCTATCAGTGCTCAGTGTGACAGAGAGGTCAAGGAGGATGAGGATGTGGGAAAGGCCAGTGGATTGTCAATAAAAGCTGCGCTGCTAACCTCACAGAGAGCTAATTTAGTACAGCGTAGGAGACCAAACTCAGGTACCAGTGAGGAAGAAGTTAGGATAGGGGAGAAAGCTGGGTAACGGACGGATGAAGACGCTGAGGAGTGTGGCTGTCATCCAAGAAAGGCATGTCAGCGTGAAAGGGACCATAAGGGCGTTTTCCCACTTCACAGATCTTCCCATACAATGCAGGGAAAGCAGGAGACTCGTCCCTAGCCAGGCAGCCAGGGGGGAGACAAGTGTGCCAGTTTAGAGGAGCTGAGCAGAAAGGGGGAAGCCAACAGTCGTGACCAGTCGTGACTAGAATTTGAGGACACCAATGGAGGCATTATCTTGAGAAAACAAGAAGGGACATCCCTTCTGGCATTTGAGGGAGCAGACTGGGTAAAACTCGGATATTCGTATCTAGGGGTAGAGGAAGTGGAAGTGTAGTTATGTAGCTTGAGGGGGAGGAAAGAAATCTGGAGAAATTTCAGTGGGAATACCCCAACTGTTGTAAATAAAAGGCAACTTGATCTTTATATAATTGATTAACATTACAAGTAAATACTTTACTAAGTGTTTTGGACATCACTTTAAAAATATTGAGGGTGGGAGGCTGTTGTTACCCTTTTGAAGTTCATAGTCTGAAATGAGGAGAAAGTCCGATAAATTCATAATACAAACAGGTATGTAAAGATGTTATCGGATGTGGACCTGATGACCTGCTGAGAAATGTGAGTTTTCTGCGATCTAGATTTGAAGTGTTCCCTGGAAGAAATGAGTCTTGACTTTAGTGTTAGCAGAGAGAAATTCACCGTTAGTTAGAGGGAAGTCGGAGCGGTGCTGCAGGCTCGCAGCATCGCACGTGTGAGTGATTAGCCAGGTAAGAGAATCAAAATTTAGATGAATGACTTACGGCTGCCCCCTCTTCCCTGGGCTTGCACAGGAGGGGGCCTGTGAGGCTCTGACAGTTTGCGCTCAGTTCCACGGAGACTGAGCTCAAGGGCAGGCAGTTAGCACACCGGCCAAAGGAGGAAATTCCTCTGTGATCCCCCAAAATCCCAGCTGTGGTTCTTGAACTTGATCCTAGATTTCTACCTCCTGAGATAAGAACTTGTTCACAAGTTAAGCCGTCTGGGCGACCGAGGGCGAAGATGTGCTTTGAACTTGCTGAGTAGCAACGGCCTGGCTACTTTAAGAGGAGATGTGGGGAATGTCAGGATGGGCCTCCCTGTGACAGGAAAGCATTAACGAGGTGTGTCAGGAGATTCCAGCTTCCTTAGATCATCAAAGTCTTGGAATAACATGACTTCTTTTCCTGGAACCTCTGTTAAGACCAGGAAACACTAACTTTTTAAAAAGAGCATTTTTAGGACTCCCGAAGGAAGTCATATAGGAATTTTAAAGGACTGAAAATAGGTGAGAGAGAGAGAACAAGTGAAAACTTCCGTATCCTTTGTTCAAAACACAACTCTTGGTGGTGGTGTTTTTTTTTTTTATATTGGCCACAGTATTTTTGTCTTTTCTGTCCAATCAGTAGCCTTATCAGAACTAGAGCAATAGCTCCTATCAAAGTTCACTCTCTCATACACGTAGTTTGTTGCAACAACTAAAAAGTTTCCACCTGAAAGGAATTTTGCTTTATGTGAAGAGTAACATATGTGTTGGGTTAAAACCGCCAGAGAGCTCCTTTTCTTCATGCCTCTTTCCACGAGACGCTGAATTATGAGGATTAAAAAAAGGTGCTTGCTTAGAATGTGAGAAAAATTAAACACCTGAATGTGAGCCATAAAGAAAAAAGCACACCGTTGTGTCCTGAATACGGCGGTGGCCTCCGAAGCGACTGTGGTCCCGGGCTTCTTTAGGTCTATAGTACAACCCGAGTCTCCATTACCGTAGAGTCACTAGTGAAACTGTTTTGTGGCTTGCTATTCATCTTGGGAAGGTCTCAATGAAGACATCCCTTTAAAAGAAATCTTGACTGGCATTTCAGCTGAAGAAGACTTGTTACTTTTGTCAGTAGATTCAGCCTGTTTGAAAAAACAAAACGAAACAGGAGCGGGAGTGGCCTCCGTGAATAGCCCGTGAGGCCACCCAGTAAAAACGCTGCCCTGTGCCATTGTGTCATCCTGCTCAGCCCCAGAGGCACAGCTCCCCTTCTGGGGACTGGCCTTGGTCTCCCTGCTGCACCCCAGTTGTTTAAGATGGAGGAAGAAAAGTCTACAAATCTGGCATAAAAACAGTGAGTTTATTGCTTTTACTTCATTTTCCCTTAACTTTCACTTAGCAGTAATAGAAAAAAAAATTGCTGTTTTCATGTCATTTTCCATGTCAAAGGAAACCTACTTATCAGCAAATATTGCCGGCATCATTTGTAAACTGGCTTGAAATAATGCTACTTCAGTGTGGGAATTATTAAGGCAATTAAGGTTTAGATGAGTGTCATCCTTATTCCCCCTTTGTAATTAGTGTCTCTTCACTGTTGTCACAGATCAAATGCCATTTCTCTGGAATGAGTAAACCAATCAGTGGAAGGTGGTCTTTATCAAAATTTTATAATCCCAACAGATATTTTTTGACCCAAATTCTTAAGCCATGTCACATGTTTTAAATGGAAAACGGACCATCACCATTAAAAAAAATAAATCCAGAATTTTACTGTCTGTAAATTATATCTCAATAAAGATATAAATAAGCCTTCCCTTTCCAGCAATCTTCTCCTTAGATCAAACTATGACATTCCACTCCTCGCTTCCTCCACTTTATGTCCAAAATATACACGGGGAAATCCTTCTACGTCCCTCCTACCCACTGAACGATGAATGAATCATCTGTTTTCTCTGAAGAGAGCAAATTCAAACCTCATGAAAGGAAGGATATGGTGTTCTCATGTTTTGTTTTTTAAGTAAGAAAAGCATTAAAAATTTTTTGCTTTTTATTATGGAAACTTTCAAACATACACAAAAATAGGGAGACTAGTCACAGAACCCCATCTACCCATTACCCAGCTTCTCCAGTTTTTAAGTTTGCCAGGCTGACTTCTTTTTGGCAGCATCTTTGACGCAACGACCTCTTTTTTTCCTTGTAAAAGTCCTCAGCTGTGCAGGCCTTGCTGCTAACAAGGGCCCTCTGCATTCCATCCAGCAGAAGCTCATCTGCTTCCTTGTTTCATGACCCTGGGATGGCTGTGAGGATCGGGGTTCTATGTTGGCAGAGGGTAAAACTGAATGCATAGCCATTTTTCTTACGTGCACTTTAACCTCATCCCTTTAAGTAAAAGAACACTACACCCTTCAAGTCCCCACTCCTCAGAGAATATGTGGAACCATGTTCCACGTGACCAAACAAACGAGAGAGTCCATTTAGCTTTTGCCCCTCGATATACAGCAGGCCCAGAAAAATGTGCCCATGGGCTTTGTGCAAGGCTGGACACAAGCACTGACCAAGACTTGGCATCACAAAATGAGGCACAATGTAAGTGTAAAAGATGAAGTTTCACATCAGTGAGAACTGGTCGGAACCCTCGTGTGGGACCCTGCAATTCTGCAGTCTCGTAACAGGAAGTGCGGAAGCCAGCTCGACCCTGAAGTTCACTCTGCTGACGTTTGGGAGCAAGTGATTCAGGAGAAGGGGGACTTGCACACTCTTGATTCTGTGCTGATTTGCAAGTGGATTTTTCCAAATTTCTCACAACGGAGGTCTTGATAAAAATGGGAAAGTCTAGAGTTTGAAAATCTATCCCCGGGTAAGAAGCTGTAGTACAGATATTCTGGGTCATGGGCTGAAAACAAATTCATGTGCTCAGACAGCCTGTGGGAAAGGGTAGTAAGGTCTTAGGGGTCACTGTCAGAGTAGACACCCACTCCCCACCCCTCCACCCCATCGGTGACACTGGCTGAGAGCTTGGCCAGAAGCAAGGCCAGACCGACCCTGTCCAGACTAAAACCCAAAGTCCGAAAGCCTCTCTGTCGTATGCTCAGTACTAGGAACAGTTTGATGACATCTTCTTTTATCATATGACACAGTATTTCCCCCTTCCAATGACGTTTCCCTTTATTAAATAACTTTTTAACCACTTTATAATTCAAACAAACCTTTATTTCATTTAGTCTCTATTCAAACGCATGTATAAATGCCTCACTTCATGTTTGTTTAATGGCATAAGAACTAGGAGACCAGTTTTTAATAAGACTACACATAATTGCCTAGTGTGTGGTTTTACAGGTCGAGTGGCTTATTTGAATCATGTTTATACATTCGCTAGGAATAGCATTGACTACAATACACATATTTTCCCGAAATCAACAGAGAAGCTCTAGTACTGTCACGGATGCCATTCGTGGGTCCGTTAGCTACAAGGCCTCCTCCTCACTTTAATTTCTCTCAGTATTTTCATATTCTACACAAACAAATCAAACTGTCCTTATCCCTTTTCAAGAGCATGGCATAGCCTCACTGTTCTCACAAAGCTTATTGTGCCACCTACATTTTTCTTCTGGAAGGTGTCACTCTTGGCTCCCACACGCAGCACCGGGCACGGCGCAGCTTCCTGCAGCGAGCTGACTTCCACTGTCCTCCAAGGCAAGGTTGACTGGGAGAAAGGGCTGCCTCTTCAGCGGTGATGCAAGCCAGCGCGGCAGAGCTGAGAGATGAGGAATAGTATGATTTTGCAGAATAAACAGTTTCACTGTTCCAGGTTTTTTTCCCCCAATGTTGGACATTCTGTTCTTTAATTATGTTGGGTTTTTCTTAGGAACAAACTAAAAGTTGTGATTTGTGTGTGTGTCAGATTTGAGGGTTATTGAATGAAGAAGCCACAACTCGAAAGGAAGTTCCTGCTTATACTTACTGAGTAATTGGAGTCATTTCACATAGTCCTTCTGTGGAATTCCAAGGTTGGAGCTCAAATGGCCTAATAATTTTTTAGAATATGAGACCAGGAACAGCTGCCTATATAAACTGTCATTTCCTTTCTATTTAGTACATTTTACCTTTTTAAGAAGTAGAATATTATTTGGTTTCTCTTCAAATTTTTAAAACAAATTTTTAAATAGATAATAAAAGTAATTTCTAGACAGCCTGCTTTTTTTGATAAACCTTAGAAAGATCACGTTTTACATCTTTAGTTAAACTGAGCAAATTTGAAAAGTGGTACCTTTTTTGAAAGCAAATGTAATTTCACTTCTATTTTGATAATATTGATAAAAAACATGGTAGATTTAATAGTGCAGAGAAAGGATAGACTAATTCTGTTGCTTGTCCTCTTGGGAACTCTAAATAAACCTGTATGACTCTAGCTTCCCCTTTGCCACTTCCTGCCCCTCTGAGTTCTCACCAGTCCCCTTGGCTGCTTCTCCCTGCCCTCTCTTAAGTGTGGGTATCACCGAAGGGACAAGTATTAGAACTTCTTCTCTTGTTACTTCCTTCCCTGAGGAAGTGTCCCCATCTGCATCTCTGTCCTCTTGGAAATCCCAGATGCTCAGATGGATCTAGAACCCCAGAAAAGTTAAGGACCTCTTTGTATATCTACGTGTAGAAAAGACTCATTGCATCGAAAGAATTTTTAAAGGACACTGACTTACACATTTTGTTTGAGCTCCACACTCTTAACACGTTGGTACCCAGCATCCGCATGGAGGTGTCAGGCATTCCAAACCTAAGTAGCCCAGGCTGAGCTCCACATCTTCTCCCTGCCCCACGCTGTCTCTCCCTTAACCGTCCCCACCTGCATGCTCCTACCTGCTCAAGCCAAAATCATTGTAGTCTTTTTTTTTTTCACACTCTGTATCCACACCTTCCCCCTGCCTCCCTGCTTCCGCCCTTATCCCTCTTCAGTATGTTCTCCACGGCAACCGAAGCAGCATCTTCCACCACCCTCCCCTAGCTTCCCACCTACTGCTAACTAAAATTGAAAGTTCTCACCTGCCCTCTGAAGCTTCATGTGACCTGATGTGACTTGACCCTTGTTACATCCCTGACATTGTTGCTCCCCGTGCCCGCTCTCCACACTGGCCTTGCAGTTTCGTCCCACATGCTGCCACAGGTCTTTGCACACACAGTGTCCCTGCGTGGAAGGTTCTTCCTGCAGACATCTGTGTGGCTTGCTCTCTCCTTCTCCAGGTCTTTGCTCAGTTAGGCTTTCTTGGCCTTACGTTTAACATTGCAATGTCCCTCCCCCATCTCGCTCCATAATATCCTCCTTTCTGACTTTTTTTTTACTTACTGTGTGCTTATTGTCTGCCCCCTAATATAGTGTCAGCTTCATGAGAGCAGGGAATTTTTTTGTCTGTTTTCTTTCACTGCTCTTTCTAGCCATAATAGGTTCTTGATGTAGCAGAAACTCAGTAGTCTTGTTTGAGTGAATTTTATTTTGAGAGTTTTGCATCTTTCTAGTTCCCATCCCATGTGTTCTCCTCACTCTGAAGTGTTATATCTGTTGTACAGTTACATCAGGTTGTTTGAATGGATTCTGTTTCTTTTCAGGTTCACCTCTTTACTTAAAATAGTAACTGATGCAATGATAATTATTAATCATTGTGGTTTGTAACTTCCCCATGTTAACCTGAATTCTATTTCCCACAGCTACTTGGCAGCTGAAAGTTCATCTCTGTCCACTTCTTAGAGGTTCCTCAAATTCTACACCACTCTCAATGACTTAGTAAAGAAATTCCTTTAAGGTTACTATAAGTTACTCAAATTACCCTAGTGTAATTTTGAAAAATGTCACGATGGTCCAATATTACAATTCCTAGCTGTCACGACACTTTTTGGAGTATAAGTGTGTATACTTTGGAGGTATATTGTGAGAGTTATTTTAATTAGCAACAGCTTTAGGCTTTACGGCATGCTTGTGGTTCTATGCCAGGAATGTAAGAGGTGTTTTTATAAAATAAATTGATACCTACTAATGTGTCTGTTTTATAAGTTTGGAATTATTTATACTAGTTATTTCTAAAGTAGAAAACATCTGGGCCTGACTTCAAAGTCCGATTTTGTTTGCCTGATCTCTTTGGAACAACAGTAATAAGCTAGAGATCTGAGGCCTTTTTAATGCCAGTTCAGGTGATAAAACTTTTTTTTTCAAGGATGCTAATTTTTAATGTTGATGTGTTTATCATATGCTATTTCAGGCTTTGCAAGATGAACTTGAAAACCGCTCTAACCAAGTGCGATGTGCAGAGAAAAAACTACAGCACAAGGAACTGGAGGCTCAGGAACAGGTACCGTGCCCTGTCCAGCTTGGCTGGCTGGTTTGTGTCCTTCCCCCCTGCCAGGGAGCTGGTGTGTTTCCTGTTTGCACCGGGATGCTTTGGCTGCACGTGACAGAGTGCTCCACCCCTAGTTGGCATAAACAACAAAGAAATTTATTTCCTCACAAAACCTAAAGTCTGTAGGTACGGCAGGCCCTGTGCAGAAAGCCTTGAGGCCCTGGCTGGCTTCTAGGACATTCTTGTGGCTCTTCCCTGCGTCGGCTTCATCCCAAAAGCAATTTCAAGGCATCTCATGCAGATCTAGCAATATCCAGAGGCAGAAGGGCACGGCCTGCTCCTAGGGACCCCTTCTGAAGAGTAAGGAGACCTTTCCCAACAACCCTCACATCACACACACACACACACACACACACACACACACACACACACACCACTCTCTTCAAATCTCATTGGCCAGAACAGGTCACCAAATACAATAATACTAGAAGGAAAAAATTGCTAACTATACCTTATCAAAGGCCTACAAGATAACAGGTACTATACAAGAACCGTTCCATGAGCTAGTTCATTTATCCCGCTAACAACCATGTAAGGCCAGCATCATTGTCCCCAGGCCACCGAGAGATTGAGTAACTCATCCAGGTCACAGAACTAGTAAATAGTACAGATGGAGGCAAACTCAAGCTTATCTGAATTCCAAACCTTTGCTCCTTTTATGACACTGTTCAAGTTACATTCCTAGTTCATAAAAAAAAGCTACATAGCAGTGACGGGGAAGCACATTTATTAAGGATGGCAGGGAAACAAACACACCGTCCCAGGCACCTGCTACAGCAGCACGGACCCTCCGCGGGCGGAGAACAGAAAGGAGCAAAAGAAATGCAAGTAGAGCAGACACGGCTGCAGATAGAAACGCCTTCTTAGATGGCAGTGTGCTGTCGAGTGGGGGGTGCAGGTTTCATTGTCACTGACGGTCAGCCGGGCTCCACCGTCTGTCCAGGACACTTGTGACTAAAGAAGACAAGCTTCTTACAGGCAGGAAACGGTGCTCCCCAGAGGACTGGGCTTCTCCAGTGTGTGATAAAATATGACTTAAGGTAAAACTTTGTTGACATCACTCTAATTGATGGCAAAACTTCACACAGAAAATTCCTTGATAAGGTGAGAGTAGGGAAATTAAAAAATCCCAAATAAACAATGGGGAAGGATTCAAGAGTCACTTCCGTCTTTTTTTTTTTTTTATTGACTTCTTTTTGATCATCAAAGTTGCTTTCATCTTTGTGGTGACAATAGCTTTTCAGACTATTTCTTACAGTAATTCCTGATATCTCCTATTAGGCTACAAGTTTACCAAAGAAATGTCGGGAAATACCCATGGGTAAAGCTGAATATTTTGTAATCTTTGCAACTATGAAACGTTGGGTTCTTTCCACAAGATCCTAGAATGTAGTTAGGAAAAAAAAATGCCACTGTTTCAACAAAACTAAAGAGCAGATAACAGGCACTTGATAGATACTACTCATCTATATTTAATTAAACTTTTATTTTTAACCTAAGTTTGACCTATGCCCCCCTTTCAACATGTAACGCTAGTAGAAGTAGTCAAAAATAATTAGAAGTGTTGTCCTGTGCATTTTGGGGGTCAGCTTACATACGAGCTTACTTAGGGTATTTCAGATCCTGCAACTGTTGTGTATGATTTTCCTTTTCACATCTGTCAAAGCAACTGCAGTAGCAGTCAGTGACTGACATCAGCCCGTCAAACCACCAAAACGTGTGCAGGTCCGCTTCCTGAAACTTGCCGCTCTTTCTTTCCAAGCGAGTATCATTATCCTGATACTAGTTGCATAAAGAGTCAAAATTGAAACTGGCAGAATTACAAAGAACAATTTCCTGGGCTTCCTTTTTTAACTTGCTTAAAAAAAAAAAAAGCTTAAACTGTTTCTGTTTTTCATTTAAGAAAAATTCCTATGTTTTGATTCTATAAAAACAAAAAATGAATGAGGCATTTTAAAAGTTGTGTTTTTAATTAAAAACAAAAAGCTGCTTCTCATCAGGTCTTGATGGGTGGTATCCTCACTGCCCACCCCTTGCCTCGCTGCCATCAGCTCTCCTCCCTCCTCGCCCTTGGCGGGTCTGTCAGCACCGTGCCCAGAGGAGGCTCATTCACCGTAGTTACAAAGGGTTAATATGCTTCCCATGCAGGTTCAAGATAACGCAAATAAAATTAGAAAACACTGATTTTCCATCTAAGTCAGTCTTATGGAAATATGATCTTTCCTACAGTAAAGTAATTAAAAATCATTGTTAATTTTATCCGTAACAGGAGTTAATAATATCTACTTCCAGATAAGATCTGAGCAGGAGTCCCGTAATTGCAGCAAACAAGAGGGGATCCGAGCTCCGACCCAGCTTCCTCATTGTGCAAGGAAACTGAGTCATCGGGAAGGGATGTATCTTTCCCAACCCATCAGTAACACATCCAGGGCAGGACCATTCCTACCTACGTGGTATGTGGGCTGCTGGCTCCCAGGATATTGTGTTTTCCATTATAGTGAACACTATGTAAAATGGATATATGTTGTGTATCATTCCGTTTCAAAGGATGTGTAAAACTAAATCGTGTTTTCCGGAGCAAACAATGTTTCATTGTTCACAATGAGACTAAGTGATTTGCTAACCCTAACCAAAATAATTTCGTCTGCTAAATTATAGAAAAGACAGAGAAGAAAAGAAATGGTCTAAAAATTCACTTGGTATTCTTACCATTGCACAAAGTATATATTTGTCACAAAGTCACTAAACAACGTCAGATTTTAACCCAATATAATGTATATAATGGTATACATGTGACTGAAGCCCTGCTTAGACCTATGTGTCTTACATTTTGAAAGTATTAAGGTTTTCCAGAAGATTATTTTAAATAAGTTAGTGAGAAAAAACAGTAGGTCATAGATCTCCCAATAAGTAAAAAATGATGCTGAGCGTTTCTCAGCAGGGTCATACTGTTCACCCGACTTCTGGCGGGATGTTGTGCTAGACGATGGTAGGTGCTGGGAAGAAACAAGGATGAGCAGGGTGGAGAGGAGTTTATAGTTTACCAGAGCAGAGGAGACATGTAAAAATGCAGACTCCATGCGTGGAACTTGAGAGAGGTTCTTGATCTTCTAAATGGCTTGGAGACTCAGAATCACAAGACGGGGAAAGAACACAGCATTGGTGCTGCCCTCCATCCTCCCTGACCCCCGTGAGGAAGGGAGTAGAGGAGCTTTAGCTAGCCAAAGGTTAGGGCCCCACTGTGCGGACAGGGCTTGGAGCTTGCAGACACGCAGTTGTTTCAAGAGCCTGTGGCCCTTGAGGGAACTGGTCCTACAGGGTGGTCAGCGCAGGGGCAGCACCTCTGCCAGCCCTCTCGGGGACCACCTGGGCTCCCACCTTCCTTTGCTGCCCAGGGCCACTCCCGGAGGGCCTCTCTGACCTTCCGGCCACTGTTTTTTAGCAGCCCACTGCTTTGATTGCTCATCTTCTCTGGTGTGTCCAGGTGTTAAAGGTCTGGACTGTGCAGGTACAGGTAACCCATGAATTGTCCTAAAATATATATTGAAAAGTACTCCCAGTCAAGATGGAGGCGTAGGTAAACATGCTTCACCTCCTTGCACAACTACAGGAAAAATTACAACTAGACTACAAAACAGATATCACCCAGAACCATGAGAAAATCAAGCTCTAGGGAAGCCCCACATTCACCCAGACAGGTAGGAGGGGCGGAGATGCGGAGAGAGATGGAGAGGCATGAAGCCGCAGAGTAGTGTGGAGAGGTGGCAGAATGGGCAGTCCCATATTCACGTGTGGTGGATAAAAATCAGAAGGGGTACTTCAGGAGAGAGTGACCCCAGCTTCAAACCAGACCACCCAGCAGCCCAGGGTTCCAGAGCCAGGAAGATAAATCCCCATAACTTCCGGCTGTAAAATCCACTGGGGGTTAGGACAGCGGAAGAAACTGCCAGATTCTCAGGAGACTCCTCTTAAAGGGCCTACATGGACTTAGGACTTGCATAGACCCACCCCCTCTATATTCAGTGCCAGGGCAACAACTGGAAAGGCAAAGTGGCATACAGGTAGAAAGTGAAATGACTGGAAAAAGGGTGAGTGCCAGGAGACAGCTTCCTCCCAGGCAAACCTCCAGAAGGCTGGCAGCAGCATTTTCCCCTCTCTGAGCCCTCCCCCAACATGGAGCCACAAAGTAGTAAAGGGGGTTGCCCCGCCCTGGTGACTACCTAAGCCTCCACCCCACACAAGTTACAGGTCTGTTCTTCTACAATAGGCCGCTCTACTAAGACAGGGAGTAAAAGCAGCTCTACCCAATACACAGAAACAAACACAGGGAGGCTGCTAAATTGAGGAGACAGAGAAATATGGCCCAAATGAAAGAACAGAACAAAACTCCAGAAAAAGAATTAAACAAAACTGAGATAAGCAATCTATCAGATGCAGAGGTGAAAATACTGTTTATCAGGGTGCTCAGAGAATTCATTGAGTATGGTAACAGCATAAAAAAGACTCAGGCAGAAATGAAGGTTACATTGAGTGAAATAAGAAAAACCTACAGGGAACCAACAGTGGAGAGGATGAAGCCAAGAATCAAATCAACAATTTGGAACATAAGGAAAAAAAGCATTCAAACAGAATAGCAAGAAGAAAAAAGAATTTTAGAAATGGGGATAGACTAAACCTCTGGGACATCCCCAAATGTACATGAATCATAGGTATGGCAGAAGGAGAAGAGGAAGAGCAAGAATTTGAAAATTTATTTGAACAAATAATGAAAGAAAACTTCCCTAATTTGCTGAAAGAAAATAGACATACAAGTCCAGGAAGCTCAGAGAGTCCCAAAGAAGTTGGACCCAAAGAGGACTGCACAAAGACACATCATAATTAAAATGCCAAAAGTTAAAGATTGAGAGAGAATTCTAAAAGCAGCAAGAGAAAAGCAGAGGGTTACGTACAAAGGAGTTCCCATAAGACTGTCAGCTGATTTCTCAAAAAGAAACTTTGCAGGCAAGAAGGGACTGGGAAGAAGTATTCACAGTATGAAAAGCAAGGACCTACTACCTAGATTACTCTAGCCAGCAAAACTATCCTTTACAATGGAAGGGTAAATAAAATGCTTCCCAGACAAGTTAAAGCTAAAGGAGTTCATCATCAGCAAGCCATTATTTCATGAAATGTTAAAGGGACTTATTTAAGAAAAAGAAGATCAAAACTATGAACATGAAAGTGGCAACAAATTCACAACTATCAACAACTGAATCTAAAAAAAAAAAAAAACTAAGCAAACAGCCAGAACAGGAACAGAATTACAAATATGGAGATCATTTGGAGAGTTATCAGCTGGGAGGGGGAAGGGGAAGAATAAGGGAAAAGTTACAGGGATTAAGAACCATAAATTGGTAGGTACAAAATAGACAGGGGGGTGTTAAGAAGTGTATAGGAAATGGGGAAGCCAAAGAACTTACATGCCCAGCCCATAGACATGAACTAAGGGGGGGGGGTGCTGAAGACAATTGGGGTACTGACCAGAGGGGGCAAAGGGAGGAAAATTAGGACAACTGTAATAGCATAATCAATAAAATATATTTAAAAATAAACAATAAAAATTAGAGCAGAAATCAGAATTAGGTCATTGGTCAGAAAGCAGTTATCAGCATTGAGGCTTTTTTTCTTTAACTGGGTAGTGGGACTGATTGCATTTCTATTTTTAAAAGATTAATATGGCCATAGAAGATAAGATGAACAAGTGAAGAAAAGAGACAAATTCAGGAGTCGCAGCGCTGAAAGTCACATCACTAGTCACAGGGAAATTAGGAAGGCTTGAGCTGAGTACAAGTAGACCTCCTTCTATTGCTTTGTTGTATTGCACTTCACAGATGTGTTTTTTTACAGCTGAAGGCATGACCCTCCACCAGCAGGATTACTACTTGCTTTATTGTGATACTGGCTTTATTGCAGGGACCTGGAACCAAACCCAAAGTGTCTCTAAGGTATTCCTTTATTGTCAAAGGGAGAAGGGAGAAAAGAAGGGATATGAAGACTCAAAACTCACACAGATTTAGAGGACAAATGAAAGGAATATGTCAAAAATAACACAAGTTTTTAAGTTGTCATATAGGGGACAATGACAATATCATCCTTTAGAGGTTGAATCTGAGATACTAGCAGCAGGACATTCATTGGAGACATGTAGTTGAAAATCTGACTCTAGAACTCTCAAGAAAGAGCCCTAGATATGTGAACATGTCCGAATCATCTTGTGGGGGACACAGCAACAGCCCATGGGTGTGGGTGACCTTGACAAGGAAGAGCAGCAGAGAAGAGGGCTACACGGGCAGCCCAGATCAGGACCACATTCAAGGGACCAGAGGAAGTGGCAGGGGTGGGTATAGAGAGAACCTAAAAGGAGTGAATGCCCAGGGAGACAACAGCAGAGTCAGAGAACCTGTCATGAAAACCAGAGAACTGAGTTTCCTACTTGCCTTTAGGCTCCTGGGGGTGAGGGCCCTATCTGTCATCTTCATGGCACCTGTGAGCTCTCGTTGAGTTAAACTGCTCTATGAAGCCTTTGCTGCCCTGAGTCTCATCCTCAAATGACCTTGCCCACGCTGTGTTCCCCTTTCATCTCTGCTCTTCTAGCACTTTCTGTGACCTCTAAAGGTTTTCCCATCAGACTCCCAGGAGAGATGTATGCTCTTGGAGGGTGGTCTCCTGAGCTGGGCCTGTCACGTTGATCCTTAGATCTCAGCGTTTAGCCTGGTGCCTGGCCCGTCTGGTAGTCCGTGAATTCACAGAAGGAAGAGAGGAGGGAGGGAGGACTGGCCACATCGCCTGCTCCAGGGAGTTTAAGGATGGGGAGTTCCAAAGGCCACTGAACTCAGGTGATTACGGATCCTTTGTATTACGCCTCCCAAATATATTCTAAATAGAATGATTCTAAATATATTCTTGAGCAGACTTTTGTTAAAATAAATATTGTAGATTGTCTTTTATAATTTTCATCTGGGGTGGGGAGATCCTTGAGCCTTCTCGTGGCTCATCTGTGGTCCTCAGCTGTTCCCCAGGCATCGTAGCACCAAAGGGGTCATACACCAACCAGGCCACCCAGGCCCCTCCCTTACAGCCCACCTTTCCTCTTTTTTTCTTTAGTAATTTTCTCCAGCTTTATTGAGATATAATTGACAAATAAAAGGTAATTATTTAAAATGGACAACGTGATGAGTTGATAATACATCGTGAAGCGATTGCCACAGTTAAGTTAATTAACACATCAGCTCACATAATTGCTTTTTCATATGTGGTGGGAACACTTAAAATCCACTCAGCAAATTTCAAGTGTGCAGTACGGCACTATTAACTATAGTCCTCATGTGTACATTAGATCCCAGAACTGTCTTCTAAAGTCTGTGCCGTTGTATCAACATCCCCCCCCTTTCCCCCACCCTCTACCCCCTGACGACCACCACTCCATTCTGTTTCTATGAGTTCCACTTTTTTTTAAGGTTATTTATTTATTTATTTTTAAAGAGAGGGGAAGGGAAGGGGAAAGAGGCAGAGAAACATCAATGGGTGGTTGCCTCTCACACGCCCCCTACTGGGGACCTGGCCTGCAACCCAGGCATGTGCCCTGACTGCGAATCAGACCACTGAGCCAGTCCACTGAGCCACACCAGCCAGGCTCCACCTTTGTGTGTGTACGTGTGAGAATCCCGCAGATGAGTGAGATCCTTTTTCTTCTGTCAGGTTTATTTCTCTTCACCTAATATCCACTGGGTTCATCCATGTTGTTGCAAATACCTCATGGCCCACCTTTCTGCTCTGCTCTAAAACCTCAGGTTTTCCTTCTAAGTCTCTTCCACAACATGCCCCCAGAGGCCAAAGCAGGAAGGACCCCAACAAAGTCCTTTATTTTCTCTACAGGTAAAAGCATTCGCGGCTTCTTTCCCGGGTTCCTGGGTTTAAGAATAAAACTTGGTCCCTTTAGTATCAGTAACTGTTGGGTCATGTTAGACGTCTCTCTGGAAGTGCCTTCGGTCCTTCTGCCTGTTATACTGCGCTTCCCCTCTTTGTATTCCCAAAGAATCGCTGTGCCTCCCACAACGCCCGGTGATCTATCGGGGAGTGGCGTGGACTGCAGGAGAACCAACATCAGTAGGCAACGCGTTCACTGGGCAGCACTGCTTATCTTTAAACCACCTCAGCCATCATCAAGAGTAACCAAGATGCTATGTAGACAGAAAATCAATTAGACAATAATCATGACAATCGTTGAAAGGAAGAATGGTCTTTCACAGATTTCCAAGCCTTTAATTTCCATTTTCCATAATGGATTTTAAAACTTCACAGTCTTAGCTGCTGTTGGCTAACACATCTGCAGAGAAATCTATTTAAATGTACTAACAGCTCAAAACTGTGTTTCATCCCAAAGCACATTATGAAAACAGGAATAATAATTGCAACAGAAATATAATTCAAAGACTTTTATTGACTTTTCATGTTTAATGGTTATTATTCTGGCTTGTTTAAAGTAATTTTAATAACCACAGTTTATTTACAAAATGCAGACTAATTCTTTTGTTCCCATGCCAACAAAATACATTTGTTCCCAGACAGCTGGTGTGATGCATCATTCTAAAATCTGAGTTGTTATGAGGGATACAACCACATTTAGCTTTGGCCACATTTATTGTCAATGAGAGCTGAAACACTTGCCTGTTTTCTGAAAAACACTTGAAGCCCAGTGTCAGGAACATGAGTATTTTCATTGAAGTATACATCTCATCCAAGTGTTCCTCATTCTAGTTCCTTATTCAGTTGTTCTAGTAGAGTTTAGTGGCAAAGCAAGCAAAACATTCATGCCCCAAACACCTCTAAAAAGTGAACAGGATTATCACCAGGCCATTTTTAAAGGACAACTGAAAGCAGCTCTTCTGGGGGGAGTATGCTGCGAGTTTCTTCATGGCTGTCTTGAGATTCTCTTTGTTTTGAACTTCCCTGGGCTTGCGGTGCTGGGGAGGAGAGAGGAGGCAGGTCCCAGAAGTGCCCGCTGCATGGTTTTAATCCTGCACTTTGCTGACATATCAAATCCAAGTGTCAGCAAAGCACCCACCGCGTCACTGCAGCTGTTTTTCCATAAAGCATTTTCTACATTGTTGAAGTGGCTCTTCCTTCAGGCAGTGAACACTGGGGGGCGGTGAAGACGGGGGCGGGGGCCACCGCACTGTGAGGGGCTGCGGGGTCCACAGCCTGCCAGTGCCTGCCTGGGGCTGGATCTCATCTTTCACTCCTATAATGAAGTAATGCGATAAGACAGTCTCACTTCTTCTGGTTTGACTTCGTTTTTTTCGATAGTTTTGGCTTTAATTTTAGTCTTTTTAAAAATTATTTTTGTAATCCAAAAGTGATTTCATACAAATGACTTACTCTAAATCAGTATGTTATGGAGGCATTTAAAAAAGCAAGGGAAAAAAAGCTTAAAACCAAGCTGTGCTCCTTACCACCTTTTACAGTAGGTGGACAAACAGAATTATCAAGCGCTTACCTGGGTAACCTAATATAGCCTCCCAGGGAGATAAAAAGCAGACAATATCCCTGAGCGGTGACCTATCAAGGCTCACTTTTCTGGCAGCTACTAAGCACTGAATCCAAGGGATTGAGTGAGTAGCTGGAAAGAGGAAGTAAAAGAAGAGATAAACAGAGAAGGTAAAAGAGGGTGGGGGTGAGTCCGCCTGGTTACAAGAGAAAAATGTTTGATGACTGTTTATTGTGCTTGTCACGTTCAGAGGAGAGTATCACAGATTCTAAGATGCGCTTCCTTGCAATTCTTTTTCTACTATAATCCACCCAGAGAAGATTTCCATGTCCTATTGAGAAAGGGCTGTTTTAGGTTGAAGCCATTGAAATTGTTTATTGTCAAACAAATGACAGAGCAGAGGTATTTTAGAGACACTAGATGTGTATCAGTTTAAATTAGTAAAAAGGAGAGAAAAATGATTTCTTTTTAATACAAAGGAAAATTCAGAAGTTTAAAAGGCCTTTTGAATGTACTTTCCATGAGATAACCTTTTGGATTTCTATACAGAATTAGAAGGCATAGTTCCAGTTGGAAAAAAATATTATTATAAAATGTTCAAGTACAAAGAATGACTTACGAACCACATGGGAAAATTAGAACTAGGGAAGAATACAGCATTATTGGCATTATTAAAATTTTATGAAATGCAACACTTATTTGAATCAGACAACCTAATACCTACTCAGCTTTCAGCATATAGACATGACATGGAAAACTTCTCTAAGAGCTTCCGTTATTACAATACAGAAAAACAGACAATTTTAAAGGATCCATTTTTGGTTTCGTATGTGAGATTTATGCTCGGGTTTATTCAGAAGGTGTGAACAGGAGCAGAAGAGCACTCTGTCAGAAGATTTTTCTCATTTGTGATTATCAAGAAGTGGGGAGAATTTGCAACATGTTGGGCTGATCTCAGCAAACTTAAGTGGGGGCCGTTTCCACTCAGGCAGGTAGTGAGGCATCTGGACAGGAAGGCACGAGGCTGGCCGGCCTCTTTGCCCCGCCAGGGCTTGTGCTGGGTCTTACAGCAGGAACAGCAGGAAGGACTCAGTGGTCTGACAGGTTTTGGCCCTTCAGGCCTGGCTCCCCTTGCAGAAACAGCAGCAATTTATCTTGTTTTTCTACCTTTCAGCTTTAAGATTTTACTTGAATGAATGCCCTGGCAGAAAAAAATGGGGAACATTGGAAAACTAGTCTGAATGATTCCAAGTGCTTTATTTTAGCACAGAAGGTTTGGAGGGTTTTGCTTGACCCAATAAACAGAGGAACATAAATAAGGTGGCCATGGCAACTAAATGACAGCTCAGAGTGAATTCTTTTTCCAAACCTGTAAGTGACACTTTCAGCATTTCAGTTCAATTCACCAAATATTTATGAGTGCCTGCTATCTATCAAGTCCTCATTGGCTCTGATATATGTCAATGAACAGACCAAAAAAAAGTCTTATTCTTGTAAAGGTTACATTTTAATTATAGGTTTTTCATAGCTTTTTGCATTTCTATATAAATTTTATACCTGACTTGTCAATTTGTAATAAGCCTTCCAGTCCATGAACATAGTATATCCTTCTGCTTTATTGAAAGCACTCTTAAATTCTTTTGTTATATTTTTATCATTTTATGTGAAGATATCTTCATATCTTATGTTACATTTACTCCTACGTATTTGACATATAATGATTATATTTTATGGCATTATTTTAAAATTTTCATTTTCTCAATTTGTCACCGACATAAAGAAAAACAATTGACTTTTGTATAGTGTCTTTTATCACATTAAGTTTTTTTCTATTCTTACCAAGAATCTTTTCTTTTTTAATTTATAAATGGATGTTCAATTTGATTAAATGCCTTTTCCCCCATCTTTTGAGCTGGTTCTATGACTCTGTCTTTATTCTACTAATGCTGACTGGTTTTCTAACACCAAATCATCTTGCATTTCTGGAATAAGCACCATGTGATCATGGTGACTTATCCCTTTTTACCTTTCGTGAATCTTAGTTTGCTAATATTTTGTGTAGGATTTTTACATCAGTTTTTATGACTGAGGTTGGCCTATAATTTTATTTCAATGTTCTCATTGAATTCTGTTATCAAAGTTTGCAGAACTCATAAACTGGAATGTTCCCTCTGTCTGTTTTCTGGAATAGTTTGTGTAATATTGATGATATTTCCTCCTTAAAATGTTTGGTAGATGAAGCTACTTGGGCCTTGACTTTTCTTTGTTGAAAGCATTTCAATTAACTAGAATAAGCTTTCTTTAGCGGTTATAGTATTCAGATTTTCTATTTTAATTTCTGGCTAATTATTCTCTTTTGGGGGCTATAATTATATGTATATTAGACCTTCTAACTGTTCCCTATGTTCTGTATTCATTCTGGATATAAGTGGATGTATGTACACATATGTATATGTGTATACATTTTATGCGCACACATGTATATACATGAATGTACATGTATATACACACGTATATTTATGTATATATGCATATATATTTTATCCAGCTTCTAGTTTACTATTCTCTCCTTAGCTGTGTCTAATCCACTATTAAACCCATTCTTTGTTTTGGTTATTATATTTTCCAGAGCTGGATTTTCTACTTAACTTCTTCTTAGTTTCCTAGTGCGTGCCAAAGTTCACAACATTTTTCTTATTTTGTTGAATGTACTTATCTTGGTATTTTCAAAATCTGGGTCTGATAACCATTATTTAGAGTTCACATGCATCTTATTTCCTTGTCTTTTGTTTCTCTTGGCTTTTGGTCATGTTATCTTGCTTTCTTGTGAATCTGGCTCTTCTTGATTGAGTGCCAGATATTTTATATGAAACTTTATAGAAATAATTTGAGACTAGTTAATTTTTTCCAGGGAGGATTTATATTCGCTCTGGGGTAGGCTGGTAGTAGTGACACTTGCCACTTTGAATGACCTTAATCCATTTTCAGGGACTGAGCTACACTGTAGTTCTGGAGAAGGCTGGTCTGTTTCTAGTTCACTCCTACTCCTAGGGTGTAGTCCTTTGGGACCATCCCAAAGCAGGGATTTCACCAGACACGCCCCTTTCGTGAGCCCTGGACTGCAGTTTGTGTCTCCACGGCTTTTTGTGCGTGAGGTTGTTAAGAGATCTGCTCAGCTTCTCAGCCTCTCACCATCCACTCCAGAATTGGCAAAAGCCACTGTGTAAAAATGTCTACAAGTGCCAGACTTACAAACTGTCTTGATTTCTATCATTTCTAACATCTTAGCCCCATAATTCTTCCCTGCCTTGTTCGTTTCATACTTTGAAGCAGACTTTGGAGAGAATTATCTAAGCTTTTTTGCTAGAAGTGGAAATCCAATGCTTGCATTTCTAAGAATTGCTTGATCACATTCATTGCTAATTTTTTTCTAATTTAATCTGTAGAAATTTATTTTATTTTACATTCTGTTTATTAATAGTTTGTTAGTTTAAAAAGTTGTCAATACTTTCTCCCAGTGGCTTATCTTTTAACTTCTGTATTCAGTACTTTTTGAGAATGATTTTTCATTTTTTTCTTTATGATTTCTCAACTTGCTTAGGAAGGTCCTCCCTACCCAAAGATTATGTAATATATTCTCTTTTACTTTCTTCTAGTACTTTTAAGAGTTTTGTCTCCCCCGTTTAACTCTAACCCACCTCAGACTGACTGTTGCACCCTGTGTGGGATCAGGATTGTGGTGGACAGAACATCCTCCAGCGACGTCCGTTCCCCAATCCCTGGAATCGGTGACTAGGCACATAACTTGGCAGAAAGGGACTTTGCAGGCATAATTAAAGTGACTGATCATTGACCGCAAAGTAGGAGTTTATTTCAGATGATCGGAGTAGTGAGGCCCATCTGAACAGCTAGATGGCTGCTTAAGGGCAGAGAGCGCTCTGGCTGGAGACAACAGATGTGGCAGAGGGAGGTCAGAAAGATTCCGAGCGTGAGGAGGACCCAGTGTACCACTGCTGACTCAGAGCTGGAGGGACCATGTGAGGAGACTGCGGGAGGCCTTCAAGGCCTGAGAGGGGCTCCCAGCTGACGGCCAGCAAGGCAGTGGGGACATCAGCCCTGTAGCTGCGAGGAACTGAATTCTGCCCACAACTTCAATGAGCTCAAAAGCAAATCCTCCCACAGGGCCTCCAGGTAAGTCTAGGCCAGCCAACACCTTGAATTTGGTCTTGTGATACCAGAGCAGAGGAACTAGCTAAGCTCTCTCAGACTCCTGGCCTATAAAACTATGAGATAATAAATTGTTGTTGTTTCAAGTGGCTAAATTTGTGATAATTTGTTACAGTAGCAACAGAAAACTAACAACAAGGATCTTACATTATTAGTTCTGCTTCCAAAGAGATAGCCCAATTACTGATACTATTTATTGACTGAGCTATTCTTCCCCATTTATTTGAAATGCTACCTTTATCAATAGTCAAAGTTTCTGTATATACATGAATGTATTTGGGGCTTTGTATTCTTTTCTATTCATCCATTTCCTGTGCCAAAATGAGTCACATATGGTGCTTAAGAGCATAAACTCTGGGGAGGGGGCATAAGGCTACTAAAAGGTAATGTTAAAAAAAAACAATAAAAATTAATTTAAAAAAAAAACAGCATGAATTCTGGAGCCACAGTGCCTGGGTTCAAATCCCAGCTCTGCCACTTTCACTTACTTGCTATGGTGCTTTGAGGAAGTTACTTTAGTTTTTGCCTTGATTTCCCTACCTTGAAAATGGGTCAGTATTAGAACCCACCTCATAAAATTGTTGTGAGAATTGTCAGTTATTACAAGTCAATACCTGGAGACAAGTCCTAGCGCATAGCAAGTGCTATCTATAGGGAACAGGCTCCCCCTCATCCTGTTTCAGACTTGTCCTAGTTACTCTTAAACATTTTGCACTTTCATAGAAATCTTAGGCTAATCTTACCAGCTTCCATTTTTTAAAAAAAATCTCATTGATCTCATGGTTAGAATTGTGTTGGATTTCTGAACTGGTCTGGAAACATCTTTGCAGTGTTGAGTCTGCCCGTTCAGGGACTTCGCACCCCTTTGCATCTCACTAGGCCGTCTTTTATGTCTTTTAGTACAGTTGAAATTTGCACATGTTGTACATTTCTTACTAAACTCATCTCCAGGTATATGATGACACTGTTTTGCGTGGATTTTCTCTGTAAATTCTCCCAACAGTTATCACCGATACAGATAAGAGTGCCCACATGTTTTGTTTTCATACATCTAGTCAACCAGAACTATTATTGGTATTATTTTCTAAGTAAACTTCCAGTTGATTTCTTAGATTTTCCTAAGTAGGCAATTATGTCATTCTTAAATGAAGGTAATTTTCCTGTCTTTTTTCCCCTTTCCCACCCCTACTTGCTGGTGCTGGTGCGAAGGCGGAGTCTGCAGCTCCGTGCTCAGCGGCAGCAGTGAGAGGCTGTGTCTTCGTCTTTGACTCATCTTGCATGGGGAGGCTTCTAATGTCACCTCAAGCGTTTTGGTTCCTGAGGGTTTCTGAGAGCCAATGTTTGTTGGATTTAGACACATCACGTTCGTTATTTTCAGTTGCGTGCACGTTTTATCATAACCACCAGACCAAGACCCCTCTGAGGGCAGAGGATGTACTGTGGGAGGAATGCGTGCGCACACACACACACGTGCATATGTTGTGTGTGTGATATATACCTGCCCCAGAGCCGACTTTCACCACGGAGAAGAGAGAGTCTATCCATGCTGGCAGAGGGACTTTCTAACGGTTAGAGAGACACACAGCAGGCCTGAGCGTCCCCTTGCACACGTTAGAAGACATATCACTCCCTTCCAACTTATCCTCTCATCGGTCACAAGTGCCCCCTGGGCCACTGATACTACACGATCATGGGGTCTCTCACAGGATGCTCATCTCTGAGGTGGAGCGTCCCCCTGCTGAGGGGGTGAGAGGGAGCTTCTCCCCCTCCCACATATTCATACTCCCCCCTAATTCTCCCTCTGGAGCTCTGAAATATGGTTGGGGGTGGGGCTCTCTTTCTGTGATATCACCCTGTGGTCTGACCTTCAGATTCCTGGCTCTCTGACTGTTGTTTTCCCTTTTGCCACCTGTTTATAGTATTTCCCTTTTGACCAGCTGCATACTATTTGTTTTACCACCCTGCACAGCAGCCTCGCAACCTCAACAGCCAGCTGAGAAATGCATTTCCCTTTGGAAAGAGGAGCAGAGATTTCTTTATCTGTGTCTTACTATATTATATCTATTATATTCATATTCTTCATTTCTTATAGTAGCAAGTTATTCTTTTAAGGACAGTAATATGAGTTGACTCCCCCACTGTTTGTGTTGAGCTTAATCTTGGTACCTGCCCCAACCACAACAGCCGCGCAGTGCTTGGCCCAGAGTGGGCGTTCAGCTGCTTGGTCAGCGAGCCTATGAATAATCTGTTCCCTAAGCTTTTGAACTGTGAGTTGGCTGACAATCAGATTTATAATTCTGAAGTAGTGTCTACTTAGTTTTCATTAATCTTTAGAAATGCTAATTTTTGCTTATGCATATACTGGCTGCGTTAGCAAAGTGGATCAAAAATGTATCATAGCACACGTGAAAATTATGTTGGTTAACTGTGGCCGGCTCCACTTCTGTGTGAGCTGTGGCATTTTGGGACATGAAAGTCTTGGCAAGGCAAGGTTCACTTGAGGCTCAGAAAATGCATGATGTGCTTTAAAGTTGGCACTTCTTGGTATTTTGTTTTTAAACAAGTGACAAATAATAATGAAAGTGTTTCTGGTTGTTTATACAAAGATGTTGCCAGCAAATAGAAAACTTCCTGAGAATTTAAATTGAGTTTTTAAAAATTTCAGCTGAGTTATAACAGAAAGTACAGGACTCAGATAATGAGTGGAAATCTTGCCATTAAGATATCTGAGCTGTGACATCTATGTAACCATCTTAGAGCATGATTAGAGCATATTTTGAAAATGACAGAACATGAAAGTTTTGACCCTCTTAGGCATCAACAAACTCAACGAAGATATGCCTCGCTGGAGAGAGAAACAAGTTATTTGGAACAAGAGAAGATTCTTACTCATTCAGCAAACATGAATTATACCTACTGTGCAGCAGGCGCCATGCACCCTGTAGTGTCAGATGAGCGAGGTAACCTTCCCCTGAAGGAGCTCCCCGACCAGTGGAAGAGATTGTTGAAGTTAACTTTGTTGGTTTACTGACCCAAAATAATCCTTCTCCTTTTTGGATGCGCCTTCACGGTCTCTTTTATTGACTTCTGGTTTTTGGCATTTCCCATCATCATAAGAAACCTCCTCTATTTTCTGGTCTCTCTCCCCCACTTCTTCCAGCTGTGCATTCTCGCTCTTCCTCAGTGATAACATCTGTCTCCACTGGCTGAGCTCTCACTCATTGCAGAGATTTCCGAATTTCCACCCCGAGGGCACAATTCTTTCTTGAACTCAGGCTCTGCATTTGTGTCTGTGCAGTGACACCAGACCATAATCTGCTGCACCAGACTCCACAGGCTAAAACCTGAGTCTTCAGGAAAAAAATTCTTGCTGCTAAATCCAGATTTATAGTTGGGGTTCAGTGTCATAACAAC
Source organism: Anoura caudifer (assembly GCA_004027475.1). Taxonomy (NCBI): domain Eukaryota; kingdom Metazoa; phylum Chordata; class Mammalia; order Chiroptera; family Phyllostomidae; genus Anoura; species Anoura caudifer. The sequence continues at coordinate 243,306 of PVKU01000169.1, forward strand.
TTTGAAAGGCAAGAGAAATTGGTCATTAATAATAGGCATTAGTAACAGAGTTGTGCTTGATACCAGGCAAAGTCCAACTGGTCCGTGATTTCAGCAAAGGGAGCAGGCTCAGCTGCCCCCTCCCAGAATGATGTGTGTCCCCTACCTACTTGCTAAAAACCGAAATTGCAGGGGTAGGAGGCTGACATTCAAGGTATCAGGGACCAGAACTTTATTTTTCAAAGACTTATTGGTGCAAATTATCCTTCAAAATATTCACTCATCAGAGTCTTCACCAAAAAAAAGTTCTGCTAGGTGAAAGTGGTAAGAAATGTGAAACTGTTTGGCACCAGAATAGGGTAAGGGAGGAGGGCAAGCCTGTGGGGTGGAGGGCGGCTGCAGCGCAGGACGGAGGAAGGAGAGAGCAGGAGCAGGCGTCACCGCACAGTTTGCGCGGTGCTAGTCAGAAGTAGCCCGTCCAAGCCGTCTCTGGCTGAAAGTGGTACTAGCTCCTACCATAAATCGACAGTGCTGAATTGAGAGAAGAGAAATTATTCAATTTGAACAAAACTGGAGAGGAAGGAAGCCTTTCTTCTTCCATCCCAGGAAAGCAGAGAAACGAGGCCTAACTTCGTGTTATTGCAGGAGAGCTTTGATTCCTTTTCAGCTTGTGTAATCCCAGGAATATTGCTCACCAAAAGCCACATGTAGTCAGGTGGTTTCAGAGTTTGCTCTGCCCTGGTGGTTATGAATTATATGGACTTGGAGTGCTTAACTACAAACAGAGGATTTTCCAGGTGGGGGAGCGGAGTTATGAAAAGAAAAATGCTGAAATACAAGTCACTGGGGTAATAAGTTCTCTTGGATGTGGGTAGAAAGTTCCTGACTTAGAGCCGAGGGTTTACCGTGTCTATTGAACAGCTCAGCATACCTGGAGGGCCCTGGGGAATAGCCCAGGAGCAAGCCATAGATGTTTTTGACATGTGAAATGTTTACAAGCTGAAAACAAAATAAAAAATAAAACTGGCCCTGCCACCAACTTTGAGTTAATTGAACTGGAGTGGCTCCCGTAAGAATGAAGTCCCCGGCACAGGCCCCACGCAGGGTGGTGGCTGCATCCCAAGTGGCGTGAGGCCCAGGTGGGGTCTGCGACAGCCTTGCAACCGAGTATTTTGTCCTTCCTGGTCCTTCAAGTTAAGTTTACCCTTGGTATACCAGTACTACAAACCGATCTTTGTCCTGTCTCCATTTCTGTCTAACTGGGTGTATGAAATTTAAAATATACCTGTACCTACAATTAACTACCCCCTAACTACTGCTGCTAATTTTGAGTCTCTGTGAGGCTCCTCTCAACAGGCTTTTTTTTTTTTTTTTTTTTTGCATGAGAGTAGGAATGTTTTTAAAATGCATATCCTTAATATAATAAACTGTAGAGGTACAAGAGAAAGGAATATAAGATTTTGGAGTTCAGGGTTTTTTTTCCATTGAGTTTTTCTGTTGTTTTGTTTGGTTGGTTGGGGGTTTTTTGTTGGGCTTTTGTTTGGGGGCAGCTGCTTTCTAGTACATCAGGATGGGACCACAGTTTTACTCAGTCCTGTAACATAGACTGACTCAGAAAACAGCATTTTCTTCCCCCACCCACTGCCCCGAAGTTGTGATTACTCTCTGTAATTCATTGGGTTTCTACATTTTGTTCCCTGGACATTTTCCCAAGCTTGTTCAACCATTAGCCTTCTGGACTTCTGGGTTTAAGTACTGTCAGATCAGATTTAAATCATGTGTTAAGGCTTGGTGGGTCCATCATTGTCCTCAATTTAAGAAGCATTATAGAGGTCACGACATTGCTGCAAAGAAGGTGGCACTAATCCCTCACTTTCTGAAAGGGAATGCTGTGGTATGCGTTACACCGAAGGCACTGGCCCCACCAGCCGGAGCCCCGAGAGCCAGCCGTGCGCGCATTCCGCCGCTCGCTCACACCGTGTGCTTCCAGGGGCGGGGAGTGCAAAACCAGATGTAAGCTATTTTTCAAGTCCTCCTCTGACTTAGCATTAAATTTCCCTTAGACCAGATGCCAGTGTTTAAATAATATCCTGAAGGATCCAAAGAGAAGGAATTACTCATCGTGTTTCATTCATATAAAATCCAAAATAAAGGGGAGAAAAGTACAAAGAAACCAAACTACCTTGAATGTGCCTGGCCGGACTACAATAATTGGAAAAGAATATTGCCTCACTTATGAAAGCTCAGAAGTGAAGGGTTCTTTTTCTTTAATTATCAATCGAACATCCCATTATTTATCAACGCTTTTTAGTAAAAACAAAGGCAAACCACTCTAACTTCTCTGGCAAAGCAGCTCGGTGTGTTTTCAGGAGATTGGGCAACACTTGCTTTCAAGTGGCTCTGTCCTTTAATCACTGCCATTCACTTGCTGTGTGGATTTATACCTTACTCTCTGCAATTATTGCTTCGGTGGCCTGCATCAGTTAAGACACACGGCAAATCACTAAACCCCTGGTTTCTGAATCAGCTGATTTTTCAGTGGTGCTCCCGAGGTTTACCAGAAGCTTCAGCAAGCACCATGCCATCGGGTCCTGAATCACACAGGGCCAGTCACCAGCAGTTTCGGCCGCTGGGTATGTAGGTCTCCTATAAGAAAGGAGTTATGTGGAAAGGGCCCACACACAGCGTGAAACAGAGGCCAGTGCGAGGTTAAAGAGCGTGAATTTGGAGTTGACCCGATCAGGATAGCGTATGTGTATGTGTTATTGTTGCTGTTGACTCTCTGCAGCAGCAGAATATAGCAGGTGGGGGGAGCCCCCGGAGCTCGGGTCTGGCCCAAGGACCCAGCCGTGTAAGATGATGTGTAAAGTCCAGGTTAAGCCAGCAAGGGAGTTTGTGAGGGAGCTGACCCAGGAATTTGGAAGTAGGGAGGCTTTGAGTGACCAGGGCTGGGGTACAGATAACAGTGAGGGGTAGCAAGGGAGTTGGGGAGGTGCAAGTTGGTTTGGGGATTGGGGCAGATGTCAGGGCTGAATGATCCAGTCCAGTTGGTAGGGTGTGGCTGTTTAAATAGTGGCTATTACTGCATTGCTGGCTGATTAGTTGGGCCAACTCACCCAGGCAAAGTCAAGGCCCTCGGCAAAGAATCTCAGCCCCGGCCAAATAACCCATTAGAAATAACTGGTTGAAACTCACACTGGTTTAAACAAGAAGAATTTTCTGGTTCATGTAACTGAGAAGTAGTACTGGCTTCAAGGGAGGCTTAATCCAATTTCTCAGATTATGTGACCAAACGCCAATTGTCTCGTCTCCCTGTTTTTGCTGTTTCCTTGTTGTTGGCGTCTTTCCTGCCAGTCACGCCCTTGTGGCTGTAAGATGACTGCGAGCAATTCCAGGGCCTCTGTTTCGGGCTCAGGTTGGCAGAAAAGAGAAAGTTTCTCCCCACTATAGCGCCTGCAGAAGTCCTAGGCTCCCATTTCATTGGCCTCGAACTCTAATTCCAGCAGGGTCCTTGAGCTGTAGGCAGGGGAAGGCGGTCCATGCAAATGCATGTGGGTTAGCGAAGCAAACCCTCTCGCCTGGGCCCTGAGGCCAGTAGACCCTGGGTCTGCAATGGGAAGAGGAGTCTCACTGTCTCCAGCTGCTGGGCCTAGGCTGCTAATGTACCTCCAGTCCTTACCTCCTCTCTCAGCTGCTTGTAAGGGCTGGGCTTGCAAATACAAAGAACCCTGAGTGACACAAGCAGAGTGGAGGTGAAAAAGTCCATGGTGAGGAACGGAAGCCATTAAAATTGAGGTGGTATTATGGGCTGAATGTTTGTGTGCCCCCAAATTCATTTGCTGAAGCTCTAAGCCCAATGTGATGATTTGGAGGTGGGGCCTTGGGAGGTAATTAGGTCATGGGGCGGAGCCCTTCTGGTGGGGTTAGTGCCCTCAGACAAAGAGATGCTGAGTCTCTGCAACCTGTGCGGGCACAGTGAGAAGGGGGCTGTCTGCACGTTGGGAAGCGAGCTCTCACCAGAACCTGCCCCAGCGGCAGCCACCCGATCTTGGCCTTCCAGCCTCCAGCCTGTGAGAAATGCATGCCTGTTGCTTAAGCCACCCAGTCAGTGGATTTTGCTTTAGCAGCTCGAGCTGACTAAGACAGGTGGGAACCAAGAAGCCAAAGGGGTCAGGATACATATCCCTGAGGACAATGAGCCCTGGCAGTGTGAACAGGATTGAGAGGAAGACTATGCTGGAAACCTTGACATTATCTTGGACTCTGCCCTCTCCATCATTCGTACTTTATATCCATTTCATCACCAGCCTGTGTGATTTCTGCCTCCAAAATGTCACTTCTGTTCATCTCCATCCTCCCCACTGTCATCTTTGTTGGAACCCTAATCCCCTCGTGTTTGGATGAAATGCTCTCTTTCTAGTTCTCTTTCTACCTGGCTCTCATCTCCGAGTAATCTTCCTTAAATATCACTGTCAACACGTTTTCCTCTGCTTAAGAAAATGACTGGCTCCCTCCGCCTCACAGCAAACTCCTGCCGTCTCCGTAGCCTGGATGGACTGACCGGAGTCAACCCCAACACCCCCAGCCTCCCCAGTCAGGCTATGAGCCGCACTCATCGCTGCCTTGGCTTGTGCTTTTTTCCCCCTAAACCTTGGGTTTCCTTTCACCAATTTCTGATCATCCAACCGCTGTTCACCTTTGGGGGCACAACTCAACATCTCTCTTCTCCCTGAGACCTCCCCACACAATTCCGTGTTAGAAAGGCCTTTTTCTTTCCCCAAATGTCTATTATACTCAGTTTCCCCATAGTTGGATGTATGATGTTCATGGGCTAATTTTGTTTCCAAACAAAATTGTAAACTCCTTGATGACAGGGTTTAATGCGTCCTTTGCATTCTCCACAGAGCATAGACTATGCTAGTAGCTATTTTAGGGACTCAGCATTGGTTACGAGAGGCAAAGAAGGACATGCTGGTACAAAATGCATGCGCCCAGCTCTGTGCAGGCTGTGGGCTGGCATCCTTGAGGCCGCTCCACCAATCCTAGCAGGTTCCCACCCAACCACCGCCCGGCTCTACCATCCTGTTGGCTTAGAATCGTTTAAACTAAGAAGTAAAGGCTGCTCCAGAAATTTTGAAATGGTAGCCGAAAGGCCTGCGTGCCTAAGACTAGCCACCTGGCCCCTAATCCTTAGACTGTCACGTGGGGGTTGGGGGGCAGCTTCCTACCCAGACTTCTTCCATTCACCATGTGTGATCCAGAAGCACCATTGAGCTGTTCCACAGGTAGATTAAATTTAAAATCTCAGACCAATCTTCTCAAAGTTCTCATTCTATCAAACAATTACTTTACTCTACAAGACATTTAAAGTATATGTATAACCTAATTTCACGATACAACAACCCTTATATTTCCAAGGTCACTGGACATGACACAGGTCACTACACCACTTTTAGTGCAGGGACCTGGGCTCTCCTTCATATTTAAAGTCTTCTGAAGGCCAGGAGGGAGCAAGATTAATTTTCTCAAAGCTAGAAGAAAATGTTAGCATAATGCAAGATAAAATAGTATTCTTATCCCAAAAATCTTACACTTTCTGATGCCAACATCAGTCTGAAATACATGCGCGTGATAAAGAGAAGGAATGAAATTGCTGCAGAGCCCTGAGTGACCCACTGGGAGCTGCACAGAGAGAGCCTCCAGACAGCAGCCTCCGAAGATGAGGAATCAGCAAAAACCAACCCTCTACAATTCCATGTGGAAGAAGAGACACCCCTTCTGTTTGTTTTCACTTACAAACGAGTCAGCTGACCTCTCTACCATGATACGTTTTACCTTGCCAGCCAAGGAATATGAAGAATGGTGTTAGTCTTCCTATCAGCACACACTGTCCTAATTTCAAGCGGTGAATTTTCTCTACCACTGAAGTGAAGAAAACCACGGCCCCAGTGAGGGAGGATCCCACAGCCTCAGCCACCGTTTTCCTTTGTCTTTTTACTCTCTACCAGGAATTCTTTGCAGACATCATCAGAATATGTTTCTAGATTTCGGTACATTTTTAATGTTAAAAAAATATCTTCAACTGAAAGAACAAAATCTTTCTGCTCTTTATTTGACCTTTGTTGGTTTGATGTGTTTTAAGAAAGTTCTGGGCAACCATTTTATAAAGAATGAACCAAAACATCCATGGAAGAGTAGGCAGTGAAAATAATAATGAAAAAAGGACGAGAAGGGGAAGCCACTGGCTCAGTCTGATTTAAACGTTGCTCTCCCCACACAGTTTATGAAGGTTGTATTGATTTTGTCTGTGTTAAGAACAACATACTTAAGTTTTTTAAAGATACTTTAACCATTTCTAACAGAAATTTCACTTTCACATGTGTCCACGCAGACCAAGCCAAGTTAATATTTATTACCACTTTATCTGATCTGTAGAAGTAGGAACCTCATTTCTCTGAAAAGACTGAAAGTGCCGCCCCCTGGCACCACCACCCCCACCCCCCAGCCCCGTTGCTCTAGCTGACCCAGAGCGGGTGGGGCCCTGGTCCTGGGAGCCTGCGGTTGCGTGCTCAGGCATGTCATGCTTCACGCAAACCTCAGCCTGCACACAAAAGTGGAAATTGTGCCTTATGATAGCAAAAACAACCCATGTGATGTTTTCAAGCTTCAAACACATGTTGATGTGATATTACTTTTTAAATAGTGTTGATCTCTAGTAAAACGTAGAACCTACCTTCCGAGGACCAACCATCCAATAGGAGATGGCACAATGTAAATCAATAATTATAATATTGTGTGATAAGGAAGTAAAAGCAGAGGCTTTGGGGTAAGGGAGACCTAGATGTGAGTCCTAGCTCAGCTACCAATTAGCTGTGTGACTGTGGGTAAGATAGGAACCTCTCTGGGCTGAGTTTTTCATATACAAATAGCCATAAAAGTGTCGCACAGAATTGGTGGGATGATTCAATGAAACACAATACAGGGAAGGGTGCCGTAGGGTGCCTAATACACAGAAAACCCGAGGAAATGTCAGTTGTTGGTGGTGACGATCATCATCTTCGCATTCTTCACTGTTAGATGCACAAGGTCCCAAGGCATCTTAGAGGAGGGCTTTGTTCCTGTTACTGGAAGACTGAGGAAAGGGGTCCTGGCGAAGGGGCTGCCTGGGAACGCTGAGGGCGCTCCAGCTGCTCAGGAGGAGGGAGGGCCATGGAAGGGGCTCAGCAGTCACGCAAAGGTACGAGGCACAAAATGACATGGCATTTGGGGGGAGATGCAAGTCATTATGGGAGCACAGGGTGTCCTGGAACGTAGGCTAAAATCAGAACAGAAGGCTCTTAGATGATCTGTGCTTAAGAGATTGTCTTAATCTATTGCTTAAAAAAAAAAATCACTGAAGTGTTTTCACGATGGAGGTGTGGGGTCACCAAGATGGTCAGGTCTGCATTTTAGAGAAATGGGCAGCAGTAGAGAGAATGGAGCGAAGCGGACAAACGGGAAGCAGGACAGCTACCCTCGGTTTCTGTTCTGCGGGAGAGGTCAGATGCATTAGTCTCCACTCAGAAACCTTGAGCTTTCTCCTTGTCTTCGGAATAAAGCATGACCTTGAGAGTCCTAACCACACAGTGTCCACCTGTCTCACGCACCCTCTGCCCACCACACAACCTCCATCCGCACCGACCCCTTGATGGTCCCTCAGCATCTGACACATGGTCACCTACATGTTTCCAGCTCTCCCCTCAGCCGCCAATTTCTCCTCCCTCTTATTTATCTAGAAACTTCCTACTCATTCTGCAGCTATCAAACAGAATTTCATCATCTCTGTAAAGACTTCCATCATCCCACTGAGAAGTCCCATCTCTCCTATTCCCTTCCTTGGCCCGTTATACTTCAATCATGCATTTAGGTAGCTCCTCTCTACACATCTTATGTAAAACGTGTGAGCTCCTCAAGGACAAAACTATTTCACACGCACGTTGCTAGTCCACCCAGAGCTCTGCAGGGTAACCACCCCTCGGTGTTGAGTGGAGGCAGGCCCTGGCCGCCGTCATTCAGAAAGCCTAAACAAGGTCTTTTGATAACTTCACATTCCCTAACTTTTAAGTGAATGAACGTCCCTTTTATCTCTGCTGTGTAAAGGTGAACAACTCGTGGATTCAGTCAGTGCCTATTTACAATGGTGTTTTGAAATGTTCTGCTCCGAGGTTGTGGGGTCTGTGTTCCCATTAGTTGGGAGGTAAGGGGATTCGTGCACAAGATCCTCATTAGTGTTAATTGGAACCGTCTAAGTAAATCCCGGGGGCCCCAGCAGGACAATGCCTGCCTTTGTGTTCCGGTTTCGTGCTGTGTATAGAATGCCATATCTGGCAAGAAATGCCTTCCCAAACATAAGGAGATAATTGGTACTTTGGGGGAGAGATTTAACTTATTTATAATTGTCTAGTTTAAATATGCAGAAAAGAAAGAGCAGTCACAGCTTGCCGCTTTTGAAAGATGCTCTCAAACCAGGTCAAAAATCTCTAACTTAATCAGGAATTTTGAATGATGTGTAACTGAAGTTTTGACCTAAATACAACATATCAATAAATTAATTCCACCTTAAACTCTATTTGTAGCATCGCTGCTTACTGAACTCTCATGACTAATAGGCTGTGTAGGTGGCTCTGTGTCACACGCAGTGATGAGGGAGACAGTCCTGTCTTCACGGGCCCCTCTGCCGCATCTGACACCTGACTGCTCCCCTTCCCTGTGAAACCCAAGGTCATGCTCCCCACCTCCCTGACTTTTCTCCCGCCCTCTGTTCTCCCTGATCTCCCCCCGGTTCTGCTGCTTCTCCTGTGGCCCAGGTGTGGGAGCCCCTTGTGGGTCTTTGCTCCTGGGAAATTCCTGTTCTCTCCTTCCCCCTTCAGAGAGCTAGCTCTTCGTTCCCAGGGCTTCAACTTTCTGCTCAGGCTCCGGGCCTGGCTTTCCTCATGCCTGTCTCCCTGGCACCTCAAACTGAGTAATTACAAACCAAAACCGTGTCGTTTCCCCCACCCACCCACAGACCAACTCCCTTTACCCCTTGCCCTGTCTCTAGTCACATCACTTTTCTTCTAGGTACATGGCTGAAGGCATACATTCCCATTTAACTCATCCCTTGCTTATATTTTCTACAAGCCAGTTGTCAGCTCTCACTAATGACCTCCCATAGCTGTCACCTGAGAACAAGAGCTCCTCACTCTCCCAAATCACTCCAGCCACTTCTGCTGCCCTGAATCTCCTCTGCTGAGATTTCTCTGTAACGTTTCCAGATTCATGCCACCCCATCCGCCACCTCCCAGTAACAAGTGCACATGGCACAGGTTCAGATGTCAGATGTCCTGGTTCCAGCAGTGACTCACCGTGAACTGTGAAATGGGCCTGATACGATCTATCTCCCAAATTTTATCTTAGGATTAAAGAGAATCTTAACTGTACGTGGAAGACTACACATGAATTCCTTAATGCAGTGCCTGGCATGGATCAGGGTTCCTGGGTGTTGGTTCCTCTTTGCTGTCTGTTTTCTGCTACATTATACTGGAACCTGTTGGCAGGACTTCTACTCCCCCCGTGACTTTAAGGTCCCACCTATCTGTTCAACTGCGGATTTATTCGGTCATTAACTCATTAAGACAATATTTACTGAGCATTTACTATGTGCCAAGTGCTCCAACCTTACTTCAGTGTACAAAGGGGAAACATAAAAGGGGCCCCAAACCCCCTACCGGCCTTTCTGAATACCGTAAGTCTTGGTCTTTCTTAACAAAGTCTCTTAAAGGTCTCAGGAGCCTTTTATTTCCCCTCGGTTGGTGTGTTGGCCCTCTGTTGACAGACTCCACCTTTCAGGAAGTCCAAAAAAGGGCTGACCCACTCTCTGAGAGGAAGGCCAGGCACTGCAAACAGAGAGGAAAGTCACCTTGTCCCTCCCTCCTCCAGGTGTCCGCTCCAAACCCTCTGAGAGGTGGACCTTACAAAGTAAGAGGGACAAGCCGCTTACTTTGACTCCCATAAACCTGGCCCTCCTAGTGTTCATGTTCTTGAACTTGTGCCTCTTGGACACCGCCCGCATCCAGCCTTTCGCACCCCTGCCCCTGGACTTCCTGCCCGGATCGTAACCGTTTAAGATGCACACCAGCCTTTCTTTGATGGGAGCATTCACAGTAAATATCAATGTAAGTGAAGGAAAGTATTAGGAATGATATTATTAGGCAGAAAAACAGTAGAAATAGTAACCAAAAGCATAGATTCTAGTGAGAAAGGAGCTGGTATTTAATTTCAGGAAAGAAGAGAAGCGTGAGTCATTTAATAACACAGCCCTATAAATACAGCCCGCTAGTGAGTAAAGGGGAAGAAACGCAGAGGAGGGAACAGAGCAGGGATGAAACAAACTCCCCTCCTTCGGGGGAAATCTCTAAGATCACTTTTGATCTCAGCAGCCCTGTAGGCCCTGCTGTTTGCCTCTGATTTTCTCAGCTTTGAAGCTGGCCTACTTATTAATAGCCACCATGATGACAGAATCTGCTCTTTGTATTTAGGGAAAGGTTTTGCGATCGCTTTACTCTAGACACTCTGAAGCTCCTGTCATCTTAAGACAAAGACTGAGTTAACACCAACACTTGTGTGCTCTGAGGTTTTGACTAATTCATTCACTCAGCAAATATTTATTGAGTTGTGACCATAGGCCGGGCAGCATGCTAAAGGCCGCAGCGCGGCAGCCAGCACAGCAGACGCCGCCCCTGCCGTGTGGCGCTCCCAGTCTAGTGCAGGGCCCAGCCAACATCTGGTGAGGGCTAGATGGCAAATGTTTAGGCTTTGCAGCCCATAGGGTCTCTGTCAGGACCACTCAGCTCTGCTGTTGTCACGCCAAACAGCTGTAGATAAAACGTGAACAAACGAGCGTGGCTGTGCTCCAATAAAACTTTATTTACAAAAACAGGCAACGGGCCAGATTTGATTGGCAGGCCAAAATTCACTGTAAATGTAATTCACTGTAAAATGTAAGTTACATTTTGCATAGTCCCTGTTTTCCAGTAAAGACCATTTTGGTTGTAAGTGACATAAAATCTAATCCAAACTGAAAAAAATCTAAGAACAGGGTGAACTTCAGGGGTAGCTTGATAGAGGACCCAGTGTTTTCTCTTTAGTCCTCAGCTCTTCTCCTCTGGGTTGGCCCCGCTGTCAGTCCAGCTGTCCATGGTAGCAAGATGGCTGTCACAGCCCCAGAGTGACACCCCCGGGGGGAAGCCCAGCGGATGAGAGTTCCTGTCCCAGCACTGTCTGGTTCCCGAGACTTGGGTCACATACCGAGGCCCCAAACGGTCACAACATGGGGACTGTGACATGATGATTGACCTGTCCCTGGGACCTTGGGTACGACAGAGGGTCGGGGAGGAGTGAATTCCAGTTCCTAGAAGACTCTTGAATGAATGCTGGGGTACAAAACTCACAGTTGTCCACTGCTTACATCCCGTGAATCCTAAATGAGTTCCTCCAAAGGCCACACTCATTCACAGGAGCTCTGTGATAGGGTTTCAGCTTCTTCATCTCCATCAGGAGGTATAGTGCACAGCTTATATGCCAAATACTGTCCAGAATTTTAGTATTTATTCACACCTGTTTATTTCACATCACAACCCTATTCTTATTAGATATGTAAGTCTTTGATTCATGAACAGATTTACACAGTTTTATTGGTAATTTTCTGGCCTGTGGTTCTCTTACTATTTCCCATCTTTTCTATGTGCATTAGCCCTTTTGAGTAGACAGACTAGTGTCGGAAGTCTTTTGAACTACCCAAATCTGGATGGAGAGCATCTGAACCTAATTAAAATGCTGGGTTCGGATCATCCTCTTCATGCCCAGACCACCATTTTCTCCACTGCACCAGAAAGCTGTCCCTCCTTCCTCACTCTTCCCAGGAATCAGTTCCTGCTCCCCGCGCACTTCTGAGGTTGGCGGATGCTTCGCTCCTCAGAGGCCCCTCCTCCTGGAGGCCCAGGCCCATGGAGCAGCGGGCTTCACTCCCTCGGGGTGGAAACTCATCCTATGAGCTGCAGGCTCCATTCTGAAGGGACGCCAGTTGGAATAAAGAGCCATAAGATAAAAACCATATTGGAAAAAGAGGGGAAATGAGTATGATAAAGGCTGTTAAGAAATTTATAGTTACTTTTCATATTTTCACCTTATAGTTTCCAATCGGAGTACCCAAGCTCTGGGGCAGAGCACCTTGCTTAAAATGGATCTCGGCAGTTGCTGTGGCAACACATAATACTTTAACCCCACTAAAAATGCAGTTTCTTAGGAGAAAGTGCATTCTTTCTCAGCTGCACTAGAGCATTTTTTGCACCATCTCTTACTACTCTTTCTTTCATCCTTACTCTTGGAACCACACTGGAATCCAGTATAAACCTGTAAGTTCTGCATACGCAGTCCCCTCAGCAGCCCGTGCGGAACCTGTCTGTCGCATGGCAGCCCATTGCTCCGAAATACCCTCCACATTTCTGTCGGTGTTGCGTCCGACCCCTTCCAGCAGCCTCCCTCCCTGTGCTCCACCCCTGCCAACCTCTTACCTGCCTTTCACTGCCCTGAGGAAGCCCGATGTCTTTTTGATGCTTTCTGCTTACCCCAAACCCCCTACTTCAGTGCCCACCCATATTCACCCGCCTTCAGAATATGTACCGTGTTCCAGGGTTACTTGTTCTTTCCACCCATCTGCCACCCCCAACAATCTGTCCGCCAATGAAACTCAGTTTGTTTTATGGCCTTCAGCTAAGCCAGGTGTTAGAGGGACAGGGTTGTGAATAAACTAATCCACAAGGAGTGAAAGCACCTGATACTCTCCTTTCACCCTCCCATATATTTCTAATTGGTAGAAATCCAGGCTGGAAAATGTGCACACACCAGCCATTGTCCGGGGCCTGGATATACAATATGGCTCAAAAACAGGTATTACTGTTTCTCAAATGCATGCGAGTTGTTTTAACAATAAAATACAAATCCATTTAACATTGATTCTAAATTCAAAGAAGCTTTGTATCATTGTGTACTTTCTTAATCATTGGATACTAAAAAATACAAAAAGATTTAAATGGAGTCCTCAGATTAATCATGGATATATGCAAATAATTTGCTATATGGGTTTATTGTAGCATTGCAAATAATTAGAAAGCAGAAAGTCTAATGATGGGGAATTGGCTAAATTAAATATATAATTCATAATACATATAATATGTAATGAAATATACATGTGTAATCTACATTGTATGATGTAATAATGACTAATACTTACTGTACATTTACTAAGTGCCACTCCTGTAAAAATTCTACATGAATGGAACCACAACAAGCCTTGAGAAGTTATGATTCCCATTTTCCTGAGAAGGAAGCTGAGGCCCAGGGAAGTTGGCCTTCCTAGGGTCCCCAGTTCAGGGGCACAACCCAGATTCAGCTCCAGGTATCCCCGTTCCAGAGTCTGGGGCTCTTAACCCTCCACTTGACTATCCTAAGTAAAAGACAGGTTATGGCACACTCTCCTTTTATACAAGATGACTCTCTGAGGTCATGTCGTATGGCAGTCCTCTGCTCTAAACACTCAACAGCGATTGGTAAAATATGAAGAGAAAAGGCAAAGGAAGTATATAGTATCAAAAACAAGGGGACCACCTGCGTGGCTTAGAAACAGAGCAGGGCCTCCAGGGGTGGGTGAGGCTGAAACTGCCAGCCCGGGGCCCTGAGTCAGCAGCAGGCAGAGGCACCTGGGAGGAGAGAGCCAGGGGACACGGGGACTAAAAATGCAGCTAGGGCCCCTTGCCAGGTAAGTGACAAGAGACTGGGTCACAGCTTGAAACAGAGGCTGGTATGGGCCCCAGCTCCTGAAAGGAAACTGGTCAAAGTCATTGCCTTCCCGTAGGGGTCAAGGGCCACAGCCTATCTGATGTTGGGGGGCAGGTGCCCCAGACACAGCCTCCTCACCAGGCCTGGCAAGTTCCCCCGGCTCCTGCGAGGTGTCTGACACCACCACGGAGCAAGACCCCCCCAATATCCAAAGACCCAGATGGAAGCAGGGCAGAACCCTGTGGGGTAGAAAAAGGAGGAATCAAAGGAAATGAGGAAGGCCCAGGCATTTGGTGAATGAATGACCTGGAGGAAAGGTGATGTGCCTGCTGCTCTGGAAGTGAGGGACTCTCTGGGATGACAGGAGGGCGACAGGTGGCTCGGGGCTAGACTATACAGGACCTTGGTGTCCACATAAAGGATTTTGATTTTAATTTTAAAGGTTAAGCAGGTTCAATTCAAAAAACAAAACCAACATTCCAACATTGCCATAGTCCATGAACGAGGATGGCCCAGGGGCAATGCAGAAGAGCGGGAGGGGGTTAGGAGACAGCAGCACAGAGCTCTTACTGTGTTCCCCTCCTCTGCGGGGCGGCCCCCGCAGTGCCTAGTGGGGGTTGTAAGGCGACACCAGGCACAACCACTTTCCTGAACTGCTTCACTCTTACCTTAAAATGCAATCGCAAGTGGCTATGCATTTTTTTATGTGAAAAAACAACCGCAGTACTTAACAGTGATGACCCAATAGTGGCTTCCCCTCCTTTCCCACGTTGTGTGCTTTGCAGCTGCAGGCTCCATCCCGAAGTTGTTGATACAGAGCCACCCATGTCCATCCGACCTGCTGGTTGACGTAGTTTTGACATATTGACATGGCTAACTGATACAGTGTTTTTCAGATAAAAACACCACTGAATATGTTTTGTTCTCCCTTCATGTTTTTAGCGGAATTATAGATGTCCAAGGTTCACTTTTTTCAATGTCACTTGTATCTCCAGAGACCCTCTTGACCCAAGTCTGGTACATGTTCTATACATTTTGCAGGTCTCATTTATGCAAACGAGTGTTTGTCTGATTACCCAGGATACAAGTTTTACTTAATCATAGTGCTCAGCTCCAGCTGTGGGTGTTCTCGGTTTCCATGCCCCATTTTTAAATTAAAGGCAATATCGCCAGTGCTCTGCCTTTGAGGGAAAGGTGGGCGGTCTGTTGCTGTGGCACAGAGAAGGGCTGTCTTTGGTGTCAGGGCCACCGTGTCATGCATGCGGCACACCTTTGCCACCCAGCTGACGGGTCTTACTACAGTATAGCAATGTCATTGTTTGTCACGGTGTCCTGGTTTTCCTCATTTTTCTTGCTAAAGATAAGATGAAGGAGAGTGGGGCGAGGGGTAACCGCTGTGGAGACAGGGAGGCTCCTGTCTCTTTGGTGGGATGTGGCTGAGGCCTGGGGAAGGGCAGACGACCACACGGTGGGTGCTTCGGGAGGGCAGGGGAGTGGAAATGAGCCGCACCAGTGCTGGAGGTTCCTTTCCACAATTATTCAAGTGAGAACAGACTTGGAACTCATCTACATTTAATGAACACCATTCACTAGTATAACTGCACACTATATATACTAATGAAAGTTAATATTCAAACCTAACAATAAAATAGATTTATATGTAAAAAGTTTGATATTCCTTAGTAAAAGGAATTGTATGGCCACCAAACTCTTTGCTTGGATCAATGTAAACTGGGAAGATGGAAGAAGAGAAAGAGGCATAGTTAGCAGTTAATAGTTTGTGATTGGTCTGCAGGTAGATCCCTCCCTCATTACTGCCCGTCAGATACATTGTGAGTCAGGGCTGGGGACAGAAAAACGGTAGCAGGAGCCAAAAGTGATGTAAAGGAATATAAGTTAGCTCTTTTCTCTCTCATTTTGCCATGTGATCAACTTAGACATACCCTTCGCTGGCTGAGCTTTAGGATGTGTTTGTGGGACTTTTATTTTAAGTCAATGTGCATCATATTGGTATAGATTTTTTAAATTAGTCTTCTACAGAAATCTTTAATAAATTAAAATTTTAAACTGATGGGAAAGCATGAGGAGCCAAACCTTTGTGGAACCAATTGTTGTTCTTGTTGTCATTCTTGTCATTAACAAATGGAGCGAACAACAGACGGGTGGCTGGGGGAAGTAGCAGTACGCCCACCCCCCTCCCCTGCCTGCGCCACCCCACCCCTAGTGGTAAAGCTGCTCTAACTGGTTGTGTCTGTGAGTCCTTTTTCCTTTTGGGGTGGAAGAAGCATTTCAGCATTTGGAAAGATTATTGGAGAAACTGCAGAGCATGGTGACTAAGAATGTATGTGCTTCGGAGTCAGACTCCTTGAGTTCAAATCATGGCTTACCGCTCTTTGCTTACTCACTGGGGTGTCAAAAGGATTAAATACTTATTAAAACACTTAGAATTGTATCTTGCCCATAGAAATACTCAATAATTATTTGCTGGTAGTAATCTCTTACAAATACAGTAGGCCAGATGGGCTAAAGTTTTCTATGACTTTATTAAAGTAACAGGGTTATGCTTGGTATATGATTTTTAAATTCAAGATTTGGGTGTAAGGATTCAGTGTAGTGATATTTTTCTGATTGATAGTCTCACTTGTGCATGTGGTAATTTTAGGTTTTCCAAATGGTCATTGTAAGTTCATTCAGAATCACAGAAATCATAGAAACAAAGAAGAAAGGAGCAAACAGGAGGTAGAAATGCCTAGCTCCTCAGTAAAAGTTGGGAAATATAGCATGCTGAATTTACAAAGTGATGGAAGGGAGAGTAGGAATCAAAGAGCAGCCTTGCCCAGATAATTTTCTGCTGCCTATGGCCTAGCCTCCGACAGAGGGAGACCACCAAATGTGAAGACTGGAGTGGGGGCCAGAGTCAAGAAAACTATGAGCATTAACAAAAGGGCTTAAGTGCTTGGGCTGGACCTCCAAAGAGCTCAAAACTGAGGGAAGATGGGCCCCAGGAGCTTACTCTCCACACCTCAGTATTCAGCAAACAGTTGGTTCCATTCAAAAATGACGTTTAATTTTTTAAAGAAAAAGGAACTAGCGTAAGGTCCTTGCTAGACTGAGAGAGAAAGAAGAAATATAAGAAAAAAGCAAATAAAAAACATAGGTCAAATGGGAAGCTACCCAAGAAACAGGGAAGGTTCAGACAAATTACAGTTCTTTATAACAAAGTCCCTCACCATGTCAGAGCAGTCACAAACACGTCCGTGTGTCTCTCTGTCCAGGTAAAACCTGGGGGCACATACAGAAAAAGAAAAAAGAGATATGTTTCTAAGATGATACAGGTCAACCGACAGAGATGAAAAGTGATCTCAGATCTTAGGAAAAATAGTAGAGAAAAGTGAAAAGATTACAGAGATTGGAACCATATTAGAAGAAACAAAAAAGAGAAAAATCATAACTGAAAACATCCAAGGAAATACAGTGATCGGACTAAAGGAAATCCCACAAAATGAAAGGAAAGTATAAAATAGATATAAAATTATAAGAAAGTAAAACAATAGAGAAAATTATAATTATGGAAGGTTATCAAAGAAGAGCCTATACATGCAAATTTTATGTTCCAGAAGGAGAAAACAAATAGAAAAAGATTCATATATAATATGAACACATAGAACAATAATATCAATAGAATACAACTTGATTCTCTTAACAGAAGAAACTTTTCCTCAGAGAATTGAATTTAAAAATAAAAAGGGCACACACAGTGTCTCAGGAAAATTGATATAGAATAATACCAAAACATATCTCAGTAAAGCTACTGAATCAAGGAAAAAGAAAATCATATTGGCATCCAAGCAGAGAAAGACAGTCACATTCAACATGGAAAAAAATTTAACCTGGCTTCAGAGTTCACTATAGCTATATGTAATGCCAGCAAACATTGAAAAACATCTCTAAGTACTGAGAGAAGAAAGTGGGATTGAACCATTTTTATACCCAGCCAAGTTATCTTTCAAATGTACAGGCCAGTGGACATTCTTAACAAACAAGGTTACAAGAAATGAGCAGACATCCATCTATTTTAAAAAGAGTAGTAGCTCAAAATTTCAGAACCAGTGTTGAGTGATAGAAAGATATAGCCAATATAGTAACCTGTGAACCCTCAATAAATGTTGCCCTTAAGGCCTGATTTATAAAACATGTGTTTTTCTTTGCTTTTGCCTTTCATTTGCATCAGCAAATGAAAAGGCTGACAGATGTAACTTGGAGACTTAAGTCCAAGAAGAAAAAGTGGGAAAAATCAAATATTGCATCAGTGGAAGAAATCATTTTTCATTATTTGTATTTCTTTTAGGTACAAGTCACAAGATTATGACATATCTCAAAGAAACACTTTGCCAGAAAGTCAAAAAATTGTATTCTAACATGTTCACCCAGGGCTTTTAGTAGATACTGAAATGAACTATTAGAACACATTTCTTTCTTAATTCAGTTTAGCAAAAAAAAAGTTGGGAATTAAAGGCTAGTAATTTTAAATTATCCTCAGTAAATTCATAAGACCTGCCTAACTGAACTTAGTTGTGCATATTTTCATAGTATATTCCCTTATTTCTAGATTTGTGCACTGAATCATTTATGGGATATATTGCAATTCATCCTTAATATTCAGTTAAGTCATACATGTTACCAACAGATTTTTAAATTCTATCGCATCTCAGATTAGGAGGAAGAAAAATAAAGAAGGATAGCTGGAGAAAGACGCCAAGACATGCATGCTCACATGATGCTCACACTCGCACCTCTTCATCCTGCTCAGGCGTATTCTTCCAAAGACTTTTCTTCCACCTTCCTCACTTGTCGGTAGCTTTTAGAGAGATGAATGGATTGAGCCACCAGCCGTTCTCTTTCCCAGCCTGTGGCCATCAGCCTTTGAGCACAGGCGTGATTGTATCTGGAGGGAGAAGGAAACCCGTGAACCTGGGATGCTCACGGTGACCAGGGCACTCCGTGGTGTAGATTCTCCTTCATTCCTATCTTCATAATCATGGGGATTGCACCCAGCACCCAGGTGCCTAGCAGCCCTTTCAGGGAAGTGTCTTACACCAAAGACATGCTGCGAGTTGTCCTCCAGGCCCAGTTTGTTGTGATCCTAACCCACATCCTGATCAAGAAAAGGATACAGGGTTAGCGCGGTGTGGACATCGTGAACGGACAGGAGAGAGCAAGTGCTCTGCTTCTCCGGTGCTGAAAACCGTGTTGTCAGGATTTTAAAGAAGCAAAGTGTTGTCACAGGCACTGCCACTCCCAGGCTCACGAGGACAGACTGGGCTCCTTTTTCAGTTTGTGCCGCTGTTTCCTCTTCTTTTATTATCTGGTTTTCGATCACGTGTAACAAATTTATCTTCATGATGAATAGATATTATTCTGGGATTTGTTAAATTCAAAACAATGATTTTTGTGGTACAAGAGAGAGAGAAATAAGCTGTCATTTTTTTTTCATTTTAGATAACTTACATTCGACAAGAATATGAAACAAAATTCAAAGGGTTGATGCCAGTGTCTCTAAGACAAGAACTTGAAGACACCATTTCCTCCCTAAAATCCCAGGTAATTACTAGAATCAAGGTGTTTTACAAGGGTTTGGGTGGTGTGTGTATCCTGAAAAGAGACTTGCAAATAAGCTTGATTCTGAATTGATGCCACAAATCAATGCGATGTCATAGCATGACCCACACCCCAGGATGACTGCGTTTTGCTTTGCTTTTTGAGAAATTTTTTTCTTACTAGCGTAAGAAATCTCATTGTCTCAATAAGATTTTCTTAAAAGCACCCTTGAAAGTACAAAGTTCATTTACGGTTACTTTTATTCCTGTACAGGCTGCATTCCTATACGGCCACACCCTTTTATTCTTGGTACCAGGCCCCACACGCCATTGCATAGCACGTCGCTGACTGCTCAGTGTGTGCAAGTAGAGGAATTGAAAGCACAGTTTTGCTAGAAGCATCTTTATTCTGGTGTATTTTATGTGGTTGCTAGATGTAACTAGATGCATTTTAAATTCAAGGCAGAATAGTGACGAGGTATTCAAACAATTAGGTTCAATAGTTCTTGCTGCAATGTGTAGCTCTTGGTCGCTTATAAAATATAAAGAAAATAAAATTGATTTAAATTTATATACTTAAAGTTATTTAAAAACTTCCAACAAAAGTTTCTTTTATATATTGTACTTTGATAAAGTTCTATAAACACATATACTGCTATATGCTTTATATATTGCTCGTCTAATGAATTTTTTTAACTCTAACGTGAGAAAGAGTTCACTTAGTCCCATTCCTAACACACTTAGAAATTTAAAACATACATTTTTTCATAGAACAGTTGTGTTTCCTCTATATTTCTAAGAATCCTTGAATAGCTGAGATGGTTTAAAAACAATAGATGGGACCCAGAATAGCCAAAACCATTTTGAAAAATAAGAATAAATGTGGAGGATTTACATTTTCCAATTTCAAAATTTGCTGCAAAATTTTGCTGTCCTCTAATAATGAGGACAGCGTGACACTGGTTACAGAAGAGACATACAGATCCATGGAACCGAACTGAGGGTCCAGAAAAACAAATATTTACATTATTAGTTAACTAATTATCAACAAGGGTCCCGAGACAATTCAATGAGGGGAAGACAGAAAGAATGATGCTGTGGTACTGGCTAGTCCACACGCAAGAGAACGAAGTTGGAGCCCTTAGGACGTGGTGTACCCGAGTTAATGAAAAGTGGATCGTAGACCTAACCATTGGACTCCAGACTGTAGAACTCTTAGAAGAAAATGCTGAGAAAGCATCTTAGTGGAAGGGGTAAATCTTTGTACCTTGGGTGAGGTAAGAGTGATTTTTGATGAGACCAAAAACGCAGTAGCAGAAGGAATACACAGACAAATTTCACTTCATCGAAACTTGTGCTTCAAAGACACCATGTGGAACTGGAAGGACAAACCATGGAATAGGAGAAAATATTTGCAAGTTATTCACCTCAGAAACTTAACATTTTTGCGTGCAAGAGCTCCATGAGGGAAAGATGTCTTTGCTCTCTGGTGCCTGCCACGTACTAGATGCTCAGTAAGTGTGTTTACAGCTAAAACGGATGGTGTGGTTTGGTGATGCTCACATTGGCCATTTATAGTGTGTAAGACGAAATGGGGAGCAAATCCTAGCCATTCCTTTTATATGTTTCTCGGTAAAAAGCCTCTTATCTGAAAATGAAGTGTTCATGACATCAATCCTGCCTCTGTAGCCTATTGCTTCTGCAGGTGAAGAAGTTTTGCTGTGCTTACCCCTACATAAAAATCAGTCCTGCGGGAGAGTGTTAGCTTAGAAAGGGTTAAGTCATCTCTATTTACATGAAAAGCTCTCCTCGAGGTGTGGTTTACCCATTAACTTTGTAGGAGAGCTTCCATAGGGTCAGCTCTGTAGGACCTGGCACCTTTCGAAGAGTTTTGTTTTTTTGTGTGCTTTTTTTTTTTTTTTAAGAAAAAAGAAAGGAAGGAAGGAAGAAATTTGATACCCACCTGCAGGGCTTCTGTTATCATTCATATCATTTCACTGTAATAAAAGCCACTCCGGCCTCCTGAAGCTGGATGTTGACCCAGAAAGAGAGCAGCGCTGCCAGCTGCAGGCAGCGGGGCCCCAGCCTGGCAGCTGCACGGGGGAGTCTCGGCCGTAGAGTGAGCAAATTTAGTTTGAAAGCACAGGTGCCTGTGTTTTTTGAAAATTGTTGGAATTCCAATTGCAAAGCATGGTGGGGGAAGGGAAGTTGAATCAGTGTAATCCTTGCATCTGTCAAAATTATCGATTGTCCCCGGGGGGGTCATTTGAGTAATTGGATAAAATTAAGACATCGGTGATAATACAAATAAGCAACCTGGAGGGGACTGCTCGGGTAGGTCCCCATTGAGAAAGACTCTCTTTCCTCTCCAGCAAGCACATTTTCTCTTCTGCTAGCTGTACTCTTGCATAACTGTGTTTCAGAATCAAGCGTTGCCATGGTTTCAGCTCAGACCAAAAAGGCAAGAGTAAACAATTCCAAAATGATCAAATACCACTGACTCTTGATTGCATCAAGCCGTAGCGTACGTTATCTCCAAACCATTTCTATTTGGTTTTATTAGGTGCTTTTGAATTTATACCTGATACAGGTATTTTTAGCAGTAAGAGAAATTTATGCATCAGAATAATCAAACCACGTTGTAAAGATCTGACAAAAGACTATGCTAAGCCGCCTAGTTTCCTCCATCCCCCTGCCCCCCAAGAGTGGGGACACAGGTGGGGTGGTACCAGCTATGAGCTCTGCCCTAGGCAGGCCGTTCTGTTAGTCACTTCACGTCATCCGCATAACCTTGGGAAATAGCTGTTATTAACCCCATTTTGCAAATGAGGCAGCAAGAGTTTTAGTAACTTTCCTAGTGCCATAAAGGCCAAACCAGGCATTGAACCCAAGTTGGACTGACTCCAGACAAAGCTCAGGCTCTTTCCACTACAAAATCTTGTCTCTTCAACCTCAAGGAATCCCCGGGATGGGTTGAGGTTTCCAGAAGGCAGTAATTTTCTTTCCACTCACTCATTCATTCATTAACCAGCTAGTGAATGCCAGCTCTAAGCCCGGCCCTGTAAAAGGAACTGGGGACTCAGAGATGATTAAATGTCATCCTTGCCCTAGAGTTCTAGTTTGGGGAGAGATTTGAAAACAAATAATTGCAAGGCCATGCGAGAAGTGCTAAGAAATAGAGTATGGGAATACTCCATTCATTGTAGAGTATAGAGGAGGGTCGCCGAGTGTCCGAAGGGTGGGGGCAGTGAGCAGTTGGGAGGAGTTGAAGAATTCATAGACGAGATGTCCTTTGAACCAAATAGTGGAGGATGACTAGGAGATAGTTAGCCAACCATTCCAACAAGAGAAAGGGCTGGCACCCACCAGCAGCGGAGTATATAAAACACGGTTTTAAGGTAGGGCTGGTGGGAAGGGCATCAGGAAAGACAGAGCTGCAGAGAGGGGCTGCAGGAAGCGGCTCTGCAATAAGGAGCTTGAACTTAATTTTGTAGTCTCTGATGGGTTTTCAGTAGGGATGTGATGTGATCGGATGTAAAAAACACAACATTCACATTCTGTAAATCCTCCGAGTTTTATCTAGGGAATTGTCTGAATTGAAATAAAGTCCTACCACACTATTTGCACATTATTGCCATTTAAGCCATTCACCTCTTCTCATCCAAAGTGTCTTTTCTAGGTTAACTTTCTGCAAAAGAGAGCATCCATCCTTCAAGAAGAACTGACCACATACCAAGGCGGAAGGTACAGCCTTTGCCCAGAATGCCTTCTGGTTGTTTGTATTGTTTTGCACCCGTGAGTCTCCTGGTTTGACATTAGAGTCTTCGTTAAAATTCATAAACATAATATCAATTTGGGGAGGAGAGGCTTATTTTTAGTAATAGCCTTGCTTTGAGGAGTCACCCACCCTTTGTAGTCACATTGCTTAGTCAGGACGATCCGAACCAGACAAGAGAGTCCGCAGGCACCTGACAAGTCCAGGCCTCACCTGCGCTGTCATGACAAGACACTGTCTGGGAGCCCAACTGCAGGATTAAGGAGGCAGCGTCATCCTTTTAAGGCAGTGAGATGATGGAGCTCTTAACAGGGTAGGCCTCCTCTTCAAAGTCCTGCATCCCCTGGAGGTTTGGAGCTGGTGTGGATGTTCTCCAGACTACACCGGACCCACAGCTCAGGGATGTCACAACGCTCCCTGCGACTCCTGGGCCCCAGCTGTCCTCCCCAGGGGTGCTCAGGGCCTTCCTGTCAACGGCTCCCAGAGGCATCACGGGATCGATCATGTGTACTGCTCTAATGTAGCTGGGACACCTTCCTTCCAGCGCAGTGAGAGACTGAACCACTTATTTGGCATTAAATTAAAAGTGAAGAACTTTTTCTTTTCAAAAGTAAAAATTACTTACTTTTCAAAAGATTTCATTGTTTGGTGAAGACAGGAGTGAACCCCTCATAGGCATAAAGGATGGAATTTTGATATCAAATATTCTTTTTAACCTCCTTCCAGCTTCTCTTGAATTAGAACGTGTTTTATAATAGGCATGCCCATTAAACCTAGAGAGATTCCTAAGTGAAATTTTTTTATTTTCAGGTAACCGTGTGAGGACTTACCCAACTAACACAAGAGCATAAGACGGGTGCGGTGTCTGGGCCATGCTGTGGACTTCTAGCAGGTTCGAAGATGTGGAGAGTGTGAAGCAAACTGTGAGAACAGTGGCTTTTTTTAATACTTAAATGTAATTAAGATCATAAAAACATGCATCACTCATATACTAAGTGGGGTGGTTTATTTGTGTCTGCCGAAGTTATTTTTTTAACATCCCTTTATTTTTTATTTCCATACTTGTGTGTGTTTGGATATGTACTGAGAATTGCTTATACTGGGAAAAGAAATTATTTCCTGACACTTCCTGGTTAATGGTTATGCATAGAACTTTGCCAGTTGCATAATGATCAAAATCACATTTGTAGTGTCATATCAAAAATTTTTAATGTCTTTACCTTATTTTCATGTTCGTATTCATGTTTTATTAAAGTATTGTTTTGTACTTGTCAATTTTATTTCTACTTTTTGTTGCACTTCATTTGCTGAAACAGATAGGACATCTGCATGATATCTTTCCCCTAGAAAGTACTGACAATCTCAAATTGTGCTCTGGGGAAAAATATCTAATGTCACGTGAAGGATCAAATCCATATATACTGCGTTGGTTCAGAATAAAAGCCCCTGGGTCGTCTCCTGTCAGTCCAAGTACCTGCCATGTTGGTGTCTAATCTGACCCTGGACTCCAGGGGCAGAAGAATATAAGAATTTTAGGTAGCAGTTATGGTTTTACAGTTATTTTCTTGTCTCTCTTTTTGTGATTGTTGTTTTAATTAGAATATCAATTGACACTCTTTTAAATGCCTAAAAATGTAGGAGTGTGCGGGAAGGATACGCAGCACACTGGCGAGTGTTAGCACCACCAGCTTTGATGGGCCCCCTTCCATTGCTGAGAAAATACGATGCTGCTCCCCTACACAGGTGTTTCAGTTACTACCCAGTACCACTAAGCTGTTAAATGTTGATTGGTTAACCCTGATTTGCCAAGGAAATTTTGAATTGCAGAGGATGGATGCTCAATATTCTTTTGACCGCATTGCGGTGCATGCCGGGGACCCTTTGAGACACTAACAGTCCGGACCTCGCACGGGGCTGTGATCCTGTCGGTTACCGTAAAAGGTCAGGGCCAGTGTTTATGTACACTTCTCCAAAATTCTTCTCTCTTTCCCACGCCCAACTCTGTTGTTTGCTGCCCAAGGCTTAATTGCCCCTTTTTTACACTATAGCTGAGACAAGGAAATGATAAGGAAGTAACAGGTTTTACAGCCACTTCCAAAGCCAGGGCCAGGATGGCCTAAGCACCGCCTTGCGGCCGCCATCAGCAGGCAGCCTCGCGTTCTTGCACTAAATCATCTCTGCCCCGCCGCCACTCTGCCTGGTTACGTTCACCCTGACACCTCTTCCAAAAATATGTCTCCATCCTTTGAAAGATTAGGTTTTTCTTGCATTTACAATAAATTATAGCCCTGGCTTAAAGAATATTCAGGGAAAAGCAAGGTTGTAGCAGATGCTAGTAAAACCACCTAACAGATGAGGACAGTCGATACTCAGACTATGATTTAGTGCTCGGAAGGGAAAGATTAAGGCTGCGTGATTAATTTTAAGTACTTCTCTACAGACCGTGAAAACAGGTTGAAGCTCAGCAGATTTCATTAGTAATGTTATTCACTGCTTGAAGTGAAAATACTTTGTGAATTGTATTGTCTGCTGGACTTGGAACTCCCACTCAAGAATATTTGTTTTCCATGAGTAAATATCAGTAGGCGTTTTGGAAAGTTGCCCGCTATTCTTTCTCTTCCTTATTTGAAGGGTTGTGAAGTTACAAACACTGGCAAACCTTCGACATTCCCCAGATCCCGTCTCCTTTCCGAAGCATGTCGTACGCATCTGGGAGTAAGCGGACTGAAACCTGAGGTCGTTTTGATTGTGTGTGATAGGGGTATGTGGCTGACACTAATATTTTTGTGAATGTTCTCAGACAAAAGAAGAGAAAGGAAAATGATGCCTGGCATGTTTAAAATTCCCTACCGAACGATCACTGTGCGCACAAATTGGTACTGAAAGAAAAAGCAAGCGCTCAGGAAATAAATTATAAACATTGTGCTTTATTATAAAATCATCTAAGATTTCTTCCTTTCTTTTATCTGACAGAAGATCAATTGTTCATCACAAACCTATTTAATTACATTTCAAGTTCTTATTAGTGGCTGCTGCACCCAAGTCATCGCCTGTGCGTTTTCTCTCTCAACAGGTAGTGGTTAGGGGCAGGCTGAGCAGAAGAACAGCTGTGGGGTCACAGTGGTCTTAGCATGTGTTAGTCTCCAGTTATGGGATCAGGCATGAGAAGGGTTAACATGAAAGTTAGCTGTCAATCATCTCCCTATGTCATGGTTCTGTTGGAGCCCACCATTTCTGCATCCCCAAGCATTGTGCCACTGCAGGAGTCCAACCCCTGACTTTGCAGCCTCCCCACTCAACAATCCAGTCCTCAGAGCAGGGCTGTCCAGGGCACAATGCAGGGAAGAGGAGGACTAGAGAGAGGGAACACAGAATGGATGGACTTGCTTCACAGTTTGTGCAAAAGAATTGACTGGTGATGCAAAGGAAATAGCTCAGATTCAAACATTACCCTGTAATGTCACTTATTAACAGTGATTTTTTCAGAAATGAGCATGTGCTTACAGTGGTGAGCAACCTCATTAAGGGACTCTGCAGAGAAAGTGCAGAAAGAAGACACTGAATTAACAATTAACAGCTCTCTTATTGAAGTGCGTCTCCATCCACCCATCCACCGAAGGCAGTGGTGTCTTCGTTTTCTTTCTGAGAGTAAAAAGGAAAGGTAAAACATCAAAACTGGTGGGAGAAAAGTTTCAGAACACAAGGTCATTTTAATTCATAGTTTCCTTTAAAGAACTATCTCTTCTCAGCTTTCATATTTTGTTCAGAAAGGTCGTCTCTTTTAAGCCTTGTCATTAAAGGCAGTTTGTTCTTTAAAGTGAATTATCAAAGGGTGTAGAAATTGCAAGTTACTGAAACTAAAATGCACGATCAATTTTAAGTCTGCTAACTAAAACTTACTTAAAATTGGATGTGCTTTTGTCCTGGCAGCCCCTTTGATAAAACCAGAAAAAGATACATGGTTGGTCAATTCAAAGTAGGAAAAGAAGATAATTAGATAAAACTTTTTCCCCAGTGGTTGAAGTGGTTCTTGGATGTGGAGACTTGATTAGGAAGCTGTGGGATAGGCTGTAATGGTATCTGAAAAGCAAAAAATTTTGATCCCAGATTTTGACCTATGTTAACATTCTCCACTCTGTGGTTTGAAGAATGGAATCAAACTTCAGATCACGTTATTTACCTCTCACATGGAGGAAGAGAAACGGCATTTGCAACATAAGACTGGAAGAATTGTAAAATCTGGATCCCTCACCAATATCTAGACCAGCTGAAAATTCAATCTTCTAGAAGTTTCAGTTTTAAGCAAGGATTTGCATCAGGCGAATGTTTTAAAAGCAAAGGCCCAAGATGTTGCTGTAGATTCTGCTGTTTTTAGAACTGAGCTTGGTCTAGACGTCAGGCTAATAAATACTCTTATATCCTCTTTGGGAGTCTCCCATTTAAGAGAGGTCTCATGGAAAACAGCTAGTTGGACGCAAAGACTGGATGGAGCAGAGAGAAGGGGCTGCCTGGTGAGAAGCCTGGCGTATTTAACTAGCTGAAATGCAGACACGAGTGGAGCCATGTTGTCCTGACTCCTTTTTCTTCAGCTGGAAAGGGAGAGTAGTCCTCCAGCGGCGTCCACTGATGAGTTCTGTTCCGTAGGCGATTCTCTTCACTTATCTGGGCCGCACTTTCCTGACCTGTGACATAAAGGAGTAAAACTGGACCAACATTTGCTGAACTCGAACACTTTATTCCTTGATTCAGTGTTCCTCACACTAGTGTTCCATCCGCTCTGTTCTGTATGATTTCTTGTGAGGCATTCAAAGGTCACATTTAGGAAAAATGGCATGCCGTATGCCCTCTTGAAGAATCAGATTTACATCACTCACTCATTTAATACATAGTATTGGTTGCCTACTATGTGCTCGACAGCACATTAACCACCTCCAGTTTAGCAGCTTACCACAGTCATTTATCACTTCTCTCCCGCAGAGAGCAGACCAGGCTCGGCGAGGCCGTCCTCAGTTGGGTTTCAAGCAGCCGAGGTCAGGTGTGGGCTGGGGCTCCAGTCACCATGATGGCTCGCTCATGGGGCCGCTGTCGAGAGCCCTCCAGAGCAAGGCCAGCAAGAGACCCGTCATAGAGGTCACTAGCCACATGAGACCTGGGCCCAGCAAAGGCACAGCCTCACATACACTGTCCTCTGTCGGAGATAGGGCCCATCAGAGTGGGGGAAAGGGGACATGGGCCCAGCAACGTCACACAGCCTTTGGCCATCTCTAACCTGCCACACCCTGTAGTGAAGGAACCTGTCTAACCTTCTTGCCCCTGGAATGTCTCCTGAAACAATGTGGTCCATGGAATTGTCTTCCTGTGGTCCACATATTTTATCGTACAGACTTCTGGGAAGTGTTGAGAAACCAAAATCTTGGTGATGGCTAAAAAGTTTCCTCCTCTGCAAAACCCCATTAATCTAGGTTGTATTTCTACAATC
The DNA here is from genome assembly GCA_004027475.1 of Anoura caudifer. NCBI lineage: Eukaryota > Metazoa > Chordata > Mammalia > Chiroptera > Phyllostomidae > Anoura > Anoura caudifer. The sequence continues at coordinate 271,990 of PVKU01000169.1, forward strand.
ATGGGTTAAATGATAGATTTGGAAACTCTGCTTGGCAAGCCCCGGGTTAGGAATTTTAATAAGGCCATGTCTTCCTCTGTGATTCCTTCGAAAGATGGTAGCAACCACAGTTGCATGTTTCTTTCAACTCTTCTCTGTGTGGGGCTTGGTATGCATTGTTTATCATAATTTTCTTAGCAAGTGTGTTATTACAAAGGTCCACCAAAACCCAGACCCCGTGCTTAGCATGGCTTCTTTTTCTCTCGTGGAAATATTGGGCGCATGGAAGGAAGGATGTGAACTTGCTGAGCCTCTGAGGGAAAATTTCCTGAACCACAGAACACTTAAAAACGACTCAACTAAGTAGAGCATAATCATCCAGATAAACAAATGAATCAGCCTCCTAATTGCCCCGTTAGGGGCAATCTCGTGTCAGCTTTCTCACCGCTGCTGAATTATCTTTACTGATGCCATTTAGCCCAGCTCCTGGACCTCCTTATTCTCAGCTTGAACCTGGGTAGGGTGTATAGATGTGTGGAGGAAGCCTTGGTCACCAGTTTGCCATCCAACATCATCTCTGTTTCTCACTGAACGTTGCCGATTGCAGGATGATCCACCCAACCTGCTGATCAGCGTGTGTTTTGAAAGCATCACAAGGGTGGGTTTGATTGCAGTATAGCTCTCTTCGGCAGGCAGAGCCTGACCCTCAAGGGTGCAAGGAAAATAGAAAAGACATCATTTCCTTAGGAAGTGGAAGTATTTTCCTGACAGGGTGGGAGAGATTCCTGAGCATCAGATACTTTTGGCAGAAGTATCGACATTGCCTGAGATTTCCCCAAAGTGAGTTTGCATCACCCAGTGTCGCCGCGCCAGCTGCCAGAGCTGTCATTTACCCGACATCCTGCCTCCCCACCCCCGTGTTGCTCTCCAAGTTCAGTGTAAACTGGTTCCAGTCCGGTTTCCCTTGAACACTCACGTTTTTTCCCAGCAACTGCAGTGTCACAATCCTGTGCAAAACACTTTTCCGAACTGATCATTTGGCCCGTGACATATCGTTGCGTTTGTAATAAAAATATTTACCCAAGCCGGGCACAGCGGTTGCTGCAAGAAGCCTGGGCGGGATTGCCTCATCGCAGCACAGCTGCTGCCTTGCAGAGCCAGGATCTGCCGGCAGGGTTCCGCCTGCCCCTTGCAGTGAGTGTTGGGGAACCTTTCTCCGACTGGGTTCCCACTTGTGTCATCTGATTTTCTTCTAAAGCATTTTTATTTATGCATTTAGGCATGTGAATAGGGAAGCTGCTAGAATACAAATTGGTTGGATTAAAAGAATTCTTTTTCTTTTAAAATGCTTTCTACAGTCTTTTGGAGGGGGTGTGCGTGTGCATGCGCACGTGTGTGTATGTGTGTGTGATTGTTTTAATAGGCTAATTAAGATAGCAAACCTAAGTAGACCTCCCACTGCTGGCCCCTGCTATTAGGTACTTTGCCTAAAACCATGTAATGCTCACTCTCTGCCTTTTTATTGGTAGAGGAGAAAGATTAATTGGCCCCGTGTCCATCTCACGTTGTAATTATTGTTCTCTCTCTGATATAACCTCTAACATATGAGGAGCATTTTCACTTCAAGCAAACTGTAAATTGAACTCGGCTCTTCAAAACTTGAAGAAACCTGCTCCAAAATTAAATGTACTGCAGACCTCTGCTGAGTGCCTCATGTGAGCCTGGGACTGGGAGACGTACAAAGACTCGCTCATTGGCTGTAAAGAGCTTGTGATCTGTAGGGGGAAATAAGACCTACATAGAAGAGGAAGAAAAAAAAAACAATATAAGAGAGAACATGATCTGTATAGGAGAGATGCCCAAGATTATGGGAATTCCAAGGAAGCAATAACATTTTGAAATCAGTCCTCATAGGAGGAGGGTACATTCAAACTGGGCTAGAGTAGGATTTCAGTAGGTGGAAGTGTGGGGAGGGCGTTCCCATGGAGTCCAGGCCAGTGAAGTCGTTCAGATCACCTGATCACAACGTGCTGGGAGGGAAGTCGTGGGAGAGAAGATTGAAAAGGTGTGTTGGAGTCAGATTGGGGAAGTTGAGGGGACCACACTCGCTGACCACCTTCAGCACTGGGCTGGGCCTCGGCACATGGTTAAGGGCTTTGGAGTCAGAGGCTCCAGAGTTGGGCCAGGTGCTTAGCTTGTCTGAGTCGAAATTTCCTTACTTTAGAAAATGGAGGAGAGAGTAGAACCAGGTTGTGAAAATTAAATGAGATAATGCGTTCAACAAGGCTAACAACCAATAAACATACAATATGTGAAAGCTATTTTTATCTTCTGACAATCCTTAATAATTTCATGAGATAAGTGTTATTTATACTTGAGGAAACTGAAGCAAAGAGAAGTTTGGACATTTGCCCAAAGCCATAATTCTAGTATATGATGAAAGCAGAAATTGGAACTGATACCTCTCTAATTCACTCACTTTTGTCCCTTTTACTATATTGCATTGCCTCCATGGATGAATGAGGAGAGGTTTGGACCTTATTTTATAAGCATCAGGGAGCAATTTAAGAGTTTTGAGCAGGGACATGACACGATCAGAACTTGCTGTAGAGCATTTGCCGAGCGACTCCATGAGGCAGGCTGGCTTAGAGGAAGCAGGCTGGAGGCAAAGAACAAGTTAGGAAAGGTGTGCGGGAGTCTAACATGGACCACATCCCCTGGGAGAGAAGCATCTCTCTGTGAATGGAAAGTAGGTCAAAGATTCAGCAGCTACCCTGGCACCTGAATGAATGAGATGATTGTAGGAGAGAAAGAAACAAATGTGGGGCCAAGGTTTCTAGCCTAAAAAGATGCAGGGTAGAGATTTGAGTGGGGGGAAGAATGATGAGTTTGGGTTTAGGCTTGTACTGAGCTGCATCAGGTAACTGGAAACCTGGGTCGGGGCCCAGAGATTTGTCTGTCAGGAGCCTTGTGTGAGAGCTGACACTGAGACCGCTGACAGTTTCACCAAGAAGGGGAAAGGCTTGGGAGAGACTGAAAACGAGAAGAAGAGGGATAGGAGGGGACCAAGAGGGAGTGCACCATCTGGGAAGCTACAGAAAGGGATTTATTACCCTGCTTGGTGTGGCTCAGTGGCTTGAGCACCAGCCTGTGAACCAAAAGGTCATCTGTTCAATTCCCAATCAGGGCACATGCCTGGGATGCAGGCCAAGCCCCCAGTTGGGGGTGTGGGAGAGGCAACCAATTGATGTATCTCTCACATGTCAATGGTTTTTTTTTTAAAGAATTTATTAGAGTTTTTAAAAAGGGAAGTAAGTGTAGGAGAGGGCTGGTTGCACAGTAAGACACAGTGCTTCTAGGATGGCTAAGGAAACCTATTGAATTTGCCCTTGAGAAGGAAGTCAGAGGAGCAATGAATTAGAAGCAAGAATCCAAATTCCTTGAGGGTCCTAACTGAAGGGCGTGGTGCCTCCCAGACTCTACAGTCCTGAGATAAGTGGTGGAGGGCAGGTTTCCTCCCTTGATTCTCTGTATCAGCTTGCACTTGGCAATGCTCCCACCAGACATTAACCCCACCAAAGCACCGGAACTTGTGCAGGCCAGCCACGTGAAAGGGTATCCTGCATTGTTTGTGAAAGTCTAGGGAAATGTGTTTGAAAGTTCAGCCCTGCTCCCACCTACGGTTAGCCCCAATTCGTGAATTTTGCAGAGTTGCTAAATGAGCAACTCATCATGGATTGAGTTACCCATCAGCCATTTCGTAAACCAGCCTTCTGGATAAATCGTGAAAATAAAACTGATTGCTCTTGAGGAACAGTCCTCTACATTAAAATAATTTCAGCACTGGCTGGTGTGGCTCAGTGGATTGAGTGTGGGCTGCGAACCAAGGGGTCACCGGTTCACTTCCCAGTTGGGGCACATGCAGGGTTGCGGGCCAGGTCCCCAGTGGGGGCCACTTGATAATCAACCACACATTGATGTTTCTCTCCCTCTCTTTCTCCCTCTCTCTCCCTCTCTCTAAAAATAAATAAATAAATTATTTTTTAAAAATAAAATAAAATAATTTTATTTATGTTTCTTAGTGATACGGAATTATCAGTTTTCAGGCATTTTTAATTTAAAAACAACAAAAAGTCAACTTGAACTTGATACTTAGGTAGAACTTAACATTGAATTAGTAGTCTATGTACTCGATCACAAAATTATATTTTTTAATGTCCCACTTGCTGCCCTATAAAAACATTAGTTAAGAAAACCAGGCACGTGATTGTGAAAACATCTGAGGGGTGAAGAACAGCGCATTGAAAACAGCAGTGCAAGGACAGCATAAGGGCTTTGGAATTAAACACAAGGCGATGAAACAACTCTTTTAAAGGGGAATTAAATTTATTAAAATTCTGGAAATATAGTAAGGCTTTCTTACTAAATAGAAGCATTTTATACTCTAAATTTTAAACAGATTTTGTAAATGTTTACCATAATGTCTAGAAGCTGTGTCTTCCTTTTCTTATTTTTTTTTTTATCATTTGGCTTCAAAATTTCTTTCATACCAACACTGAAAGTTTAGTAGTAGGGAATTAGAAAGAAAATTGGCAAGACATTATAGTTCTGTCAAAATAGCTTGGATTGTGGGCTAATTTTAGGAGGGAGAAAAAATGGCTTTCTTCTACTAAGAAAAATTGACACTAGGACATTTGGTCACTTTAAAATCTCCAGCAGGGGGGTGCAAGGGTATAAATGCTTTAAATTCGCTGATTGTCCTCCACATAAGTGACACAGGGAACTCAGTTTAGCCCAGGGCCCTCACACTATTAAGAGTGCGAGACTATGGCCACCCATGGTCCCCCACTGGGAATGTCTAGAGACCATGCATAGAAGACTATGGTGACTAAGTGTGCTGCCACTAACCTTGCTCTGGATTTCTTTTTTGTAATAGAACATGCCCTCCCAGCTACAAAAAAAAAAAAGAAGTTAGGACCCAGTCAAACTTTAAAGCATGTCAATACGTAGCTTGTGCATTCGTCACATAGACCCGCAGCGTGGACAGTGAGGGGGAGTTTGTAGACATTGACACAGGACTTGGCTGATGCTGGTGTCCCAGAGGCGGTGCCCTTTTCTGCCCAATGGCATCAGCTACAGGCAGGCTGAGCAGTGGCTCGGGTAAGTGTGAGCTGGATTTTAGAATACTTGCACTCTCCTGCTGGGTGGGATGTGCCTTTCAAAACCCAGGCACACCAGGAACAAACAGAGAGGATCCCAACAATGTTGTTGAGAAGTCATGAGTTTTGTTCCCAGAAATGTATGTAAAACTGGGAGTAGCATATACCTTTATCTGAAAAGAGTCTTTGGGCCATAATAAGTAGTGTCTTATTTCAGATTAGCTTCACTATAATACCATCTAAATAATTCCATTTTATATACTTAGATTTTATGCCGTAATTCCTACTTGGCCATAATAGTTTTATCTGTTATTATGCCCCTAAGGGTGGTTGAATTTTACATTATGCCTTCTGACCAAAGAGAAGAGAAAATGTAATTCTACTGTGTCTTCAGGCAAGTTAATAAATATTTTATTGTGCAGGTATAATTCACAATACTCAGAGGCAAGATCTTGCATTTCTAGACAAATTTGATTTCTAACACTGGCTAAATTGGCCTTTGGGCCAGCCACATAAACTCTGCATGCCTTAGGTTCACCATCCAGATAGACAAGAAATAACGACCATGGGATTATCATCTTAGCAATATGTTTACGGTATGGAAGTCACAATGGGGCAATCACTTTGTCCACCTTCAAAGGGAAGTGCCACCTGCCGCAGCTCTAGACAGCCCTTCACATTCAGCAGCTCATCCTGGTACCCAGTCCTGATTTAATGTTTTCTCTTCACCTGGTTAAGACTACTACTCACCACCCAAATGGGTATGTAGTGTGAACTAAATCAATTGGAAATGCAGTCTACCCTTCAAGGTCAAAGCTGGTAGTGATTCATCTGACTCCATCTGCTGCTTAAAAAAAAAAAAAAAAAAAAGAACTGTTTTGTAACACTTTGTTTAAAAAACAATCATCAAAACTTAAAATGTTGTTATGTTTCAGTATACCTAAGAAAAGCAAATGTGATGTGTGGACTCTTGAATCAACAAAAGGATAAAGAAAGGCCTGAGTTTTGGAAATCAGGCATTTAATCAAAAGGAAGATATCTTATTTGATTGTGAGTACAATTTTGAAGGACAGAAGAAATACCTGGAGCATGTGTAGAGCCAGGTCTTGGTATAAGAGAATGTGAGGGGCTCATTTCTGAAGTAGAAAAGCATTTTTGAACCCCAGCAGACGCGAGGAATCCTGATGACTGAGAATCTAGGAGAAGTTTAGTCAAAAGAACCACTTCTCTCCTAAACGCATAGAACAGGAAGGCATTTTCAGCACCACCAAAGCTGTATTTCATCACTTCTGGAAATGACCTTGTTGGTTTGATGTCAGAGTACAAGAGAAAGCTTTAAGAACTTACTCAAAAGCATCAAAGAATTCTGCGGAAAAGTTAACGACAGGGAGCAGTGGAATTTTGGCTCCCCCGGCAGTTTACCGCTCGATGGATTCCTAGAACATTAGTGCACACGGTACCCCAGGCACTATTTTCTAGAGGTGACCCTGAGTTTGAACACAGTTCCAAGGCCCTTGGAGCAAAGAACAAAGTTGTCATCTTCTGTGTAACACCATTGGACTCATATTTTAAGAAAACTCATCCAACCCAGCTCATGAAGAAGAGCTTTCCAAAAGGAGCATTTTGATCTCGTATTGAATTTGACTGATTTTTCTGAGATCGAAGATCAGCTACCAAGTGGCCAGATTAGGCCTAGAACCTACATTTTGGGCCTCAAAGCCCATACTCTCTCCCCTATTGCTTACCCTCTCCCATCCCCTCATTATGGATCAGACGCAGTGATTTAATTTTGTGGTGCTGGGAGCCAAGCTTTTGTGTCACAATGGTTCCACTTGGGCCACTGTCCATTTCCTTGTTCTTCCATATTTTATGTGCCTTACAATCTAGAAAGGCTAAAAAGTCTAGCCCTCAGTGGCCCTGGACACAGTGTCTGTTTGGAAATACGCTATAAGGCACCAAAGCTTCATTTCATAAACCATCTGATAGGACATTTTATAGGAGAACAACACTTGCCAAAGTACCAAAGAGGGGCTCGTGCAAGGCTCCGCTCTTGGGCAAGAGCGTGAGAGTGGACTGGAAATTGCGAGAGAGGTGTCCGGCATTGCTTCCCAATGCCGCCCAGTCCCTGCCCAGGCCTGGGCCCTTGACTATCTCTCTTTCATGCTCATCTGGGCCGTGGGCAAGGATCTGTGAGCAAGCTGCTGCCTTCCAACGTCAGAAACTGCTAGACCTCAATAAGGAAATTCTTTCTCTTTGGGATTTCATTTCTTTCCCACTTTGCAAGGTCAGAGTGGACATGGAGGGAGGCCTTCTCTTCCCCTCAAGGCTACTGGGTCCTCATTCCTGCACGACCTCAGGCAGTGGCGTCCGGGAAGCCGAGATTGCCTTGATTGTGCAAGCCCTTGATCAGTATCTCGCAGGTCCTTTGTGACTCCAAGAATTCTCTGACAAAACCTCATGATGCAGATAAGTACGATAGCTGTACTTGGGCAATGGGAGGGAAAAGTGTGAAGCACCCAGACAGACCCTTGATGTCCGGCCAGAGAACCTCACACGGCACACGATTAAATCTGGATGCCTCCAGAATGACTCAGATCACATAAGGACTTGGCTGTCTCCTCGCTGACGCCTCTGGTTTTCCAATTGGAGATAATGAAAGCTCAGCTGAGGGACGTGAAAGAAGTGTTGCTGGTTCCGAGATGTCATTCGGGAAGGACAGAAGCAGAGCCTCCTGGCTTCCAAGTTTGAGCCTCTATAGATTCAAAACATCACATCTCAATTTTTGCTTGAAATAAAATGCACCAAAGAGCATCATGTGCAAATCATACCTCGGGGCTGGCAGCTCTGGACCCCTCCCAAGTCATGAGGAAGCGAGTTACCTCCCAATAAGCCTGGAGCCCCCATCTCTTCTGTAGTTTGCACATAGGTCGAAAAAGGGGTGCAGACAATTTCTTGAGAGAGCATAACCTTAGTCGTTGGCTGCGTTTACTCTCTGAATGACAGAAAATGTGCCAACTTTGAACTAAAAGCAGGCCTTTGTGGAAATAATCTGTTTTCTAAGGGCAGGCCACTTTCACGAACGTTTCTCCCTGAATCCTCACAGCCATGCTGTGGGGTAGTTGGATATCATCAGCTCATCCTTACAGAGGAAGAGTGAGGCTGGGGGGTTATATCCTCAGGAAGAATAGTCCTGGTGGTGGAACAAGGACTTGAACCCAGGTCTGTCTGATAAAGACCTTCCGCTACCCCAGCGAGTGTGGACCACTGTCCTTACCCTGGCTGCACATTAGCATCATCTGAGAAGCTGCCCACCCCAGATGAATTAAATAAAACACTCAGGACTGGACCCTGCAGATGTGTTAAGAGCTCCTGGATTATCCTAACATGCAGCTGGGGCAAGAACCCTGGCTAGAGGACCTTCCAGTCCCAGACCTGAGATTTACAAGAACTCCCCAGGGTGGAGGGATCCCACACTGCAGTGCCTGCTGTGGATGCCAGATGAAGGCCAGCTCAGATGCCTCCCCTTCAGTGGCAACATCTTTCATGAGTGACTTAAGAATTGTGGTGACTCCTCAGTAATAAAGTGGTCCTTGTCGTTACAGTTTGGCCAGTGCTAGCAAAGAGGAGAGGCTAGGAGTCAGCTACCCTCCAGCCCACTCACTATGAGACTGAACCTCCACTGTCTTGTTCCTCCAGAAGAGAACTGCCTACCCACACACAGAGACAGGGTTTGAGGGGTTTCACCCTAAGGGGTGACAGCATCACAATGACAGCATCCCAAGCTCTGTGATTCTGTGGAACGTAGAGGAGGGAGATTTTCAGACAGAAGAAAAGCAAAGCCGGAGGCATCTTGGGATGGATGGGTGAGGGCAGCCATGCTGAACTTTATGAGGGAGAAACTTGCCCCAGTTCACAAAACCAGAAAATTGCAGAGCTGAGCCTGGTCTGACCCGCAGCCATGATCTTGCGGATTTACCTGGTTGATTAAATTAGTAGACAACCAAAATGCCTTTTTCATTTGTTAAAAACAAAATGAAATTAACACACCACTGTTATTATGAGCAGGCGGACTGAGGCACTGGAAGTAGAGAGCAGACACAAGCCCTGGAGGGCAGCTCAGAGGGGATAGGATTTCTTGATGGAGTGGATGTGGGTGTGAGGGAGAAAATGCAGGATGGCTCCGGAATGTTTGGCCTGAGCAACCCAAAGCATGTCGCTACCCTTCGGTGGGCTGGGAAGGCTGCTGGCAGTGCGGGAGGAAGGAGACAGGAGCTGTTTTGATCATGCTCATCCCAAGGTGTCTGGTCAGCTTTTCTTCATGCCCATCAGGTGCGTGAAGTGCCCAGCACAGCACAGGAAGAACTCGGTAAGTCATCGGTACTGTTGCATTGTCATCAGCACTACCTGCTACTTCACCTTGAATTTTGCAGAGTAGGACTTTAGAAAAAGTCAAACAGATTCCACTGACTCCCCCATCATTCTTGCCTCGGCGATTGACTATTTCTCCTCCTGAATGTGCAGAGAAGGCAGTGGGCTCCCTTCCCAGGCAATCTCAGGCCCAGGAAAAGCAGCCGCTGACCACCTGGAAGCTTTCATCCATCTGGGCCTCGTGTGAGAGGGAAGCTGGCTCAGCCTAGGGTCGCGCTGCAGCTCTGAGCTTCGGCCCAGGGCCCCAGACAGAAATGTAAGCGGGGACCCCTGCGTTCTCTGTGAACCAAAACGCATTCATGCTCTTCACAGAGCTGGAGCTTATGACCACAGGAAAGGTCTGGGTCTTGTGGCTGGGCCCTCGCCCATTTGAAGACGAGGAAACTGGGACCAAATTATGGGAAGGGACTTAGGCAACGTCGCATAGCCAGTTAGCAGTGGACCTAGAATTAGATGTAAATTTTGGGGGATTTTTTTAAAGATACTTTTTCAAAATGCTTTTTTAAAAGATTTTATTTATTTACTTTTAGAGAGAGAGGAAGAGAGGGAGAAAGAGGGAAAGAAACATCGATGTGAGGTTGCCTCTTCCACACCCTGAACCAGGAACCCCGCCTGTAGCCCAGGCATGTGCCCTGACTGGGAATTGAACTGGTGACCCTTTGGTTCACAGGCCAGCACTCAACCCATTGAGCCACACTAGCCAGGGCAGATGTAAAGTTTTTAACTCCCATAATTTATTCTTCTGGGCAAAGGAGGATGTTTATTATATAAAAGATTAGGGAGTAAAGACCATAAAAGTTGAGTTCTATTTCTAGTAATGGCAGAGCAGCTTGTATTGAACTAATCCTTTGGAACATGATAAACACTTGACAAAATCATTTAAAATATATATATTTGGAGGTAGTGGAAAGCAGCCCAAAGTGCATAACTGGAGGGCGCTCCACCTTTGACAGAAGGAAACTACACGGAGAGCCGCATTTATGCCATGTTCCCCAGGGCGATCTCACGTCTGCACGACCTGGGGAGGCTGGAACTCAAGCAGAAGCCCCAGATTTACCACTTTGAGCAGTCAGAAGACATAGTTGGGGCTGCCAGAGTGGCTGAAATTTGAGGGTGAAACCGAGGGAAAGAGCGAGCTACAGTGGGGGAGCCTCAAAATCAGCATACAAACTTCTCTCAAGTTCTTGGCTGACCCCTGAACCCTCAGTGCGTGGGGAGACCCTGAGGAGGTGCAGAAAGCAAGACCTGGAAAGTTGAAAGAGCACAGCAAACATGTTGGTGCTATAACCACAAAGAAATCAAGTTTGGAGTTTGAGTCCCATCAAGTTAGCTGTCGGCCTAAAAAACAAAATCTAAAAAAAACCATGATAATATTCAGAGGAAGATAAGATCCAGTCATTATGGCATTTAAAACACAATGATTAGTATATAATAAAAAATACTGAACATGAAAGGAAACAAAATCTTATCTCAGTCAAAAGCAAAAGCAATCAAAAGAGACTGATCTCAGAATGACTCATGTTGGAATCAGCAGTCAAGGACTTTAAGGCAACTTTATAAATATGTTCAAGGACTTAAAGGAAAACATGGTCATAATAAATTTTAAAATAGAGACTTTGAAATGAGAAATAGAAAGTTAAAAAACAGAACCAAATTCTAGAACTGAAGACCACTTCTGACAGGGAAGTTTTTCTAGATGGGCGTGTCTGCAGATCAGGGAGAGTGAAAAAAGGTCAATAAACTGAAAAATAGATCAGCAGAAAGTATCCAGTTTGAAGAAAAGAGAAACTATATTGCAAAAAATGAGCAAAGCCTCTGTGATTTCTGGAGCAAAATATGTGGTTTAATATATGTGTAATTAGAACCTTGGAAGCACTGGAAAGAGAATGAGGAAGAAAAAAATATTTGAGGAAATAATGGCTGAAAATTCAGTAAAGTTGGTGAAAACCATCAACTTACAGATCAAAGACGTTCAGCAAAGCCCAAGCAGAACAAATGCTGTAAAGAAAACTGTACCGAGGTGCATCCCAGACTGTTGAAAACCAGATGTACAGAGAAAATCTTGAAAGCCACAAGAGAAAAGAGACAGCGTGACCAGGGAATGCTGTCAAGAAGGAATGCTGACTTCTCATCAGAAACGCTGGGGGTCAGAAGACAATGGATCATCTCTGAACTGCTGAAAAGATGTCAGCATCCTCTCAGATGATTTCAGAACAGTCTTTTAACCCCTGCTCCCCTTTCTGCCTCACTCCTTCTGCAGCTGGGCTTGGAGAACTCTGTGTGTGTGTGTGCGCGCACGTGTGTGTGTGGTTCTATGCAATTTTATCACATATGTGTCTGTTTTATTTTGGCTTTTTTCTAATAGATATTTATTAGCATAAGACATGGTTTGTGCTGAAGAATTTATAGTCTGGTTAAAGAGATTAAGGAAATGTATAAGAAGAGTGAAAATATCCTTTAGGAAATGTTTTTGTTTTATTTTATTTAGCTTTTTTATTGAGTACAATTTCATGCCATAAAGAACACAGATTTTAAGTGTATGGCATGATTAATTTTACATGTGTGTACACTTATGTAATCATCACCCAGATTAAGTTGTAAAACATTTCCAACACCCCAGAAGGTTCTCTTGGGACTCCCCCCACTACCTCACCCCCGCTCAGTGCCCATGACCAGAGTGGACCACTGGTCTGACTTCTAGCACCAAATTTCACTTTAGCTGCTTATTACGCTTCACGTGAATAGAATCATACAGTATGCTTTCTGGTGCCTAGTATTTTTATTCAAAAGAACATTTGTGAGTTTTAGCTTTGTTACTGTTTATATGTGTAGTTAATTTTATTTTCTTTTCTTCTTTTGCTATGTAGTATTCCATGATATAAATACCCCACGATTTATCCAGCCATTCACCTACTGATGAATATTTGAGTTGTCCCCAGTTTGGGGCTATTATGAATACGAACGTAAGTGCCATGAATACTAACTATAGTACACGTTTCGGTGGATGTGTACATTTCCTCTCTATCTACTTCTGTATCGGAAGTACAGTTAGTAGGGCATAGGACAGACATTTTAATAGACATTGGTAAACAATTTTATGAAGTGCTTGAACCAATTTACGCTGCCGTCAACATGCGTGAGGGTTCCCAGCGCTTGACATGCTTGCCAACACACGGTGTTGTCTGTCTTTTTAATTGAAGTGCTTCTGGTGCATGTGTAGTGGCAGCTCTTGGTGGTTTCACTTTGCTTTTCCTGGTGAGTGAGGATGCTGTGCGTGGGGTGTCCTCCAAGCCTCCAGCACGGACTGGGGCATGGAGCAGGCGCCCAGTGCCTGTTAGACTGACTCAGCTCACTTTCTCTACAGCTCATCATCACCCTCTGTACTGTCCCACCACTGCAGAGAGGCCAGGGGACAGACTTTTTGAGGGACCAGAATGGGAAATCGAAGAGAAATACAACTAGCCCCTACCTGAAGGCTCTGCCTTTGAACCAGGGCCAGTATCTCTAAATCTTTCTTGCAAGGGACCTACAATTGGGTGTTCTCCTAGAATTCTTCACAACGTCCCTGTACAGCGAGCTCCCTCAGAACGATCCCTCTAAACTGGCCGCAAGAAGGAGAGTGGCTGTCCATGTTTATTATGTCATCAGTATGGTAGCACCCGAAGGTGAGAAGTCAGGCCACCTGGCTGAACCTCAAACACATGGCTGATCTCCTAAGTTCTGTCGTCCAAGTCAAGCGGCACCTGCCACCACCCAGAGACCAGCCCCTCTGGTACTGGGGTGTTTAGGACACTAACTTGTTGCCAGGTGGCAGATACGTGGAAAGCAGCTGCCTCGGGCCCTGGATCGGAACGGCTGCTTTTCATCCCCACCTAGACATGAATCACTCTGCGAGCTGCCAGCCTGCGTGCCAGCTGCATTCCTTGAAGGCCTGTGTTTTAATGGGGCCCAAGCACTGCTGGCATGCGGAACACAGTGTGCGGACTCAGAGGACAGGGTTGCAGAGGGGGCTTTTCTTTGCTGCGCTGGGCCCGGGAGTCTGTGTGCGTTCCTGCTTCCACACAGCATCTCCAAGGAGGCTTTGACTCTCTAAGAAAGATGCTGCCCACTGAGCTATTCAGAGTAAGTAAATGAGAAAATGGGTTAATAAAGTGCATGCTAGAAAAAAAGAAAATAAGATTAGGAGGCTGGTGTTTGGGCTGAGAGTGCTTTTCTGGGCTCCAGGAAAAATAGAACAAGATGATTTTTTTTTCGGCCCAAAGGATGTCATGCCCAGAACACCACTGCTAATCCAATTTTCCTATTTTAACGAGCATTTTAACAACACCTTTTTAAAGTTCGGTTCTCATACTGATTAGTTACTAGTTCCACTTTAGCTTTTCAATGTCTTTGACAGAACTTGACTGTATGACACAAAAGCAGTGGGGTGTCTTTGGTATCACTTTTCTACCATAAACACAGTTTGGGGAGGTGGGTCACTTTTCATGGCCCCAGTGCCTGTGAGTTCCTGGAGAGTCGTTTAGGTGGCGTGGACATGCGAAGTTAGCAGCCAGCGCTGAGGGCCGCCCCCTCCCCCCCCCCCCCCCCCCCTGCCTAGAGCCAGCCTTGGTGGTGAACTGGCAGTGATACCTTTTCTCCTGAACCAGGGAAGGGGGAGGGAAGCTAAGAACGGACGTTTTCATTGGTTAAGACTCTTGCCCAAACTTTCAACCTGAAAAGGTTTTTGAAGCATTTCAAGCATGTTTTTGCAAGACGTCAGGAAAGAAGAAAGGTTAAATAGAAAAATGGAAGTTTGGCAGGCAGTATTCCCTGAACTCAACGCATTGCTTGTGGTATTTTGGAAAAAAAGAAAAGAATTTTGCTTTGAAAATGTCATACTCCAAAGAGGTTTTTGTAAGTTATTTCTAGGGGAGTTGACTCCTATTTAGTTGAATGGATGATCTGACTGTTACTTTAAAGAGATTTCAAGCTGTTCCGAACAGTCTCTCTTTTTTGTTTTTTGAACAACGGAAGACCTACCCTACAGAACATTCCAGTAAAATAGGGTAGGAGAGAAGATGTTTCCATTTCAGTGGAGAAATAATAATTACAAAAATGTTAAGATGTCCTGGCTCATGCCTGATAATCTCAAAAGATATGGAAACATACGCCACTTGTTTGGCCCCAGAAAGCCCCGCAGATGTGAGCCAGCCCATCGGTGACCACTGGGACTTTAGGGAAGAGTTGCCTCTGCGCTGTTCTAGAAAAAGTGCACTGCCTCTCGTTCTTGGTCCACCTCAGAGGGCCCGGTTTCCTCCTTCCCCTGGGGAGGGGCCCAGAGAAGAGCGGGCAGGCTGTCAGGGATGCGGCTTGTTTCCCTCGGCGGCAAGGCACAGCCACAGCTCAGGCCTCAGGGCTCTCATGGTTCTAACCAGGAGCCTGCAGGCATGGGAAGCAGGGGGCAGAATTTGGTAGGGAAAACCCGCCTAAGTGTGAAGGGCCAGCGTGTGGCAGGACAGGATGAGGACAGACAGTGAGAGACGTGTCACCATTCTAGCAGCTCTGTGTGACACAGTGATAGCAGCTCCCTCTTTCTCACACGGGTCACAGCGCTCAGAATATTTTCAGAAGAAACTAAGAGACAGAGAATGTAAATGGCTTGGCCAAGGCCACGTGGGTACCCAGAGACAAATATGACTGAACCACTCAAATGGCCCTGACACAGGTGGGCACTAGAAGGGGGAATCACCACAGCGTCCCCCCGCACTCTGCTGTAGGAGGGCGTCAGTGTTAACACAGTGCCCAGCACACAGGAGGTTCCCAGTGAGAGTTGGTGGAAACAGGTGGGCATCCTCAGCATCCATCCGCTCCTCCCGAAAGCCAAGGTGAAGGCAAGTGAAATGAACGGGTTCCAGCAAAGATCACTAACAAGGGAATCCTGTTTCCCTATTGATTTCAATTGCAAGACCAGAGTCACCGTCTCCTGGTGGTCAGGGGAAGCTCTCTGGTTAGTTCACTTTATTAGAGCACACATCAAGGCCATGGATTTGAACCGCTCTTGGCCCACCCCATTTTCCTTGTGCCGGCATCAGAGATTCTGCCCTAGTCGGTCAGTTTATACATTTGTGATGGGTCACAGAGCCCAGACAAGACACCAGGGCAGACGGAGGCAGATGCATCACAACTGCCACTGGACGAGCAGAGCCACTGCGCAGGCTCAGACTCCACTGCCCAGGTGGGTCTGTGGCATCCCCGGGCGTGGCATTGCCAGCAACTTGAGGACTTGGTAGCATTTTGGCTCTTCCTACGTTAAGAACATCTCCTTCACCTTCATCTCCTCCTGTGCTGATTTCTAAGGTCAAGGGTTCCCCAACTCTGAGCTTCTGCCTCCTCTTCCTAGTCACTTGGTCTAGGCACGGTCTAAGGGAATCAGGTTGCATTTCTGTGCTTTACCAGTAGGTGCCCCTGTTTAACTCATGACGGACTTCAACTTGAACCTGTCATTTGTCACTTCCTTCAATCGGACCAGCCGATATTCCACTTAGACAATGCTGTAATTATTCTTTGGTAAAAATAAAGGCCACTGTAGTCCTCACTCACCCTGCAGCAAGTCTGCAGCAGTCAGTGACAGCACCATGCTGCTGGCAGCGTGCTAGGACCTGAGGACGCAAAGGGAGATGCAGTCCCTACTCAAGAGCAGCCCGGGCTTGGGGGCTCAATGAGGTGCACTCATTCTTACCTGTCTCTGTGCACACAGAACAGTCGTTGGAAAAACAATAATGAGCATCCTGAGCTCCTGCAACAATGTGCTAGAGGTACTCTACCACCTCTAAAAACCACGACAGGTCTCAGAGACAGGGATTCCTCCCCCATGTCACAGGCCAGGAAACTGAGGCCTAGAGAGGTTGGCTGACCTCTCCCGGAAACCTTGTCCTCAGCCAGTATGTGGCACAACGAAGTGCAGACTCCAGCTAAATAACAGACACAACTCTGCAGAGCCAGGGCCCAGGGTGGCGGGTGTGAGTTAGCGTGGGGTCCGTGGGTCTCGAGTTCATCCATTACTCCCACAAAAGCAAAAAGCATCCTGGAACATCCCCTCCCCCATCCCCCTTGCCTGTGGCTGAGGCACTCCACCTGCCCTCCAGTGGGTGACAGGGCGAGGGAGGGCGCCCTCCATCCACCCTCAGTGCTGACCTGGGGCTGCCGCTGCTCTGAGGCCAGAGGCGGTAGGAGCTTATTAAGAAGAAGGTCCCCAGCTCTGGGCCCTCTCCTGCTCCGACAGAGCCACCTTTAATAGGGCCTGCTCCTGACACCTACTCCCATCACACACGAAGCCTTTCTCTCTGAAAGCAACATGAAAAGAAGGCCTTTTACTCGGTTCCTGGAGTGAGACTCTGTGGCCTGCAGCCTCTTTTGGAGAATTCGGGTTTAGCTTCACTAGGTAATGAACATCCATTTTCTCTTGCTGCAGACGTGTCTGTCACATTGAAAAAAGAAAAGCACAGTGTAAAGGGGAAACATCGGCCTGCCCCAAAGGGAAATGTGAATAAGAGGCGCTGCAGAATCAAGACAGCCCCTCACCCCAGGTCCTCCAAAGCGTCGGGGGTCACAACGCCCAACTCCCAGGGCCTCTGTGCCCACCTAGAGCCCCTCCCATCACACCTCACTGCCCAGCCCTGTCCATCAGAATGACCAATCAGAAGCCAGCATTAGACTCTCAAAACCAATCGTTGAAAATATACTTCATACCTTATTTTCCTTTTTGTGAGGCAAGAACATTAAAAGAAACATTTCCAAAGTATTTCAGAACAACCCAAGGCACTTTAAAGCTCTTTAAAAATGAACAAATGTCCAGGCCCTGCCTAAGTTTGCCCCTCCCCCATAAACATCTCCGAGTGTCGACTTGCCAGTGTGCGAAGATTAGAAACCGCTGCAGGACGGAGAGTCCTGGAATGAGGAGGGGGGATTACGATTATTCCCGACGTGGGCCGGGCTGGGTTACTGTGCTTTCTAAATCTTTCCTTTCTTGACAGTCAAACTGTTTGAGCAGTTGTAGTTTCTGGCAAAAATGCAAATGAAGCCCTCCGATTCAAGTAGGAGTTCCTCCAGGGTCTGCACAAATCATATTATAAAGCAGCTTTTATGTATCTAGAATAATTACACTTGATTTGAAGAAGTTTGTTTTCCGTTAAGCTAACTTTAGCATCGATCCTAATTGGGAGCAGATGTGTCCTAGACTGGGCAGCATCATTTTTGCTCACATATAAATATCTGTGTTGACATATGTGTCCTTTGTTGGAGACAATCGCCACCTAGGACATCCATCACCCTTTACATTACAATGGCTCAAGAGACCCCAGATTTTGGTGACTTCTCATTGGCTGGGCTGGGGCCACCGGCCCCTCTCACCTGGGAAGTCACTGCTCAAGCCCACGTCTGCATCCTCATCTCAAAGGCAGAATGGCCCAAGTCCTGTGGCTCCTTCTGAGTGACGTGCCCACATGTGTGATCCCTCTGGTTCCCTTAAACCCAAGAAATGGAAGAGTGACCTAGAAGAAATGAGGTCTGAGGCTTTAAAGGATTATTACACTCAGGCCCTGGGAGAGAAGAGCCCTAGGCCTTTAGACAAAGTATGAGAAGCATTTTATCTTTTCATGGAAACCACTCGACTCTTCAAAACCTGCGGCCCTTTTTTCCCAGGTTGCTACTGAAGCGTGTGCATGAATAAGATAGAAGATATAAAAACTCGGGGTGAGGCATTTTGGAATCAAAATCCAAGACAGGTTGGTTTTGAATCAAATCATAAGCATAAATGTTGGGGGTCTCTAAGCGGTTTGTCCTTCCCAGCTCTGGCAGGAGGGCAGGGCTCAAGTGGTCCCCAGGAACAGGAGACAGTACAGCCACTGCCTCCTCTCTGAACAGGCTGGGGCATCCGGGTGGGGGGGGGGGTCAATATGGGGATGGGTGGAGGGGGCACCCACCGCCTCCCTTAAACTCTGCACCACAAAGCCTGGGTTCTGAGAGCCCGGATGTGGCCCTCTTGAAGGCAGGCAGGCAGGCAGGCAGGGGGCAGACCTGTGAGCCTGGGCTCCCCAGTGCCCAGCCCTCAGCAATGTGACTCGTGACTCCACAGCAGGAGCCCTGGCTCTGCTGGAGACACTGCCAGGGCCCTGCAGATGGAGCTGGGAGCTCTCCAGATGTTGGTCACAGTAAAGCCAGTTTTTATTTTATTATTTCTGTTTTTAATGAGGAGAGGGAGAGTCGTAACAAGCCCTCGGTCGGCAGTGGGTGTGCATGTGTGCATCAGGCGGAGAGAGGCGTGGGCTGCGCGGTGGAGGGTGGGCGCTGCAGATGTCACATTTCAAACCGGGAAGGACGCTCCTTGGTCCAGCGAGGCTGGGAAGCTGCAGGGCCGGGCTCTTCCCTCTGCGTTTTCATCTCTTTTGTGCAGACAACCGTTCCAAATGGGATTAAATGAAAAGGAGACGCGAAACACACATTGGCAGCGTTAGTTAGCACTGCCCACTCCCCTCCCTTCCCTTCCTCACTCTTCCTTCCTCCTTCCCTTCCTCTCTCTCTCCCTCTCTCCAGGGAAACACAGGCAGCAGAATGATCCCCCAAGACCTGCAGCCTCTAGGAGCCCAGAAAGACTTTTTTTGGGGGGGGGGGAAACTTGAAGAGAGTTGTGATTTTTTTTCTTCCCAGTGATGAGGCTCCATGTGCATCTGACCATCCCCTTTAGCAGGAGAAGCTGAGTGAAAGTTCCCCCAGCCCCCATTTCCATCCCACAGCCTCTTTGGGGGACAGACGTTTTCAACAAGCCACTTCCTGGCACATGAATCGTTGGTCCCTTCCCCCTTGAACAGTGTCATGTACCATGTCAGACATCAAAGCCCTAATTAAACCCATTCTTTAATTGTCTTTTTGCTTCATTACTTTCTCTCCGCTTTGATGAGGACTGCACCTCTCTGCTCAGCCCCAGGTGATCCCTTTCTCCGTATTTTCCAAAGGATTTGAAGGGGCTCCCTGGGTTGTAGTTACTGGGGTTTTCCCCTTTCCTTTCTCTTCTTGGAGCTAGGGACACAGTCCCTTCCCTGCCCCATCCCCCGCCCTCCTGAACCAGCCAACAGTGAAAGGGTATTCACACCTTTTCCCTTCCCAGCTCCTCTATTCTTATGAAGTTTCCATTGATTATTGTCCTGAAATTCCTTGGTCCAGTCATAGATAAAAGGATAATGACTTCAAAGGGAAGAGTTAAGAGTTTAACCCCAAGCTAAGAGAGTGGACAACTAGATAATTGAGGGTAATAACCCATCACAGACTTGCTTTCAAAGGATCGCCAAGCTGCACTCTCAGGTGGCTTTAATTTTATTAACATTCGTAGCCGCTGACTTGAGAAGACAGTCTGGAGTCATTAGAAGCTTCAAAGCTCCAGGTAACACTGTGCCCGGCTGGCCGGCAACCTGACATCAATTTGGGCCTGAGCGCCCCCCTCACAGGATGGCGGCGATTGCTGGTAACCCCGAACGTCACAGCCAGACCACGGACCCCAGAACCTGGGGGAGGGGTGGCGTGGAGATCAAAGGTCCCGCTTGGCCCCCACCTCTTCACAGGGCAATCAAGAATTCAAATCAAATGAACACACATAAAGAGCCCAAAGGTTTTGGAAAGTAGGAAAGCCTGCCTCTTCCGCTGTCCCAGAGCAGGTTTTACAGAGACCTAGGACCCCCTAGCTTTCCTCCTTGGAGCCCAAATCTACTCTGTGCTGGTCTGGCGGCGGTCGGAGCAAGGACAACTTGAACCCTCAGGGACCTCTGGAGGGGCCCTCACTGACCCTCCTAATCTCCCCTTCCAGCCTTAGCCTCTCAACCTTCCTAGCAACCTCTGAGATGTTCCCAGCATTTCATGGTGAGAATGAGGCCTGGATACCAGGCCAACATCTGTTTTATGAATAAGAAAATAGGGTTTCAAAAAGGTGAGATGACCTGCCCCGAAATCACTGGCAAATTGGTAGTAGCAGAACCGAGACCAGAGGCCGAGCTCCTACATCCATGCTAACCATGGAGGAGTGGAGGGGACCTAAGGAAATTAAACTGGAAAATCCCCGGAGGTCCACTCAACCCTGAGCATGGATACTTGCAAGATCCCCTGCTCGTGTCTCTCAAAAACCCAGGGGGCCTTCCTGCTCTGCACACCTGCGCTCGGCCTTCAGCCAGTCCTGTAGCCGCAGGCTTCCTCTTCTCCTCGCTCAGCCCCTTTGGACCATCCCCCCACGCCCCCCGCCCAACTTATTGGGCTGATTGCTGCTCCTGTCTCCATGCTCCCAGGGGAGGGGAGCTTGCTAGCCTTCCAGGTCACTGCAGTCTGGAGGCCTTCCCTGGGTGTGGCTTCAGCCTGTCCTTTCGGCGGTTAGAAGTTTGACAAAAGGCCTTTGAAATGGATGACACTTGAACGGCTGCCTGGGCTCTCTGCCCATGGCAGGGTTCTTCAATCACTGCTCTCCTGGATGTCCTGTTGGGACACCAGGGCCTGGGGGAGGTCCCCTTCACCCCTGCCAGCATGCTTCAGCCCTGTCCACCCCTGTCCACCCAGGCTTCTATGGAGTCCCACAAGAACCCAAAAATGCACCCCAAGCCAGCAGGGCCCGCATCAGGTTTGCTGCCTCCTATGTGTTCGTATGGTCACCAGCAGGCCTGAGAAGACCACCCGATGTGGTCCCATCCACTGGCAGCCCTTACTCCCATCCTTGCAAAGACCTCCTCTCGAGCAGTGTAAATGACAGCTACCCTAGCAAAAGGGTTTGCAACATCTCAAGCTGCACCCTAGCTCCCCAGGGGCACTGCATTGTGGAGCTGCAGGGGAAGAATCCAGGGAAGGCACTGAGAGCTGGGAGCCCTCCTGGCACCTCTGGAGTCACTCCCTTGTGCAGCCCCTACACAACCAGGGCAGGGAGCAGCTGTGGCTGTGGTTTTAGCACCTCCTCACACTGTGGTCTAGTCAGATGGGCCACGATGGACCCTCTTTGATAGCAGAGAGGCCGGGCACCCTCTGAATTATCCCAGCAAGGGTTGCTTGGTCAAGTCTTTGCATTTGGTTACTTCTTAGAAAATTATGGTGAATTTTCAGTGCAGCCTGATAGGGAGAAATAGCATCTATGATTTGTTTCAGGATCCAATCCAAAATCTTTTACGAATCACGTGTAATTTAAATATTATATCCTGCATCCCAAATATTCCTGTAGAAGAGAAAACTTGGAGGGGACGGGAAACACCCCTAACATGCCCTGCCTTTCCCACCCCTGGAGCTGCATGGGTACCATCTGCAGCCTCTTACCCAGAACCCCTCATCAGCCAAGATGTGCCCCGGACCAGGGTCACAGACCCTTGGCTCTGGGACAGAACAAGTCCATATGTGAAACTGGATGCTGGGAATGTGAATATCGCCAACCTTTGATTTTTATGATGTTGTAACCCAGATGTCTTGGTTTAGACACATGTGTGGTGCATTGGAAGAAGCCCAAACTTTGAAGTCAGACAGACATGTGTCCAAGTTCATACTCTGCCATTTATTGATCAGCTTAGTTTGGGCAAGTCCCATAGCCTCTTGGGTCCATGGTTTCTCCAGTGGTGTGTGATGAAATACAGTCACTTGTTAGTTGGGCATCAAGGCCACCTACCTGTGCTGGGCACCTGCCTTGTGTGAACTTGTAGGAAGGCCAAGGTGAGAGAATCTCGTCTTCGCCCTTAAAGAGTTTAGGGTCCAGAGCTGTGGGTGGACGCTCCCTTGGCATCCAGTAGAATGGGGACTTGGATGTAGACACAGGAGTCCAGGGAGAGTCTGGGCCCCCCAGAGCAAGTAAGTCATAGAATCCACGCCTCTCCCTCTCATACCCACCCCTGGCTCATCTCACCCACCAGGTT
This sequence comes from Anoura caudifer, assembly GCA_004027475.1. Lineage (NCBI taxonomy): Eukaryota > Metazoa > Chordata > Mammalia > Chiroptera > Phyllostomidae > Anoura > Anoura caudifer. The sequence continues at coordinate 294,455 of PVKU01000169.1, forward strand.
CCCGTGGTGAGATGGGGCGCAAACCTTAACGGAGAGGCTCTTCAAAATTATACATACAGGTGTTCTCTTGAGAGTTCAGATGTCACAGTCATTGTTTTGATTTTTTTCTTGCAACCTTGACAGTTTAAGACAAGCAGGCTTTGCAAATGGGCCTGGGGCAGAGATTGCTGTGTTTTAGAAAAAGTCTTCCTTCTGGTGGGTCCACCAGGGAAAGAAGGATGTGGAGGGGCTGCCAAGGGGCTGGGGGGGCGGGCGGGTAGAGGTGCTGATTTGCCAAGAGAAAGGCAATGGCTTCCCCGCTCCATTATAAAGGGGAAGAGGCTAACTTTGGGGCTAAATGGCTGTGGAGCCCCATGCAAGGCTGGCCTGGCCCTGCAGGGTCAGGGGACAGGACTCAGGGCTGGCGCATGGCTGGCTGAGTGTGTCTGGCTGGACAGGAAGGGAGGGCGGGGAGCTAGCTGGCTCTGGGCCTGGTTAAAGTCTTATCAAAGTCTCATTGCCTGGCCGGCTTTGCTCTCTATCCTCTGATCTGATGAAGTAACTCAGATCCTTGCTGATTAATTGCATTTTGGTGGATATCACATGCCTTAGTCTATCTGTGGCTTGTAGGGACAGACCAAGGTCTCTGCCAGGATCCTGCCTGAGGGTCAAAGTGCTGCCCTGTGTGCCGGCTCCTCGTTCGCATGAAGCCTGCAAGCGCAGCCCCCTGCCTGCAGGGGATGTTCCGTACACATCACTTTCCTGCCAATCAGTCTGTCCGGCCTGACCCACTACTTCAGAAGCAGAGCAGACTTGGACATTCTTAGAGAACTTTCCCAGGCTAGAATCACATTTTTATCCCTATAACAATTTGTAGCGCAGACAGCAGCATCCTGGTTGTGGGGATAAAGGGCACTGAGTCGCCGACAGATGGGGACTCACACTTGCAGCCTCAGAGGCTCCCGGCGCCCAGCCCTGGCTCCTGCCACGAAGCCCAGCTGCAGCCATCACTGTGGTTCGCGGTGAGCCCCTTGGCCCATATGGGACCAGCAGCCCTTTCTCCACCTTGCGTCAGGCCCCTTTGCACCTGGGAAGAATCTTCTATAGCCACAAGGTCCCCCATACTCCTGGAAATGGAGGCGGTGCCACAGTCCTGTTTTGGACTTTCCTTCTAGGTTTGAGCCATGTAAGTTCTTCCCAGGCACTAATTCCTGGCCAGCAAGGCTGAGACCCGTGCTCACGGGGCACACCCACGGGGGGTCCTTGGGTGGTCTCATAACGCAGCACACACCCTCGGGGCTCTCCCATGCCCTCACCAACCCAGGGCACCAGCTTCCTTCTGCTCTCACTCCTGGCTCCGGCTCCCCTCCTATCTCTGGTGGAAGTTGCTGGAACCCACTTTGCCTGCAAGCTGAGATAGCAGAAAGCACCTGTGTGCCCTGTCACCTCCCCCGACCCCGGCCCTTAACCAGTGACTGACAGATGCTGAGGCATAAATTCTTTAGCTCCCTTGTCCTCGAGCCAGATGACAGCAAGGGGTGGCCTGCACTGTCCACAGAGCTGCTGTGGCTTGAACCAAGTCACCTTCTGTGGGACCCTGCTGGACACCATGCCTGCACTGGCCTCCTTCCCCACCCCAGGCCACCTTCCTAGCCACCCCCCCATAGATTTGCTCTGAGACTATTTCCTCATAGTTCACAAGTTTCCACCTCAGGGTCTGCTTCTGGGGAGCCTTACCTGAGACCATTGTTGGAAGAAAATGTGAATATCTAACCAACTAAGAGCTTAGATTATAGCAGACTCCCACTGGGACCCCCGATTCCTGAATCCCACCCCCCATGAACTCCAGCCCCACACTCTGATGGGAATGTGCTTCCAAAAACACACTTCTTTGCATAGCTCTGCACCAGCCAATCAAAAACCGTTTCTCCACCAGGATGCCACTCACCTGGAGCGCCTTGTGCTGATACAGTGTGACCCCGAACGGAGCTGACCCCCTCCCGGTGGCCATGCCAGCTCCCCGGCCTTTGTCCCTGCTGTGCCATCTGCCAGGGCACCCTCCTCAGCTTCCTTGGACTAGTTCTGCCCCTCCATCCTCCATCCAGGGTGGGCTCAGTGCCCGCTCTGACCCCAGCACTCTGCAAGCATCTCCGCTTCGGTCCTTGCCCTATTGCTGTTACACTGTCTGCTCTGTGTTCATGTCACACAGTGAGGGCTCTCAGAGGTTGAAGCCCATGTCTGCTCATCGCTGACACTGTCCCTGAGCCGAGGACACTGCCTGGTTCATGGCAGGCACCTACAGATCTGGGTCAGATCGACCTGGGGACGATTCTTGAAACTCCGGGCTAGAGATTGAATGTGTCCCCTCAGATTCATAGGTCAAACCCTCCCCGCAAGGTGTCGTATGAGGAGTGAGGCCTTGGGAAGGTAATCAAGGTTAGATGAGGCCGTGAGGGTGGGGCCTCCAGGACGGGAGCAGTGTCCTCATCAGAGAGGAGACACCTGAGCTCTCTGCCATGTGAGGACCTAGGGACACTGTGGTCATCGGTAAACCAGGAGGGGAGTTTTCGCCTGGAACTGGATTGACTCCCACCTTGACCTTGGACTGCCAGCCTCCAGAACTGCGAGAACTCAATTTCTGTTGTTCGCATCGCCCAGTGTGCGGAGCGCTGTCACGACAGCTGAGCTGGCTGGCGCACACGTCTGTGAGCAGTAAACCAAGCTGTGTGCGCGCCTGAGTGCGCGCACCTGTGCTGGGATCCAGCAGCCGCACCTGCAGGAAGGATGTGCTGTTGTTGTTTCGTTTCCTGTTTTTGTAAATGATGGAAGAAGGTATTAAGGCATTTCTGTCCATTAATTTTATCTGCATGTAATGACAACACTACCATGGACTTTTTAAGGATAGTTTGGTACAGGCTAGTCTGAAAAGCAGCAGACTAGTTCACTGAACCCCACACCCGGCCCTCCGTGTCGCCAGCACAGAGCTCTGGACCTCCCCGAGCATCCCGACGCAGGTGACAGGTACAGCCCACAGAGCTTGGCGCCACTGGGCCTGTGAGTGAAGGCCAGGTCTGAAACCAGACGGACATGCTCTCGCTCCGCTCCGTGATCCGGCTTTATCTACGTTACCCCGCTTATTCTGTTGTGTTGTTAAAGTGTGGGTGTTACTTGCATGTGGTATGCAGAGCCAACAGTGGGGCAGGTAGCCACAAAGCTGAATGGGGCTGCCCCGCCAGAGATGGAAGCCAGGAGACCAGCCTGGAGGAGCCGTTCCGAGCACTCTCAGGGCACGTGGGCTTTAGCTTCGCCTTCCTAGGCCCAACGTTGCCGCCTTTCTGGGTTCTCTGAGGGTCTGCCAGAGGGCTGGCTGGTGCGCACTTTCTTTATTCTGCCTTGAGCTGGGGGGACTAGGTGAGAAGCGGTCTAGACCCAGCCCGCTCCATCGGCACACCTGGCCACGGAGCAGCGCTGAGCACCTCCTGGGGCCTGCGGGACTCCCCAGTGGCACCGCTGCCCCTCCAGTGCCAGCCCGTGGCCTTGGCATTGCGGCCTCTGCCAGCAGCCAGCACTGCCCTTGCCAGGAACTCTTAACTATGGTCCCACAGCCAAGGCTTTGTAGCTTCCTCTTCAGCTGATCCAGGACCCACGGGGGCTCCCTTCCTGCCAAGGCCATCAGCCCTCAGGAAGCAAAGCAAGTTCTTGTCTGGCGCGCATGGTCCTTGAAGGGGCTTCCCCCAGGGCCCACAGGGGCAGAGGCCTGGACTCTCAGGAAACGGCTTCAGGCTCCCACGCAAAGGTCTTGGCGTGGGGGCAGGAGAAAAGTTAAAGGTCTGGGCTGAAGCTTCAGTGTTCAATTTCTTTATTTCCTGTTGATGGCATTACTGCTTTCCTACAACCATGGACACATGTTGCTTTCATCTGTTTCATTTCAAGACATGAGTACACTCGCTGGAAACTATGCTTAATAGCTAAACTCAAAACATTTGGATTTCCTTTCCTTCTTGACTCTGCTGGTGTGCTGCATTCTCCACTGGATTGGTTTTTGGGTGGTGGTGGTGGTGGTGGTGGTGGTGGTGGTGGTAGAGGAGGTGGTAGAGGTGGGGTGTGCGTGTTTTCCAGCCACCATTTCTAACCCGACAGAAAGAAGCTGGTAGCTTGCTGGCCAATTGCCTCGGGCCCATCTGCTACACATGGGATATTTAACGCTGGGGCGGGGGAGTCGGTGGTTCGGCCAACCCCCTTGTTGCGGTGCTTGACCTGCATGGAGCCTCCCCCTTTGCCCAGGGAGAGGACTGGCCTGTGTAACTGCAGGACTGGAGGATGGGTTGCATTGTTGCACTCCATGAGCCGTGGTTTGGACCTTCTGAATGGACCCTCCATAACAGAAAGGTGATCTCAGTCTGGGCGCGAGGGCCGTGGGGAACAGACAGGTCCAGCTGCCTGAGGATGAGATGCAGACAAGCCCCGCCCCCACCGGCTGTGACTCGGGTGGAAAGCGACCATTGATTGGAAGCGGGCCGTCTCATCTGGTTGGAACTGGATTTGACACGTGTTTCCAAACCTGGTCGCAGCCACGCGCCCATCCCTGGGTCCAGGCAGTGTTGCCTGTTAACCGAGTCCGGATACGCGTTACCGTCCATGGGAGAGGCTGGAAGGGGCTGTGTGCCCAGCCTGGGGCAACTGCCCTGTGCCCTGCATGCCCAGCCACCACCGGGCTCCCTAGAGGATCCCGGACATTTTCCTAAGGGGAGGCCAGGGGAGGGAGGGGAATGGCAGCCACAGCCTGGCTCCCTAAGATGAAGGGAAATGAACATTTACAGGGCACTTACTGTATGCATGGACTTTCATGTCCACTTTCTCATTTCACTCTCCCTGTAACTGAGTGGTTCATTCCCATTTCATAGCTAAGAAAACTGAGGCTCAGGAAGGGCAAAAAACTTAGCCCAAGCTACGCAGCTTCTAAGCAGTGACTTGGGATACAAGGCTGGGCCTGAGGTCTCCCCAGTAGTTTTCTCCTGCCTGGGGGATTAGGAGGGGGGGAGGCGTGATGCTACCCTGCCTGCCTGGCTGCCGGCAAAGGAGTCCGTGTACCCCCCTCTCCTCCCTTCCCCCACCTCACCCACGCTGGGCCTTTTCTGCCCAGCAAGCCACATTTCAAGCAGGTAGAAAGAGAGTTCACAAAAGCTCGCAGATAGGTGAGCGTGACCGTGTGCCTTTTACCCAGGAGGAGAGAACGTTTGAGGCCAGTCTGCCGCCCTTTCAAGTGGGCGGATCTGGCCAGAATCGGAGATAGCTGGAAGTGTGGAAATGCTAACGGATTATAGGGCCAGGAGATTTATCGCTCTTATCTGTTCAGACTCGCTAACAAAAGTCTCCTTGCTAAGGAAGTGGACTTCCAATTCTGTGGAACTATTTATGGGTTCTCTTGCCCGGTAGTCCCAGGCTGTCTGCTTTCTGCTTTGGGTGTGAGTTTGTGGAAGGTGGGCCGGAGGCCCAGAGGCAAGTGCAGGGTCACTGACTGCGGCCTGAATATGTGGCCGGCAGGAAACAAATGCCCCCACGACCTTTGGAGATGCCTCTTCCGGGAGGGGCCAGGCTCTGTGGGCCTGCCAGGTTGTCCGGCACTGGCCCCGGGTTGGCATGTGTGATGCCAAAGCCCCCCATTGAGACCCTGGGTGCGGGCCATGCACGCAGCCTTGAATGGCAGCTCTCCTGCAAGCTGGCACGGTGAGACCAAGCTCATGTCACATGTTTGACCTGGTGGAAGAAGGCATTTCAAAACGGTGGGGTCCCCCAAGGATGGAACCCCCTCTCTGCTGGTTAATTATTTTTATTAAGGTAATATAAAGTCATGGAAATATTGGAAAATACGAGATAATATTGTTCAGTTGCAAGGACCAACCAGAGACCTGTTCAAGCCCAAGGGAAAATGGGGGTGTGTTGAAAGAACGTGAGTGGCCTGGGGGCTTCTCTGTCCCTCAGGATGGCTCCTCCCTCTGGTCCCTGCTCCTTCATAACTTCAGCAAGTGCCCATGGTCTGTGACAGCCATTGCTCCCCCTTCATTCTGTCCCTCCAGCACATCTGTCCGGGATCTGTCCCGGACACAAACCCAGCTCATCTTTCTAGACCTGACTATTTAAGTCATGTGGCCCTGGTCAGCCTATGATGGGCAGCCCAGGAGTGGCATGACCAAACCTGATTCGCTGTGCTGAAAGGGGGTGGGGTCACGTGGTACAAAAGCCCACCCCCTCAGGAAGGGGCCGGTGGTGCCCAGCAACCCAAGCATGCTAACCCAAGTGTAAAAAGCAACAGAAAAATGATCCACAATCCCACTATCTGCTAGTCAAGTCTTTTCTCTATACATTTTATCTGATTGCATACATGTTCTCTACAATTTTTGCATCTTGCTTCTTGGAGTTAACTCCATAAACATTTCCAATAATATTGTTACTTTTTAAATGACTATTTAATGATCCTATGAATAGCCTGCAGTGTGCCTCTAAGGTACTTAATCATTCCTCTACAAACATGAATGTTATTTCCAAATTCCTAGGATTATACATAACCTGGAACACTTGGAATAATACCAGGAATGCACAAGATGACGTGCTAGACTCACTGTTAATCCTAGGAGTGTTGGGGAAGCCTGACCCTGCCTTCCAAGGCATAAGAATAGTGGTTCTTGGGAAGAAGCCACCGGGGCACAGGGTAGAAGTGGGACCCCACCTCTTAGTATCTGCCCGTGTCCATGCTACTCTTCTCAAATGCAGCACCTGTGTCAGAAACCGAAAGCCACAGCCAACACCTCTGCCCCATGCAGGGGTGAAGGAGCGCGGTGACAAGCTGCTGCTTTCTGAAGCCTTCACTCCTCCTACCTGATGAGACCGGCCAGCCCCACAGATGAGATGCGCAGGGAGGAGGGAGAATGGAGGAAAACAGTCAGAGATGCTGGTGCCCAAGTCTCTGCCTCTGCAGGCCAGGCCCCCGGGTAGCCCAGAGAGGCCTGGGTCGCAGGGCAACAGGGACGCAGAGCCAGCACTGGGCTGCAGACCTGAGCACTTACCATCCCCTCCCCGATGACACATTCTGTTGACAAGAACACATTAGGCAACTGGAAAGTTAATAAAATGCCTCGTCAGTGTGATGGCTCTCACCCTTAAGACTGGCAGTGTAGCCTGGATGCCTTCAGCTATCGAGGCCTGCCATTCAGAGAATGGGAAACTGATGCTGGACAGGGTCCTGCCCCTCTGCTGAAGAGGGCCAAGGCCACACGCCCAAGCCCTGGGCCTGAGGCAGAGCCCACACGTCCAGCCTGGAGGTGTGCTTAACAGGCAGCTCCTTCCAGACAGGGGGCTTCCACTGCCCGGGGGGGTGTCTCAGCAGGGCAAAGTTCGAGGTTGACATCTTCCAAGGCCATAATGGTCCACCTTGAATTCACTACTTTATGGGGAGAGTCCATCTCTCAGGGAGCCAGGTGACCTTGAACTGTTTACTTACCCTCTCCTAACCCTCACCTGTGGCTGGTGGAAGTACTGTCCTGTTGTAGCAGGGCTGGGAGGGACTGAGAGCCCACCCCCAAGCCTTGTTCTTTCCTGTACACTGTGCTCGCACCCAACCCCAACGGCATACTTATACAAGTGACCTTCGTCCCTCTAGACAGGCTGGCTTCGTGGCCCTGGATCTCTGCCGTCACCTGGGCCCCCCCAAGCCCTGTACTCAGAGGGCCCCCGCTGGGTTCAATGCTGTGCTGGCCTTGTCTTGAAATTCCTCTGAATTATTGAACAAAGGGGCCCACGTTTGCGTTTTCCTCCGTGCCCTGCAAATGATAGCAGGTCCTGCCTCCAGGCCTGTGATAGCTGAGCTCAGAGGGTAGGTGGGCAGGGGAGTCAATGAGGTGACCCGTGAAACCCCTTCCAGAGGGCCTGGCCCACCGGAAGTGCCTCCTCCTCACCCTCACCGGTTGCACCCTCTGGGTGCACCACCCTGTGCTGCAGAGGGTGGCTCCACCTGGTGCATCTTCTCTGTGTCCTCGGACTCTAAACTGGGGATTCACATGTCTAGGGCACAGGACCCAGACTGGGAGTTACAGCCCCCACCTCGGAGCCCTTGAAGCCCTTATCAGAAAGGAAACTGCTAACGACTGTCTCTGGTTTATGGCAGCTCTGCTCCGTTTATGGCCCTTTTACTGCGCTGGGCCCTGGGGTTCAGACAGTGCCGCCCTCTGGGAGGGAAGATGGCGCCAGGGAAGGAGCCCGACGCTGGTGATGTGGCCCTGAGACCCGCCTCCCCTCTGGGGACAGGCGTTGTTTTCTCTGGGTGGCTGGGGTGGGGTCAGGCTGTGATGATCCCTGACTTGGTCTGAAGCCACACGTGCAGGACTGTGGGTGATCGCCCCGCCCAGGCCCCTGGGGCAGCTTCCTGGGGCCCAGGCCCCCTGACTGGGGAAATGACACCAACAGCAATCACAGACACTCGGCACGTGCTGTCCCGCCCCACAGCAGCCCGAGTCTGCAAGGCGCCCAGGACTGGGGTGTGTGGGAAACGTATGAAAACGGGGAGCTGGAAGATTCTTTCCGTCATACACAGGTCTTACAAGGTGGTTATTTATCCTCAGCTCCATTTAATAAGGGAGGATGTTAAGGCTTCAGAGAGCTATACAGCTTATTCAGGGTCACAGAGAGGCAGAGGCGGGCAGCGTCAGGAGTGGAGACCAGTGTATCCCTCTGACTCCAAAGTGCAGAGTGAGGCCTTGCTCCTCCTTCAGTCATTGCCCCGCCCCCTCCTGCACCGCACTGTGCGGGTACAGATGTGGCCACGTGGTCCCACACCTGTGATGGCTCCAGGTCGTCAGGTCGTCCAAACAAGCGACCCTGGCTGATCTAGCACCTTATGTGTGAGAGACAAATGGCCCGAGGCGCATGCAGATGGGTGGGGGAAATACTTCTGGGGTGGGTGACTGTGGCTTCCTGCCTCTGTGTCACCCCTTTGTCCCCTTTTCCTCCCAGCCTTGGGTGCCCCTGGGTCAGGCCCACCTCAAAGAGTACAGTTATAGAGGAAACAACTTGTAAACTGGCTGTTGAGGTTTGGGGGGAGCTAATAAATAGCACCCCTTTCCCCAGCCCACATGCAGAGTGAACTGAGAGCAGACACGGGAGTCAGGCAGAGGGAGAAGGAGCATCGGGTTAGTTGCTGATCAAGGAAGAGCATGGCGGCAACCCACAGTCCTGGACTGCCTGCCACTGTACCCCAGCCTCAGTTCTTCCCCAGGGCTCAGGGGCTAACCTATGAAATTTAGGGCTTAGAGGAGCAGAAGGAAAGGGGGACCCTCTGCGGGCCAGCCCCAAGAGGGACAGCAGAACCATGCATGCCCCGGTTCATCTCCTCTGCTTCTGGGGCCAGGGGCCCTTCCTGACGTGGACGCTGAAGGAGAGGAGGGCAAGCATGCTTCCATGCAGGGCTGGTGGGTCAGGACGCAGCCCCCCAGCTGACCAGCAAAGGCTGGAGTGGGCCTGTGTCCTGAAGGGTGGTGGGAACATGTGGCCAATGAGGAGAGCTGGCCAGTGCCTCCCTGCCCCAAACTCCCTGTGACTCTGTTTACTTTACTGAAGTGCGTGAGGCCAAGCATGGAGGGTCCAGCTGGAAAACCCAACCATACCTCTTGGTCCCTCCTGCCCCTGCACATTATCCACAGACAGGAAATCGGGGCCCAGAAATCCCCAGTCACTACCCCAGTACGGTCAGCCAGCCCCCCTCACCAGAGAGGGGAACTGCAGTCTGAAAACTTGGGGCTGTCAGGCACTGCAGTCCAGCCAGACACACTGTCCAGTGCTTTTAGAACGAGCTCTCTCCTCCCTCACTGCCTCCCTTCCTGCTGAACGCTTGCCATGCAGGACACCGTGCTAGCTTCAAAGACAGCGGCAGACACAGGGGTGCTGGCGTACCCCTTTAGTGTCTTTTGATGAGGTTCTGTCAGTCAAGAGGGCTTTGGGAACCAGGGCCAGACACCCAGCAAGAGGGGCATTTGGGCAGGGGCCCAGGGCCCAGCGTGGGGCGCTGGGGGTGCATGGAGTCAGCAGCCCAGCATGCGGCACACCAGAGGATGGAGAGGAGCTGGGAGGGGCGTAACCCTGGACTCTGTTGTCCCCCTCGAAAGCTCCCATCCATCGGGGTTGCTGGATATCACCCCCACAGTAAAATGCTACATCCAGCCAAATCCAGAGACACACAGAGAGAGGCTGTTGGTGGCTGAGACCTACCGTATCTCACGTGCGGGGCTTCTTCAGGAGCTCCCCAGCCAGCAACAGAAAGTGCATCCTGGCAGCAAGGCTTGACATGCCTGCAGCCATCATCACACTCGCATTTTCTGCTGCTGGCCAGGGAATCCACACCAAGAAGAGTCCATGAAACACCGCATTTTGCAGGATTTACAAAGAGGGGAACAAGCGAGTGGGCAGCAGCATCATACGCTTGGTAGTCACACCTCAGTCATTAAAAATGTGTTGAGAGCCAGGCTCCTGCGTGTGGCACATGTCCGAGCGCGGTCAGCTCGTCCCACAGAGGTCTGAGAAGGCTCTGCGAAGGGCAGTGCCCGGAGGCTGCGTATCCTGACATCCTCCGGAGGCCCCACCTCAGGGGTCTTGGGAGGAGCAACAGAGTGACAACACGCAGCAGCAGCGCTGTCCCTGCTCAGCCCAGGGACAGGCCTGTGGGTGGGAGGAGGGGCGGCGCATGCCAGCACAGCTGGGGGTGCCGAGGCCGTCCAAGGGTTCAGGTCCTAGAGACGGACTGGGGGACCATTTGCAAGGACAGTTTGCCCTTCATATCCACAGGTTCTTCACCCACAGATTCAACCAAGGGCACGTGGAAGTAGTTGAAAAAAAGGCTCCATTGTTTTTGATGTGTACTGGGTGGGCAGTCAGGCCTACGATGGCTGCGTCGGCACTGCACGCGGACAGATGGCGTTATTCCCCGAACAGCGCAGTACAGCGGCTATTCTGCAGCATTCACATTGCATTAGGTATTTTAACTACTGTAGCCCCCCTATCCTCAGAGAGGGTATGTCCCAAGACCCCCACGGATGCCTGAAATGGGGGAGTGTTTGTATATATACACCATGTTTTCCCTATACAAACACACCTGCGATAAACTAATTCCTTCTCTGGGGTCACTCTACCCTTACCACGCACGGCGGCCCTAACTTCTGCAGGTTGAGGTGTGACGGCGGAAGTACCCCAGGCTGCTTTTTCCTTCTTCACAATTTCAAAGATAGTAGACTCCTTCTTACCAGAGATATTAGCAACCTCAGCATACTATTGATTTTTCTTATTCAGTTGAGAGGTTTCACCATCTCACTCAAAGGAAGCACTTTCCAACCCCTCTTTGGCATATTCGGATGGCCAGCCTCACGGCTCTTGGGCTTTGTGGCCGTTGTCGGGTAAAATGAGGATGACTTGAGCACAAGCACTGTGATACGGCACGGCACGGGTCCATCTAGCAGCTGATCAACAGGGGTTACCAAGTGCCTGACGGCCAGGGGCACAGGCAGCACCCAGACAAAGGGGTGATTCACGGCTCAGGTGGGTCGGAGCAGGAGGGCTGGAGGTTTCATCCCACTACTCAGAATGGTGCACAATTTAAAACTTAGGAATTGTTCATTTCTGCAATTTTCCATTTATTATGTTCAGACCACGGTTGACCTCAGCTAATTGGAACCACGGAAAGTGTAGCAGTAGATAAGGGGGACTATTGTAATAAATTCAGTTACGATGTAAAGTTTCTGGGAGGGGGGCATAGGTTAGAGGCAGAGAGTACACCACTTTATAGAAGGGCCTCGAGCACCTGTGGATTTGGGTATCTGTGGAGTCCTGGAGCCAATCCCCCACTGCCCATCCCCTGGCCATGGATACTGAGGGACCAAGGATCCCTAGAAGCTCTCACTGCCATCTCAGCAAGGCTTGGGGCTGGGGTGCACCCTGAGGGAGACTCACGATAAAGCCGGCCCCCACCCTGCAGCGACGGAGGCGGGCCTCGGGAAGCCTCGGTGCCAGTGAGCTGAGCGCTCCGGTCTCTCAGAGACTAAACGTCCTGGCTGCTACATTTCCACTCAAACACCACTCTGCAGAGACTTTATTTCATTTTATTCCCACTTTATACTTAAGAGAAGAAGGTCTCAAACTGTCCAAATGACCTGTACCCGTCTTGGGGGAGGTCTGGGCTCCAGCCCAGCCAGGCTTTTTCCTAGTTTTTTCCCTCAGCAGTTGCCAGGCGGGGCTCCAGCCACTTCACTCTAGGGCCTCATTTAACCTACATGACAGCCCTCAGTACTACCTCCGTTCCTCCCATTTCATGCTTGGGGAAACTGAGGCACAGAGAAGGGGCAGACTCTCTCGGGTGTATGCGGTGCCCCACACTCCCCTGGCTGATAATTATACTTCGGGATAAAGAAAACCCTTCTCTCCCACAGTCCAGGAGGTGCTGCCAAGCCCCAGCCCAGTCTGCCCCACCTTGCCCCTCTCCCCCCATTTCCTATGGGTTTCTGGAAAAGGCAGAGCTTCCTCCTGCCTGGGGCCAGCGCAGGTCCTGTTCCCAGCTGCCCACAGCCCCACCACCCCCTTCCCCTCCTGGACCCTCCTCGTCCCTGTCACCTCTCCTGCCCAGAGCCTTCCACAAAAGAATGTCAAAACAGCCACTGGGGTATCGGTGTCTTCCCCCACCTTCCCCCAGGGGGAGGCTGCTCCGGGCAGCCGCCGCCCCGCCCCCTTCTGCTTCGCTCAGCCCCGCGTGCACCGCAGTGGGTGCTCGTGCCGGCAGGCCGGGAGGGCAAAGCCCCTCTTCAGGGCAGAGCTGCCATCCCAAGAGCAGACAGGACCCGCCATTGTCTTGTAGAGTTTAAGGTCGATTCCTTTTCACAGGGAAATTCAGAGCGGAGACCCCCTGGGGATGGCTGGAGAGGGGGAAAGGAAGCGCCTTTGTGGGGTGGGGCAGGTCAAAGCTCAGGGTTGGGGTGGGGAGGGTCGCGTGAGTTAAGGAAGAGTCAAGTTCGGGCGCCGCAGCTGCAGGACCTAAACGAAGTGGGTGGCCGCCAGAGAAGGATGAAATGGGGGAAAAGCCTTGAGACCACCCCGCACCCCACGTCCCACGCCCCACGCCCCTTCCTGGGTGGCGGCTCTTGGCCTGGGGACCCACCCTGCTGCGGGGACCTACCCTGCCGCAGGGGGCTTCTCCCCGTGCCCTCTGAGTATCCATAGGGACACGTTGGCCCCGCCCCTTGCTTCCCTGTCCCCACCCCACTCGGCAGGCAGCGTCTCACACCTGCCCTCACACCTTGCCCACTCTCCTCTGGGGCTTCTCCAGCCTTGGAATAGGGAAGGGGAGGAAGGCCTTCACTTTTGGGACGGTATTTTCTGACCCCCGAAGTCAGGTCTTTATCATTTTCTGATTGGTGGATTAATGGATTCACTTGAAAAGTTTCACAAAGGTAGACAGGTTTAATGCATTGGACAGATTTCTCTTTTTGAAAATGAATTCAATTCTGCCATATGATATTATCAGCTAAAAGCTGGCATTCTTGCCTTGTCACCCGCTGAAGCTTGTGGCATCTTGCTCCAGTCTTTTTTGACCCAAGAGCTGGGCCAGCTGTCGCTTCTTTACTCCACTTGTTTTCTAGCAGCCCCGTGTGGGGCGATTCACTGAGATCATCAGATGCTGTGGCTTCAGTAACTACCACATTTTTTCCTATGTTCAAAAGTTATTGGAGAAAGCATCAGGAGAACATTTGTAAGAGGAGGTGAGGCCCAATCCACACATTTTATGTTTAAGATACTCATGTGTTTGCTAAGATGACCATGAAGTGTGTTCAGCCATACCTGATGTGTAGACAATTTCTTCTTGTTCATTCAGGGGACATACTGTAAGGTACCCATCATTAAACTGGTCATCAAAGGACAAAAAAGACTTCTCTGAAGTCATTCTGGGCCACTCCATTTAGGAATCCCTCCCTGCATCCAAGTTCACTGGCAGGAATTCTGAGGATGGCTTTAGGAAGATCATCATCATTCAAAGGATTAGCCCCACCCATGCCCCTGCCCCTTTGGGCAACACATTTGAACCCCAAAGGTACTCTCCTTAGCCCAGGTGCTGTGGGAATTTGGAGGAGGCTGGGGAGAGGCACCCCCAGTGGGAGCAAAGAAGGATAATGGCGCAGAGAATGGAAGGCGGGGACCAGCACACAGGGCTGCCCTTGGCAGGAGCCTGGAGGTGGCAGCAGGAGATGAGGCTGGAGGTGGGGCTGGACCACCACCCTGTGGACTTGGGGCTTTATTCTGAAGGCTACATGTGGCCAGGAGAGGACTGGAAGCCAGGGCTGACGTGGTCAATGTCAGGTGGCAGAAGGCTCTCTACAGTAGCAACATGTAAGGGGTCCCAAGGGCAAGTGGCAGGGAGAAGAGTTAGAACATTCCGCTGCTCCAGGCAAGAGCCAGAGCCCTGGCAGTGGTTGTGGGTCTGGAGAGAGGCAGCAATTTTAGAGGATTTTTGGGCTAAGAGGCTATAAGGGGTGAAGGAGTCTAGACACGGCCCAGGCTTCTGATTGAGTTAGCTGGGGATGGTGAGGTCACTGCCTAACTGAGGATGGCTGGTCTCAACCAGGGACAAAACAGGTTCCATTTTAAGGGTGTTAAATTCCAGAGGCCTGTGGTCTGGCCTCTCAAACGTGGGGATGATGAAGGAGGAGAGGGAGGGCAGGAAGGCCACAGGGCTGTGGTGTCCTCATCTCTAGAGGGTAGAGCTTGGCATTGTGGGTGGGAACAGGGGGAAGCATTTTGAGGAGTCCATCTTGTTTGGGACTCTCTGTGCTTCCTGGACTTGTGCGTCTTTTTCCTTCACCACCTTGGGGAAGTTTCCAGTGATTATTTCCTCAAACAGGTTCTCAATCCCTTGCGCTCTCTCTCTTCTCTTCTGGTACCTCTATGATGCGGCTGTTGTTACCCTTCATGCTGTCCAAAAGGTCCCTTAAAACTGTCCTCATATTTTAAAAAATTCTGTTTTCTTTTTGCTGCTCTGATGGGGTTTTTTCTGCTACTTGGTCTTTCAAATCACTGCTTCAATACTAAAACATGTTGGGAGGAAGGAGCACAGGGAAAGAGCGCCTGTGTGGGGTGGGGAGGAGCAAGGGGGGCCCTGAAGAGCGGCAGGAGGGGGAGGCGGTCATGGTCAGAAAGTGCTAGTGGGATAAGTGCTTGGAACTTGAAAAGGAGAGAGCGCTGCAGATAAGCCCAGCCACATGCATGTCAAAAGGGGCCCACATGACTTAGCAATGAGGATGCCTCTTACCTGGCTGAAAATAGGTTTCAAGGAAGAGAGACTATCTTGGGTTGAGGAGACAACAGGAGGGAGGAACTGTAGCCAAGTGAGCGTAGACGCCTCCTGAAAGAAGTTGTCAGCCATCTCTACCCCCTCAGTGTTCTGAAGCCAGCAGGCAAGACACGGGGACATTGAGGACATTGCGACAGCATCGGCAGGTTACATAATACAGCAGCACACTGAGGACCTGACGCAGGGAAGGTTCTCCAGGGGAATGCAAGATCCAGAGCCTTGCCAGGTGTACTGGGGCAGCCTGGGCCTCTCCCAGCATCCCGGGGAAAGCGGCAAATCCTTGAGAACCCAGGAAAGCACGCAGTCAGCAGAAATGCTCAAAGCAAATCAAGCAACGCTGACACGAAAGACTAAAGGAACTGATTTCAAGCGTGGCAAAACTTCACTTTCCAGAAGTTGTTTAAAATGAGCAAGATGAAATTTTCAGGGACAGAGGAAAATGTCCATGGAGAGAGCTTAGGAACACAGAGCTATTTATTAGCAAAGTTTCGAGTGTTGCCAATTGGAGTGCTGACTTTAGGGTTTCTTCTTCCTACCTGTCACTTCCTTTCCAAAAACAACCGGGGGGGGGGGGGGGGGGTGTGCGCGCGCGCGCACTTGATGCTGTGGGAGAAGATAACTTCAAAAATCAGAAGCTCCTTCTGGATTTGTTTTAATATTGACGGTCTCTTAGAAGCTGAGGTCAACTCCTAAGAGCCCAACTCCAATGGCGAGATGCTGGAAAAACCTAGCCATTTGTAGCTCCATTGGTAATAAATATAAGAAGCAATGGAAAGTAAATCAGACTAGGCCATTTTAAATTATTGTTTGGCTTAACGTGTTTTAAATTAATATACCACAAAATGATAACTTTATTAACAAATAAGTTTTCCCCAACACTTCTACAGATAGGATTTCTTAGGGAAACCTCACTTTTCACTTGTGGCTTCAAAATCTCCACCTTGACATTCTTTTTTTTTCCTTTTCTTTTTCTTTCTTTTAAAAAATAATTCTTAGAGCAAAGGGAAGGGAGGGAGAAAGTGAGGGAGAGAAACATTGATTGGTTGCCTCCCAGGCCCATGTCCTGACCTGGGACTGGGACTCAGGCACCAAGTGCTCACCCCATGGGAAGATGCCCAGCCCACCGAGCCATACCAGTCAGGGCTCCACTTCGACATTCTGAGTATCTTGTCTGCAAAGGAGACAGGATGGCAGGAGGTTGAGTTTGATTTTTCCTCCTCCCTTCTTCCCCTCTGCTCTATTACAGTCTGCTCTCCCTTAGGTGGACCAACCCCACTAAGCTGCCACTGCGGAAGACTTGTTGGAACTGCCCAGGAGCTGGCTGAGGGTAGCCCCGTTGCAGGGGGTCAAGGACACACAAAAAGCAGAGGCTGACTGAAGTGTGCTTCAGTGGAGTTTCAGGCTGAAGCCCTGTGGCAATTCTTGTAGAAAAGCATCCCAAATCATGTTTACTATCTCTGCCATGGAAGCCAAGGACTCAGGACTCCTCTCAGGGTCCCCACTTAGCTAGCTCTGCCATGGGTCTCTGCACTGTGGTGTGGGGGAAAAGAGAACGGACCAGGAGTCTGGACCCCGAAGAGATTCTAGCAAGCTTGAATGTGGGCAAAGTGATCTTCGGGAAAATCTCTTTACCTCCTCTTCGCTTAATTTCCCCATTTTAAATGACGGGTTGGATTACATAACACTTTAAGGGCCTCCTGTCTAGAAATTCTGGTATTGTGGGCGGGCAGCCGAGTAGGGTGGGGTTTGAGAGATGGCAGAACAGCATAACCCCTTTAAACACTGCCCCCCCTACACCTCTGTCGGACCTCCTTGGTCAGCTCCCAGGCTCCACCCCCAGAAGTGTGGCCCCTGTTGGAAGCATCTTTGCTGTGGATTGGGGGTTTCTTCCTAGAATAGGTAATAGACCATTGAGGAAACAGAATAACTACACAGAAGTAACCACCATGTTTTGAGAATATACTGAGTATCATGTGTCATGCTGGGCATTTACCTATTGCTTATCTTCATGACAGCCTTTGGAGGGGAGTTTCTTCCACTCTAGAGGTGAACACATGGGGACTCAGAGTGCTTAGGTGGCCTGCTGTCTTAGGAAAGGTTAACTGTATCTCTCTCCATCTCCCTCTGTAAACAAAGGTACATTGTCTAAGGTGGCACTTTTCCAAAGAAATGAAATGCAAAGTCACTGAGTCTTAGTGAGCAATGTCCTGGGTCTGAGCACCTCTGAAGTGGCAGCTGGTGTGACTTCCTCTCCAGGGGGGCGTTTGTGGGGCTGGTGCGGGGTTGGCCGGAGATCTGGCCAGATGCCTCTTGGGGAGCACTGAGTCCTTGTTTTCTGGGATTCTAGGGTTTCAGCCCTGTACATACTTCCAGAAAAGAATTACCCTCCGCTTTATTAAACTTGTCTGCACTTAGGCAAAGTGGGCTGTTTATCCTCTTTAGGGTTTTTCTTTAAAGGAGGGGGAGCATGAGCATGTGCAGAAATCCATCACCTTGCTTTCCAGTTTCCAGGCAACCGTGCAGGATTACAAGTCACATGATATCCCTGCTGCCAGGGAGAAGGAGAAAATGGAAAACTGTGCTATCTTGAGAAAGGGGCTGGGTATAAGCTGAGGACTTTGGATTCTCCTCCAGAAATATTATCAACAAGTAGTCAAAGACCTGGAGGCTCTCGAGGGATCCCAGCTTCTCAGCCCTTGGCCCAGCCTCCTGCCGGATGGGCAGTGAACCACCAGATATAAAATTGGGGTGGGGAGTTAGGTGGAGGGGCAGGCATTGGCTCAAGGTTAGCAAGCACCTGTTCTGGAAACCAGGCTCTCAGGGGGGTCATTAGTGAGAAGATCTAATCCAAACTAGGCCTTGCTTCTGAACCCCAGCCTCCAGCCCCTGCTGCCGCCTGAGGATAATGAGGGAGCAGAGTCTGTGATGATGAGGGCTGATGGGGGCAGTGAAGGGTCAGTGGGGACCGCTGGGAGGGGAAGAAAGCCACCCATGGAGACCAAGTTTCCACTTCCTTTTTTAAAGCCTCCTCTTTCTGATCCTTGTTTATTTTGATTTTGGATGTTTTGATTTTTTTGATCTCCCCTCCCCCAACATGTCTCTGTGTACACGCACACACATGCGCACACGTACATGCAGCTGTTTATATTATAGACATTTCTGTGGCAATTCATCCCCTTCCGTATACACTCTTGATTCCTGTAATAACACCCTCTATGGTCTGAAGACTCCCTGGAGCCACAGGGACAGCTTTGCTTCTGGTCCTCTGGAGTTGCTGATGGTGGGGGGGGGCAGGGAGGGTTGCCCTTGGCCACAGGTCCCACACACCCACATTCTGGAAGGCCAGGCTATTGGATCAAGCAGACGTGAAGCAGACTGGCTTCCAGTTTCCTCACACCCAAAATGGTGTCCTAAGGCAAAGGTGAGTCATCCAGCCACACTCTCTCTGGTCTTCCCAGTTTGCCCTGAGGCAGCTGCATTTCACAGCCTGGACTGCGGGTTTTACTCCCCAGCCGGGCCACCTGGGGAGGTGAGCCCAGAGGGCCACCTGGCACATCATATAGAGGCAGGTGTCTGAGAGGGAGATGCTACCCACCTTGGCACCCAGGGGCTGACAAGGACTCTAGTCCCTCGTCACCATCCCATGGGCTGGGGCTGGGGGTGTGGGACACAGCCTCTGCTACTTATCCTTTTCCAGCTCAGTGTGGATGGTGTCGCTTCCTTCCTGCATGTTTCAAAGTTCTGAAGGCCTAATGACAGGTCAGAAACACCTCTGTATGGAAAAGCATTTGTCATCCTTTACTTTCAACAAGAAAATAAATAAAGAAAAAGTGAGTACAGTCAGAGAGCCGAAGCCTCACACAGCTCAACGGTGCTTGGCTCTTCCTTTCATTTCTTGAACAAATGTGTTTTACATCCTTGTTTTTGAAAAGGAGGAGAAGTTAATTATTAGCTTGTCATATGATGGGTCATTCTGTAACAATGATGAGTGAATGAATAATGTTCTATGTTTGTGACATATTTTCTTGTTCCATTAAGTGAGAAGAGAAGGTTTGCCTCATAAACATTGGGGGAATGTGGGCAGGAATTCAAGGGTGACAGTGGGGTGAGGAGTTTTCAATACATTAAAACTGCGGGTGGAAGGGAAAAAGACATTCCATGTCTGTTTAATATGTAACATATGGGAGGATGGGGGATGCTTGTGAGAGTGTTGGGTATGTGTTGTTACAGAAGGATGGTGGGTGTGTGCACAGGGAGGGTTCTGATGGCCAGGTTGGGAAGTTGGGGTTAAATCTTAAGAGAACTGAGGCATGCTTCCTAACCAGGTGTCAGATCCCATCTTAAGCACTCAGGCCTGTGCTAGCAGATCCACATCCCTATTCACACATCCACAAACGCACGCACTGTGGGCTTAACTCACTCTCAGATACATGCGTGCACAAGCATGCACGTGCCTTCTAAGTCCAGACCCGCATTTGCCCTATGACACTTGGCCAGTTGATCGCAGCACTAGAAATCTCCTTTGGAGATCCTCCAAGCCCACACTCTCAGGAAAACGTGATTAGAAGTGCAAAAGTGTTTGATGATAGAAAAAAAAATCTGCTTGCTTGCAGTTCTTGCGTTGACCAGAATGTTACAATAAACTGTTGCTTTCCAGAGCTGGGGAGGACTAGGGCAGGCGCGGTAGGTAGGAAGCTGGAGCGAAGAGGCCGGAAAACTTGAAAGACAGAATCAGAACTCAAGCTAAGAACGCCCCTGGGGTGAGGCAGTGGGGGTGGGGGGGGCACTCCTGGCAGGGGGCGAAGGAAGGCGGGGAACGAGTTACTGCGGAGCGAAGCGTGCGGCAGGGGCGGGCCCGGCCCGGCAGGCGCCGGGCACTGTAGCTTTAAGGCGGGAGGCGCGGGCCGGCCAAGCGTAGCTGTGATTGGCGCGGCGGGATCACTGGCTCCCCTAGCTGGGCCCGGGGGAGTCGGCTGGAGCCCGCTGCGCTTTGATAAGGTCCTGGCAACTCAGTAACAACCAGAAAGCTTGGAAATAAAAATAACCCCTCACGGCAATGGATTTCTTGACTGCCTGGTGTCCGAAGAGCCCATCTCCCCAGCGGAAAACCCTGCTGTAAAAGGTAGAAATGGAGGTGCGGCTCCTGCAGAGATGATTCAAAGAAAGTCCCCCTGGGACAAGGGGCGAGGTCACGCCAAGCAGCGTTGCGGGCACCGGGGAAGAGTTAGGGTCCAGCCCTACCGAATCTGGCCCGAGACGGGCGGTGCGAGCCACCGGACAGCCCCCAGGAGGGGTGATGGGGGTACCGGGGGTGGCCCGGGGCGCGGCCGGCACGTACCTCCCTTTCAGGACCGTGTGCTCGGCTCGCGCCTTTGAAGTGCACAGTTAAATCCACAGCGCAGTTTTTGTTGGAAGCGCCCGGAGGACATTTGGTGCGCGGAGTGACTGCTGGAAACAGGACCTGTGTTGAAAGCCGGGCCGGGCGGGGGCCGGAGGGGCCGGGGGCAGCCGCGGCGGGGGCGGAGGCCCACTCGGATCTTTTGCATAAAAGGGGCGGCGGGGAGCCCCACTTCCCCTTTTTCGCGGGTGGATCTCGCTCTAATCCCAGATTGTTTCCCCACAACCCCTTCCCCTGCCGCGCGACTCCCCATGTTCCCCGACACCGGGACCGGCCCGGGGGGGCCCGGGGCTGCTGCGAGCCGATCCGGGGACTGGGGCCGGGGCCCTGCCCGGGGTGCCTGCGAAGTCTCGCCTCGGAGCGCGCGCGCGGATCTATGGTGAGTGCGAAGACAGGGGCGGCGGGGCGGTCCGCCCGCTTTGATGTGCGGGGCGGCCCTTTGAAGTTGTCAGGCCGGCTATTTCGGGGCGCGCTCCAGGCGGCCGCGGAGGAGAGCTGCGGGCCCGGCGCCCGGAGCTCCTGGGGTCTTGGCCCGGCTGCCTGGAGGGCCCAGCGCGTGAGCCCCCTCCCCAGTGGGGTCGCGGGGGGGGGGGCGGGTGGGCAGGGGAGAGACTTCTGCAAGTGGTGGCTACGGCGGGGGCGGAGGGGGGGCTATATGCCCCCCAGGGGAGCGCATCGTTGTCGTAGTTTTGGGATGTGTGTCGGGTTGTGAGTGTGCACGGCTTTGGAAGGTGGGATGAAAGGGTGGCGGCGCCCCCCACTTGCCCTCCCCTCTGCCTCCTCCCTCCGCCTTTCCCCCGCCCCCCTCCTCTCCTCCCGCCTCTTTCCCCACTCCCCTCCCTGCCACTGGTCCGCGCTTAGGGGCCCCGAGTGCTGGCCGAGGCTCAGTCTGCGAGCTGGAGCCGCCCGAGCCCGGGGCGCCCGCATCCCCTACGTCCCTCCTCCCCGCCCGGGCCCTGCGCCCCCGGCCACTCCAAGCTTTTTTGCCAAGAGGGAGAGACTCCTCGCGTCGCCATTTCTGGACCAGGCTGCTGCTTTTGGTGCTTTTTCTGTGGGCGCCTCTCAAGCGGCGGCGCCGGGTACCGACCCGCACTGGGGTCGAGGTGTTGCGAGCGCCTCCCGGGGCTTCGGCTCCGCGCTCCACGGCTCTAGACGTATTCAGTTGGTTTTGGTCCGGGGGGCGGGCGGTGGGGCTCGGCGGAGATGAGAGCCTCTGGCCGCCTTCGTCTTCCAGGTAACGGGGCCTCTCCACCTCCCCTCCGCCAGGGTAACGCGACGCTACCTCCAGCCCCGCCACACTGCCCGCAGTGTTGCCCAGTCCGGCGGCTTGAGGCCCCGGGCAGGGATCACAGGTACCCACTCCGGGGCCGGAGTCTCGGCCCTGCGATTGGGGGTCGTGCCCCATTCTCCCACCCCTCCTCGCCCTCCGGCCCTTCTTAGCTTGAGCCCTACCCGCGTTGGGGAAAGTGGCTTGTTTGTTGGTTAGACTTTTCTTTTGAAAAGAAGAGACAGGCTTGATCGAGGTCAGTAGAGTTTGGGATTCTTGGCATAGGCAGTGGTAGCGTGAGACGGTTTCTGATCCGGTTTTGTAGGGTTCGCAGCTTCGGGAGGTGGCTTGGGAGGCAGGGGAGACGGGGTGGTGTGCCCCGAGGCTTCTCTGCTCTCTCGCAAAGTTTTGAAGATCAAAGTGTCATCTGATTGAGCCGATTTCTTGTTTGGGGGAGCGGGGAAGACAGAGGTGTAGACTCTTATTCTTGGCGGGAAGCGGGGGCGCAGGAACGTTTACAGCTCGGGGGTGGGGGGTCGTTTTCCAGCTAGGAGTCCGGGAGCCCATTCCGCCCGGTGCTGGGCGGGCCTCTTTCTCCCTCGAAGATCTGAATTTTTAAGGAGAGGGAAGGGGGAGCGCAGAGGGAAGGGGTGGGTGGGGGGAATGGGAACCAGATGCCGTGGAAGGGCACGTTTGGAGCTCGAGTTATCTGTGAGGAGAGCCGAGTGGGGAAATTTACCGAAATTGGTTTCACCTGCACACAGCCCTGCTGCTCGGAGTGCGTGTGTTTGGAGTCGATGTTGGGGGGGGGGGCGCAAGGGGAGGAGGGAGCAGAGGTGCGGGCCGGCGCCCTGTGTGCTTCTGGGCGAGTGGGTTTTTGGAAGGTTATGTCTCACACCTCGCATGCCCCTTCTTTGCCCCCACCTCCCATCTCACCTTCTCCGCCCCTTCCTCAACTAACCCCCTCCTCTACCACCACCCCACCCCGACCCAGTGCAGGGAGCTCAGATTTCGCCTTTGAAAAAGCATTTGATACCTTAGATGAGCACCTCGAAGATAGCTGGGTTGCTTGATTTGAATTCGAGGAGTTGAAAAGCCTGTTTACTTTCTTGCTTTGATGTTGGGTAGATCTGGTTTTGATTAGATCAATACCCTTTTCTCTCCCTACCTCCCCCCTTCCTTTTCTTTCCAGAAAGGAGGCTCAGATGAGCCCCTGCTGACTTGAGAGAGTAAAAGAGACCACGCTGATTGCTGAGAGGAACTGGAAGAAGAAAAAAAAAATCTCAAACTCACTGAGAGGAACTTGCTCACCATGAGTAGCAGCGCTGTGTTGGTGACTCGCCTGCCAGACCCCAGCAGCAGCTTCCGAGAGGATGCTCCCCGGCCCCCAGTTCCGGGAGAAGAAGGGGAGAGCCCACCTTGCCAGCCTGGGGTGGGAAAGGGCCAGGTCACAAAACCTATGCCTGTCTCCTCCAACACCAGGCGGAATGAGGATGGGTTGGGTGAGCCCGAGGGACGGGCATCTCCTGATTCCCCACTGACCAGGTGGACCAAGTCCTTGCACTCCTTGTTGGGTGATCAAGATGGTGCTTATCTCTTCCGGACTTTCCTGGAGAGGGAGAAATGCGTGGATACCTTAGACTTCTGGTTTGCCTGCAACGGATTCAGGCAGATGAACCTGAAGGATACCAAAACTCTGCGAGTCGCCAAAGCAATCTACAAAAGGTACATTGAGAACAACAGCATTGTCTCCAAGCAGCTGAAACCTGCCACCAAGACCTACATAAGAGATGGCATCAAGAAGCAACAGATTGATTCCATCATGTTTGACCAGGCGCAGACCGAGATCCAGTCAGTGATGGAGGAAAATGCCTACCAGATGTTTTTGACTTCTGATATATACCTCGAATATGTGAGGAGTGGGGGAGAAAACACAGCTTACATGACTAACGGGGGACTGGGCAGCCTAAAGGTCGTGTGTGGCTATCTCCCCACCTTGAATGAAGAAGAAGAGTGGACTTGTGCCGACTTAAAGTGCAAACTTTCACCCACTGTGGTTGGCTTGTCCAGCAAAACTCTGAGAGCTACAGCGAATGTGAGGTCCACGGAAACTGTTGAAAATGGATACAGGTAAGAGTGGCCAGGGGTGAGGGGTAGGTGGTGGGTGACAGGAACTTTGCAGATGTTTTGAGTTATGTAGGGTGGATGGTTGGATGCATGTGCTGCAGAGGCTGACAAAGGTCTGTTGAGAGCCGGGACCACTGGCCACGAATGCTTTCATCTTGCTTTTTGTGGTTTAAGGGCTGGGGGAATGATGTGCCCACACATCTAAATGCCTGCAGTCTTCCAGCGCTAAATTCAAACACTGGCAAGCAGTAGTCATTAATGCAGGTTACTTACTTCTCTGGGCCAGTCTTCCAAAGGGTTGAGAGAGAGAGAGAGAGAGAGAGAACAGCAGCTTTTGATGCCGCTGAGTCACCAGATACAGTAAGCACCAGTTTTGGAAGGGGTCATTCACCACTAATCAGTAGAGAGTGGAATTAATGTGGCTAAGAAGGCAGCTGGGTTGTGGTAGAGACACAGGAAATAAAGTACCCATTGAACGTGGGGGTAAGTGGGCTCTTTTGAACTTTTATGCGAAGATAAGAGCCAGCAATTGGGTCTTGTGGGTCTCTAGAATTAGGTATTTTACCCAGTGAGAAGCCCTCCTATTTAAAGGGAAAGCCCTGTGTCTTTCCTGAACGAAGGACCCTTAGCTTTAGAGTCTGCTGGTACATGAATCTAGGTTTTAAGTGTTTGCAGCCAGAGGGGCAGACCTCAGCTGATTATTTTGTTATTTTGTGCTGAAGGAGCAGAGGTTCTGGGCCAGAGAAGACTGGGGCCCTGGAGTGCTTTCTCTTTTGGAGGCTTCAAAGACAGTCCTTTACAGAATGGCCAAGGCTTAAGATTCTTGACCTTTGGAGGCAACTTCAGACCTCCTGTGAGCATGATTTTTCCTGTTTCTCTCCCTGTCTCTCCTCCCGGATATTTAAAAAGAGAATGAACCTCTTAATTCTAGGTTGTTGCCTACCGACTGCCAGGGAAGGGGGTGGGCACTTACTTGATTGCTATCTCGTGGCTTATCTTGCTAGCCCTGGTATATTTCTCCATGTGTTAAAGACGCAGGCTGCTTCCTTGGAGATTGTCCTCTCTCTGTAGAGGCTGGCCTCCAGTGTCCGGCAGCAGCAGGAGGAGGAGGAGGGAGGGGCAGGGCAGCCAGGTCTGAATCCCGGAGGAGTGATTTAGGGGGTGGCGGAGACTCTTTCCAGGGAGGGAAGGGCTTGTTCTGTAACCACCAGGGGGCGCTCTTATATTCTCGGGAGCCATTCACAGACATCTGATCGACACCTAAGTGCAATTGATTAGCTTTTGCAAGGAAGCATAGGATCACCTGAAGGAGTTGTTTCAGCATCTTGATGCTTATGGTTTCAGGTTGTTATGATGAAGATGCTGGGTCTAGCTTCTGTGGCTGGGCAGTCACGGGGGCACCGGCTGCTATTGCCCCATTCCATTATGTGAATGTTTGGACAAAACCTGCTGGTCTTACTGCCCTCCCGTTTGTTAGTGGTAGCTTAGACTCCCTAAGGCCCGTGGTAAGGCCACTTCTTCCCCTGGGGCCTTCCAGCAGTGGGGCTTCCGTGTCAGGACCCCCGAGTGTCACCATGTAAATGGTGTGGCTCAGTGTGGCTTTGGATGCCATCAGTCAGAAAGCAGTGAAGGCCGGACCCTGCTGCAGCCCCTCCCTTTCATGGGTGGGCTCTAGACTTAGCCTTGGGGTGCTCGTCCCTCCTCCACAGGCCTCAGCTGGGATTGTACCAGGATTAAACTTTTGGGAGGTTACTCTTGTGAAGCTTTTTGATCCTGGAGGCTGGGGCCACAGACCCTTTGTGTTTCCAGTATTTTGCTTCTTGGTGGTGACCTGTGGGTATCATCCGCTCGTAGATGGCACCTTTTCATCTGCCTCTTGAGTTTCGTGTGTGCCTTCGCCCACTGTTGGGTTGAAACAAAACATCTTTACCAGGACTTCGTGAAGCCCGGACATCTTAGCTAGGCATTGTCAAAGACATTAAAGCCACATCCAAATTTCATTGTAACACACACGATATCCAGGTGTACAGCAGTGTATTGGGAGGTGTCTTGAATTGTTTAAAGGCCTGGGCTCCAGCCCTGCCCACCACCTACTGCCACGTGGTTTAAGCCTTTTCTGAGCCACACATGCCATCTGCAAAATGAGTGGGCACCGTCCTTTCTGCTTGCATCATAGATGGCTGTTAGGATCAAAATAATAAACATGAAGGCCCTTTGCAGAGGGAAGTGTTTTGAACAGATATAAAGCATTATAATTAGTATAATTTAACAATGGTAACAGTTGGGTATGTGAAAAGGGCAACCAGGTTAAGATGTCACTTTCAAAGAGTGACTCTTGGGTTCCAGCCCATATTCATTGTAAGGTCTCATGTCTCATCTTTTTCTAACTTGTTGAACTTAAGTCTGTCTTTCCAGCTGGTTCTTGGGATGTGGAGATCCTATCTAACTCTTTAAGTGCCCCTCCTCCTGCTAACACACTCACTCCTCGAGCACGGTACCTGACTTACGGAATGGGCTTTCATTAAATTGGCAAAATGAATGAAACAGAAAAAAAAATGAGCCCTGCTGAGGGTCTCCCTTCATCAGCTGTTGAGACACAGCCCAGAGCACTGGCGTCTTCCAAGCCCTGTGTTTACCCTGGACACTCAAAGGGGCCTCATCTTTAATGACTTGTTTGTGTCCTTACTGATTTGGTGTCAGGTTTAATATAAATAGTTGGAACGGAAGAGCAGGAATTATCCTCAGAGGGAAGGGCTCTGGTTTGCGAGTGGTTGAGTGGGAGGCCTGGGCTTTTGATGGTCTCTATAAATAACCTGGAGCAGCAGTGACCTGTTGGTAGAAGCACGTGTAAAAACCCCAGCGCACAAACACACACACACACAGAGTGGTGAGGTGTGTGCGGAGGGGCCTGTGGGATTAGGAGCCTGGCCCAGCATTTATTTTGGGAAGGAGAAGACAGTGTTGGGCGAACAGAGCACTCCCTGTGTCCTTCCCTGTGTGCGCTGGCCCTCGTGTGTTCCTGCCTGAGGCAGGTCTCATCTGTCTCTCATTGGACCCTCTGCTCTGGCCTCACTTAAAATAAGTCAGGCCCGGCAGATGGCCCTCTGCTGGCTCCAAGTGCCTCCTGTTCTCTGAAAGAACTCGCTGATGAGGCCGTTTTTGTGCGAAGCCATTGGAATCGAGTTTGGCTTCAATTATCAAAGAAAATGATGCCATAGGAAAACTATGCTGGCGGCAGTAGGCCACAATTAGAGGGTGGAAGCCCCGATGAAGGCAGTGTGCGAAGACCCGCTTGTGAAAGCCCACCTGTTTCCTTGGGGCCCAGGTGGCTGCGGGTCTCCGAATGCCCCTCGGTCCTGCCTTCGAAAGTGCGTGCTGAAGGCGGTGTTGCCTTTGGATGGTGACTTTGGGAGTAAATTGTCAGAGGGCTTTTGGAAAGCCCTGAACACACAGCCTTAAAAGTGCATGCTTTTGAAGTCTCATTGTTTTTGAGAGGGGACCCAGAAGGAGGTCCCAAAGGTCAGTTCTGTTGTCCTCTCTGTAGGGGACTTTGCCCTGATGCTTGGGGAGGGGCCACAGCATCTCCTGGAGATAAGCGATAAGAATAGGTTCAAGAGTGGGTGAAGGGAGCAGCAAATAAGGTCCCAGGAGCCTCTGCTACCTGCCAGCTGAAAGCCCTTTGCACACCGAGGCCACACAGTTGGTCCGCCCGGTGAAAATGTGTACATCGGCCTCCACTCTCCCTAGGAATTGAAAACCCTGCCAGCAGCTGGGAGCACAACAGCCCTGAAGAAATAATCAAAGCATCTGGGTACAATTACTGCAGCAATAGTTGAGTTTCTTTCCTTTTTTTTTTTTTTTTTTTAAGTAATCACAAGAAAACAGCTCTAATCCGTTTTTAAAAAATTATGTGGTGATTTCTGACAAAGTTCAGGGTTCTTAAAAATTGAGTTTGTCTCCCCCAACAACCCTGCCTCCATCCTGCACCTCATCTTGTTACGGTGGCAGGAGGACCCAAGCACTTCCCGGCAGCCCACGGAGCTAAGAGCAGAATATTCCGTGTTTAACAGCTGGGCACACAGTAGCCCTCTATTTTGGAGGCAAAGAGAGACAAGTTTATTTGGGGATCCACGTGTTCCAGGAGTGCAAGGCGGTGAGCACCCCGGGATTTGAGTTACGTGTCTTTTTTGTCTGGGGCGGGAGGAGAAGGAGGAGTGTGTGTGTGGAGTTATTTTCTCCCTGCAGAGGTGGAATTATAACCCTCACGACATTTGGGACTCTGTTGATGTGCTAATACCACAAAGATAGCAACACTGAAGTGATGGAAAGAGTGTTCGAATGCTATTTAAGGCTGTTTTGATCTTATACTCTGCCTTTGGACTAAAAAAGACTTTTCAGCAACCCATGGGATGGTCCAGGTCTTCTAAGGAGGTTCAACAAAGTTCCGAACTTCTGCCCCACATCACAAACGTACATGCAGTGCTGGGGAGACCCACGGGAAGAAGAGAGGTCTGGCCCCTGCCCTCACGGAGCTTACGGTCTGCTTGCACGGGGCAGGCATTCAGCCTGGGAACACGCCACCACTGTGTAGTTACGAGTCATGACAAATACCACGGAAGAAAAAAGAGCTGCAGGAGCTCTTTGTTTTTGTTGGTGGTTGGCTTCTTGGAGTTTATTAAACTGTAACTCCCCCCAAATTACAGTGCTCTCATTTGGCCTTTCAGGGGACGCGAGAACTTCGTGCAGGTGGCCATGGTTGAACTGTGCGTGCTGCAGGTGGATGCCCCGCGTCCAGGGGGTCTGTGATGCCTCAGCTGGCTGGGAGCGGAGCCAGCACCGGCTCTCTGCCTCTTGATTTCTGTTCCTGACCCAGGGCTTCCAAAACTTACTTTGTGCCGTGTTCCTGAACACAGGAAGGGGTCCTGAAGAAGTTATCTGGTCCATATTGCTTTGAGCAGCAGCCGCCCCCCTGCCAAGCACCTTGGATAGCCAGAACTTTGGGCTATTTTAAAGACTTGGGCGATTCTATAACCCAGCCCCACCCACTCCATGGTCCACTTGGACCATTACGAGGGGCTTTTCCCTTTCTGACTTATAAAGCCCATTTCCTCTTGTTCTGCCTTGGTGCAGACGAACCATTCTCCTCTTTTTGAGTTCCCTTATCAACTGGGAGGCTGTCTTTACATCCCTTCTTTTTTTTCCAGAAAAACCGATTGTCTCTCCTTTGCGGTCTCTACTCTTCTCCAGCCCTGGGGCCTGGGGGTCCCAGACTGAGGACACGGGGCCTAGCTCTAGGCGTAGAAGATCTTATTTAATTCCTCATCCTTATTTATTGCTGTAAAAAGGTCCTGGGAGGTAGTGAGACTTCTTGCCCTTTACAAATATGAGAACAGGGCCAGAGCATCTGAGTGACAGTTCAAGGTCACTGAGACCAAGGTGTTTGATAGGCTTAAGTACCATGTTCCTCATTTGCACCTTCAGGTCAACTCCATATTTACGTAACGGTTCTAAAACCCGACTCTGTGTTCCTGTGTAGCTCAGTAGACTTAATCAAGGTCCCTGCCAACCACGCTCCTCAAGGAGTCCAGCTATGGCTTCCGTGTGGCCCAGCCTCCAGCCTGGTAGCCTCCCAGAAGGCTTTGGGCCCTGCCTAGGGCCCCATGACCTCCTTGGATGGTTGCGAGGATAAAAGCTGTTTAGGCAGCAGACGTTCATTGAGCACCTGCTGCATGCTGTGTACATCAGCGATGAGAACAAAGACCCCGGCCATATTAAGAGCTCAACCAGTGGTAGCTCTTAGTTTTTATCAACATTTCTAAAGGGTTGGGTTAGATCATTTCTAAGATTCATTTTGACTCTGAAATGTTATGACTCTGAAGGTAACTTCTCCTATTTGTCTTGTCATTCCAGCTACAAGAGTGCAAGCTCCTTAAAGATGGGGACCGACCATCTCTTCCTCCTTTTCCCTCCCATTCAGTTCTGTCCTGTGCCTGCCCTGTTTTAGCTTTCATACCAACTTGTGGCAAAAACTGCCTGCCCCCACAACCCCCCCCCCCATTTCTAGTCCAGCCTGGTGTACAGCCTCTGGATCGCCGGGCTGCTGGGAAAACCTCAGGCCTGTGCCCCGCCCCTTCGTAACCCCACGAACTCCTCCCCTTTGCTCCCCGGCGTGGGGAGGACTTGACTGCTTTCCCTACCTCAGTCCTGGGTGGCATCTCCTCGAATTCCTGCTCTCCCCTCAGGGTTCGTCTTGCTCCCACCTGTTCCAGGGAGCCACCCCTGGCCATTCATCTGGAAATGTCCTCTACATCATTAGCTGTGCCAGGATTACCTCTACAAGGTCACTCATCCTGCCTCTTATTCTAGAACTTTCTAAACGTTGAGGCTAGCTTTTGCGTTAGGAAGCAGAAAGAGCCACACGAACTGGTCCCATGCCCGCTCGTGCTGCCTCTGCAGTCCGGGCTGGGCCGCTCGTGGGTGGGACCACCGAGTGCACACCTGTAAAAGTGGGCACAGGGCTCCTTCTCCCCCAGGTGGCCGTGAGGATTAAATGAGATGATGTGTGTACATACAGGTGTGCCCCTTTTCGTGGGCCCGTGATAACACTGTCCGCCTCCCTCGTGGCGCCCCTTCTACCTCTGTTTATGGTGACACACCCCTTTCAGGCCATGGGTGCCCCACAGCCAGAGACGGGCTGGCACACCAACAGCCCACTGCAGTGCCGAACGCACAGTGGGTGCGGAGGAGCTCGGTGAGCACCAGTGTAAGACTGCTTTGACCTTTCACGGTCCCTCATCTGCACCGAAGGCCGTCTTCATAGGCCCTGCCAGCAGGGGCCCGATAGGGTTGGTTCTTTTCTCGGGGCCCATCCCGTTCCCCTCCAGTCAGCTTCCTTGCTGTTGGTGTAGCCTTGGCGGCTCTGGAGTAGGCCAGTTTCTGTAAACGAGGTTGCCCGCAACATCGGCCTTCACAGGCCCCTGCTGCAGCCCCAAGACCATGGCGTCCCCTTCCTTCTCCTCCCCCCCACTCAAGTCCCTAGCTGGTGACACAAGAGGAGTGCCACCCTGCAGGGAACACCACACTGGTGGTTCTGGGAGGAGATCGAGAGGGCAAACTGGGGCGGCAGGCAGAGGCCACTGAAACAAGGGCGGGGACTCCGGAGGAGGAGCCTGGACCTTCCTGTGAAACAGCTGTGCTGCTCGTGCTGTTCATTTGAAGCCCACGGGCCTCAGCCAGCCTGGGAGAAGGGGGCTGGGTGGGCGCAGGGCGCACAGAGGCCCAGCTCAGGGTGGGGTGCCAGTCTTCAGCATTGTTTTGAACTTTTCGGTGCCATCTACCCAGCTCACTGGGCCCAGGTTGAAATGCGAAGGCCGTGCCAGGCCTCCAGGGGTTTGCATCTCAGAACTGCTCTAACAGCTGTCTTGGAAGCTTCAGATACCTTAGGGCCCAGCATTGTCTGACTCTGGTGCCATCTCGGAAAGAGGGCAGGGAAGGCGAAGACACTCTGTGTCCCCTGACTCTCCTTCTATTCCGTAGCTTCCCCTCCAAGAGCAGAGTGCTGTCCCTTCCCCTGGGTGAGGGTGTATTTAGAACTTTGTAGTGTCCCCTGGGAGACCTTCCTTTGGGGATGGAGGAACTCGGCCTGCTCTGCCCAGAGAGCACCTAGCCCTGGGCAGAAGGTTGGCATTGAACAGATCACGAGATCCTGCGCTTGGTTGCCCCAGGGTCACCTGCCACCTGGGTGTCTGCTGAGCATCAGTGACACACTGCTGTCATGCTTCTCCTGCAGGCCCTTCAAGAGGAGCGAGCCTGTGAATCCGTACCACATAGGTTCTGGCTACGTCTTTGCACCAGCCACCAGTGCCAATGACAGCGAGATATCCAGTGATGCACTGACTGATGACTCCATGTCCATGACGGACAGCAGCGTGTAAGTATTCTGGGGTCCCCTTCATATGCACAGTTGGTCCCGTGACCCACCGGGCCAGCTGCAGGGTCCTCAGCCACCCACTTCTGGCCTTGCAAATCCCGTGGGTAGACATGTATTTGGTGGTTGAGGATGGAGCCGTGGTGGGTGGGGTATAGACTAGAGCCTTGAAGGGAAAGTCGAGTGGTGCCTTAACAGAAGAAAAGTGAAGGAATGTAGAAGGTTAAGATGAATATCTGTAAGTTCCTTGAGTTTAACGACACATCTTCTGGTTGTCATTTTGCCTTCCCTATGGGCAGGTGTGCTTGGCTGGTCTTGAAAGCCAGGAGGTACCCCATCTGCAGAACCAGCAGGTGGGGGGCAGGGTGGCCTCAGAAGGGTGTGTGTTTAGGTGTTTGTTGTTTTTGAAGGAAGAGGCAGTGACAGTGGGAGTCAGCAAGCCAGTTTTCTGAAGGGCTACTGTGTGCAGTGTCCCCTCATGAACATGTTCAGATGGACTCTGCTCAGTTGAGTCTTGGTGGATGCCCACTGCATGTCAGGTGGGGGTTCTGCCCCCTTGCCCTGGTTCCTTCCAGAGTCCAGCTGATCTTGGATCTTTTGCAGATGGTTGGCTTTGATTTCTAAAAGCAACCCAAACCATCAGGATGGACCATGAGGTCAGCGGGCCGTCAGGCAGGGCCATCATGCGTTGAGTTTCAGGGCATCTGTGGTCCTGCAGTGGTGATCTCTGTGGGTGGAGAACAGCTGCCATTCTAGGGGTTTCAGAGGGAGGGGGTGTGTGGTGGGCGGGGCGCCTCCACCTCCCGCCGTCCTTTGAGATCCTGATTCAGGAGACTTGGGCAGAACTTTCCAAGAGCTTTTCACCCCCAATACCCAGTTGAGAACCACCGTTCTAGAAATGTTCTCTGAAGGCCCTTCCACGAATGTTTTCGAGTAGGCATTTCTCCCGCTAAGGGAACAGTTTTGAAAGGCAAGCCCGTTGCGCTGTGTGAGTTCTGGCGTACTTACTCAGAGTTTGCTCCTTCTGCCTTCCTGATAAGAACTGGACCATCTATTCCAGTTTGTTTGAAAATATCAGGCTTTTATCAGCCAATGCCCTGTTGGTGCCTGGGTCACGGAACTAGCTGGAAGGAAAGTTGATGAGGAAAGTTTGGGACTCGCCTATCGATTGAACTCCTGGTGGCTTTTACTATGTCATCCCAGATTCCCCTGTCAGTAAAGGGAGAGAAATCCTTACGGTGAAACGTTCCGCTTTAATAAAAGGACAGCATTTTGGCACGCATGGGGACTGTAAGGGTGCGCGTCTCACGTCCAGCATGGAGGAATGAGGAGTTCTTCCAAAGTAAGTGGGACTGGGCTCCTTAAGTGTCTGTACTCGAGAAGAATGACCCTTTGGTGGAAAATTCTTAATGCGTGTTCGCTCTGTCTTTATTGAATAATATTAGGGAGGCATAATTTATATCTTTTTAAGTTGATTTTTATTTGTTTCTTATTGTTGTTCAAGTATAGTTGTCTCCATTTTCACCCCACCACAGCCCCCCATCCCACCTGTCCCTGCCTCCCACCCTCGAACGTCCTTTGGCTTTGTCCGTGTGTCCTTCATACATGTTCTTTGAGGGACCTTCCCCTATTTTCCCCCATATTCCTCTCCCCTCACCTCTGGTTACTGTCAGTTTAGTTTGTTCTTTATTTCAACGTTTGGCATAATTTATATCTCAGTTCAAAAAAGTAACACCAAGATCTGTTTTTGCACTGCGCTGTGTTTTCTCGTAGAATATGAGGTGATGTAGGGCTCTCCGCCCCTGCACGGACTGACCCACCCCCACTTTCAATGATAGTTTTTCTTTTGTCTCGTCATTCTGCCTGCTGTCGTTTTGTTTGCTTGCTTGCTTGCTGTTGTCTGGGTGCTTGCTACTGGTAGCATTACTCCTTCAGCTTTTATTACTTTGTGGGTGGCGTGGGGGTCTCAGCATTCTGAGTAAAATAAGGGTAAATTGCATTTGAATAAGGGCCTTGAGTGACTCTCCTAAGTCAAAGGTAGTTTACGTAAGACCAGAAGGCTTCTGTTTAGTTCCCTTAGAGACTGTTTTTGGCTGGCTTCCAGGTCCTTGCCCTCATTTCATTTCGGTCCCCATCGAAGTGTTACTCTGGGTTCCTGGTGAGATAACTTGGGTGAGGTCCCCATCCATGTTCAAGCCCCACAGACCTGATCGGAAAGGTGGGCAGTCCCCTGGGGCCTCCAGGTGGAAGTAAGGCCCGTGCTTCCATCATTTCTCTCGGTGGAGACAGAACTCCGATGCAGGCCAGACACAGCCTCTGCCCTTTGCCTCTGCCTCCCCCCCCCCAAACCATGTACATTTCCAGCATGAGAGGTGTTATTAGGACCAGTTGATAATGAGACCTTTGAGCCACTTGGAGTTTCTTTAATTTTTACTAGTGATCACCCACACTGCTTCCTTTTTAGTGGGTTGGGGGAGGGATAGGAAGAAGCAAGTTCTAATTTCCCCCTGCAGGCTCCCCCCTACCCCTTTTCTTTGACCCCCTCCCCAAAGAAAGACTCCCTCACTTTCAGAGAGGTGACTTTAAAGCTCTGACCCTCCTGCCCTTTAGCTAAAGGACTTGTGGGCTTGCAGCACGGGACAGACGAGTTACCTGTGTGAGTCTGCTGTTTCGAGAGGTGAGCATTTGGGGTGTGGGCCAGCGAGGTCCACGCTGATTCGGAAGCAGATCCCTCTGAAAAGGGCAAACCTCTTGCTTGGCAGCCTTTTCCTGAGGGCACAGTACATTCCCTTTGGTCTCAAGTGGAAGAACCTCAGGGGCTCCGCCTGGGGTGAAGCTACCTTGGCTTGGTGATGAGTCAACCAGCATCCAACTCCAAAAGGAGGAACCTGGGGGCTTAGAGAGCTGGTTGCTCGAGGCGTTGGATCTGATTTCCTGATGTCAGCGTTGGGTGGTGCTGAGCCCTCTTCCAGCCAAGGGGCGGATTATCAGAGGGTGCTGTGGCAGCTGGACCCACCCAGGCACGTTTGTACCACCTGGGGAGGCCTGTGTGGTCAGAGTGAGACCACCCTCTCGCAAATGGCTTGCCTGGAGGCTGTTGGCCCGGGGCTGCCTGTAGGAGAGGAGAAGTGGGTCTCCAGAGCCCCTTGTTTGGGGTGGGCGTTTGGGCTTAGAGGTTCCTATGGGTCTCAAGCTGCCAGGTACTGGGGGTCCCTGGGGCCCTACCTGCTCTCCTGCCCAGCAGACTCCATGTGCCCTGAAAGCCGGCCTGCACCAGGCACTTTCTGGCCGGCTGGCCCTGAGTGTGTGTGATTTGCCCAGTGTTGGGCAGGTCACCCTGGATTCCCAGGGCTGGGATTAGACCCCTCTTCAGAGCTCTGCCAGCTGTGGGCCTGGCGCACATGAGAGTGCCGAGGGGGAAATAAAGTGTGTGGGGATGAAAAGCCGAATGAATCGCTTTCAGCCCATTGTTCGCCTGGGGAGGCTTAGAGGGGATAAGAGGGTGGCAGGCCCCTTTGAAATTTCCCTGAAGAAGTGAATAGGAGCGCCCCATAAAGCATGAAAAGGCCCTGGCTGTTTCTCCTGGTCACAATGGCCAGCTTGGGCTGGGAGCGGGGCTGCGAGTGGGGCGGGCTGCCCTGCTGGGAGTTGGGGAGGGGACGCGGCTGGGGAGGGGGAAGTGGGGGTCATTGGCGGCCTTCAATAGACTCCAGAAGGTTGGAGTTCATTAGATACAAGCCCAGGGAAGCAATCGTCTCGTTTGCGACGGTACCAATGAAGTCCCGGGGGCCTTTGCAAGAGATCTGGGTAGAAGTTGGGCAGGGCTGGCCTGCACTTGGTTATCCTACGGAGCAGTGCAGCGGGGCCTGGAGGTCCCGAGCAGGCAGGGACTTTAAGGAAATCATTGCCCCTCTGCAAGCCTCGCTGCCGATTTCTGTTTTCCCACTAAGTAAAGCACCCTATTAAAGATGGCTGGGGCCCTGGCTAGTGTGGCTCAGTGGATTGAGAGGCCCGCCTGCAAACTGAAAGGTTGCGGGTTTGATTCCTAGTCAGGGTGCATGACTGGATTGTGGGCCAATGTTTCTCTCCCTCTCTTAAAATCTTCAAAAAAAAAAAAAGGTGGCTGGGATTTGGGTCTTCGTTGTAGGCCTCTGAGAAGGCTGTTTTACGGACCTGTTACTCTGAAACCTACGTTCTCAGAAGAAATGGCTTTTTAACTTTTTTTTGGAAGTTAACTGCCAGACTCCCAGCCAAGTTCTAAACCCCCATCTCTGGAGCACTGGGGACAGGAGGGTTAGGGGGCCATTCCTGGGGACCAGGCCTGGGGGGTGCAGCCAGGGGGGCTGAAGACCTTGCAGGCAGCAGGTCCTTTGCCACCCAAGTGTGTGTGACTCCTCTGTTGGAGGCAGCCAGGCATTGTAACGACCACGTGTAGGTGGCACGGGAGTGTCTCCTTCTTGTCACTTAAGTGCAGAGCTGCTCACAGAGCCAGGAGCGGCTTGGCTTGAAGGCTGGTCGGCCCTGGGCGTCATGAAATCAGTGCAAGACACTTCCCTCACACCTCACGCAGAGGGCGGTGCGGGTCATTTTATTTATTTATTTTTATTTCCTTTTATCTTATTTATGGGTTTACTTTGGACACCAGGGACAGCATCCACGTGAACTTCAAATATTACCTTATCTTACAAACCAGGCTTTTGATGTTGGCTGTGATCAGAGGCGGCCCTCTGAGCGGCTGCCAAATGGAAATGCGAGTGGACGCCTGCGCGCATCAGCCTGCAATTTCAAAGTCGCCGGAAAACGACATTCAGGTTAGGCCGGGCACAGCGGAGTCAAAAGGCTAAGCTAATTGGCTCGGCTTAAATGGCAGCCAAGTGGAGTCCACACTTCAAAACCCGTGCTCCCCAGAAACAGCTGGGCCCGGCAGCCGGCTCGTTAGCTGAAATGTTTACAATGAAAGGCAGGACCGAGACGCAGGCCCTCGTCCACTCACAGTTCTGAGCGGTCAGGAAGCGGATTGTAGATGTTTAGGGCCTGAATTAAAAGGGGAGAGGCCCCCTTCTGGAACGAGGGGCTGATTTGGAAGAAGATTCGTGGCTGGGGGAGAATTAAAGCCACATTTCCTTAAGGCGCCTGTCAAGCCTCTTTGAGCCTCTACTAGTTGAAATCTCTCTTTTCCTGCCCTGGCTCCTTCAGCTGCCCTCTGTGTCTGTGTGTGTCTGTGTTGGTGCCTAAAAAATAATTTGTTCCTTTGGCCTTCAGATCGGCCAGTGGCCTGCTTCCCCTTGCCCCCATACCTGTGTCCCCCAGTTCTCTTCTTTCTGCCTTATATGGAAAAAGGACAAGGTGTAAAAGCCAGTTTCAGTCTGGGCGGGAGGAGGGAAGATGGAAGGTTTCTGAGGGACATTTGAGAACAGAGTCCTGGGGGACTCACGAAGCCCTGCGTGTGGCACGGCGGGGGGGTCTGTGGCGTGCCTGACTGCTGGCCTCCAGGATGGTCAGGAAGGGGCCTGGACCAGAGGCCTCCACTCTCAAGTCCCCGGAAGAGTCACTGCTCAGGAGAAGGCTGTGGATCTTGTCTTGCAGCCCTGGGGCCGCAGAAGGTGGGTTAGACCAGCATGAGACCCAGTCTACAGGACCCTCACCCCCATGCAGCAGGGATTTAGGTTAGAGGTGGGGAGAGTCACTGTCTTGGGAACCACCTGGCGTGCCCCATGGCCAGGAGTCCCAGGTGGTGGTGGTGGGGCTTTCCAGAATGTTTGTTGAATCTCTCATTCATCCCGTCAGAATGTCAGGTGACTTCGTCAGGCTCAGGAAGCGGTGCCCATGTTCAGTCAGGAAGCTTGGCTCCTCCAGTTGGGGCTGGGCGTGGAGGTGGTTGAGCCAAGGACCCCAGTTCTGGAGTCCAGCAGCGGTTGCACTCGGACCCTGGATCTGACCGCTGCTGAGGGGGACCCTGGTCATCTCCCATGTGGTGGACTGGGGCTTTTGTGAGAACGGAGTGGGATTCTGTGTTAGGTGTGTCTGACCCTCCGTAGGGACTCGGTGGAGAGAGCTGGCAGCCTGGGGTTGGAACCCGTCACTTGGCTTGGAGTTTGGTTACTGGTCAAGTCAGGCATGCTCTTGGGAGCCCTATCTTATTAATGACCCTAAGGTGA
This sequence comes from Anoura caudifer, assembly GCA_004027475.1. Classification (NCBI taxonomy): domain Eukaryota; kingdom Metazoa; phylum Chordata; class Mammalia; order Chiroptera; family Phyllostomidae; genus Anoura; species Anoura caudifer. Next base: position 332,684 of record PVKU01000169.1, read on the forward strand.
AAACAGTGAATTTCCGTCAGTAAGCTCCAGGTGGGTGGCAAGGGTCTGGACTGGAACCTGTATCCTTCTTGGCCTTCAGGAGCCTGTCAAGTCCCAGGCCTGGTGAGTAGGGAGCTGTCTGGGTGACTGGACCTGCTCTGGTCAACAGGCTACACCCCCTGCCCCCCACTGTGCTGGCTGACTCTGCCCTTTGGCCTTTCTCTGGGACAGAACCCACGTTTGTGTAAGTCTTTGCTTCAGATACCGTTCTCCTTCTCTCCATCCCCTCAGCGTGGTGATCCTGGGGGTGCCGATTCTCAGCCAGGGTTTGGCGCCCGGATCACACCATCTGTTGTGAGTGGTGTCACTCCTGCGTGGCCCTGTTCTCCGGCCTAGGTCAGCAGGCATGGCGTGAACGTGGAGCCGGAGGTCAGGCTCTGGCCGCCCCTGCGGAGGACCTCTAGGCGCTGCTGGCGTTCCCCCACTGCTGAGTCAGCCGTGTCTTTCTCCCTTCCCCCTCTGAGGTTCGAAACACCAGGAAGAGAGAAGTGGCCCAACACCTGATTTCAGTATTTACGGCCTCCAGGTGTGATTCTGTGTGACGCTGTTCGAACATGAGGGTTTCGTAAATAAGTGGCCTCCAGAAGGGGCAGCGGTGGGAAAATTGTCCCACCTTGACCATTAGACTGCTTTTAAGAGTAAACATTAAAAAAAAAATCATAGCAACTCCAGGTCACGTTTCTAGTGAAGACCAGTGGGAGTAGCGTGCAGGTGTTTCTTACCTCTGCTACCTGCTTTTTTGAAAAACACATGACGAAGGACACAGGCCTATCCTCCCGCAGGTCTGTGCAGGGGCTTCACCGGCGCCTCCCCCACCCTGAGCTACCTGGCCTGCCCCACAGCCAGTGAGGACTGAGTGGTGGGGCGGACAGGGCTTTGCAGTTGCAACTCCCCTCCCCTCCAGCGGCTCCTTCTCCCCATACCCTGTAGGGTTTCATCATGGTAATCGCCACCTTCTAACGTGCTATAGATTTTGCTTTTTCATTTTTGCTTAATTGCCCAGGCCACCCTGTTAGGAAACAAGCTTCATAAGGCAATCTTCTGCATTTTTTAATCCCTTCCTTGACTGCTCTCTTACTCAGTGCTTAGACCAAGGTTTGGCACGTGGTAGGTGCCCAAATATTGGAATGAATTGCACAGAATACCACACAGTAGGGGCTTTTTGTCTTTATGCCCATGTTGGTCATGTTTTTGAGACTTTACTGGTTGGGGATGGTAGGGTTTGGAGCTGAGGGAGGGAAGGGACCCCAAAGGTACCCTTTGGCAATTTATATGAGGAAGAACTTTGGAAATAAATACCTGGGAGGCTGAGTGTTGGAGACTCATGCGCAGCTTCGCTAGCGCCTGGCTCGGCTCTCTGGGTCCGGCCCCTCTGCCCGCTGTATTTTGCCCTGGAACACTCCATAAGGCACACCTGCTTTCCTGTTTAGGGGCAGTGTGTTGCCGTGGCAACAGACTGTTGAGAGGACCCAAGGGGACTTAGACTCTGCTGCATGGGGCCCCCATAAGACAGGGGAGCCTTCACTCTGACTGGCTGGAGTATAACCCATTTCCCAGAGAACAGCCTGAGGAATGGGCTTACCATGGCCTTTCCGAGTCGGTGATCCCAATGCAGGAGGGGGCCATTTCCAGAGATGAGTGATGGATGGGCAGGAGGTTTGGCCGTTGGATGGCGGGAACAGCCGTGGCACCTGGGACGGGGGTGCACTCCCGTGGTGGCCTGTGGCCCCGTCCGTTGGCAGGATCTGAGCATGGCTTCTGAACATGCTGCATGCTGACAGCATCCTCTTGAGCCTGCTGGTCCTGTCTCTCCCCTTCCCTTAGAGATGGAATCCCTCCATACCGAGTGGGGAGTAAGAAACAGCTCCAGAGAGAAATGCATCGCAGCGTGAAGGCCAATGGCCAAGTGTCTCTACCTCATTTCCCGGTGAGTATAGTCTAGAGGGGGAGGCGGCTGTTCTCAGCTCTGTTGAGTGCTGAAGGAAAGGGGTGGGGGGAGGAGGGGGTGCACAGAGACAGCAGGAGGGGCAGTGCTGGGGCCTGCTAGGCAAAGGAGAGGGAGGGAAGACCAGGCAAGAGGTGCTACGTGGCTCCTTGGGGTGTGACGCTGAGCAGAAGGGAGTTCAACATGACCTTTTCGAACCTTTACATTTTCTCAATTTATAAAAGAAAATTCTCTGTGAGAAGGAAACCAAAACAGTTCCTTCCCAGAAACCAGAAGGTGATAGCAGGTAATTCATGCTTCTCATCTCTTCCCACTGGAATGGAAGCCCCCCACGGACAGGGAGCTTTGTCTGTTCTGTGAACTTCCATAGTCCCAGGGACTGGAACAGTGCCTGGGCGTACCGGGCACTTAAGCAGACCCTTGCTGATTGAATGAACGGACAGACGAATGAATGTGGAGGCTGGAGGGACCTGCCTCCCGTGGGAGGGAAATTCCATCCCTGCGACGTTCTGCTTGTGCTGACTGCGCGGCCCAGTCATTTCTGTTGGCTGCTTCTCCTGCTGACTCCTGAAGCCCTGGAGGGCAGCTGGACCGGCCTGTTTCCAACCCCAGAACGTGGCTTAGTGCCTGCTGTTGGATCTGCACCTACTGTGTGCTGAGTGAACAAAGTGTTTGGAAGTGGGGACCCTGTGAGCAGCTTCTTCCCGTGGTTGAGATGGGGGGCCGGCATGGCAGGAACTGGGCCCTCCCCTTCCAGTTCCACATCCTGGAGGGCCGCCAGCACATGGCCCCCCGCTCTCAAGGCGCCCTACAGGCTGCATTTCAGGAGCTGTGCCTCTCTGGCGGTGCTCTGAGATCCAGGTCGCCAGGACGCTGCTCCTGGGGCGAGGGAAGGGAGTACCCGGTCTAGAGCGACATCTCCGTTTATGAATCCACCCTGCCAGCTTCCAAGGGTCCAGCTGATCGATGGGCAATGTTGCATTTAGGAAATTAACACTCGGAGTTGCTGATCCCGCGCAGAGCTAGCACGCGGGCTGATGCTGGAGCACCTCCTCTCTGGAACCTCCTAGCGCAGTCTGGGGCAGACTTCCCTTTGTCCTGAAGTTAGCGTATTAAATTTGCTTCTCTGGGGAAGTCCAGCACCCCCCTCTTCAATAACAGTACCCCCCTAATACAACTGTATTGATGACACACAAACTTCTTCGATGGGGCAGGGGTGTGTGTGTGCATTAACAAAGAAAACAACTAACACCCAGACTTATAAATGAGGCGATCCTGCCCTGGGTGTGCAAAGCAGCTCTCGCCAGGAGGTGGCCCCTTACCCGGGGTAGGGGCTGTGTGGAGCCAGCCTGTGCGAGAGGGGCTGTCTCCTATGGGGTGCGGGGGGATTCTGTCCCCTCACTAGTTCTGCAGCTGCTGGGGGAAATGCTGGGCTGCCCACGTTGGCTGTCTGCTGCCCCCATTGCACCCCAAAGAAAAAGGCAGAGCAAGAGGGAGGTGAGGAGAGAGGCAGAGCCACCGGGGAGGAGGGGTGGGCGAGACGGCAGGAGGATGGAAAGCCGTCGGGCCGTGGGGGTTCTCGCTGTTTGCTGCTTTTGGCAGGCGATCTCCGTGCCTTTTTATATTCCGCACTTGATTTGGAGATGTTCCCTTTTCCCTTGATAGAGCAGCTTCAGGCAGCCAAACTCAGCAGTGTTCTGCTACTAGCCCGCAGCAGCTTTCTTCATTTTCTGTACAAAGAGACGGGGAGGAGGGGTGGGGGAAAGCAGGCAGATCTAGGACAGTGTTGAGACAACACCACCTCAAAGGTGCGCAGTATGCGGCCAGGAAATAAAGTACTGCTTCTTCTGATCTGGCCGTGTGACTCCTTTTTTCCCCTCCCTTTTCCTCCCCCCCACCTCCCTTCCAATCTTATTTTTTTAAATTTCCAACTCCCTTTCTGTTTAGACTCTACTTTTTATTCCTTGAGTTGGTCTCTCTCCCCTCCCCACCGCAGAGGCTGCCTTTTTTTTTTTTTTTTTTTTTTTTTTTTTTTTTTTTTGATGTTTGACAACAGTCTTTGAAGATTTTCTACTTCAGAGTAACTACTGATGGGCTGGTTGTACTACAGAGAGAACAAGCGGGGCCTCTCGGAGTGCGACCAACTGCTCCTGCCCAAGGCAAACGCTGGTGGGGACCATGGCGCTCCATGAGGCCACAGTGCCAGCACATAAAGCTACCTGGCAGCCCGGGCCGCGCTCTGCCCGAACCTGGAGCCACCGAGCTCCTCGCCGGCCCAGGGAGCTCCGGTGCAGCCACCCTGGCCACCACGCACCAGACCGGCTAAACACACCCATCCCTTTCCTCCCCGTACCCTGCAGAGAACCCACCGCCTGCCCAAGGAGATGACCCCCGTGGACCCCGCTGCCTTCGCGGCTGAGCTGATCTCCAGGCTGGAGAAGCTGCAGCTGGAGCTGGAGAGTCGGCACAGCCTGGAGCAGCGGCTGCAGCAGATCCGAGAGGTAGGGCTGGCCCCACCCCGCCAGGCCTTGTGCCCTGCCCCGCCCCGGCCCCATGCCTGCCAGGGTCTCTGCTGCTCACAGGCCCCCCACCTTCCAGGATGAAGAGAAGGAGGGCTCCGAGCTCACACTGGGCTCCCGGGACGCACCCACCCAACACCCCCTCTGCCTCCTGCCCTCCAGCAGTTACGAGGAGGACCCGCAGACGATTCTGGACGACCACCTGTCCAGGGTCCTCAAGACCCCTGGCTGCCAGTCCCCCGGCGTGGGCCGCTACAGCCCCCGCTCACACTCCCCCGACCACCACCACCACCCCCAGCTGTACCACCCCCTCCTCCCACCTGGGGGCAAGCTGCCCCCTGCTGCCTCCCCAGCCAGCTGCCCCCTCCTCGGGGCCAAGGGCTTTGTGACCAAGCAGACGACGAAGCATGTCCATCACCACTACATCCACCACCACGCCGTCCCCAAGACCAAGGAGGAGATTGAGGCAGAGGCTGCGCAGAGGGTGCGCTGCTTCTGCCCCGGGGGCCCCGAGTATTACTGCTACTCCAAGTGTAAAAGCCACCCCAAGGCCCCGGAGCCCGGGCCGGCAGAGCAGTTCGGGTAAGTGGCTGGTGGGCTGGACTGTCCTAGTGGGGCTTCTCTCCTGACCACAGCCCTGGGCAGGGGTGAGGTGGGGCCAGAGCTCACTGGCATTTTGTTTCCAGGAAGGGGGGTGTGGGGGACCAGGTGCATGTGTCCCTACCACCTTCCCATCTGTCCGGTGGGGAGTCCCAGAGAGGTAAGGGGCTGTGGTCTTGGTTCCCCACAGCGGCAGCAGAGGCGGCAGCCTGCCCAAGCGCAATGGCAGAGCCACTGAGCCCAGCCTGGCCGCCAGGGACGGAGCGGGGGCGCTGCAGCTGCCGGGGGAGGAAGGAGACAGGTCGCAGGATGTCTGGCAGTGGGTGCTGGAGACCGAGCGGCCGAGCAAGCCCAAGCCCCATAGGTAAACACCGCCACCGCCAGCACCACCCCCAGGAGGGTCGGGGCAGTCACCGGAGCTATTGTGGGGTTGGCTATTTTTGTCGTCGGCCGGAAACAAATGTGACTGTTAGCTCCTGCCATCTTAATATTAAACGTTGGACTGAGCGGACCACAAAAATGCCATGTTTTGGCAACGCCCCCTGTTCGTGTTACGGTAGTTATTTTTTTCTTCTCTCCCTGAAGGCAGAACAGAAAAGTTTCTCTTGAAGTCACATTTTCCAGTTTTTCTAACCCAGTTTCTTTCCTTCTGCTTTCTCTCTCCTCATTCCTTGTTCAGTGCCCAAAGCACAAAAAAGGCTTACCCCTTGGAATCGGCCCGCGTGTCCCCAGCCGAGCGAGCCGGCCGACACCACCTGTGGGGGGGCAGCAGCGGGCACCCCCGAGCCGCCCCCCGCACCCACCCATTCACCCAGGACCCTGCGATGCCTCCCCTGACCCCACCCAACACCCTGGCGCAGCTGGAGGAGGCCTGCCGCAGGCTGGCAGAGGTGTCGAAACCCCCAAAGCAGCGGTAAGTGGAGGCAGCATCGGAGGTGAAAGGCGGCACTGGGTGTGGACGTGGAGGCCTGGCCTGCTGGTGGGGGGAGGGCCTTCTTTCCTACTGGGGCTCTGTCTTTCCTGAGGGAGGCGGGGTGGCTTCTGGCCGCGCAGCATTGTGCTTTCCAACCTGGTCCCTTTTAGTTGCATTGGTCCTGAAGCGCTAACCAGGGTGTGTTGGGCAACTCATTCAGTGATTCCTTACGAGTGTCTGCATCATTTCAGCCTGGTTAGATGAGAGCTTAAGAAGCCATGGCTGATTGGAAATCAAGGGCCTTCAGCCCTTTGCCTGGGCTTGGCCGCATCCAGGCCTGGGTTCCTACCGGGGCTTCGGGTGGCAGCACCCAAGATGTGAGCCAGGCCTCCTAGAGCCACTGTCAGCACAGAGCCTTGGTTGGGTCTCCCTGTGGATGGAAGTTGGGTCTGTGTTCAGAAGGCTGCAGAGGGTCGTTTTCTGTCTGCCCCCCACCCCCATGTGCCCTGGAGGCAGCAGGCTTAAGCAGGCTTGCCTCTGAACGCTTTGCTCCGGCTATGTCCTCAGGTGCTGCATGGCCAGTCAGCAGAGGGACAGGAGCCACGTGGCCGCTGGTCAGACGGGAGCCACACCCTTCTCCACCCCAAGCCTGGCTGCAGAAGAGTGAGTGTCCCTGCCTGGCCCTGCTGAGGCCCATCCGGGGTTTCCAATTAGGGGTGCTCACCATTGGGAGTGGAGATTTTTGAAAACATTTGTTAATATAGGAAATCACCTCAATTTTAACATGTTAGTGACCATTAGACATAGATGTTGCCATAAATTAGGATCTTTTTTTAAAAGACTTTATTTATTTTTAGAGAGAAGGGAAGGGAAGGAGAAAGAGGGAGGGAGAGAGAAACATCAATGTGTGGTTGCCTCTCATGCACACCCCGCTGGGGACCTGGCCCGCAACCCAGGCATGTGCCCTGACTGGGAATCAAACTGGAGACCCTTTGGTTCACAGGCTGGCACTCAATCCACTGAGCTACACCAGCCCGGGCTATCAATTAGGATCTTGAAAACCCTGCCTGTGCTGAGCAACGCATTGTGACTTGTCCACAAGTGTTCCCTCCCAAAGTGACGGGTGGCTCAGGGTTCCCGGGCACACACTCTTTGAAAGCTGAGATGCGAAGCCATGAGCAGACAGATCCAGGGGCCCCCAAGCCCAGATGCAGAAGTTGCCCCCTTTCAGCTGGCATGTTGGCAAGTTGGAAGCCTCTTTGTGCGCATGGAGCAGGGAGCTGGCTCTGCCCCAGTGCGGAGATAGAGGGAGACGGTCTTCGATGTTTTGTTTGTGGAAAATAGTGTCCCCCCTAATGGTGCCGTGGTTTCTTTCGTAAATGTGCACTCTTACAAAGTGGACAGAGAAGCCTGGCTTCATTTAAATACAGGATGGCACACTTAAAAAGAAATCCGCTGAAGAGATCTAAAATGGTCTAAATAATTAAAAAAAATTTTCCTAGCTTCTTTATTTTGAGCAATGAGCAATGTTTGCAGCCTTGAATAAGCCACCACCCTGGGCCCTTTTGTTTTCATTGGTTGACCTTAAGTCTACCAGCTGTTCTGGCCCAAATCTTGTTTGTTTGTTTGTTTGTTTTTCTTCAGCCACTCTACAAAATCTTGGAATAAATGGGAAAGTGGAAATGACTGGGCTTCCCCAGTGGGCTCTAGTGTTCGGGGTCCCTGCCCCCCTGGGGTGCTCTGAGTTTGCCTCCACAGCGTCCCCTGCTGGCGAGCGTCCTGTCACTGCAGGATGGTTTCTCTGTCATCTTCATGGCAAGCAGCCCATGTGTGCCAACCTGAAAGAGGCTGCTCTGTCCACCCTTTAGGTGGTAGCGGGAGAAACAGTAGCAATCTGTACAACCAAAGGAATTGTCCCCTCCTGTGTGTCCCTCATTGGTGACATGGAGTTGGACTGTGTTCGCCAGAGGTGGCTGTCTCTGTGATACGGGCCCCCAGCCTGTAGCCAGAGACGGTTTTGGAGAGTGTACACATGTGTGTGTTTTTGCGTGTATTTGCTCACTGCCATCAAATGCTGAGCTTGCCTTGCATCTTATTTTCAGTCACAAAGAGCCAAAGAAGCCAGCAGGGGTCCACGTGCTCCAGGCCAGCGAGTTGGTCGTCACTTATTTCTTCTGTGGAGAAGAAATCCCATACAGGAGGATGCTGAAGGCTCAGAGCCTGACCCTGGGCCACTTTAAAGAGCAGCTCAGCAAAAAGGGAAATTATAGGTGAGAGTCCTGTGGCTTCTTTCTGCTCCAGAGTTTGTTTGCTCACGACCAAGAACCAGAGTCGTGGGAGGGGCCAGGAAGCCATGGGAGTGCCTGTCCCCTCACCACTCATAGAAATAACACAGCATCGGCCACTCACTGGGAGGGCTCTGTGGACCAGGTGAACAGAGTGTGAGGAGGAAGGTGGCAGTTGACTTTGTCACAAGGAGAAGTGGGCCTGGGCCATCTGTGGGGCTCTGTCTAAAAGGGCAAGAGGTGGGAGGGAGATAGAGACAGACAGACAGGTAGGCAGACCAATTAGGAGCCCAAAAGACTACTGTCGTGGGTACCAGAGAGACTATCCACACTGAAGGCTCGGGGAAGGGCAGAGACCATTGCCTGGAGGTGGGGGCAGCATTCTCCTTACTTAGCTTTTCTGCCCAAATGGCTACCTCCCTCTGTCCTGTGGGGTCCTGTGAAGCAGGGCGCTCTTTGTCCACAAAAAAGAGGGGGCAGGCCCTGCGGGGGGCGGGGGCGGGTGGACAAGGGCCTTGGGAAGGGAGCTTGCCTCCGGGCTGTCTTTCCCCGTCTGCACGGTGGCGATGCCTATCAGGCCTTCCAGGGACCTGGATGGGATTAGAGCCAGGGGCCCCATTTCTCATTCACGTTCTCCCAACTGGGGACCAGTGGTACATCCAGAGTCCCGCCTGCCCCTGCTCAGTGGCCTTCATCCCAAGGGAGTGTGTGGGTTCTGCTCCAGCTGTGTCTCAGGTGCCACGTGCAGGGCTGGGACAAGGGACAGGCAAGTACGGCGCCAGGCACACAGCTTAAGGAGCATAGTACGTGTCCAGAAGGTGTCCACCGATTCCTGCCTGGAGCTGGGGATGGGAGTGGGGGTCACCGAGAGCGCTTAGCGACCTGCCAGGTGTCCTCAGGCTTCTGGACCCAGGCGAGTCCAAGTCCAGGGCCCCAAGACCCATCCCTTCCTGAGAAGCCACCTCCACCTGGGAGCTGATTTGAGCAGGGGGCCCCAAGTGATTCCTTTTTTCAGGGGAAGGGAGGTGGCTGAGAGCAGGGTGTGGTGCTGGGTTTTGAGCTTTCTTTTCTACACCTGGGCTGAGACAATTCTGAAAATGTGTCAGTGGTTGGGGCATGAGCCAGGCCGCTGCTGTTTTTTAAAAGTCTTGAACAGACGCATGGTGAAACTAATTGCGTAAGTGTGCCCCTTTAGGGATTCATTTTGATCTGAGCTTTGACTTGACTGGACTCCAAGGGGAACTGCAGGTGACCTCCAGGGGAGAAGGGCCACAGAGCGCTGAGCAGAGGCTGCGGGGGAGGCTCCCCGCTCAGCCACTCCATCCACATCTGGCTCTGATTTTTTTTTCTAAGGCACACTTAATAAGCCTGGCTTTGAAGCCCCGGCCTCCCCTTTAATGCACAAAGACTTGCACAAATGGTCGACGCTCAGATTCTTTACTGATTGGATCAGGCTGTGACCAGGCCCTTCCCAGCTTCCTTATCTCTCTGAGCTCCTGGCTGAGGCCGGACTCCCCATCCTCCAGGGTCGCGGGGGCACAGGGTGCCATGCTTTGCCCCCCACCCCCAGCAGGGGCAATGCTCTAGCATTCAGTGCGTACCCCTCACCCCCCACAGGATAAGGCCCGGCGAACATGGGTCTGTGGAGCGGGGGACCCAGGCTGCATTGAGTAATCTCCCCATGGCCGAGGTTCAAAAACAGAACAGCCCCTCCAGACGTGCCAGGCGCTATTGGTGCCAGATGTCAGAAGAAAGCGGAGTTTGCCACATAGAGCCCATTGCAGTGGAAAAGCTTGTATCTTGGAGGAAAGGAGGGCAGCGAGCACTTTTGAAGTGTTGGGGGTGGGGCTGGGGGAATATGGCCTCTCTCCTCTCTGGAAGAGGGTGCAATTATGCAAAAGGTCATTGCCTGTTTGCTGAGAAAGCCCAGCTTGGTGAACCTGAGCGGGGGGCTGGCACTGAGGGCAGAGGGGCACATTGGAATTGGAGCCTCTTATTTGGAAAAGTAACTCTGCCCGCTATCCAGGGTCTCCCGTGCCCGGTGCCCCTCCCCACCTTCTCGCCATCTCTTCCCGGCCCACGCCCCCACCCCCAACCCCGCCCCCGCCCCCACCCCAGATACTCCGACCCCCATAGGAAGCCTTTCCACCACTGACCCATTAGGGCCATGCTGTAGCTCTGCCGGGAATGCTAAAAACAAAGAACCTTGACTAAACCCAGCTGTTTCACTTTATTTAGCCTTATCTCCTATGAAAGTATTTGGCTTGCCTTCATTAAAGAAGAAGGAAAAAACTCAGCTCTAACCAAGGGGAATTAATTTTAAGAGAAAAGACAAAAACAAAATACGGCCGTAACCCTGAGACACAATTAAATTTTTTGGAGAGGCTGTCCCCCCTCCCCCCAGGGGACTGTGACTCTCCCTCTGTGACTGGCCTTTATGGGCCGGAGAGGATAGCTTGCAGGGACAAGTTTAATCCGATTGAGGGGGTGTCCCTTGCTGGGGACTGAGAAGGAAGAGGCCTTCACTTATTTTCCTGGGAAGGGGCCTGGGAGGACAGCCGTTTCCTGAGAGAGGCTGGCTTGAGAGAGAGGGCTCGTTTGAGTCCGTACAATTAAACACAGCCTTATAAGACAGAAAGAAGGCTGGGGTGGGATAAAAGGAACCTCTAATCAACAGGCATAATAGAAGGGCCTTCCTGTTTGGCCGTGGAGGGGTGGGGGTGAGGAGGGAGGGGTGGCTGTCGCATGGCTGAACCAGAGACCCGCTGAGGAGTTGGCACTTGGGTGCTGGAGGGCGGGAAGACCAAGAGGTGTCAGCGTCCAAGCAGGCAGGCTGGAGTTTGCCTTCCACAGTTTCAGGGTGGCTCAGTCTGGGGTCTCTGAAGGAACCCCCCTTTTAGCTACAGCAGCAAATAAACTCCAGGCCCTGCCCCCAGTAAAAAGGGGGGGAAAAAGCAGCTGTGCTCTATGAAGTGCAGTTTTCACAATGTGAGCGTTGGTGACAGCAGCCTGGGCTGGAAGCCGCTGCCTCCCAGCTGCGTTCGGGCTGCTGCTCGCTGGGTGCCCAGCTTCCTCCTGAGTGCCAGGGCTGCCTGTTTGTGCCATGGGCCAGCCCCGGGAGCCATGGGGTCATCTCGGTCAGAAGGGCCAAGGTTTCCCTGCACACCTGCTGTGGCAGAGTCCTAGAGTTGCCACAGTCCTCGTGTTGATGTACGTGTCCTTTACGGAGGAAAATGCACTTTCACCAAGGTGACTTTGGGGTTTTCCTTTTAAGGTATTACTTCAAAAAAGCAAGTGACGAGTTTGCTTGTGGAGCGGTGTTCGAGGAGGTCTGGGACGATGAGACCGTGCTCCCCATGTACGAAGGCAGGATCCTGGGGAAGGTGGAGAGGATCGACTGAGCCCCGTGGACCTGGCGGCAGCGGGCGGCGGGGCCGGAGCCCGCACACACGGTCTGGGATGTGAGCAACCACCATGCAACGTGTTGAAGGAAAAAAGAAAAACAGTGAAGACAAAGTCTAGGGAAGAATTGGCCACTGGGCCTTCGGGAGGGTGGGGGGAGGTTGGTTTTCATTATTCACGAGCTGGGTACTGAGATAAGAAAAGCCTGAACTATTTATTAAAAATATGACCACTCTTGGCTGTTGAAGATGCTGACTGTGTCTGAGAGACCGCCATACATAATATATGACTTCCTAGGGATCTGAAATCCATAAACTAAGAGAAACTGTGTATAGCTTACCTGAACAGGAACCCTTACTGATATTTATTGAACACTTGCTTATCCCTGCCCCCAGTTTATGGATATGCTGCTTTAACCACGGAAGGGGGGACAGGACGTTTTCGTCGTTCTGTCTAAACTTAGGAGTTGAGCTCGGAGTGCATGAATGGTTTCTGCATTAAAAGAGGAGTTATGCTCGGCCCTGCGTTTTCTCCAAGTGAAGATAGACCTTTTTTTTTTTTTTTAAACGGTGCCCTACCATTGACAACGCAGAAATTGGTGCATTTATTTTCTACGCTGCTGTATTTTGTCATAAAGGTCTTGAGGGTTGACTTACTTTGCAACAATACCACCATTTTGGGGTCATCTTGTTGGATGGGCTGATCATTGCTGAGTTAGGGGGAGCCTCCAGGGAGGACCCCGGATTCCCCCTGGGACGACCAGGGCCCAATGGCTGAGGCCTGTAACAGCGCTGTGGTTCAACTTGTGCTTTTATTGAAGTAACTGTTCCTTGGAGTCTTTTTGTTTTTCGATTACTCTTGGGGCCGCAGCCATTCTGGAAACTGCCCCCTCCCCCACCTCCGCCCCCCAGCCCTGCAAAGAAGGGAACAGTTGTGGGAAGACACAGCAGCGCCCCTTCTCCTCCAGACCCCTTCACCTGGCGTCCGGGTTTTTGTGTTAAGTTAATCTGTACACCGTTTGTCCCGTCACTTGTACATACGTCTGTGTATATCGTACGGCAAAGAGTATTAATCCACTATCTCTAGTGCTTGACCTCGAACCAGTACAGTACCTGTACCTGCACGGTGTCCCCATCCGTGTGTCGCCCTATATTGAGGGCTCGAGCTTTCCCTTGTTTTTTGAAAGGGGTTTATGTATAAATATATTTTATGCCTTTTTATTACAAGTCTTGTACTCAATGACTTTTGCCATGGCATTTTGTTCTACTTATACTGTAAATTATGCATTATAAAGAGTTCATTTAAGGAAAATTACTTGGTACAATAATTATTGTAATTAAGAGATGTAGCCTTTATTAAAATTTTATATTTTTCAAAACACCGGCCTCGTCTTGGAATTCCCCAGGGTGGGGGGCAGGGCAGAGGCACCTTCGTGTATGTGAACATCTGCTTCATTTCCCACCTGCTCGAGCCCATCTCAGTGGGCCCTGAGCTCTTCCCCAGTCTGGGCCAGCCCTGGGGCTCCGAAACACTTTCTTCACCTGGATGCTGGTGACCGGTTCCTGTTGTGGAGCAGACTGGGCCGCATTTCCTCAGACGTCTTCCTGGTGCCATCTCCAGTTGGCCCCTTCCTTCCAGGTAGGCCAGGTAAGTCCAGGTAATGAGGGGCTGACACAGGGTCCTCCGAGGAGCACCTGAATTTCAGTAGGCGTCTCAGAGGCCAAGAGCCTCAGAAAATGGTGTGTAGATCTGGAGCGTCCAGTGAGGCTGATGACCCCTGAGCTCCATGCTGACCAGGCACCCTCTCGAAGGCTGAGGAGATGGACTGACGGTTTCATGAGGGTCCAGGTGGGGAAGGGGGCACGAGGGCCTTTCTGCACTGGTCAGTGGGCCCTGATACACGGGGCCACAGAAATCGGTGGGAAGTGACCTCAGCAAAGACGTGTACCGCCCCCCACCGCATGTGCTGGGGCACTGGGGTGCCGGGCTGTATTTCAGATGTGGGGGAGCAGCTCTATTTAAAGGAGTCCTAGGATAAACCCTTTTCAGAAGTAAAGGGTCTGTGGTGACAGTTGGACTTCCAGCGTGCTGGGGTTTCATGAGGTGGGGTCTGCAGGTGACCAGGTTGGCTTTTTGTCACTACTATGCGCAAGCTTGAGGTTGACGGGGTAGAGTCAGTACTGGGACCTGCCTGTGGGGTTAGGGGCCGGCCTGGCTGGGCACCTCGGGGTGGCAGGCAGCTGCCGGGCAAGTAGGTGGGTATATGCGGGAGCCAGATGATGGGCCGGCTGCAAGGTTATGTGAACTTGTCCCTAATGATGCAGCTTGCTACATCTTTTCCCCTCCTGGCTGCCATAGGGGCTCACAGCAGGGGTACCCAGAACCCACTTCCAGAACTGGACAGACTCCTTCCAATCTGAAAGGATGAAGAGAAAGAACCTGCTGTGTGTGGTGGGGAGACATGGCTTTTAATCTTCAGGCCTTTTGATTTATGCCACGAGAATAACAAGGTAAACACAGGCTTGGGGCTCAGTGAAACCTGGGCTCAAGTCCCAGCGCCAGCCCCTTCTAGGGGCACCTATGCGAGAGAGGGCCAGACTGGAGGTCGCTCGTATTTGCACCTTTTCCTAGAGGGCCTGTCTCTCCGCTGCTCTCATTCTAACAATCAGGTGCTCTTCACTGGCGTGGTGGCTTCTGGGATATAGACCCCTGACACTGCTTCAAAATCACCCATGCCTTCCTCCAAGGGGAGGACTTGTAGCTCGAAAAAGCGAAAACATGGCTTGTGCTGGCCTTCCTTCCCTGTCCCCAAATCACTTAAAACCCACCTCTTTGAGGAGCCCTCCCCTCCCTCCTCCAGCCCCTTGGGTCTCACCTGGGAGCTGGTGAAACACAGCTGCCCACCCCAGACCCACGGACTGGGCAGGACCTGTGCATTTTCAGGCCTCTCCTGGGGACACCTGGGCACCTCGGGGTTGTACTCTATCTAGTCCTTGTGGGTCATCCCCTTGCTAAAGCCCAGCTTCAAATCAGATTCATCCACCTAGCTCTTGTCTCCTAGGCACTTTCCTCGAGCTCTGGTCTTATGTTTCTGCTTGATAGTTAACCAGCTAATCAGAGGTGAAGTGCAGACTGTGGGTCTGAGCCCACTGCAGGGTGGCTCCAGGAGCCACGGTTTGCTCATCTAGTAAGTGAGGACACTGCAAGTGCCGCCTCCAGGGTTTGCCATGATGGTGAAGGGAGATGAGGTGGCTTAGGGTCTCAGCAGGTCCCAGAACTACTTACATCCCCACCCTCACTGCCTGCACTGTTATCAGTTAGCTTCTCCCGTGGAAATTCCACCCTCCCCCTCCAGCTGCAGCGCTAGGACTCTGGCCTCCTGCTTCTCCAGCCCCTGGCACAGAAGCAAGAAGGCAGTGGGCAAGTTCACGGGCCACCTGTGTGATTGGGAAACGGACTTTTAGCTTGAGCCGAGCTTTGGCCCCAAAGTGTCTTATAGTTTTCTTTATTAAGTCTGTGGCCTTACACAGCACTTGGATATTCTGTGTGGACTCTCCCCTAAGGTGACAGTTCATGCAGAGGGGCTTGAAATACAGGGGTTTGGAAAAAGGATCCTACTGTACTCCCTCCCAGGGAGTTACATTACATAGATGTTTCCAAAAACAGTGATTTACGTGTTCCTTAACAATTACTATTTCACTTCATCAACCAGATTTTCTAAAAATCTGGTGTGAGAATGAGTCTCTCCCAGGAAGTGGGAGGCAGTGACTTGGTTTAAACAAACAAACAAACAAATAACACACACACACACACAAACACGACTGCCACACACAAGCAATTTTAAGGCATGTTGGTAAATGGTGGCTGTTACTAGAATTCCCCCAGGCAGTAGCCAGCCTGCTTGGTAGAGTCTCTGAGCCTGGAATCCATACAGAACTTGAGGTCTGGTAGTTTAGAGGGTGTGTGTGTGTGTGTGTGTTGGGAGGGTGGTGCTTTGGAATCTGACACGAAAGAACAGCAGCCCCTGACAGGGGGGTCCTCCACCATCTACAAGGCCCAGTTCTGAAAACACAAATTCCTGTGCTCCGCCCACACAGACCTTCTAGTTCCGGAAAGCGCTCTGCTGCACCGGGCCTTTGCACATGCTGCTCCTGCGGCTGGCGGGGTGCCCCCCACCCCCAGCCCATCCTGGGGTTGTCTCCTTTTCAGCCTCAGGTCTTGACTTAAATGTCAGAAGTCTTCCCTGCCCATCAGGTCCTCATGTGTCCTCAGCCGGATCCCCTCCGTCATCACAGAATTTTCTTCATTCTTCCACTCCACTGCATGTTCTAATTTTATCTATGCACTTACTTAATTGCCTATGCATTGATCCATGAGGCAGGGAGTAAACATGCTTTTATTCACCATTGTGTGTGTGACACCCAAATTTGTGGTTGTCACCTAGCAGGCACTCAATGTTTATGGAATTGAAGAAAAAAAAAGAAAAATCGTCTACAGTAGTATTACCCAAGGTTAAGGCAACCACTATTAACACTTTGCGGTGTTCTTTCAGATTAAAATACGCACACATACACAGGACCATAGTATTTTGTAATCTGCATTTTTTTAATTCAATAACAGGTCATTGGCATATTTCCATATCAATAAATATTTTTCTATGTTCTACAACATGACTTACATGTATGGCTGAACTATCATTTATTTAACTAATTGCCTATGCTTGAACATTTCTCTAGTTTCCAAATTCTGCAATTATAAGTCATATTGCAATTTTATTTCTTTTTTAGAGAGGGGAAGGGAGGGAGAAAGAGAGGGAGAGAAACATCAATGTGTGGTTGCCTCTCACACACCCCCTGCTGGGGAGCTGGCCCGCCACCCAGACATGTGCCCTGACTGGGAATAGAACTGGGGACCCTTTGGTTGGCAGGCTGGTGCTCAGCCACTGAGCCATACCAGCCAGGGCTGCAATGAAATCTTTATAACTAAACACTCCCCCTGTATTCATAGCTAGAGAGTCTTCAATGATTAGGATGAAGGTTTTCCAGGTAGAATTTCTAAATCAAAGACACTCTTCTGGGTTTTGGCCATGTCTTGCCAGCCTGTCTGAGGCGGTGGCTCACTTGTCTCTCAAGTCCCCGGTGTCTCACATGGTTGACATCCAAGCCACGTTTGCTCCATCACTTTCACTCTCCAGCCTGGGTATGCAAGGCTCTCCTCCACCTGAGCTGAGCCTGTCTTTCTGGTATTATTTCCACTTACCAGCTGCATAGCCTTGAGCAACAAATTTCCCTCTACCTGCATTTGCCTCTTTGTAAGGTGAGGATATTTGCACGCGTCTTTCACGGCGCTGGCAAGGTTGTGAGCTGTGCAGTTCTTAGAAGAGAGTCTGCCTGTGATGAGGGCCTTGTGCGTGTCAGCCCCTTTACTGCCCACCAATGCCCACCATCTGGTCTTCAGGCCTGGCTTTGCTCAGCCCTTCTCCCTTCTTTCTCTCACCTGTCAGTAAAGCCCGCTTACCACCACCCCCAGCCCCGCCCCTTCTCCCCCAGGCTTCCTGCTCAGAACCCTGTGGACCGGCTTTCTCAGATGCTCACTTCCCCAGTGTTTTGTATTTCCTCCCCTGGGTTGCAGGGAAGCCACCCTGAGAGTGAGGCCTCTGTGTATAAGAGCTTTACAGAGAGAAAGACCCCCTGAGGGATAGAGAGAGTGCCAGGTAAAATTCATTCAGACGTCCTGGGACTACACCACCCTCCTTAGCCCAGCGTCTGACTTCACTCCATTCTTCCCAAACTTGACTTTGGCCCTTATGATATGGTTGGGAGCCCCTGTTACTGAGCTTTTCCTGCTATTTGTATCAGACATTGTACACGGACAGGGTCAGGACAAGTCCATGGTCATGAAGTTGAGGGTTCACTTTCTCTCCTCCCCTCTTCCATGATCTCAAGGAGAAAGAAACGGAAATTAGCTACCGTAAGCACAGCATTGTGATCAGAGTTGCAGGATTTAGCAAGTCAAAATACAGGGTGCCCCCGTTAAATTTAAACCTCAGACAAACAATAAATAATGCTTTCGTATAAGTGTGTCCCATGAAATGGTTGGGTCATACTTACACCACGAACATATCTGTGTACCCGAAATGCAAACTTAACTGGGCGCCTGGCCTGTCTGCAATCCGGCAACTCCAGTCGCGGTGGATGCTGTGAATTACCCCCCCGAACCTTCCTTCCCCTTTGCTGCTGACCTGCTTTCTTGTGCTGCAGAGATGGGAAAGCTGAACAGCCCCCCTTTCCCAGACTGCCATGTGTCTAGAGGCAAAGTGGGTCCCACCGTTTAGGTTTGCTCAGAGCGGGGAGGCAGAGGCGTCTTTCTCTGGCGCTTGCCTGTGGACCAGCAACGTCATGGAGACACAGGGCTTTGTGGCAGCCATGTGGTTATCTGTTCTCAGCTTCCTGGGTGCTGGTGGCGTGCAGCTGGGAGGATGGCCAGACTGGTGGTGGGGCCCAGCTACGAGCTCCTGGACCCGCAGTGGCCGTGGCTGCCTCCTGATAACCGCAGCGTCAGGCCTGCGGCAGCATATCCTTAAACACACTCTCGGGGCAGGTGAGTGTGGTAGGGTTTTGAAAGTCATGATCAAAGGCTTGATCTAGTCCATTTGTGAACTCCTTAAATTTCTAACCACCTCGTAGCCTGTATGAATTAAATTTCTGTTAAAACACTGCATTGGTGTGGGGCTGCTGTAACAAAGCACCACAAACTAAATATGTTAGAACAACAGAAATCTACAGTCTCACTGATCTGGAGGCTGGAAATCCTAAACCACTGTGTTGACACCTGAAACCTCCGAGAGCTGTAGGGGTAGGAGGGCCCTTCCCGCCTCTTCCAGCTCCTGGTGGCCCCAGATTCCTGGGCATGGGGCAGCATCACTCCCGTCTCCATGGGGTTTTCTCCCTGTGTCTTTCACACAGGCCTTCCTCTGTGCTTGTCTGTGACTGTGCCCAGATTCCCCCTTTCACCAGGACACCAGTGCTATTGGATTGGGTCCCCTGTAATGACCCCAGCTTAAACTGGTCACGTCTGCAAAGGCCTTATTTCTGAATAAGGTCACACTCGGAGGTACTGGGTGTCAGGACTTCACTGTAACTTTTGGGGGGGGCACAATGTCACCCATAACAAACACAAGAGTGGTGCCTGTCCCCTGACTGATAAAACCGTGGTGCCTGTCACGGTGTCTGTGCTCAGACAAAAAGAAAAGCACAGACCTGCTGCAGAGAACAACTTCAAGCATCACCTCAAAGAGGAACTTCTTACGATCAGTAACAAGGTATGAGTAAGGACGTTCCCCCTGCTGGCCTTGCTGCCCAGGCCCCAGCAGACTAAGCCAGCCTTTCCTGTACACGTTCTCCCCTGACCACTGTTCACACCTCTGCTTTTCATTTCTCCTCAGTCTGGGGCAAACCGGGAGATCCAGCTTGGCCGAGTCCCTGCCCACCTGAAGATGCATCGGGATCTGAGCCTTTCTCTCTAGGCCCCTGGTAACAATTGTCTCTCCAAAAACTATCTTGGCTACCAGGATACAAAACCCTAAAGAGAGCCCTGGCTGGTGTGGCTCAGCAGATTGAGCTCTGGCCTGGAACCGGAAGGTCACAGAGTTGATTCCCAGGCAGAGCACATGCCTGGATTGCAGACCAGGTCCCCAGTTCGGGGTGTGTGAGAGGCAACTGATCAATTGATGTTTCTCTTCCTCTCTTTCTCCCTTCCCCTCTCTCTAATAAATGAATAAAATTTTTTTAAAAAATAAAATAAAACCCTAAAGATACATCTTTGGGAGCAATCATGGAATTTCTGTCTCCAAAGAAAGCCAGCGCACCTCCGTACATGGAGGCCTCTTCTGGCCCAGCGGCTGCATCCTTCCTGTCTGAGACTGGGAGTTTGGCACAGGCCTGGGAGGGGAACTCTGATACATGTTCCCAAGAGAAAAGTTCAGCCACCTGCTCACTGGGGGGGCTTATGGGCTCTCAGGGGAGGGTTTCTGTCCTGGCGGGGACCTTCACTGATAAACTGAATCTCTGCTCGCTTGTCCAACCAGGCAGTGGGTGCCTGGGTGTCGATTTCCATGAGGGTGAAGTCATTGGCTGTGATCAATTGTATAAATGATTTGTGAATCATCATCAAGCCCTTGGCAGACTGAAGGCAGCACGAAGCAATTAGTCTTCTGATCAACATGGTTTGTCAACATAAAGGACTTGGGCAGGCGCATCCTCCAGATGACAGTCACTTTTTGGCATGCCTGAGATGGCCACAGGCCTTTGTTGTTTATTCATCCTGCCCAAAAAGGCCCGGGCGGGGCGGGGGGTGGGGCGAGGAGGGGGAGGGGCAGGAGCTGGGGGAGGGGCACTGCTGCGGTCCATCTGAGCCCTGCTCCCTCTGCAGGGCCAGGCTCAGTGGGAACCAGGCCTGAGCCCCAGCCCCAGCTCCAGCAGCCCCCAGAGAAGCAGAGAGACCCCCCGCCAACCTCGACTGAGGGAGCAGGGCTGCTTCCTCCACCTGCTTCCCAGTTGGCCAGAGGCCAATTATCCAGACTGAGGGTGAGCCAGGTCTCCAGAGCGAGGGCCAGAGAACGGTGTGAAAATGAATTAAATGGAAGAGTGGATTATGATAGTAAAAGGTTGTCTTGTAAAATATTTGACATGGGCAGTTTAGAGATTTTGTTTTCGTTAATTTGAATTTTTTTCTGATCACAAAAATAAATAAACATGATAAAAAATGTGAAAAAATGCATAGAATTATATAAAAGACAAAAAACAAACAAACAAAAAAACCCCACCTATAATCCCACTACCTAAAAATACCAATTGATAATATTTTGGTATATTTCCTTCCAACATACAGCATACTCTCTTGCTCAGTAAAGTGTTCTGAGCATCTCATAATTTGTAGGATAAATCCCTACCTCTGTGAAGATTTCCACTGTTTTGACTTTCTGGCCATGCCTGCACTGCCCTGGTCACTGTGCCGACCTGCCTTGATTTCTCCACCTGCACCTCCTTTTCCAACAAGAAGCGTAGCATGGCCTCTGCCGCTTGGAGGCAGGAGGCAGGAGGCAGGCTAGGCCCAGGAGAGTCTCCTGACACCCTGGGAATTGTAGAATCCATTTCCAGACTGGGAAGGGGTGGCTCGGACGGAACTCCTGCCTGGCCTGCCCCAACCCTGGCTTGTTGGGAGGTCTCACTCCTTGATCCCATCGCTAGATTCGCCTGCTGCTTGCCTGGTTCCATTGATCCTCACCTACCACCTTTGCACGACATCTGCTGAGTCTTGTTTCTCATCCTGGCTTATCTCCACCCTTTGTCCCCCAACACACAGTATCTTCCCAGCCACCTCCTCCCAGGAATCTCCATACATGACACCAGTGAGATCTGTCCTTGCACCATCCATCCGGCCCAGCATCCACGTTTTTGTCTCCTGCTAATGGCACTTTGGTTTTCCGTTGGGGAACACCTCTCAGCCACTGAAATGGCACATGATCTGGCCAATGAATATATTGCATTACTTTGGCTACTGTGATTGGTTCAGGGATGAACATGTCACTTAACTGGTCCAATGAGAGTCATCCCTGGGACTTGCTCTAGGAGTTCTGAGAATGAGGTGCTCTCCTCCTGTTGGGGCTTCTAAAATAGTAGCACCAAATCCTAGAGCTTCTGGGGGCCACTGCATGAAGAGCACCCACCTGGGCTTGAAGCCAACACAGTAAAATTCAGAGCCACAAGATGGAGGAGTGGGGCAGAAAGATCGAGCCAAGTTTTGATGACAGCACTTGGATTCTTGGATTCAGCTGCCCATAAGCCCAGCCCTATGAGTCAATGAATCACATCAACTCTTTTTTCCTTAAGTCAATTTGACTTGGGTTTTTCTTCTACTCAACTGAAAGACTTCTGACTACTAATACAGCTCCCATCCCAGGGGTGCGGGGATCGCTTCTCAAGGCCAGGCTGGATGTCAGAGAGCCCACATTCCTGGAGGTTCAGGTAGAGGTGCACACATCACATGGTCCAAAATAGAGAGGGGTCAAGAGGAAAAGCTGGCCGCTGAAAATCAGGATGGAGTGAGGAAGATAGACTCCGAGTTCCGGTTATGGAGGATGCCACATTTAGATGCTCACAACCAAAGGCTGAGGGTAAATAATGACCTTTATATCTAAAGTGACTCTTGGGCCCTAAGCCCACTTTCACTCTTCTCTGCTGAACGCCCTCATCATGAGCATTACGGGCACCTACTGAGAACATCTGCTTCTTGAGGGCTGGGGTAGCGGACACGGACCATGAAGGCATGGTCCCTGCCCGAGAGAGCACTGATTGAGACATTGTAATTCAACGTGAGGAGCTGCCTGAGTGAAGCTTGTCTGGAGGCTCAGAGGAGGGCCACCTCTGCTTGGGCTCCCCAGAGGAAGGTCACTTCCGGGCTGAGACTTGAAGGGCCCCAGGAATTGATTAGTAGAGTAGTGGATGAGCAGTCCTGGGGAGGGGACCACTTTGGCCGAGGCGAGGAGGAGGGAAAGAAGAGGGACACTGGAGGCTATAAAGCAGAGCAGGGGTTGGAGCTCCCTTGGATTCTTCCAGACTGGGACTGTTCCCCAGCTGAGGCTGGGAGTCAGCTCTCCCGGGAGAAGCTAACTCTGTCAGTGACAGGAGGGCAGGCATGCCTGAGCAGTCCTGCCCCTCCCGCCTGTCCCCCTTTCTCTCCCTTCTCCCCCTCCTCCCCACCGTCCCGCCCCCTTGCCTCATGCAGTCTTTTCCTGCACTTTCTCGTCCCCCTTTTTTCTCTTTCTTTCTCCTTCCTCCTCCCCCTCTCCCTCCTTGGCCCCCCATGTCCCCACCCTCTTGCTGTCTTCTGTCTACCCCTCCCAGCAAATGAGGGGCCTAATCACACTGAGAATGAGGCAGCCCTGGTCCCTGCCCTCCAGGAGCTACCCACTCTCACAGGCTCGTTTTGATTGAGTGATGCCTCTCCCACAACCCACCCCCCGCCAAAGGGGCCCTAGTGGCTGGGATGCCCCCCACGCCCCCTGGAAGGGAGGTCCTGAGATAGGAGAGCCAGGGGCTCAGGGAAGCTGCCAGAGCATCAGGGAAGTGAGAGCTGAGCTGACTCTCTTATTATTTTTCTCCCCTGGGGGCCCCGAGCAAAGACTTCTGGGCTCAGAGCCTTTATAGATCCTCACTCCCTTGGCAACCCAGTACTCCTGTCCAACCTGGAGTGTTTAATTACCAAGGAAAAGAATGATTTTTTTTCCCCCTGAGAATCCATTTAATTATTTGATTGCACAGTAACCAAAGAGTGTGAGAGGCCTGT
Organism: Anoura caudifer; assembly: GCA_004027475.1. Taxonomy (NCBI): domain Eukaryota; kingdom Metazoa; phylum Chordata; class Mammalia; order Chiroptera; family Phyllostomidae; genus Anoura; species Anoura caudifer. The sequence continues at coordinate 355,733 of PVKU01000169.1, forward strand.
AGCCAGAAGGGACTTCAAAGCAATACCTTGATGTTGCTGAGTGGGGCATTAATGGGTTCTGAAGGCAGGAGATTGCTAAAGAGGGGGAAAGTATTCAAAGCGCCTCCCGATCCTGCCAGCAATCTCGAAAAATGCATAAACACTGGACTGCTCCGCCGAAGAGGGAAGGCGAGTTCAAAGGGACTGCGAGAGTTTTCATGTAAAGTTTAGAGTTTAAGGCGTGACTGTTGGCTATGGAGCCCGAGCGTTTGAACTCTTGTTTATTAAAAACAGTTTCCCAGCCATTCAGCAGGTTCCCAAAGACAACAGAGAAATGCAGACTTTTTCAGTGTGGAAGATTTAAAGGCTTCATTGATTTCTACCTAGGGTTTTCACGGCCCTCCCACCGCCCCCGCCCACCGTGCCTGCGTGCTTGCTTTCTTTTTTTGACTTTTCTTTTTTCTTTATTATTATTATTTTTTGATCAATTTTTAAAAGCCCACTGTCAGAGAGAGATGGCGGTAGAGAAAGAGGTCCTTCTCCTCCCTCGGTTTCACTCGGAGAGCAGGTCGTCCTGTCCCCTGTCCTGCTGGGGGGCTGGGGGCTGAGTTGATGTGTCCCCTCCCCAGGCCCCATGGGAGCCCCAGGAGTCGAGGGTTTGAGGGGGGTGACCTAGATTCCGCACCCAGCTCTGGCCCCGGCTGGCCCGGAAGTGGGGCTCTCCACCTCTCTCTGCTGCTCCTCATTTCCCCGGGGACAGGAGCGGTCAGTCACCTGTGCCTGCCTTCGGAAGAGGCTCAGAGAAGGCCTTCAGCTCTCCAGGTCTGATTTCCGAGCCCAGGAACATGGGCCAGCATCTTGTAGTGACTGCATACTGTTCCTTCATGAGAATTTTAAACATCTCGTGATTTAAATAAATTCTAGGAGAGCCTTCAAGCTGTAGGACTCTCTACGGTGCCCAACTCCAAGGCCTCGGGTTTGCTGAAGCTGACTTTTCCTGATACTGGCTGAGCTGTAACTGGGATATCGGGTCGGTCTCATTGTTCCCGTGCCAGGAGGAAATGAACTTTGCCTCATGGGCCAGGCTGGAACCCAGAGAGCTGGGACAACTCCGGGCACAGCCACAACTCACCAGAAACTTCCATCTCTGGGGATTCCTTTCCTTCCTCTGCTTTGGTCTTACTCGCTTGGAAAGGCAGTAAAGGTGCCAGAAGGCCCTTAGGATGCCTCAGCTCAGCCTGGAGCTCACCTGGGCCTCCCACCCCCCCTGCCCCAGCTCCTCTGCCTTCTGGGCTCCTGAACCATCAGGAAGCACATGACACAAAAGCAGTGGCCAAGCTGTTCCTAAACGTGACACAGCCAAGATCTCACCCAGCTCTGTGCTCCCATGCATCTTTGTTCCAACACCAAGAGCATATTTTTTAAATAAACATTTTGTTTTGCTGAAGCAGAAGCCCCTATGCTACCAATTATAATTTCCTTTTAACCCTTGTATGGAGTGTATCAGTGCTCCGCCCTGACCCCTTGCAGTTTATGGGAAGAGAGATGTCAGCAGTTATAGCTGTCTGTATGACCTGAGAGGGAAAATCATCAGTTCGAAACCACAGCATCCATGTTCACACCCACGTGCATTCCCTTTTCAGCATGAATTTCATTTCTTTCTGAGTCAAAGTCAGTGGTGTCCTGGCAAACTAACAATCAGCTCTCCCAGGAATAAGCCCTGACTTGTAGCATGAGCCAATTTCCAACGCAGGGTGTCCAACCTGCGGCCCATGGGCCGCATGCAGCCCAGGATGGCTGTGATTGCAGCCTGACACAAAATCGTAAATTTATTTAAAACATTGTGAGATTTTTTTTGTGTGTGGTTACGTGTTGCAATGTGTTTAATGTGTGGCCCAAGACAACTGTTCTTCTTCCAGTGTGGCCCAGAGACGCCAAAAGGCCGGACACCCCTGGAGGCTCCCACCGTGATTGACTTCCAGCTGAAACCTGGGGTTGACCCTCAGAAGCTGGGGGGAGCTACCTCCAGGACACGGCCGAAAAGGGCTCCAGAACCGCAGTTTCTGAGCTGACCCCCGCAGAAGCTGCCTCCCCTTCTCAGTGCCTCCATTCCGAAAGACTGCACCCTAGCTAAGGGGTTATAGAATCTTGTGGCTTTATCAAAACATCGATGGATGGAGAGATAAAAGCATAAGAAATGTGGGGTTGGGGCAAAGGTTAATGCTCACTTTGTGTCAGGCACCATGTGGGCAAACGATGAGTGTCTGTGTCCACATAAACACGTGTGTGTGTGTATGTGTGTATGTGTGTATTTAATAATGTAGTACTCTAATACCGCTCATCGACCAGGGGAATTTTTTGTTCTTGGTGTCCACCGTCTTCAAACCAGTTAGGACAGCGGTCCCCAATCTCTGGGCCAAGGACCGGTACCGGTCTGGGCCTGTTAGGAACCAGGCTGCACAGCAGGATGTGAACTTGAATGGAGTGCACTTGAATCATCCTGAAATCATCTGCTCCCAGCCTGGTCCATGGGAAAATTGTCTCCCACGAAATCGGTCCCTGGTGCCAAAGAGATTGGGGACTGCTGCCTTAGAAACATGGACTCGGTTTTGTAGGATGTGCGGCTTTCCCAATTGCCGCATCTCAGGTCCCACACCTTCAGCGCTGAGAGGTTTCCTCAGGGTGATTTACAGTGGGAGCCATACACTGCTAGTCACCTGATGGGTGGGAATTAAAAAAGCACTTCAAGGGAGTGTTTGGAGTCATTTTTTAAAAAAATCAATTTTATCGAAGTATAATTTGCATAAAATAAGTTGCTTCCTTTAACCACAATCAAGACATAAAACATTTTCTTCACCCCCACACTCTTTCGGAGTCCACACTGACCTTCCTGCCCCCTGCCCCCCGCCCTGCAGCAGCAGTCCGCAGTTGGCGTTCCGTCCTGTAGCCTAGGCTGGCCCAGGTTTCTCCGATGGACCCTGTGGACACATGGGGTCAGACACGCCCCTGATCTGAGCATCATAGGTCATTGAGCAGCATCTGAACCTGTGCCCACCGGATGCCAGGGTCATACGCCAACTTGGAACAAGCGGAAAATGTTTTCAGATATTTCCAAACGTCCCCTGGGGGCAAAATTGCTCAAGGTTGAGAATTCCAGAATTTCATGTAAATGAATCATACAGTATGAACTCTTTTGTGTTTGGCTTCTTTTGTTCAGTGTAGCTTTAAAGGTTCATCCCTGCGGTGTGTCTAAATAGTTTGTTCCTTTTTATGGCCGAGTCTTAGTCCATTGTATGGATGTACCATGACTTATCGGTCCACTCACCGTTAGTGGACATAGGAGTTACTTTTACTTTTGGGATGTTATAAATGTCTGTTATGATCATCCATGTGCACATCTGTGTGTGCATATGTTTTCGCTTCTCTTACAGTGAAGTCATTGGGTTGTGTGTAAATACATTTTTAACTTTATAGGTAAGTGCCAAACTACTTTCTCAGGTGCTTTTATCATTTTATCTTGCCACTAACAATGTGTGAAAATACACGAGAGTTCTAGCTGTCCCATATCCAACATTGGATTTGATTGTCATTTAACTAGAAACTTCCTGGTGCCTATGTAGTGTATCTCTCTGCATTTCTTTGGCAACTAAGGACAGGGACCGCCCTTCTGTGCACTTCTTGGCCATTTACAGATCTTGTTTTGGGAAATATCCGATCACATCTTTTACCTCTTTTAAAAACAGGGTCATTTATTTTCTTATTATTGAGTTATACAAGGTCTTTGTATATTCAATTCTTTAATAATGTCTTTGAACATTGGATACTTTCGATTTTGATAAAGTCCAATTTCTTCATTTTTTATAGTGCTTTTGTGTCTTTTCTAAAAAATCTTTGCCTACATCAAAGTCAAAACAGATTTTTTAATATTTTTCCAATTTGTTAAAATGATTTTAGCTTTTGTAAAGTTTAGCTCTGTGATGGATGTTGGGTTAATTGCTGTCCATGGTGTGAAGTAAGAGTTAAGTTTTATTTTCTTTCCCAATATGGATATCCACTTTTTCTAGCACCATATTTTGAATAATTCTCTGCTGAATTATTTCAGTACCCATATGACAATCAACTAATCGTGTGTGTGCACACGCGCGTGTGTGTGTTTCTGGACTTTCTAGTGTATCCCATTGACAAATTTATCATTTTTATGTCAATACCACACTGTCTTGATTACTGTAGCCTTATAATAAGCCTTAAAATCAGATAATGTAACTTCTCAATTTATTAAAAAAAATTGAGAGGGCTAATTTAGGTCCTTTGCATTTCTATACAAATTTTACAATTAGCTTATCAATTTCTACTAAAAAAAAAAACAAAAACACAACTGTGGGATTTTGAATGGGACCGAGTGGCATCATACATAGATTAGGCTAAAACTAACGTTTGACGACACCAAGTCTTCCAGCCTATGGACACAGCGTATGTCACCATTGATTTAGGTCTCTCATTTCTCCCGGTAATGTTTTGTCACTTTCAGTGCACATATTTTGGATACATTCTGTTAAATTTATTCCTAAGTATTTCATGGGGTTGTTTGATGCTATTATACATGTTACTTTAAATATTATTTTCCAGTTGTCCTTCGGTAGGATAGAGACATATATTTGATCTTTAAAATTTTGATTTATCCTATGCCCCTGCTGAACTCACTTACTTCTATTACCTTTTCAAAAAATAGTTTCATAAAGATTTTCCACATACACAGTCATTTCATGCACTGACCAGAACAGATGTAAAAAGTTAAATACAGTTTATAAGTTCAGATATCCGTGCTCATTTCCAGTCTGAAGCGGAAGCGTGCAGTCATTTACCATTAAGTTTGAGGTCAGCGGCAGGTTTGTTGTAGATACTCTTTAGGTTGAAGGTGTTCCCTTCTATTTCTGTTTCCTCGGAGTTTTTTTTCATGAGTGCAAGTTTTACTTTGTCAAATACTTTTTCTATGTCTACTGATTTGATCATATGATTTTTCTCCATTGTTGTGTTAGTGTGATGATTTACACTGGTTGATTTATAATCCTCACTTGAGGACATGTTTATTGATTTGACAGAGAGGAACATCAATGTGAGAAACATTGATCAACTGCCTCTGGCATGCGCCCCAGCTGGGGATTGTACCTGCAACTCAGGTATGTGCCCCGCCTGGGGATCGAACCTACAACCTTTTGGTGTATGGGACAATGCTTCAACCGACTGAGCCACCCGGCCAGGGCCATATTTGTTGATTTTTAAATGTGAAACCATCCTAGTATTCCTGGGATAAACCTCACCTAGTCATGATGTATTAAATATTTTAATTATTACTTGAATTGCTAATGTTTGGTTAAGCAATTTTACATTCATATCCATGAGAAGATGGGTCTACAGTTTTCATTTTTTGTAATCTCTTTGTCTGTTTTGGTGTCAGGTTATGGCTGGCCTGAGAGGATGAGCTGAGAAGTGGTCCCTGTTTTCTGAAGGGATTCATGACAGATTGGCAGATACCTTCCTTGAATACTTGATTGAACTCACCAGTGCAGCCACTGGGTCTGAAATTTTCTTTGGGGGAAGTTTTTAAATGACAAATTCAATTTCTTAATAGCTTAGGACTGTTTACAATATTCTACTTCTTCTTGGGTCAGTTTTGCTTAAAATTTTTTCATTGATCTAAATTGTTAAACTTATCAACAAAAGGTCCTTGTGATACTTCTTTGTTATCCTGTCATTACCATTAGATTTTCTAATTGCATCCCTCCTTCATTCGTGATAAAAATAATTTGTGTGTTCTCTCTCTTTTTTCCTCAATTAATCTATCTAGAGGTTTACGATTTTGTTGATATTTTCTAAGAGTTCACTTTTGGTTTTATTGACTTTTTCTACTGCGAGTCTATTTTCTATCTCTTTGATTTCCACCCTTATTCTCATGATTTTCTTCCTTCTGCAGTATTTGCCCTTCTTTTGCTAGTTTCTTAAGCTGGAAGTTGAAATATGTGATTTTCGATCTTTCCACTTGTATAAGCCTTTAGAGAGATACGTTTGCATCTAAGCACTGTGTTAGGTACATCCTCCACATTTTTACATGTTGCATCTTCACCATCATTCTTTCAAAATATTTTCTACTCCCCTCTGACTTTTTTGATTTGTGCATTAATTTAAAATTATGTTGTTTATTCTCCCAGTATTTCAGAATTTTCCAGATATTTTTTCTTTTATTTGGCCTTTTATTTAATTCTGTTGTCATCAGCAAATAGAATCTGTAGTTTTAACTTGTTACATGTATCGATAGCTGTTTAATGGTATAAAAAATGGTCTATCTTGAATACTACATTGAACACTCGTACATTTGACGGTCATGTGTATTCTCCTAACACTGGATAGTGTTCCGTTAATGTCAGTGGAGTCAATTTGATTGACAGTGTTGTTCAGGTGTTCTACCTCTTTACCGATTTTCTGTCTGTGCTCTATCACTTCTAAGAGGTTTAGGATCTGTAAATATCAACATAATTGTGAATTTCTTTTCTTCTTCAATCTCTCATTTTATGGTTATGTAGTTTGCAGTTCTGTTTTTTAACCTATGTCATTGTATACAATTTCCATTTTACCTACAGGAATTGTTTTCTTTCACATAGAAAAACTTTACATTAAAAATGTATTCAAATTCATCACTCCTTATACGTTCTTAATATGTATATGCCTAGAAACCCTTCTCTACCTGAGTAAATAACTAAAATTTTCATGTTTCTCTTGCCAAATTTCCTCAAATTGTTAATCTAGGTATTTCTTTTCTTTACCTTGCCTGCCTTTTTTTTGGTGGTCCATTTTCTCAACTGGTGTCTACCTGCAGGGCTCTACGTCTTTGAAGTTGAACAACTGGGCTACCAACTCCCTTGCAAATTAAACTAAGACCTTCAAAGGACCAAGAAAAGGAAAGATTGCCATCTTAGGAAAGTAGCCACTGGGAAGCCTGGGGCGTTGTAAGTCACTTCTGTCTCAAGGCCTCCCCATCCTGACTTCTGGCTGTGCTGCTTCTATGGAACAAGGGTGGAGGGACAGTCCCACTATCGCTCTCCGTCCCAGGGATGGCAGTCTTCACAGAGGGCAGCCCCAGGGGGTCAGGGGTGGCCACTTCCATCAGGCCAAATGGAACAGTGACCAGAGGCCGATTTGTCCTCCCCGGCACCCCCCTTCCTCTGCCACTGTCCAGACGCTGCTGATCCACACGGCACCAGGCTCCCATGTGCACCCAACATCATGAGCTCTGGAGAAGGGTAACAGGAGTGGGAGACGGAGAAGTAACATGCTCCAAGCGCTGTGTGTCAGGCCTACACATAAATACGCAGCTTCACTTTAACCCTCCGATGGCAACTGCATGGTGTGGAGGCATGATCCCAGGCTGCTGAGATGCTGGGCAAGAGGACCTGGGTGTGGGAGGTCATCTGACAGAGCCACTCCAGGGGAAGGACTGGGGAGGAGCAGGTGAGGACTTGAAAAGAGCAAGTAAGGTGGGAGATGTTAGGTCCAGGCAGGGTGACCCTGAAGAGACAAGCGCATGCCCAGAGGCTAAGGCAGAGGACCCAGGTAAGAGTGGGTGACCCATTGAAACTACACAAGTGAGGAGGGATGAGACTGGCAGTGTCCCAAACTAAGGCTCACAGGGGTCAACTTTTTCTTGACTTAACCTTTCTGCCACTGAGGCTGCAGAGAGTGGAAAAGGTGAAGTGAAATGCCCCTTCACCTCTCACTTCCTGCCCGCAACCCAATTTCATTTCAAGTTCACTTTCTATCCTTCCAACCCCTCCACACAAGCAGGTTCAGGACCACTTGAGACAAGCTAAGTTTCTGCCTGCTTGAAAGAGCATCCCCAAGGAACAGAGCTTGGGAACTGGAAGCTTGGGAGATCTCGGCATTGATGAACAGAAGGTTTCCACTAACTAACCTATCAAACTTAAGTGGGTTTCCCTACGGGGTGGGGAGGATGTGGGGCAGAGGAAATGTCCCAGATCCTAACACAGTGCAGGGGCTCTGTGGGGTGAGCAGTTGGCTTTTACCTTCTGCAGCATCTGGCTTTGCCCAGCCCCTCTCTTGGGGTCGGAACAGGGTATGGGCAGGAGGTAGCAGAGATGCTGCCTTTGGAGTCTTCCCGCCCGACAGCCCTGCTTCAAAGCTCGTTCCAGATGGGGCGGCCCGGACTCTCACTCTAGATCTTAGTAGCCCAGGGCCAGAGAGCTGAGCAGCCTCTTATTAAACCTCAAAGAGTTCTTTGTTCTATAGCTGGGGACCGAAAATTCAGGGCAGCGTCTCTTGGCTGGTTGCTTGGAGGTTGCTGGGAGAATCCCTCTGTGAGAGAAAAAGAGGTTTGGACAAACATCACAAGGAGAAGCCAGCTCTTTCTGCTTTCTGTTCCTCGCCTAAAAAGAGGCTGTGTCCACTTCCTTTTTTTTTTTTTTTAGACAAAGAAACAGAGCTTCAAGTTTGCCTTTGGTGCTCACCACACAGCAGTCCTGGCAGCTACAGAGGCCTGGGCACTGCCCCCAGAGATTCAGACTTGATTGGGGTGAGGTGGGACTCCCCAGGGGATTGCCATGTGCCACTAAGGCTGAGGGCCCCTGGCTCCTACCTGTGGTCTCGTTTACAGGTTTGCCGTTAGTGCTGATCACGGAGGGGTGGACGCCTCTTTGCACCCTAGCAGAGTGAGACCAGCTATGCAACCTTATTCCTTGATCAAAAGTCTATAGTGGAGAGGCCCTTCATACACGCATCTCCCGACAGCTCCGGCCCAGAGCGGATTTTTTTCTGTAATCAGTACCAGCTAGTGTGGGGCCTGAGGGTGGAGGATGCAAATGTAAATAAAGCGGCTCCCCCGCCTCTGAGCTGTGGATGGTTGTCTCTCTCCACCCGATCACAGCCCTGAAGAGAAATGTCCAGGCTGGCCCCTCTAGCAAAGCTTTTCCTCACCAGCCTAAGGCCCTCCCTTTCCCACCTTCCTTCCCACCGCGTTCTCTCACCCCTTTGAACTTATAGAGCTTTTCTTGGAGCTGCCATCCCTCAGCCCAACTAGAAACATCAGCTTTTCAGGGTGAGGCGGACCCCGAGTCCCCTCTGAATCTCCAGCGCCTTTCAGGCCTGTAGGTGCTCCAGAAACGTTCTTTATTGAGCCGATTCTGTGATGCTGATTCTCCTTAAGTGGGTTCTCCTGAAGCCCTCCGAGACTCAGTTTTCTCATCTGTGGCATGGGGACAATGTCCACATGGAAAACTTGTCACGACAATCAAATGAAGTGAAAAGAACCCTTTTCCTGTGCCAGGCCATGTTCTGAGTGCTGTATTTGTATCGACCCATTGGGTCCTCACAGAGCCCTACGAGACAGGCCCTGTCATAACCCCCATGTGACAATGGGGCAGCTCCTTGTTCCTGTTCCCTTCTGTCCCAGAAAGGGCCACTGGCACAAGGTCAGGGTTGTGGGAGGGTTCTATAAATCCAAGGTCAGACATCCTGCTCTAGAAATGGGGCCTCCCTCCCCTCTCTCTCTTGGCTCTGTTTCATGTCTCCCCATCTCCTGGGCCTCCACCTCATTCCTGTCTTTCTGGATCAAACCCAAAGGGTCTTGCTCCCTCCCTGCCCCCACGAAAGCACATCAAGGCACTCTAAGGGTTTTCTTAAACATCTCACCTGCCAGACAAGTAATGCTCCCACCTGGAGACGGAAGCAGCTGCAGTCAGTGCTGGGTTAGAAAACCTTGTTTTCTTTCTACTATGTGTGGAAGGCCCTTCCCCGGGAAGATGATGCCTTCAGACCTGGACCTGTCCCTGGAGGAGGTCCCAAAGCTGCCGCCTCCTGCCCGCGCTCTCTCCCATTCAGAAATGTGGTTGGAGAAAGTTTGGTCTGAGGACGCTGGCCATGCCGGAGGATCAGCTGGGCCTGGAGGGCTCACACCTTTCTCCCATAAGATGGCCACGCCTGGCGTGATCCGTGGAGAGCAGAGGCACTTAGGAACAGTAAGTGGTTCTGATCAGAAATTCAGGGAAGCCTTCGCAGAGGTGGTCGCCGTTGCAGGACACACCAGCCAACAGATGAGCTGGGGAAACCCTGGTGGTCTGGAAGAACTGGAGACCCTCACAAACCACCAGGAGTTTGCTGGCACATGGGACCTGGGGAGAAAAGAGATGAGAGGAGGCAGGAGGCCTGGCCCAGGGCCTCATTTGGAGGACCTGGTGCCTCCATCCTGCAGGCTGGGTTTTCATGACGAGGCTCGAAGTCTATCACTTGGTGGTGAAAATACGGAAGACTGCAACCAGCATGGAAAAAGAAGAGCTGCACACAGGAATGCATCGCACATAATAGCGGTAAGTGCTGTTTTGTGAGATTTGATTGGAGTTTTATATGCATGGATGTATGCGTGCCCGTGTAGCTGGGTCTCTGCATCGAGTCCAACGTCTACTGAGGGCTGTCGCCAGTTCAGGCACGCTGCCATGGGTCATCTGTGGGTCACAGCCCTGTGCAGGAGGGTGCAGGGGAATGTTCTAGCAGCTTCCTGATCCATCCTGTGACTGTTCTGCCTGGGTGCAGGGGAGCGGGAGGGGCCTGGTGCGTCCTGCACCTGTGGGCTGCTGGCATTTCCTGAGGCTGCTGGTTCTTTGAAGGCTTAACAGCAACGTGCTGTGCAACAGCTCTTGCTGAGTGCAAAGCATTTTTGAGGAAGAGGGGGTGGGTGTGTGGACTCTCTGCTTAATTAAAACAGGGAGAGGTTGACATGAGGGACCTTTAGTGGTTTTTGATCTCTCTCGGTCTGCTTTCGAACTTGAGGGGGGAAGAAAGCTGTTCCTTACTCTTTCTTCTCCAACCTCTTCCGCCTTTCACAGTGCTGGCAGGTGCCGCTGGGCGGTCCGTCCTCCCCGAGCCCCCTCCTCCTCTACCTTGGAGGCCCAAATTCTGGGTGCACTTTATGCGTAGGATGTTGTTTGTTGGGCAAATCAACCATTTATCCTGGACAATGAGTTCAGTCTTGACCATCTAAAGGGTTTTAAAAATATATCCGGTTTCCCTACAAAATAACATGAAAATGTTTTGTTGCGAATTTGGAAAATCTCTGTGTTACTTGACAATAGCATAAATAACAGGTGTTGGGGCCAGCAGGCCCAGGTTCAAGCCCCGGTCCAGTCCTTCGTTATCTGTGGCCTTGAGAAAGTTAACTGCTCTGAGTGTCTCTGTCCTCCTCTGTACGAAAGGTGGTGGTGAGGGTGTGTGAGTGGAGGTGTGCAAAGGGTGGAGCGCAGTGCTTGCTGGGATAACTTGCTTGGGCTCGAACAGGCTGTGCCGTGACCATAGATAACATGGTGTGTGTCTCTCAAAATCTCGTGTCTATCAGTGAGCTCGGAAAGTCGGAGCCAAGGAGTAGATCGCCCATCCGATTCCTTTATTTTGCATGTGATGAACAGATCAAATAGATTATACGTGTATCGAGGCCTCTCTGTTGAGTTTATAACTAGTCTCTCTAGAAGGTAGCTTTTAAAATATCAGAAGAGTTTATCCTGCCCCCACCCTTAATCCTCAGGAACAGACTTGTAAAAGCGTCAGCGGCGTGGGATCAGCAGGCCATCTGGTAACTGCCGTCTAGTTCAGAGCAGAGCCTGACTGTTCACGAGACCTTTGCATGTTGACACCTCTTATTTCACTCCAGTAAACCAGAGGCAGGCAGGGCAGCCAGTGCCAACATCCTGTCTCTTTTCGAAAAGGGAAATCAAGGCACAGAGGGTTAAATGTCCAGGGCAAGGTCATCAGGTAATGAGTGGCAGTTATGTGGGCTTCTGTCCCGTGCCCCCAGCTGATAGCTACTGGAGGGGCAGGCACCCTATCTTGAGGGAAACGGTGGCCCTCAGGTGCACCGTGAAGGTGAGGGCTGCAATGATTCACACTGAGACCTGCCGGCTTGTGATGTACAGTAAGCACCTAAGCCCTACCTTAATGTCACTGACAGGTTCTTGGAACTGCGGCAAAATGATGCACAATGACACAGGTTTTGCCACAGACTAATTGATATGAACAAGAGTTAGCTTCCTACAGCATCTCGTCCACATGATGGTGAATGACGTTGAATGAAATGACATTATTGGAGGACCTGCTGTCACCAGTGTAAAGCAGCTGTCGTGACGCAGACCTCCCACAGATCCTGGCACAAGCCCACTAAGCCCACGTCCCTGGGAGGCTCCATCTGTGATGGAGTGAGGCCAGCGATGCACCTGACATTTTGTCACATCCTTTGAGGTGACAGTGAAGATGCATTAAGTTAAGCTCCTTAATCACCCCCATCTCGGGGGGACTCAGTGAGTGTGAGCTCAGCACTCATTCCTACAAGGAGCTACGTCTGCTCTCTCCCCAGGGCCTGAGGACAGCGGATGGAGCCATTTCTTGGTGGCTGTGTGACTCTAGGGTGCATTAAGGACCCAAGGACGTAGATCCCAGGGTGCTGTCCTTTCTCAGGACTTTAGGTCGGGTTTCCATGTTGTCTGTAATTTGCCATGAGCTGAGCTTGGCTTCCCAAAGTCTTCTACTGGCAAATGCTTGCTCTTGATTATTTTTATTTATTGAGAGTTCCTTCATTCCATACCTCAGTATGGGCAATCCTAACCATCTCATAGAATTCTCACTACAACCCCACAACCCCGTTTGCACATGAGGACGTGAGACTCAGAGAGGTTATGTTACTTGACCAAGGTTTGCACAGCTGACAGGTGATGAAGCAGGGGCTGAGGGAGGAGTGGCTCCGGAAGCCTCATGATTGGAGAAACAAAGGCATCCTCCTAGTTTTGATTGGCAGCTAGGAGACGGTGACTAGGAGCACGTGATGGGGAAGAATGTGGGGTTTGTTGGAAGGGCCTGACCCACTGGGAGCCAATGGCCAGGCCAGGTATTTGAAGCTACTGCCTCCTCACACATCCATGGTCCTGGAATTCTAGATTAAGCATTAAAGTCTGGTGAAGATCAAAGCTTGATTCAAATCAAGTCTTGGAGATGGGAAGCAATGGGAGGGAGGTGGGATGTGGGGAACAGTTGGGGACTAGGGGTAAAAATGCAGTGAGGCTTATGCCAGTCGGGGAGGCTGGGATCATTGGAAAACCTATGGACTTGGTAGTTGGAAAGGTCCAAGTTCCAATCCCAAATGGGTTTCTGATGGGTTTTGCATGCATGGGCAAATTTCTAGACCTTTCTGAGTCCCTGAGTTTCTGGGACATGGGGAAGATCCAATATGAGCCGGTCTGGAAGGCACTTAGTGTACACTTCGTGAATGTTACTCCTTCTGCCTCCGCCTTTTCCCAATGTGACCCCACATTCAGTGCACTGGATGGACAGAAGCTGTTTGGGGGAAAGGCTCTCTATAAACCTGTGAACTCCACAACCTCCCAGGATCACTGAGCTGTGTTGCTGTCTCCTGATCTCCCTCCCCGAGACCCAGTTCTGTTCCCAAATGGGCATGTGCTTCTTTCGTGAACCCCTTCTCAGTACCAAAGATACATATTGATCAAGTTGACAAAAACCCAATAGTTCTATTTCTTTTGCCCATGGTGGTTTTAGACACAAACATATCTAGCTGAGGGCTACTGGAAAGTTTTTTTCCTTCTTGATAAAGATGATAAGTTAGGGACCTTTGTGTGTGGTTGGGTGAGGATGTATGATACAGCAACTGTTGGAGCTACAGCAATTATTTTGTGACTATGAGGGAAAAGCTAGGAGAACCACAGAAATGCTGACAGAGAAGGCCTGGTGTTATTTGTAAATCACATTCCTAACTGTATCAGTTTCTTATTGTCATTGTAACCAATAACCACAAATTGAGAGGCCTACAAATGCCACGAATATATTCTCTTACAGTTTTAGAGGGCAGATGTCTGAAAGGGTTGACTGGGCTGAATTCCAAGTATCAGCAGGCCTGGTTCCTCTTTTGGCTCACAGGCCCCCCTGCACTCCTTGGTTTGTGGGCCCTTCTCTCACCGTCAACATCCATCCTTGCCACCTGCTTCTGTTGCACCCATCCCGCATAAAGATCTTTGTGACTCTCTCAGGCCTAGCTAGGTATTCCAGGACAATCTCTCCATCCCATAATTCTTAATTTAATCACACCTGCCAAGTCCTTGCTGCCATGTAGGGAAACATTCTCAGGTTTTAAAGATTAGGATGTGCGTATATGTAGAGGGCCATTATTCAGTTTATCGCACTAACCAGTGCTGAGACATCCTGCCCTAAAACCTCTTTGCAGATGCTGATAACCACCCTCAATGTCCAAGACAACGCTGGTCAGCTGTCTCAGTGGTGTGCTGCCAAATAGTTCATCACTGGCTTTCTGAATGAACAAAACCCCAATTTGTGGCATTTGCCAATTTCCCTGGTGTAAATGCTCCCCCTCCTCCTGGTTGTAAGCTACAGCATGGCTCACTGAACAGATGTTGAGAAGAAGTGCGACCATTGGCTCCAGCACAACATAGGACCACTCTCTTTCCAACGTAACCTAATCATACATCTTGCTGGTGTTGTTTCGTTTTGCTTTAATCTTGTAACATTCTATTTGCTGTGTTGCCAAGGCAAATACCCCACAGAGCAGAGATGCTGGCTGAGTTTCTGGGGCCTTCCCATCCCTGCCACCTCCTCTACTGTCAGCCAAAGATTTGACCAACATACAAGGGCTTTACTGAAGCAGTTACCTCTCTTTCCTTGGGGTATTTTGGGGGGTTTTTTTGGTTTAATTTTTATTTTAAAATAACTATAGATCCAAAGGAAATAGAAAAAAAAATCTACAGGGGCCTCAGGTACCTTTCCCTCAGTTTTTCCCAATGAGAATATCTCGCATAATTACAGCGCAATATCAAAATCAGGTCATTGGTCTTGGTACAACTCATAAATCGTACGCAGTTTCACCGGTTTTGTGTGCTCTCGCATGTGCATGCTAGTTCTGTGCACTTTTATCTCCTGTGTGGTTTGGTCTGACCACTGCCACCATCAAGATCCAGCCTGGCCCATCTGCAACCCCCCCCCAACTCCTAGTCTGTTCTCTGTCTCTGTAACTCTGTTATTTCAAGAACGACATATCAATGGAATGTAAGAGGATGGACTCTCCCAGGATGGGGAGTTTTACTCCATATCATTCCCTTGAGGTCCATCCAAGGCATTGTGCACCTCAATAGTTCATTTCTTTTGACCACTGAGTGGTAGGCAACAGTGTGGAGGGGCCACGGTTTAATCTGCCACCCACCGAAGGGCATTTGGGTTGTTTCCGGTTTGTGACTGTTAGAAGTAAGTCTGCTCCGAACACTGGTGTACAGGTTTTTGGGCGAACCCAAGTTTTGTTTCTCGGGGAGGAACGCCCCAGGGCACCACAGCTGGGTTGGGTGTCTGCATGGCAGCAACCACGCATGCCTTGGAAACCTGAGGCGGTGAACTCCTGAGGCAGGGAGAGCAGACCCAGCAGCGTTAGGGAAGTTGTTTCTGAGCACTAGATTCTGCTGGAACGTCTTGATGAAGGTGGTATGAGATGCCTAGAATGTTCTAGAACCAAGTCTTGGCAATTGCTGTCAGAGACCTTAAAACCTGGGCCTGCCACCCAGGGGACCTCATGAATGAGACATCAGAGGAGGCTTCAGGAGAATGGAATATTTCCTAACTCTCTCTATGACCCTGTCCCCTCTCCTGCCTACTTCTCACATCCCTCCCTTTACCTACCTAGTTCCTGCCCTTAACTGAAAAGGGCCCTGGCTGCCCCAAGGCACCTGGCTGGTGCTGGCTCCTTTCCCATAGTCTTCCTCCCCCAGAGCCCTGTTCCTTTTCCTTCTCTCTGCCCAAACCCTAACTATCCCTCCCGGGAGCCTCCCTGTGTTTCTGAGCCCTTCCTGGTTTCTCCTTGCCTTGATCTTGTACTGGAAATAGTAAGTGACTTTCAAACATTCTTTTAGTCACAGATCCCTTTGTTCAAAGGAAATTGTACCCAGAAAAATACACAAATCAATCGATAAAGACAGTGACCTCAGATTCAAGTTAGAGTGGGGGAGAAGGGAGCCTGGAGCCCTCCCCCTGGGGCCTGCCTCCTCAGACACACTCCTGCCTCTCCTCCCTGCCCCACCGGCCCCGGAAGCCCCCAGGGCCCCACCACTCCTGGCCCTGATGGCAGCACTCAGCATTTCACAAGATACCAAGGTTTCATCCTTGTGCTGAATGCCTAGGGCGCTCCGGAAGTCCCTTTTCCGTCCATCTTGCTCAGACAACAATGCTTCTTTTCCCATCAGGCTTTGGCCTTGTTCATGATAAGCCTGACCCCTCCATCCATCCTCCTGACGAGAGGCACAGCATTCCTGCCTTCCTGGGTGCCAGTGAAGAGACAGCGAGTCTCTCACAGCTGGAAGCTCAAAGGCTGGTGGGTGAGGCTGGAGCCAGGCACCAGGGGGCTCTTATGCCGGGGCTGGTTTTGCTCATAAAGCGTGGTATGGCCCTAGGCCAAGCCCGTCCCCCACAGGGGCCTCAGTGTACCTCCTTCTGGAACGAGACACTTGGTCTACATAGTATTTAGGAACTGTCTGTGTACACCTCATTTCATAGTAACAAACGTGTGTTGGGTGCCTGCTGGGTACACTTTTGGATCCAGAGTGAGAAGACATGAGTAAGATGTGGTTCTCACTCCAGAGGAGACAAAAGGTGGACAAGGAGTGAAGCAGGGCGGGGGGCCCGGGGATCAGGGGTGGAGCACGCCCATCCCCGTCCAGGGGCCCTGCCTCATCTTCCCAGCCAGGCTCTACGTCCCTGACAACAGAGATCTGGGCCTCACTTCTTTCCTTCACAGCCACTAACATAAAATTGTGTTCTGTAGTAACAAAAGCAGCCAACATTTATTAAGGGCCCGCTCTGTAGGGAGCAACTGACATTCATTCTGACCTTCACGGCAAATCAGTGAGGAAGGAATGACCACGAACCCCTTTTCAGACGAGGAAACGGAGGCTTGGCGTCTTTGGACAGCGTCACAGGGCGCTGAGCGGCAGTTGGGATGTAAGTCTCCTGAGTGCTTGACCTAGAACTTCCTGCGATCCCTGCTGGTGACTTGGGCTCCTTGCATCGGTGGCCAGGTTACTGTGTGAGGAGAAATGGAACCCTTTCTTAACCACCACTCACCCGTGCTGAAGCTTGGGCCTGTCACCCCCGCAGCCCCTCAGGAGAGGTCGAGCACCCACCGTGGGGCACTTCCAGCAGCCACTACAGGGCTGAGAACACGTGTTCCCGCTCAGGGAAGAGACCAGGATTTTCCTCCTTCTGACCATCCATCAACAGCCAGTTGTTTTGTCATGTGGCAGGGAGTTCCCACACAACCGTCTCCATCCTCATTAGCCTGATGATTATTTATTGTTTCTTACAATTGCGGGGAAGCCGGCCTAGCTCACAGACAGCGGGAGGAAATGAGGCTCCGAGGAGCGGACTCAGAAGGGAAGAAATGTGAAGAGGAGACCCAACTCTCACACAGGAGCCCTGAAGCCAGGGGACAAACCCGGCGTTGCTCTATGTCTGTCCGGTCCTCTCGCCAGCTCTGCGGAGGGCCTGGCTGGGGGCCACCGTGAGAGAACATGGGCCTTTCCAAGGGGAAGGACAGGTGATAAGCCATAGACAAAACCAATGAGTAGTTATAGAGTGTGTTAAAAAGTGCAAAGTGCTCTAGAAAACAGGACAAATGGAGCAGGATGAAGGAGTGGGGGCCTGGTGGTGGGCGGGGGGCTTCGTGCGGGTCACCATGTTGAATAAGGTGGTCAGCAATAAGGTTGTCATCGAATAAGCAAAATCAAAACAGACTCGTAGACACCGAGAGCAGCCTGATGGTGGCTGGGGGGAGGGGCCGGGGGGCTGGGTGAAAAGGTGAAGGGACTGAGGGGTACAGATAGGAGGCACCAACAGTCTTGGGGATGGAAAGCGCACCACAGGGCGTATAGTCAATGTAGTGGAACAGCCACACACGGGGGAGCCAGGCGGGTCCTGGAAGTAGTGGGGGGATCATTTTGTAAAGTATGTGATCATCTACCTACTCTGCTGTACGCCTGGAACTAAGACAAAATAGTATTAAAAGTAAAAAAGAAGACATTTATGAAGTTTAATTAAACACATTAAATTAAGAAAATAAGGTTGTCATAATAAAAAAGGGAAGCCTCACGGAAAAAAGGTGTCATCCAAACAGAACTTGATGGCCGTGAGGGAGTTGACCGCATCCATATCTGAGGGAAGAACATCCTAGAAAGAGGGCGCTGCCAGGGCAGAGGCCTCAGGGACTGCTCCTTCCCGACAGGCTGTAAGTTGCCTGAGAGCAGGGACTTTGTTTTCTTCACCCAGTGACCCTCGAGCCTGCCTGACCCAGGTGGGCGCCAGCGTGTTTGCTGAGCGAATGAACCTCTGGTGTCCTGGGGGCAAAGCCAGGAGTAGCCAGAGTGGATGGGGTGTATTTAAAATCTCGGGCTGTAGTGCCCAACTCTGTCCTCCCCGTGGAAAGCTGCCTGGGAGCTCCAGGAGCCGTTTTCCCGACAGCTCAGATCCAAATTTTGTCCCCATCCGTCCCCTTGGTCTCCCAGTCGGCAGAGTCCCTCCCAGCCACCCATCCTCACAATTCCATGGCCTCCACGTTGCTGCCCTCCAACTCGGACCCTTATCACACCCCCTTTGTGTGAGAGCCAAGCCAAACATATTTGAGGACTGTTGTGCCTTTTTCATATTTCCTCATGAGTCAGTCTCTCTAGCTTTTTAATCATTTCTCCCCTGTGAATGGTTGGCAGGGAGAAGGGCCTGGTTCTCGGGCCACCTGCCCGGTCGAAGAGCCCCACCCCCACCCCTACCTGCAGGCTCTGTGTCGGGGCCTCCGCTCTCCGGGCTTGGGCAGCTTCTCTCCAGCGGGCACCTGGTGACCTCACCAGAAGGTAGAACCAGCCTCGGACTTTAGAGAGGGGTTCCCGCCCAGGAGAACTAGGTCATTCAAATGTTTGTTGGGCACCTACCATGTGCCAGGCCTTGTCAAATGTCTGGAAGACAATAGCCCGGAAGACAAACATGTGAACAAATAATTGGGATGATAATGTTAAAAGTGGTTTGAAAAAAGTGCAGTGGGACAAGTCCTACCTCCCTTGGTGACAAGAGGGATGTAAAGCCTGATAAGGCATTTAGGTGTGGAGCAAAGAATTCAGAGACAGATCTGGGCTCTAGTCTTGGCTCTGGTGTGTGGTAGTGGTACAACCTTTGGCTGTTTACTTACACTGGCTGAATCTCAGTTTTTAAACCTGTAAATGGGGCTAATAGCACCAGTCTTACAGGGTTGCTGGAGGGATTCACTAGGATTACGTAACTGGTAGTTACCATGCTGATGGAAGGAGCTGTCATTCACCTACTCCCTGCTACTCAAAGTGTGGCCCAAGGACTGGGACAGTGGCCTCACCTGGGAATGGGGAGAAATGCAGATTCTCAGGCCCACCCCAGGCTCACTGAGACAGAACCAGCTTTTTAACAAGAACCGCAGGTGATTTCAAGTTTGGTGCTTACGTTTCCCTACCAGGGAAATTCCCCTGGGTCCCCATTAGGAGACTGGATGAGAATGGATATGGAGCTATTTGAAGTTTGGAGGTGGCACTGTCCGCAGGGATATGGAGGGGTAGGCATTTGGAGTCCAGCACCAAGACACATCAAGGTGACTACAGCGTTGGATGAGCTGATTTTCCCACCACCACCAAGTCTGCTGGTGGAAAGGCACCACCTTTTCCAAAGGCCAGTGTTTCAAATGCCTCCCATTCATCCCATTGGTGAGAGAGGGACTCTCTCCCTGGGGTTACGGTGAGGGTGGGATACATGATGCATGGCAGACAGCTGTTTGTCACCACACACACAATCACATCCCTGGGGAGGAGGGCATTGCACGCTAGCCGGGGCTGCATGGGGACTGCACTTGAGTGCAGGGTGTACAACCGGGGCTGTGGGAGGCAGGCCAGCTTTGGAGCATCAAGAGGATGGGGTGTCCCCGGTCCCTGTGGGAGGATATTGTTGGCTTGTCTGAATAATCCCAGGGGTTAGGAGGGAACTGAAACCTATGATGTGGGCATAAGCAAGTGCTGTACCCAGTCCCCTCAATAATGCGGGGTGCTTGGGATAGAGGACCTCGCCCCTGGGAGCAGCATGGACACGGGGGCTTGCTATTCAACACCCTCCCAGCTGCACATGATGTTGGACCTTAATTTTTGTCTTTATTCCATCACCAGGTGAAGGGGATGCAGAGCACCGTGTGGCCAACATTCCCCTGTCTCTGGTAGAGACTCTAGGTCAGGCCTGATTGCCACACACCTCGTGTCCCTGTTGACTGTCACTGATTGCACTGGAATGCAGCATGGTGGCTCTTGCCAGGGCTTGGAAGGAGTTTTATTGCGATGGAGTTTGTGGTGGCCATATGCGCTGCAGCACTTTCTGGTCCCTTCTCACCTCTGCCCCCAAAGATGGATCCCTTGTGTAGCTGAAAGCCCCGTTCAACCCCAGGGCGCCCAGCAGTCTTCCGTGTCCTGGCGGTGGTTCGGATTTTGACCTCCTAGGGTGGAGGCAGCCAAGTCACCCAGACTTCAGGTCTTTGCTTTCTGTTCTGCACAAGCTGGTAGGTGGCCGGAGTGTGTCTGTCTACAGTGCTATACGATGATTGCCAAGAAGGCTCCCTGTTCTCCATCACAGCAGTCTTCTGGTTTTGTGACTACTGTGTGGCTGATGGTCTGTCTGGGCCTGAGTGTCATTGTGTGTGAAGTCGTACAACTAGTTCCTGAGGGGGTGAAAAGTTCGAGGTTCCTGCTGTGCAAATACACCCATGCCTGCAGAAAAGCCTACTCGGGACTCTTAGGGGGTGCCTGCGGAGAGGTGCGGGTTGGAAAGACAGCCTTAACTTACTTGCCTTCATCCTACTACCTAATATGGAACAAGAGGCCTTCCATAGGTTCATTCTTTTGGTGCATGTCCAATAAACCTATGTGAATTAGCTTAAGCTGGGATGGGGTCTTTGCTCTAGGGATGTAGGAGTATCTTTTGTAAATTGAAGACAGAACATCATTGTTCTAGTGATCTATCGCTGTGTAACAAACTACCCCAAAACTCAGTGGCTTCACACAACAATCTGAAATTTGGATGGGGCTTGGGGGGAAGTCTGGTCTCCAGTTCACGTGGTGTCACCCCGTGTGGTTCCCCTGGGAACTGGAGGGTCTGCTTTCAATATGGTACACTCTTATGGTTCGCAAGGGGGTGCCAGCTGTTACCTGGCTGCTCAGCCAGAGCTGCCCCAGGTCTTGGTTCTTCTCCGTGTGGGCCTCTCTGTGTTTTAGAGCATGCCGTCTGGGTTCCAGACAGGAGCACCCCCAGGACTGGAGCTGCATGAAAGCTGTGTTGCCTTTTCCAACCTAGCCTCACATATCACATGGGTCACTGGCCATATTCTAGTAGTAGGGCGAGTCACAAAGGCTCACACAGTTTTGAGGGGGAGGGGACACAGACTCTGTCTCTTGATGGAGTAGCAAGGTTCTGGAAGAGGACGGATGAGAAATATTATGACCAGTCCAGAAACTTCAACACACCGCACGTGTCATGCCTTGGAAGGGGCCTGGCCATGTGAACAGAAAGGCCCATTCTCTCTCTGGCCTCTTGCTCCACTTTCCTTGGACATTCATTTCAATCCTTTCTCTTCTGGTAGACCAGTCATTTCTGTTCTTTGGTCCCCACGGCAGCTCCTGACAGCCTCCAAGCCGATGAGTGTTTGTGTTACAGTTTTTGCTGAGACAGACTCTCTGGTTTACAGTTCTGGGAGAGGGAGCCTGAGCGTCCCAGTCAGAGTGAGTGTCTGTTCCTGCATCAGTCAGCATGGCCAAGGTCACTGTCATGAAGTAGAAATAAGGTGTGTTAAAAGCACCTCTGTGGAAATGGGCAGGCATTTTGATGAACGTCTACCACAGGGTCTTGTAGCCACAGTGACTCGTGAACAGGACAGAGCAGCAGACTCTTTGTAGTGCCGCTGACCTCCCTCGGAGAACCAGTGAAGAAATGGGTTACTGAGGTTGGAGCAGGAATGGAGGGCTTGTGTGCAGGGCTTATGTGGCTGTTCTCTGGCCCTGGCAGAGCAAACAGGAAAAAATGAGCTAAATTAAAATAAAATAGTCTGGGATTTGATGATGTGGGTGAGACCATCTGGTCTACCCCTTCCAACTCCAGTCAGGTAAAGTAGTTATATTCCCAGATGTGAAGACTGAAGGACTATAATTAGCTAGTGACTGAGAAGGGGAACAGAAAACAAGTTCTCTTGCTTCTTGCTATAACTTTTTTCCCTATATGGACAACTCTCTTGGTATCTTGAACAGGCTAATAATATAATGCAAGAAAAAGAATAAATCTAAGGAAGACTGTGCTTACTGCAAACAGGTTCTCTGATGATCAACCTAGGGAAGCAGGCATTATTATTACCCCAGTTTACAGATGAGAGTTGAAATAGCTTGTCCAAGGTCACAGTTAATAAATAGAAAAACTAAGTTTGAACCCAGTCTGGCCTTACAGTCTGAACATTTAACCTTGAAACTATTAATACTTTTGCAACCATAGGCATTTAGAAGGACTCCCTTGTCCTCAATCTCTGCTGAGAGATCAGACTTGTCATTGTTATGTGATTTGTCATCAGATTTGTCACATGTCTTGTCATGTGACTCCTTCCAGTTAGCTGATTGGACCAGAGGAAAGCACCTGGCCCAAGAACAGGCAATTCATTGGCTAGCTGGTAGCCTATGGGGGAATGTGGCCTGAAAGTTTTCCAACAGGGATAATGACTAAATTATTAGATACCAGATTCCCTTCTTTAGAATTTGAATTGGAGACATAGAGACTGAGAGTCGAGTGTTTAGCAATGGCGATAAAATCACAGTAGTCAAGCCCTGCAGAAGACAGAGAGAACCTGGATGCTTAAATTGTCTTGGGTCATGGTCCTCCTTTTATTTTCATTACTTTCAGTCTCTGGAAAGCTAGGATTTGGGGCTGTCCTAGGTCTCTTGTGGGAATTCTCTTTGTCACTAATTCAAATTCCTTAAAGTGACTCCCTCTTACTGGAGACACCCCCAAATGAGCCTGGCTGGGATCCTCGCCAGAAGACACATCCAAGGCAGTTAGGCTTTTGTTGTACAAATAAAAACAACTTCATTATCAGTTGAGAAGGAAATATTTGATTTGCCTCACTAAGGGCGAGCAGCTAAACGAGTCGATCCTGCTAGATCTGGAACTCTGTGATCGCTGATGTGGGCTTGTCTGGAAACAGGATGATTCCATAGGTGTATAATCGATCTTATCTGAGTGAACTTCGCACCTATGAGTACTGTATGAATTATAACTGCTTCTATGCAATACTGGGCAAGACTGTTTGGGTTCTATATGATAGAAACTCAGCTCAAACAAACTTAAGCAAAATGCAAAAAAAAAAATCAATCAATCAATTAATCTATTGGGGTCTGGTTCAGGCACAGCAGTATCTCAATCAGTGCTGCCTGATAGAATGTTCTGTGATAATGGGACAGTTTTGTATCTGTGCTCTGCAGAACAGTGGCCACTAGCCATGTGTGAATACTGAAACTGTGGCTAGTATGACTGAGAAACTGAACTTTGCATTTTATTTCGTTTTCATTCATTTAAATTTCAATAGCTACATGTGGCTAATGGCTACTGTATTGGACAGTTATCCCACTCTCTTGGGGGCGCTCTGACTGGCTCTTCTTAGCTCGAGGGTCCATGCCGGCACCAACCATCTGTGTGGAGGTTGGGAGCACTGCCCAGGGCTGGGTCACATGTCTGACTTCTGTGAGCAAGGCTCACCTCATCTGAACTGCGTGAGATGGATCCCTCATGGAAAGAGGATTTCTGTATCAGAAGAGAAAAGAGTGCAATTTGGGCTGGCAAAAACTCTCCCCCACAGCTCGCCCTGATGTGCCATATGCCTTGCTGAAGGGAAGACGGGGTAAGATAGCAATAATGAGCATTCACCCCTCAAACATACATCGAGACTGGGCACTGTTCGCTGCTGGGACACAAACGTAGAAGTCCTGACAGCCACGAGAAAGAAAGACCCTGTTTCTTCCCCGCCTAAGAGGGGAAGCTGTCTCCTGAAGATAGTCATAGGACGGGGTGAAAAATGCCAAAGTAAAAATGGATGAACACATTGTTATCAGAATAATTCATTTTTGTCTTCATTTAGCAAAAAAAACCCCAAGCTTTGATTTTCCATAGTTTGCAAGCTGCTGATGTGGAGAAGTGACCTCTGTGTATTCTCCCCTCCTGAAGGGAACAATTAAGAAATTGCTTTAGTCCTAATTTTTTTTTGGGGGGGGGAAGATGGGTTAAAAAAATCAGAAAACAAAGTCTAGTCTCAGAGAGGGGCCAGATTCTGGCTGATGGCTAGGCATGAGTTGTCTAAAAATAGTGAAGTTGATTAATGAACGTCTAAAACAGAGAGCAAACCAGAGGATGAAACTAGACAGCTGACATGTGCTTCTTGGGGACTTTGTGCTCCTTCAGAGAATTGCTCAAAACAAGGTTACCCAAGAGCTTGGCTGGCGCACCCGCCACTCCACTGAGCTGGAGAAGAGGCACTTCTTAGTAACGCCTGGCTGATGGTGGTGGGGGTGTGGAGGGCTGGCCTCCAATGCCCTTGTCCTTCTCTTCCTATCCCAGTCTTGTCTGGTCAGTGCCCAACAGCACCTGCCTCCTCCTACCAAGCCTTCTCTAGGGTCAGGGTGGGGCCACTCAGCATCCAGTCAGGAGCCAGGTCTGGGCTCTATAACCAATGTGCTCTGTGACCTGGGGGTGTTCACCCACCCTCTCTGGGCTTTAGATTCCCCATCTCCTGGAAACCTGCCCTGTGCTTGCTTAGCCTAGATCTCTGTGGCATGAGCATCCCTAGCAGAGGAATGTCGGAATAATACTTCTGCTTGTTGAGGAATGCTTACTGACTGTTATGCCATTTAATCCTCCCATCAAGCCTATGGGTCCTTATTAGCTTCAGTTTACAGGTAGGAGAACTGAGGCACTCCGATGCTGAGAGCCTACCCCAGGCCACGAGGCTCATACATGGAGAATGCGATGGGAATCCAGAGTCCATGTGTTCAACCACTACCCACACTGCTCTCATGTGTCCTTCCAGACGCCCTGCAGGTAGGTGGTATCCGTATCCCCATTTTACAGGTGGATGGCAGAGTCTAGCTGGTTGAGAGAAATAGCTGGCAAGATGGTTAGGGATCTGGAGCCTGGAGCCAGGCCTGGGCTCTACACCCAACGTGCTCTGTGACCTCAGGATTGTCACCTACCTTCTCTGGGCTCTTGCTCCTACATCTGTGAAAAACAGTGTCATCCTTACCCTGCCTCATTGCAGCCCTGTGCTAGGCCTCTGTGCGCCCACCCTGTGGAACCCTCCCATAGCACTTGGAGGTGGAGAACACCAGGATCTCTTCCCAGGCCACCCAGAGGGTTCCATGAAGGGACGGAGTCAGAGTTCGGACCCAAGTCCGTTTGATCCCAAAGCCTCTCTCTGTTCAGAATGTGAGGGGAAAACAAGCGATGCCTTCTATCAGGGGAAGGTGGCTGGGCTCTAAAATCAGCCTCAGGGATTTCTCTGGGGGGTGGTAGGGGTGCAGGTGTCAGTGATATCTCCTTGTGGTCCTGCCCCCCAGTGAATGCTCAGAGAAAGTCTTTATGGATGACAGAGCAGAGAGGAGAGGAGTGAGGACGGCAGACCATGGGCAGACAAACTGGCCACCAAACTGAGGAAGGAGGGCTGCGGTGCCCGCTGGGCTCTGCTGTTCCCGTCCTCACCCGCTGGTTGGTGTGAGATGGATCAACCAGGCCATGCAGGCCTCCGGGTCCCCTGTGGCCACCATGAGTTTTAAAGTCCCCCTTCCCTTCTGGGTGATAGATGACGCTCTCTGCCCAGCACCTAACCCTACCCTCTGATTTTCTATTTTGAAGCTCCTTCAGCTGCAGACAGAATTCACTCTGTCTCTTGAGGACACTAAAACCTGGAACAAACAGTCTCTGATAATAAATGCCTTTTTTTTTGGCGGGGATCAAAAGCTCCCCAGGCACTTTCAAAATCGAGCCAGGGCACTTTGGCGACCCTGCACGGTCCAGAATGCTGATGGGCTCAGGAGGGAGGGAGCTGGGAGGCTTTGGCTCTGGGGGTTTCTAGGCCCTTCCTGGAGGAAGCAAGCACCCTGCTGAGCAGAGGGCAGCAGAGTGGAAAGAGGCCGAATTCCAGGCCCCCTGGGGCAGAGTGGCGGGAACATGCCTCCTTCCTCCCCCAGGCAGAGTTCCTCCAGGAGGCAGCTGGGCCCAGCCTGGGGTGGCTCCGGGGGGACAAAGGTGGCAGCCTTTGACATTGATGGGCACATCTGGATGGTAGTAGTTGGCATCCTGGGCAGTTCCCAGGCTTGGAGGAATTTCTGAAGGCTGAGTGTTCCCATGGCCGCAGGCCTGAGACGGGGGCTTCGAAACAAGACAGATACCCCTTCCTCCTGACAGGTCCTCAGCAGGTAAGGAGTGAGGTGGTCAGCCAGCTGCCACCAGTGTGGTTTGGCCTCACATCCAGCACGTACCTGTGTGCCTCATTCCTCCCCAGACAGCTGGACTCCCTGTCGGCAGGGCTGTGCATGGGACAACACACCTCTACCCAGAATACCCTTCCTTTGTCCACTTTTGAAGTCACTCCTATGCTGTGGTGTGGTGGGTGTAGGCGTGAACTCTGGAACTCGGCAGCCCGGAGTTTACATTTGTGATCCTCAGACGAAGTGACTCTGGGCCATGCAGGGTCACACCTCCAACCTCAGTCACCAGATCAGCTGAATGGGGGTGTTAAGGTAGTTCACCCTCACCTCATGTTGTTATGAGGGTTCAGAGAGACCGTGGTTTCTCAGCACGCTGCTGGGACTTGCACGGCGCTCAGTCCACATTGCCTGAAAGTAGTAAGAGCAGACATCACTGAAGGAGCAACTGAGTGTCCAGCGTTTGGTCAGGAAACCGGAGAAAATGCTGGCAGCTTTAGCCTTGTACCCTCCTCCTTCTCTCTCAGCTTCCCCAGAATCTTGAAAACAAAGTGTCCCTTTCTTTGGTTGGAGAGCCAGTTGCTCTGGGCCTCACAGGGGCAGCCAGCCCCCAGACCCCTCAGTGGGAGTACCCCTGGTAGACAAGGCCTCAGTGTGACCTTTCACCTCTTGGCCTCTGGGTGAAGGACCATTAACCAAACTGCCATCCCCAGTCTTTTGTGGAAGGGAGGCCTTTGTCCAGCAGCCCTCTGAAAAGAAAACATGTGCAGTGATGGCTTCCGTCTCCAGACCGCCTCTGAACACTGTGCCGCCATCTCTGTTTGCCTAGCTTTATAATTCATAAAACTCTTTCATGCGAGCAATTGATCGCACTGGGTGTTCAGAGAGGTTATGTGTCTTGCCCAAGTCACCCAGAGTAAGTGGCTGAGACAGGATTGGTTTCTAGTCTTCTGATTTTCTACCTCGTTTCCATCAGTTCTACCAGTTTTCCAGGTGACGGGTGGGAGGGCTTGGGATTATTTGGAAGGAGAGTTTAGATTTTCCCCCACACTTAAAAAAAAAAGATTTTATTTATTTATTTTTAAAGGAGACAGGAAGGAGAAAGAGGGAGAGAGAAGCATCAATGTGTGGTTGCCTCTCATGTGCCCCACCCTGGGGACGTGGCCTGCAACCCAGGCATGTGCCCTGACTGGCAATCAAACTGGCAACCCTTTGGTTTGCAGGCTGGCACTCAATCCACTGAGCCACACCAGCCAGGGCCCCCTTTCCCTGTTTTACTAGATAGGATTTCTAGATAAAGCGAAAGGGAAGAGAGAGCTACTATTTGTATTTACTGAGCTCCTTCTTCTGCCAGACATTTTGTATAAGTTATCCCATTGGTTCCAATTCAGTCCTCTTGGGAAACAGTTGAGATGGGGGTTCCTACTGTTTGCAGAAGAAGAAATGAATATCAAGAGGCCAAGGAATCTACCCAAGGTCACAGAATTGCTGGGAGGGGGAGCAGAAATTTGTATCTCGATCTCCCCGACACTCCCATGCACTGGATTGTGGTGGGCTCTTGCATGCACAGCACCCAGGAACAACTTGATGTAGGCCTGGGATTGTACTGTTTTTCCAGCAGCAAGGTGAACACAGGGATGTGGGCAGTTGAATATGGTTTTAGGGAGAGCTCAGGCTTTGGAACCCAGCAGATTCAGATCCTGGTTCTGTGGCTGCACAGCTGTGAGCCTTGAGCAAACCATCAGACACCATCTGCCAAATGGGAGAAGTGTTCCCTGGCTTGCAGGGTTGCTAATCACGTATATCAACTGTGTTTAAGAATGGTAGCCCTGTTATTCCTGGGAGAGTGGAAGAGAAAGCAAAATGAGCAGGGGCTCAGGAAACCACTTTGCTTTTTCTCTCCTCCTTTCCCTCTGTACTTCTTACCCACTCTCATTGTGCTACAGATGGAACAAACTACCTCATCGGTCTTCAGTAACATGCTCTGCTGTGCACAGATGGTAGCAAGGGTTTTATTCTGAGTCACAGACATGCCACTACCTATACAGGGACATGGGGTCTAAGGAAGGGGTGCCTGCCCCTCTCCAGTCCATCAGTAAAACATGCAACCCCAAAGGCCAGGAAGAGTCTAGCAATGAATGCTGTGAATATGAATGAATGCCTTAGGACACCCAGCATCAGCACAGACATAATTCAGTCTAACAAATATGTAACAGTCCCTTATTCTGAGCCAGGAAATTCCAACTGTATCAGTTAGGAGTAGGTTTAGCTGCAAGGAAAGAGACCTCAAGTAGCAGTAGCTTAAACAAGATGCCATTTATTTCCTCTCTTGCATAAAAATCCAGAGGCAGATGGTCCAGGCTTGATTTGGGGGCTCTGCTCTAGGAAGCCCTGGTGGACTTAGGCCCCTTCCATCCTATTGGTCCACCAAGCATCCTCTCCATTCCCAATGTCACCTGGTGGTCTGAGTTGCCAGCTCCGGCTGTCATGTTTGTGAGCAGCAGGAAAATGGATGAGATGAAGAAGAGAGGCTGAGTGTATACCAGCATTCACTTGGTGATGATATTTCTGCCTAGATGCCATGGGCCAAGTCTGGTCACATGACCCACCCTTAGCAGCAAGGGAAAGCTGGGTGGCTACAAGCCCAGCTGAAAATTGGGATCTCTATTACTATGAAAACAGGTGGCCATTAGCATTATACTGCACTGATATGTTTAAGCTTTTATAATAGATTAGACACTATATTTTACCTTCTTTTCTCAACAACTTGGCCATTGGATTCATTTCATCCCCTTTACATAAATGAGGAAACCAATCATCAGAGAGATCAAGTAACAAGTTCTAGGTCACCCAGAAAGGAAATTATAAAGCTGGGCTTCAAGGAAAGACCAGCCTGACTCTCCAACCTGTGCTGCTACCTTTTCCATAAGGCCGGTGCTGGGGGTTGAAGATGCTCCCGATGATAGGACAGCTCCTCTCCCCAGCGCTATTTAAGAAATGATACCACAGCTACTTTGCAGCTTGTCAGAATGAAAGGAGGTGACTAATAAAGATTTCAGGTGCTATTACAGGTTGACTATGTTCCCCCCATATTCATATGTTGATGTCCTAACCCCTGGTACTTTAGAATGTGACCTTATTTGGGAATAGGGTCCTGTAGATGTGACTAGTGAAGTTGGGATGACATCATACTGGGTTAAGAAAGGGCCCGTAGTTTTATATGACTTGTGTCCTTAAAAGAAGATGGCCATGTGAAGACACAGAGGTACAGGGAGAACACCATGTGGGGGTGAAGGCAGAGATCACAGTGATGCCACAGAAGCCAAGAAACGCCAAAGGTTGCCAGCCAATCACCAGAACAGGGGAGACATGGAATAGATTTCTTCATGAAAGCAACCAGCCTTGTTAACACCTTGACCTTGGCTTTCTGGTCTTCAGAACAATAAATTATTGGTGTGCAAGCCACCTGGTCTATGGTAATTTGTTATGGCAGCCCTAGCAAACGAATACAGATGCAAGGTTTGATCCACTGCTTCATTATAAAGATTATTTCAGATGTCTGTGAAAGTGTGTCAGATTCGGAAAGGGGTTACTCTGATTTTTCCTGTACAGAGACCAGGCCCTTTCCTGTGGGCTGTTCCCAGGTCTCACCTAGGGCCATCAAGTTCCACACAACATTTTGTGAATCCCTTCAAGTGTTCCAGGCACTGAGCTACACGCACAGCCCAAAGAAACCCAGCTAGACTTAGAAGAAATCAGGGTGCTTTACTTAACACAAAGGAAAGCCTAGGTCTTGGCACTGGGCCTCTCTATTTTAAGCTCAGACATTCCTGGTCGCTGGCTCCCTCATTGCCTTGGCATTGGGTAGGGTGAGAAGGACAGGCCCCAGTTAGTTTAGTTCCTCTGCCAGATGAGCTCAATGAGCCTAGTGGAGGCCGGAGTGCAAAGACCAAGGCCTCTCCTGGTGGGTGGGCGGTGAGCCGAGTTGTCTCGGTATTTGAATTGCTTCATCTGTGGCTACTTATCACTCAGGGTTAGAGTGTTGTACACTCAAGAAGCCAGTGTCCCGATGTGCTGGGGGCTGGTCAGAGTGTCCTGCCTGTGAGCGCAGCCTGCATTCCTGCCCCAGGCGGCTGTTTTCCAGGCGAGTCTGTGCACTGCTGTGGCACTTATTTGCTTCGAGTTTCAGATCTGTCCCTTCGCCCCGACTCTATCACATGGCCTGGGGCGTGCGCGCACTGGGAGGACACAGATTAGATTTCCTCTTCGTAAGAATAGCTAGTACTCTTGCAACTCAACAACAACAAAACCAAACAAACAACCAGGCTTAAAAAATAGGAGGAGGCTTGAATAGATTTTCTACAAAGAAGATACACAGGTGGCCAGTAAGAATAGAGAGAGATGGTTAACATCACTGATCATTAGGAAAATGCAAATCAAAATCACAGTAAGACACCATATCACACCTATTAGGATGGCTATTACAGAAGGTAACAGAGGGTGACAAGGGTGTTGAGAAACTGGAACTTCTGTGCATTGCTTGTGGGAATGTAAAATGGTGCAGCCACTCTGGGAAAACAGTATGGTGGTCCCTCAAAATAGTAAACATGGAATGACCACATGATCCAGTAATTCCATTTCTAGGTATATACCCAACAAAATCAAAAGCAGAGACTCAAACAGATATTCATACCTGTATTTATAGCAATGTAAGTCACCATAGCTAAAAGGTGGAAACAGCCCAAATGGATAAAAATGGTACGTGCATCCAATGGAATTACTGGATCATGTGGTCATTGGAATATTATTCGGCCTTAACAGGAATAAAATTGACATATGCTGCAGTGTGGATGAACCTTGAATACCTTATGCAAAGTGACGTAAATCAGAGACAAAAGACAAATACAGGGCATGGTAACAGTAGGTTTACAGTTGTGAGCACACAAAACAGAGTTAATCCTTGCATTATTTCTTAATTATTATTTTCTACATGAACAACTGTAAACCTACTTTGCCACACCCTGTACTGTGTGATCCCACCCCTGTGAGGTCCTGAGAGCAGTCAAATGCAGAGGACAGGAAGTAGCCCAGGGGTTACCAGGGACTGGGGGAGGGGGAGGTAAGCTCCTGTCTCATGGGGACGGGGTTTCGGTTTGGGGGGATGAAAAGGCTCCGGAAATGGGCAGTGGTGATGGCAGTACAGCAGTGTGTGTGCACAATGTGCCACTGAGCTGTACCCTTAAAAATGGCCAAACTGATAAATGTTGGGTGTTTCACCACAATGAAGAAA
This sequence comes from Anoura caudifer, assembly GCA_004027475.1. Lineage (NCBI taxonomy): Eukaryota > Metazoa > Chordata > Mammalia > Chiroptera > Phyllostomidae > Anoura > Anoura caudifer. The sequence continues at coordinate 387,608 of PVKU01000169.1, forward strand.
GAAATGGCCAGTAACAACACTGCCGTTTGTTGAACCCTTGTTACATGGCCGTGCCTGGACAGAGCACCTTACATGCCTTACCTCCCTGAGGTAATTACTGTTATTGGCCTTGTTATAGGACGTGCCAGCTGAGGCTTCAGTCATAGAGAGGTTCAGTCATTTGCCCAGGAGCACGTGGCTACCAGTAAGAAGCGGATTCGAACCCGGGGCCTTAGATCTTACCCTCCTCACCATACAGCCTCCTGGCTTTATCACCTTGTCTCAGACACTGCATTGGGCACAGTAGACACTTGTTCACTTCTGACTTCACTCTGGAGTGAGGTACAGACCCCACCGAATAACCAGAGTTCACCAGAATGTGGCCAGATCAACACCATCTGTATAGGAGGTGCTCAGAGGCATCAGAGTTTAATTTTCAAAAAAGTAAACACGTGGCTCAGCCTAATATAGTGAGCATGGCTGCAGGACCTGGACTAGGGCGGGGCAAAGGCCACTTCCTCGCAGCCCCTCCCGCTGCCCAATCCTAGCCCTTCGTGTGTCAAAGGTGCACTTAATTCCTGAGCAAGGACACCGGCAGGATGGTGACATACAGGAGATCTCATTGCTGAAGGAAAAACTGCCGGAAGTGACTTGGCCAAGTTGAATTCAAGGCTGGTTGTCCTACGGAGCAATACAATCCTCCCCTTCATAGCTACGTTTTCTACCAGATGGGAGTCCTTTACATCTCTATAGAACAAACATCCTCAGCCGCTTATTAATTTCCTGTAAGTCAGCATCTTGAGTGAGTCTTAATCAATGATAAATAAGAATCCAGAATGATTTCCTATCAAATGACCCTCTGATATTCCTCATGTCCTATCTTCAGGGCCCAGCACTGTGCCCCAGCCTCTGAGACATCAGCTCTGTCCCTCATGGGGAATTGCCTGAGACAGAAGGAACTGCCTCCCCCAAGGTTACACCCTCCCATGGCCGCCCTGGGTGGTCATGACCAGGTGTTCCGAAGCCTGGTCTGCTTGCCTCCAGCTGGGGCAATGCTGAGGACCACCCTAGCTTCAGAGCTTTCTGTGGGAAGGGCTGAGGCCTCCGAGGCAACTCCTCTGCAGGTCAGTTTCTCTCTTGCCCAAGTCTTCCTTCCTCAGCACCTCACAGGTGTACCTCCTCAGAGCCCCACCACTGAACCTTCCCCACGTGTCTAGTTTGGGATGGGGCGGCTTGTCCCACAGGGCTCCAGCGTGACCTTGAAAGGACATGAAGCAATCTCCTTATCTTATTTCCAAGTTTCGGGGAACTGCTTAACAGAAGTTAGTGAAAAAAAAAAAATCTGTGGAATGAACACGGGAGTGGGAGAAGAAGGCTCAGTGGAAACCCTCCCCCACACCTGGAAAAACAACTCCCTGCCCCAGAATCTGCCTCTGGCCGAGAGGCGAGAGGCGGTGGGGATTCAAAGGCGGGGTTCCCTGGCAAAGGTGACAGATTTAACTGGTCAGCAGCTGGTGCCCGAGATCAAAGGGGATTCTCCACCTCCAGGGACAAGTGGGAGAAAGCACACGCTTAAATTCTCAGGGGGTCGATTTTGGTCGCGCAAAACAGCCTGATGGGGGAGGGGGGAGGGGAAGACAGGGCCTGGGTGCAAAGCCAGCACCCTCTCCACGCGGAGCCCACTGCCTTCCCCCAGAGCCAAGTGAGCTCTCTGGGAATCGGGAGACTTCAGCTCCTGCCTCTGCCTTTTCCTTTCTGAGACAAAAATAAGGTTCGGGAAGGTGCAACTTAAAATAGACCTTTCATAAAAGATTCATTCCTGAACAAGAATGTCAAGAAGGCATGAAAAGTGCACCGGGCTCCAATCTGAATTCCACTTGAAGTATTTGGTGGTAATTATTTTTAAAATTCTCCCACAAAAGGCACTTTTCAACTGTAGGAGAGCAGGAAAGATCAGTAGGGACCGGGGCCAGGTAATTTCTTCATTGGTAGCAGGGAGAAAACTAGCTTCAAGTTTTAGGTACTGATCTAAGGCGTGTTGGAGAATAAGGATGAGTATTAAACAGGTTTCATTAAAAAAAAAAAAAAAAAAAAAAAAGCCTAGAGCCCCAGCAGAAAAATGCCTGAAAAGCAGAGGCTCAGACAAGATGCAAATCCTCAGGAAAAGCCTAATGAGCCATTATTGAGCACCAGTCATTGTTAAGGGTGCGCGCACCGTGGTGGTAGAGCTGCTCTGCGGGAGAGTCCTGATGAGACCGGGGTCTGTCTGCAGAGGTATCTGCATTTGGGAACTGGCTGCTGTGGGGACCCCTTCTTGGAACAGACAGACTTGCTTTCCATCCACACTGCATTCACCTGCCAGCAAATTCAAGCTGACAAAAGCCGACATTTCCGGGCAGCCTCTCCACCTCTGTTCGGTTTCCTTCCCAGATCATTTTACCCGGCTGACTGGCAGGAGGGGAGGGGTGGCGCGGCGGCCTCTTTCCTTTTCCTTGGGGACCTGGCATCTACAGCGTGATTGAAAATTCTAGGCTCATTATGGTTTTCTGCAGTGTGGCCCCTCGGTTTCCTCCCTTGCCTCAGTGGGGAGCTGCTTGGAATCCGTCCCTCCCACCGGTGTCTTTGCCCCAGGGTGGTTCCCTGGGGCCCATTTTGAGCTATTTGATTTCCTGTGAGTCCAAGTGCCATCCCCTCCAGGCCAGGGGGGTGAGTCAGACCCCCATATGTTTGAAGTGGCAATGGCCCTAAGGGTTCACAATAACCACTGGGTTTCAGCTCTGATCCTTTACGGATGATGACGTGAATTGCTGCCCTCGCCCACAGGTGTGTCCTCTGCAGGGTTTGGGAGGAGGTGCAAGAATACTGGGAAGTCACTGAGGCTTGGTTCCAGCAATTCTTTTCAAGGAGAAAGAGACAGTGTTGGGGACCACCCAGGTGGAGGCAGCGCCTATGGGAACAAGCACAGGGGGCCCTGGCACGGGCAAAGGGGTGGCTGGGGCCGGGGCTGGGGCAGTGTCCCCTCAAGGACAGGCTCTGGGCCCACCTAGGGGGTAGTGCCACTGCCAGACCCAGGGACACAAAGAAGGGGCAGAGAGCGAGGCAGGAGCCGGGCATGGTGCCCACACCCCTGCAGCAGCGGGGGCTGAGGCGGGGACCAGGGCCTTGTTTTCAGCAGAGTCAGGACACAGCTGGACAGGGGTCTCTCCGCACCCCCACTTCATGCCTCTTGGAAACAGGGTTTCAGACAATGAAGAATCACTTTAGCCTGTGGGGCTGCACTTCTAGCAGGAGTTTATATGGAATCCCAAGCTGTCAGCTAGGGCCACCAGCTCATCCTGATTGGCCCAGGACTTCTGGATTTTAGCTTCCCAGGAACCTCTTCAGTCCTGGGCAAACCTGGGCATTTGCCTCCCTCTACTTGTGGGCACCTCCCACCCTGCTCCCATGAAGGAGCAGCAGGAGCTTCTAGAAACACAAGGTTACCTTTGCAATATCTAGAATAAAATAAGGTGGGCATTTCATAGTAGGATCCAGCCTACCGTTCTCTCACTATCCTTGTTTTTAAAAAAGAGAGAGAGAAAAGAAAAAGAAAAAATCCTGATTGGATTTTGGAGGCCAGTGCACAGTCTTAAGCACACACGCCCATACCTGTGTTTAACGCCTGCGGCACTGCTGGGCAGTGATAACGGTCCCTATTAGTCCTGGGCCGGCCCCCGTTGCAGGGGCCTTTGCCACACGCCCACAGTTAATTTTCAGAACAACCCGTGAGAGGAGCGCAGCGGTTACCCTCACTTTTCACCTGGGAACACTGACGCACGGAAAGGTGAAGACACTTGCTCTGGTAGCAAGTGGCGGAGTCTCGAGTGGAGGTGTGAACCAGAGGCGGAGGTGGGGGCCGTGCAGGCCCCAGAGCACGTGGTGTGATTGCGGTGCAGTGTGATGGACACCCCATCACCGCCACCGTCGGGGGGGTGTCGGAGCAGGGCTCCGGCAGTCTCATCTGTTTAACAAACACAGAGTGCTTCCCCTGCCGGGCAGTGTTCTAAGTTCATTAACAATTATAAACTCATCAGACCCTCACAGTCACCCTTTAATGTGGCTCCTCTGATGCGTAAACCAGGGGTTCTCAAAAAGAGGCAGCTTTGCTTCCCCAGGGGTCATTTGTAAAGTCTGGGCACATTTTGGCCTTGTCACAGCTGCGACGGGAGGGGTGCTGGTGGCATCTAGTGGACAGAGGTCCGGGATGACAGTAAACATCCTACAATGCACAGGACAGGCCCCCACAACAAAGAATCATCCAGCCCCCAACGTCAATGGCGCCGAGATTGGAAACACTGCCCTGAGTAATGGGAACAGCGGGGCCCTGGGTAGCATGACCTAGCAACAGGGGTCTCCATTGCCCCCTCCCAACCCCCGTCCAAAATCAGGCCGGAGCAGTTTGTCCTCAGGTTGGCTTCCTGCTGTCTTTTCACCCCAGAGTCTTGGATCCACTTCTTATTCACTGTTCGAGCAGCTGCAGTCCTCTGGCCAGGCCGCCCAGCTTTGTTCTGGTTTGTTACGACAGAGAACTGGATTTTACAGTTATTGCCCTTGAAAGCCCCATAAATGGCATTCGCAGCCATTAGCAGGGCTGGGGGTTGCCAGATCAGTAGGTTTAACTTCGCAGGATGACTAACACTCAAATGCCCTCTAGGGGTTCATCCAGCTGCTCTGTTGCCCAAGCCTCTGCCAGGCTGTTGGCCAAGGACATAACCAGAGTTCAAAAAGGAGTGAGGTCATTCCTGGGGAACACCTCTGAGCTTGTGCTGGCTGGCTTCTCGCTGCAGGTCGCCACCTGCTCTGAGCAGGCAGAGCGGGGTAATTTGGCAGCTCGGGGACCCCAGGCTCCACCCTTTACCCCGTTACATGCTGCTATTTTTAAGTCCAGGGGATTTGAACCTGCTGGGGCGGAAACCCAGACTTTGCTCTAGGGGATCCGGAAGCTTGGCTGCCTTCTCCTGGGAGGGGTTTCATCAGTCCCACCATCTCTCCTGGCTGCACGGTAGGATTTTCCCAAGACCAGTTGCATAAAGTGCAGGGTTAGTGCAGAATGAGAGTGTGGAGTCCCTTGTTTAAAAGCTATTAAGAATTTCAAGACAGTGATAGCAAGATCATTGAACCCCACCCATGTGATCGTACAAGGTGGACACCCATGAAACCAGCCCTGCTCCCAAGTCATTTTGTGGTCCATGACCAAGTGAGCCTTGGGTCCTGGATTATCTGGATTAATTTCCCCTTTCACACTCAACACTGTCCTGATTTGGACAAATTATACAGTCACCTTATCATTATAAGACCACCTGTCAGATCACCATCCTCTCATCCTCTTTAGGCTCTATATTGTCACACAAAGCCTAGCCAATGGGTAATGCTATTTTGGGGACAAAGTGATAATAACCCTTTGTGTTGACTGTCGTGGTTTATTAAGCACATGCTCATCTGCTAACCTCACTTCATCTTCACGACGGGGTCTGTAGGACAGGGGATTGTGTATGTTTGCAGGGAAGCTAAGTGAGGCTTAAAGAGGGTAAGTGGTCCTCTCGTGGGTGCCCCCATGGCTGGTAAGTAGCAGAGCTAAGTTCCAAGCCAGGATAATTCGATTTCCAGTTCGGGTGACCAGTTGTCCCGGTTGCCTGGGACTGAGTGAGTTGTGTGGGTGTGGGGTTTCCAGTTTTAAAACTGGTAGGGTCCTTGGCAAACCAGGAGAAACTAGTCACCATATTCACAGTCCACCATCTCATGTCGCTTTCCTGAATATTTTTTGAATGAATAATTTTATATTAAATATCTTATGACAATCCTTTCTGGGTTGGGACTTCCCCTTAATACTAAAGAGAATTTTTGCCATGACTGGTGGCTGGGTATGAAGACAAGATGTTCAAATCAAGAATGGTTCCTTGGTCACATTTTGTCATGTATCTTCCCAGACTTTCATATGTACATACATGTAAAATACATTTTTGGAACCCTATTTCAGGTGATTTTATTTTTCATTCATAGCAGGGGTCAGAGCAAACTTTTTCTTTAAAAGGCCCTGAAAGTAAATGTATTTTGCTTTGCACACTCTATGGTTTCTGTTGCAACTATTCAACTCTGCCACGACCATGTCTGTGTTCCAATAAAACTTTATTTACAAAAACAGGCCGCAGACCAGATTTGGCTCACAATCCACAGCTTGCTAATCCTTGATCTGTGGCATAAACATCTTTCCATGCCAGCTCTTAAAAGATGATTCCCCAAAGGGTGACATTGTGGCAGTGGAGCGAACATGGCACGGACATGTCGAAGGGTTTCCTTCACTCAGGAACACGGGAGCTCCAGTTGGCCATTATGACCCGTTCAAAGGAGAATCCAAAAAACAGACACGTAAACAGGTGACCGGAAATGCTGAAAAAAAAATGTGTTAATAGGTGGCACTGAATTACCTTCATGGCAATAAAGTGGTATATGCGGTTTAAAGTGCTGGCCTTAAGGCAGACAACTCCTGGCTTCTGGCCTGGCTCTGCCCCTTGCTGGCGGTGCTACCTGGGGCAGGTTCCTTTGCCTCAGTGTGTCTCCATGTCCTCTCTGGAATGGAGACAATGAAGGTAGCAGCCTTGTCGTAAGCGGTTGTCTGGACCACCTGAGACTGCCCGTGTGAAGCCTTTATACCCATATCAGATGAGAGACCCCTTCAATAAATGTCAACTCTCATTAGCTAACTCAAACAATTTCTCCATTCACAACCCAGATACGAAATAGACCCCACATTCTCTCTCCTGGGCCACCTCTTCCTGAGAGCCTTCCAGGTGTTCACCTCCCAGCTTCCAGAGCTGGTCGTGACTTCTTAAACCTGGCGTTTATCACACAGCTTTGCCGATGGTTGTGCCCTTGTGCCTTTACACGTGGCTGGAGTAGTACAGAGCACAACATGAGCCTTGAACGCCTCCTGGCTCTTCTGTGCTGGCACAACCTGTCGTTGGACCTCTAGCCTCCTTTGTGTCCAGCATGAGGGATGAAATTTTTGACATCTGGTGGGTTCGTGCGGCTTGGGACGGGGCGACGGAGCAGGCTGGATATCTGGGCATGATCACCTGTTAGCTGCATGATCCCATGCAAGCCAGCCAACCTCTCTGAGCTTTTCTCCCTTATCCATAAAATGCCAGATAAGGACAGCTCCTAGAGATATTGGGAGTCAAATGCAAAAATAAATGCAAATGTGTGTTAATAACTGTCCAGTCATTGGTTGAAATTTGGGGTATGAGATGCGGGTAAGGCAGGTCTCTTCCTAAGCAGACTTAACTAAAGAACGAAAACATTTCACAGGAAGTTTTAGATTGGTATTTCTCCCTCCAGCCCAATGTTCTCCTAAACCTTACTAGAGGGGGTTTCTCAGTGAAAAGAAACAGGTTGTGGGTTCCCTCTGTGTCCCTGGTGCCTAGGACCCTGCATGGCCAAAGTGGGGGTCAATGAATGGTTCTTATGTGGGTGACGTACGGCATTGATGTTTAGGGACCAGGCAATAATGCTGTTATTTCCTGTTCTGTCATGAGTGGAGAAAATGGCACCAGGGAGTCATAGGCAAGGGACAGAGCTAGGAAGGGGAATAGTTGACACCCACTGGTTTTGATTTCCAGCATCCGTTTACCTTCTCCTGATGATGGGACCCTACTTTTTCAGGGGGAACATTCATCTCAGTTCTCAGCCTGGGGGATGATGTTGACTTTACTACCTGTTCTAGGTGTGGGCATGTGACTCAGGCCTGGCTACTCAGAACATCATATTCCTCTTGCCACTGGGAGAGCTGCATGACCCGACTAGAGCCAGTGGGTCCTGATGAGTCTTTGGCTGGGACTTTTTGGTAGAGAGACTTTTTCAGAGCGAGCTTTGTTGGCCTCAAACCTGGGAGGCTATAGACTTGAAATTTGCCATCATGTCTCCCCATGAAGCCTGAGAATAAAGCAAATGTGGAGTGGAACAGGGAGACTGAATCCTGATGACAGCTTTTGAACTCCTGGATCAAACCACACCTGAAGCAAGACACTTGTAACTTTTGAGTTATCTGAACCAATACATTCCTTCTTTTGCTTAAATCTGTGTAAACTGGGTTCTCTATGATCTGAAATGAGAGACTGAGAGTATTGTGATTCACAGACCAGTGAGACTCCTAGGAGACTGTGACCGGCGGGGGCGGGATTGTATCTTCAACCCCCTTTATACCTCGTGGACATCCTAGTCTTTGTGGGGAAGCTGACTATGACAGAGTGTGCAGATTCGGGCACTGATCACCTCTAAGATGATTTCGAGGGAAGGGTGAGTCTAGGAGACTGTCAGGCAACTCCTTTGACCCTGAGGTCCCAGAAGTCTACAAAACAGCTCAAAGATAGTAATTTCATACCTGCAATAATGCTGCAAAAAGTCTCATCTGGATATGGTCAGCTGCCAGCCAAACCTTAAACACCGGCCCCACTTTGGTGTCAAATTGTAATTCTCCGCTTTCATCTTCCCCTGCAGTTCCTTCTGTTTTTCATTTCTCCTGATTTCTTTCTTGGGCCTTTTGATCTGTTTTCTATTGTTATCGTTCAGGCATTTCATGCCCAAACTTTCCAAGTCCTTGTAATCCAACCATAACAACATCTGGGATCTGTGGTCGTGTATTAATGTCGGCTCCTCCTGATGCATCGGGACCGGGTGCTTTGCTGGATTATTCTACACCTTTGTTCCCTGAAGCTGATCCTCCTTCAAGCCTTGGCCCCAGGATTTCCCAAGGAACTTTCCAGGGTGGGCAGGATGCAGGAAGATCTCTGGGAGAATTTACTTTGCTATCTTGTCTTACTTCTTTGCCGCCACTGTGGTCTTCACACCCCTGTGCTTCTGACGGCAGCCTCCTTGGGATTGTGCTTCCAGATCTCGGAAGGTCCCTGCGAGGCACCCAAGCACCTAGCCTCTTGGAATCCCAGTTTCTCTGCAGCAAAGTAGGGATAATGACTTTAAAATATAGCGTGGTTGTGAGGATCCCATTCAGTATAATGATTTACATAAAACGCCAGCACAACACAGGAATGGCTGCAGTTGTCAGACACTCACCAGACAGGTCTCTTGTGCTGTGCCACGTCCCCCAGGACAGCCTTCCCAAGGAGGTATGACAATATGATCCGTGTGACAGAGGAGGAATCCAGGGAAGTCAATCCTAAGAGTCGTCTCTCTGCTCTCCCCCACTCCGAGACGCGCCGCAGTCACTTCCAGCAGAGGACTGGCTGTGACTGCTATGTCTCCCCTGCCCCCACCCCCCACGAAGTTGCTGTGGCTCTCTAGACAATGCTGTCACCACCTGGCACCAGGGAACAGCAGCAGCTCACGGAATCCCGGGCCCACATCTCATACCTGTGATCACTGAAACTCCAACGAGGGGCAGAAACCAAATCCAAAGGAGAGCGAGGCACGCACTTTAGGGTGTGGGAAGACCCAGAGGGCGATGTGGTGTCTGCCCAGGCGGCTCTGAGCTCAGAGGGGACTGCAAGGCCCTCTGTCTGCAGTCCCTGGCCCTGTGTCTCTGTCCTTTCTCCATCCCCTTGCGGTGGCGGCAAGATGACCCTGGCAGTGCCTGGGCTGCCCCTTGTTCCAGCAGAGCCCCGGGGAGGCTGCACTGGCCCCCCTAGATCCTGTGCCCATCTGCAGGACGGTCAGCATGGCCAGGCCTGGGTCGTAAGTCCACCTTGCTGCGGGAGAAACAGAGTCCTGTCCACCCCGCCCACGTTGACCCAGGCAGGGTGGGGACGTGCGAGTGTCAAGGACCTACCTGGTCAGCTTCGGGATTCTGTTTCCTGAACTTCATTCCAAACTGTGGTGCTGCTACTGACTTTGGTTCCATCCCAAGTAATCAGTAGTATCTGTGATACTGCAGGTTTGGGGCAATTATCTGTCTGTCTGTCTGTCTGTCCGTCTATCTGTCCATCCATCCATCCAGCATGTATATATTTTTTCTAATATACATGAGAATAAATGTGTAACTATGAAGAAAATCTTTATTCACATGTTACCTAGAATCATCTCTCTTTCCACCAGTGGTCACTCCACACTTGGGAAACACTGACCTGACTTCGCCTTTTTACAGCTGAGGAAACTGCGCCCAGCAAAAGAATGCAATTTACGGGGGCAAATCGACAGTGAAGTGACAGAGATGGAAGCCTGATTCCAGTTTCGTTTTGTTTTTTACTAGCCCCTTTATTTTTGTAAATGCTCTAAAGCAAGGTGATGTCACAGCTCTACCCCCAACATGCTGTGTGTTCTTGGGCAAGATACTTAACTTCTCTGTGTCTCTGTGTTCCCACCTGTAAAATGTGGGGCAGCGATGGCATGCACTTTATAGAATTGAGTATTAAATGAATTAATACTTATGAACCGTTGAGGGCAGTGCTTAGTACACAGTAAGCATTTTTAATATAGACATATTTGTTAAGGAAAGAGGGCTTGACCTGAAGTGACGGTAAATAAAAGCTTACGGCCCACATTCCAAATTCCCTGGGGGAGGAATTCAGATCGTTCGTCACCACTGTTTCGGGAACCTCGTTTTCTCCAAGAGGTGTAGCTGAAAAGGTCCCAGGAAAACAATCAGGGTGGGTGTCACTTTACACAAAAGTGACATGCATGAGAATTTCAGAAATGCTTTCTTCATTTCTGATTAATCTTCTAAGCCTCTGAGCATCCCACACAGTCTGCCAAGTCACTCACACCAAACACAACTGGAAATGTTCCGAGGGGCTTCATTTCAGGGACCCCTGAGACGGATCTTTTTTCTGAAAAGAAGAACTGCCCTGACTCTGTCAGGGCGTGAGCACCCCTGCTCACACAAGGGCCGTATTGAGAGCAGGGACACTTCGGATGCGCCGAGTGACCAGCCGTAACAGCGTGCCTTTCCCAGTGCCTTCTCCTTTCTAGGTATTGTAGCACAAGGAACTTTATCCTTAGTTATGTTGCAGCGTGAAGCACTGGGACACAACATCCCATTCATGAAGATGTGTCTTCATGAGGAAGCGGTCATCTGTGCTGGGTTGAATTTTACTTCAAATGAACAAACATCCTCCTCCTCCTCCTCCATCTCCCCTTCTCCGTAAATCCAAGACTCTCACAGGTTGGGTGGCAGTCTTGCCCCTCCTCCCGGGACATTTGGCAATATCTGGAGATCTTTTTGGTTGTCACAACCAAGGGTAGGCACTGGCATCTAGTGGGTAGAGGCCAGGGATGCTGCTCAACATCCTATAATGCACAGAACAGCCCCCAACAACAACAACCGAAAAAAACGAGCTACCTCAAATATCACTAGTGCCCAGGCTGAGTCATCCTCCCCTAGATCAATAGCAACGGCGGTAACAGTAACAAGATGCTGCAGCCAAGGAGAAGAGAAAAAAAGGACTAGTTAAAGTCACATTTCAGTGTCTAAAGACCCCCAGGAATTTAGGTGGACCCGCTGATGTAGGTGATAATATGCATGCTATTTCTATCTTTCTTGAAGCAGATTCTTACGAGTCTGTCCTGGGTTAACCTGATTTGATTTACCTTTGGGCTTGAAAGTATCAAGTGCATTTCTTAAGAAAATGTTGTGCATTAACAATATCTTCTTACTGCTTAAAGCTGGCCTCTTCTCCGTGCAGGTGGGGATTGTCCATATTCTTGTAGACACAGAAGGCACCAGCCAACCAAGGAAAACCTAAGAGGCACCATTGTGATTCTGAGCCACCCAACTGCAAACCCCTTTGAGTGCAGCGCCAGCCTTGGCAAAAACCCACGTCCCCCAAACAAATGCTCTTTGAAAATCCGAAGGCAGCTGCTTGGAAGGGAAGTCCTACACGGTAGAGAGGGACAGTGGAGGCCTGGCTGGCTTCCCACCCGCAGTGTTTTGATCAGCCAAAGCCCTGGCTCCTCGTCCTCTGTGCACAGAGGGATGAAAGCCAAGGCCGGGCATCCTGAGTGTGACGAAGTGGCGTTTACTCACAGGATGGCACTGTGGAGAGCCTCACCCCCTGCCTCCAGCAAACGGCCAGATCTGGGATAGCTCCCTGGGGCCACGGCTGCTGAGTCCAATGCAGCCTCTGGAAGGATTCATCCTAATTAGTCAACCATCAATTAGCATTGGGTCCCAGGAAGGGATGAAATTGTGCCCTTAGGTGTCACTGACCGGCCTGGGGCCAAGGGGGGCAGAAAACAGCAGAGGGGTGCAAGAGAGAGAATGGGGCCACGCATACAGGACGGTGGAGTGGGCTCAGCTCAGGAGCAGACTGGCTGGGCATGTAGGCTTGGTAATGCCCCCTGGCCAGCTACAGACGGGCAGTAAGGCCAAGCTCCACGGCCTCCGCGGTTTGCATCCCGCCTGGGGGAGTGCTGATATCTCTCTAACCCTCCACCTGCCCTAACCTGGACCCTGACCTAAGTTCCTCTCCTTGCCCAGCAGCCTTCACTTGCTGTTTAGACCTTGGACAAGATCAATTTTAAGAAGAGGGTCAGGACCCAATCCCTGACCTGGTGGCTCCCAGTGACCAGAGCCCAGGTCTACCTGCCTAAGGGCAATAAGGAGTTGGTTCTCTCTCCAGGACGGGGAAGTCTTCGAGGGTTTTGTCAACTGTCCCTGACATAGGACAGCCGAGGCCCTGTCAGAGGAGCTGGCTGACTTCTCTAGTGCAGGACAGAAAGCTGCAGGAACCTCTCCCCCAACAAGTCTGGGGCCAGAGTCCCCTGCTCTGACTCACAGCCACTCCCTTCATTAAGATGCTTCAAAGGGGTTTGAACATATTTTCATCCAACTCGAAAGCATCAAAGAAGCCATATCCGCAATCCCACTAATCAATCGTATACGTTATTTACATTTCTCCAATGCCCCTTTCATTTTTCATCTGTAAAAATATACTTCTTTAATGTAGTTGTAATTGGGGAGCATATATATTTCATCCAGCATTATTTCCTGTATATTTTTCCAAGATCCTACCTAATGCTCATGTTTATTATTTTTGCAACTGCCTAATATACCATTGAGTTAATTACACTGAAATTTACTTCCCAATTCCAGTGTAATTTGACATTTCTTTTGCTTTTAGATTCTTGCTATTACAAAGAGGTAATAAACATCTGCATACAACTAGCCCGACTTTTTTCTTCTTATTTTGAATTATTTCCCTTGGGCAAATTCCCGGAGTGGGATTACTCGGTCAAAGGAGATGAACATTTTTATGGCTCTTGATATATGTGGCCAAATTATTTTCCAAAATGGTTGTATCAATTTTCATAGTCATAAGAAATGTATGAGTATGTTTTCATGGGGATGGGGGCGAGATTTAAAATTTTCAAAACAGAGTTTCTTAGTTGTTCTTTTTTTTTTCTTCCTGCCTGTAACAGGGGATTCTAAACCTGTGGCAATCTCCGGCTACACTTTGAATGCTTTTCACTTACAGATGCTATTTTAATATCTCTGGGGACTCATAGGAGATATCTTTTATATTCTTCTCATCTGTTATTAGAAGATCCAAGCACAGGCATCGGGGGGAGAGGGCAGGGTACTCATCTAACAGATGATGGAACTGCACTCAGTCAGGTTTGGTGATGGATAGGATGTGGGTGCACCCAAAGGAGAAGACAAGAGGTTCAGGTCTCTGGGTAGGAAGCCTGGACGGTGGTGCTGGGCACAAGACTGGGCCTGGAGGAGGAGCCCTCGGGGTAGCTGCTGTGAGAATTCAGCTGTAGCTGTGTGAAGGGGAAATGCGACATAGAGTGTGAACTTGGAACGTTGTGGGTTCAAATCCCAACACTACCATGGGGAAGTTGTGTGAACTCTGAAAGTTACTTCACATTTTTGAGTCTTAATTTCTTTATGTGAAAAATATGATGAAAGTACACACCTCATGGGGTTGTTGCGAGGATTAGATGAGATGACATATGTAAAATTCTCAGTTCAGTGCCTATCGCTTCATTGAGCATGTTATTAGTACATTGCACTAAATAACAACATGGTTTACTGCTGATGCTTTTCCAAGGGGGAGAGAATGCTTGTTTTGCTTCAAGTTTGGACTTTTATTTTCTGCTATGATAGAAATGATGCGTTCCTCACTGATTCACTGTAATGTAGGTACTGCCTAAGTATGAGGGCAGGCTGGCTTTTTTAAAAAAAGTGACGTGTCATTTTCAAGGTCTGAATCAGGTCACACTCTAGAATCATCTGCCAATTCTGCCACCCCTCCACCACTTCAGCTGATGGATCACTAGCATCTCTGTTATTGGAAACTAGTTACCTCCTGTTAACCTAAAAATAAAAAGCCTTTCAAAGTGAGAAGCAACAAGCATTTATTTGAGATCAAAGCATGGCTGTTCGGAACACTGATTCAGGCAGAAGCCCAAATGTGTTCCGATTAGGACATAGGTGATGGGTATTTATGAGAAAGGATGGGAAACAATGACATCAATAGAAGAAAAGCATTTTTATTGGTGCAGATAACATAACATTCCTGAAGGGCAGGGTGGGCAGCCAATTGGAGTATGGGGGGGGGTGGTTCAAATTTTAGCTCTGCCACTCACTGGCCAAGTGACTGTGCAAAATTACTTGGCCTCTAGGAGTGTCAGTTTCCTCATCTGTAAAATGGGGATGATAAAGTACTTTCTTCACCAGGCTGTTGCAAGATTTGAATGGCCTACCACGCCGAGAGCACGCCGTACATGCCGGACTTCTTTGTAGTCAAGCACGTTCAAGCTGTGCACACTATTATTGCCATCTCCGTTAAAGAGCTGGTGGAGAAACAGGGATCAGTTAGGCTTTAAAACATGTTTCTAGTCTTTTTGAAATCAGTTCTACTCCCTGGTTACATTTGAATTAAGCTAATAGTAAAATCATTTGGTGTGTGTGGAAAACCACTCCCAGTGGTTGTGCGAAATTGCATCTGTGGACGTTCATTTTCATCTGCAAAACCAGTTTAGGACTAAAAATGGTAGGTAAGACTTTTCAATGTCCTGCCCTCTAAGTTGGTATGGACTTCTGTGTAAAGGGTTAGGACAGCACCCTGGAATATTCATATAGAGACTATTTTTTAAAAGATTTTATTTACTTATTTTTAGAGAGAAGGGAAGGGAGAGAGAGAGATGGAGAGAAACATTGGCCTGCAACCCAGGCATGTGCCCTGACTGGGAATTGAACCCGTGACCTCTTGGTTTGTAGGCTGGGGCTCAATCCACTGAGCCACACCAGCCAGGGCATGTAGAGACTGTTTAAGAAAGATAATCAGTTGTTAATATCAGCGCTAGATTTTTGTAACCATTGACTGTATTTACAGGAACCACTCAGGTGGGCTTCCCCAAAGGTCTCCACGTGCTTTGCTGCACCTGCCCCACAGCCTAGTCCCTGGATAGTCAGGCGTCAGGCAAGGAGCCCCCACCTGAACTGGTGGGTGTCGGGAGGATGGAAATCCACTTCAATATCTAGGGAAACAGTAAGAGATTCGGTCAAAGCTACTCTGCAATGTGCGGCTCCCTACCTGCCACCTATTCCCAACTCTGTTTATCCTAAGCTCTCACCCCGGACCCCAGTAAGAACAGATCGATGACCCTAGGCCAGTTGGATTTTCAGAGCCAGAGAACTCTCCTTTGGAACTAGACTACAATTACCACCATCCATTCCTCCTTTGGATGGGACAGATACCGGGGGATTGAAGGTTTTGCTGAGGGAAAGACATCAGCTGAATGTATGTGCAGCTGCTATAAAGTTATTAACCAGATTCCTAATTAATCCCTTGGAATGCCAGGCATTTTCCCTTCTGTCCTTGGCTCAGATGAAGGTGTGGTAACAACTCCTTGCCTCCGACTTTCCTAAACGGGCCCCACGCCCTCTGCCAGTGCTGCTATAATTTTATCAAAATGGGACCCGTTGCCTTTGATCTCCTCTGGTTCTTAAATCCAGCAGTTGTGTATTCGAACATCAATAGAAATGGGGTTTCAGGCTTCCTCTTTCATTATCTTTCTCAAAGATAAAAAAAGAGCAAAAGGGAAAAATATGTCCTGAGCTTTGTAGATGAGGCAATATTTTTATGGCCGCTTCCTTATCTGATGTTATCAGATCAACAAAGTTGTTTAGAAATCTACGTCCACTTGCATCTCCTCATTTTAAAGGTGGCTTTTCCTAAGGATAAATAGAAGTAGCACACATCACCCTCACCTCCCTCCACGGCAGATGCTGGGGACCTCCTGCTTCGCTCATCCTTGTGGTGAGGGAAGGTGTCTGTGTGTTCTCAAACTGCGGAGGTCTTGAGGTGAGTCTGAGAGCTTTGTAGATCAAGGGTGAGAGTCAACCCTTCCAATGAACTACCCTATTTTTCAAAAAGGAACTTTGTGTTCTTGGCAGTGTAGGGAGAATAGACTTCTAGATTAGAATAATTAAATATCTGACCCACGACTCCCCAGATGCCTGTGGCTTCTTGGGCTTTGATGTGGGCAGCTTACTGTAGAATGGAAAAGTACAGCTTCTTCTCAAGGCCCTCAGCATCTGGGAGTGAAGGAGGCGGACAGTGAGGAACTCCAGGGTCTCTGGCTGGAAAACAAACAGACAGGACCCCGGCCAGACTATCTGGGCAGTGGGAATGCGAGCGAGCATGAATCTTGCAGATGTAAGTCCTTTACTTGGCTGATGTTTGGCTCTCACAGTCTAGCCTCTGCCAGCCTCCGCAGCCTTATCTTGACCCCCCTGCCTCTCGCTCTGTCTGCCCTCATTGGCCTTTTCCAATTCCTTCTTCTTGCCCTTCTCCCACCCACCATAAAACTTTTGCATAGGCCTGTTCTCTCTGCCTAGAATGCTTTCACCTCCTCTCTCTTTATATGTTTAACCCCTACTCATTCTTTGGCTCCCTACCCAACTGTGTATTAGTTAGGGTAGAATAAGCTAAGCTGCAATAACAAATAGCCCTCAAAACTCAATGGCTTAACACAATAAAAGTCTGTTTCCCACTGTCATTAAAGTGCTTCCTTGGGCTCTCCCCAGTCATTCCTCAAAGCATTTACTCAGGGACCTGGGATCTTCCCATTGTCTGCCTTTGCCGTCTTGGAATTGGGGAATTGAGGAATTGGAGATTGCATGGGGGATGTTTGATGGCCAGGCATGGAAAAGGCTTACCCCATATCTGCCTTTATTCCTAGCCAGAAGCTAGTCAGATGGGCCCACATGGATGCAAGGAAGTCTGGGAAATGTAGTCTTCTTATGTACCAGACAGGAAAATGTGTCCGATCGCCCCATAGCATTATTTCTACCTCGTGTGTCATTTCCTCAAGTGAACCTTTTGTTAACTCCCTCACAGGGTCAAATCTCCCTGTTTGCTCAGTTTTTATCTCTTTCATAGTACTTGTTACAGCTGCAGTTTTACATTTGTTCATATGACTGGTTATAATCTGTCCCCTCGACTCTACTGTGAGCCCAGTGAGAGCAAGGACCTGTCACATCCAACCTCCAACACAGCAGATGGTTAGACAAAGTTATATTTTATGAAGTGATCCCCCCAATAAGTCTAGTACCCGGCACCATATATAGTTATTACAATATTGTCGACTATATTTCCTGTGACGTACTCAAGTAATATTTTTTGAATGAATGAATGAGTTTCTTAGTAGAGTTCCAAAGCCTCCAAACTCAGATGCTTCCCTGAGCCAGACGAGAAAAGGAGAGGACAAGAAAAACATCCTTCTCTTTGTTATGAAGCTTGAAACATAAGGAGAAAGATGCATTTTTGATGGCAGGGTTGCTGTGTTAGTTATCATATTAGTTAATATTCCCAATTGCAAACAACAAAACTCACTTTGGCATAGTTAAACCAAAAAGGAATTTACTAAAAATTACTCATAACAACCAGAGAGGTCCAGGGAACTGGCCTCTCAGAGGCTCTGCAACCTGAACCAATGCCAAACGCCGTCAGCCCTGCTCCAGGGGCCCCCCTGGCCAGCTCCTCAGGACAGCGCCAAGCGCAGCCTGGGACCCCACTGCAGGTACAACTTCTGCCTCTGGAAGCCAGGTGTTCGCGCTGCCACGTTTGCGGATGGGTGCTGTGCCATGCCCGATTCTTGGAGTCCCTCCTGAATCCCTGTCCCACCAAGACATTGATCACTGGCAGAGACGAGTCACATGACCATCTCTGATGAGTCACATGAGTCACATGACCATGCCCTTGCTGCTAGGAAGGATGGGAAAGTAAGTTTCTGGCTTCTATATTGGAGAAATGCAAACCACTAAGGAGGGAATGACCCAAATATAGGGCATGTGCTCGAAGAGTATGTGGTAGCTAAAAAAAAAAAGGCTACTGTCCATACAGAAAGCTTCCAGCTTGGAAGGAGCTGTGGTGGGGTCTAGGATACTGTTAGGAAGGTGTGGAGGGATTGGACAGAGACTCTCTGAGTGCCCCAAGTACACTAAGGGCATGCCCTAATTTTCATTGTTGTTCTCTTTTTCAAAATGTAATGAAAAACATAGGGCCACAGAGCTAAAGGTGGTAAAAATATACTTTTCCAAAATTTACCTCTAAATATAAATTGTTCCAACCCTTCACATTATTTCTCACCAGTTTGCTTTGTTTTTTTCCTCTCAAAGTTTAAAAAAAAAAAAAAAAAAAAGCAATAAAAAGCCCCGAGGAGCAGATGGTGGGATATGGGGAGAGAGAGTGTAGAACTCCAGCCCACCCCCTGCCCTCCAGGCTCGGATCTCAGATACTTCGGCAGAGCTCAGGCCCCCCGTTTCCGGCAGGCAAGACCAAGGTCTGAACTGTGTCTTGGTCGATGGTGGGATGCTGGGAGCTGGGAACCCAGCCGCACAAAGCTTCCCCTTCTTCCTGCCTGGCAGGATGTACTTTCCAGGAATGTCATGAATGCTGGCTGCTATGAGGCCTGGGCACCTTCCAAAGGATGCTCCGCGAGCAATGGAGGGGAAATACTGATTGCATGGCATGGACAAAGCCCTGGCAGCAACGCCAGCCTGCAGAAGACAGTATTTTGTAGAGCAGACCCGGAGCTGGGTGTCACTGAGGGGAGCGAGTCCTAGACTCTGGCTTCAGGCTGTTGAAGCAAAGTTATCCTTCAGACAAGACCCATGTGAGAGGGAACAGATGTAGCCGGAACAGGTTAAAGGAAGGTAGTGGGGGTGGGGATGACAGAGGACATGCAGCCCAGATGCCCTTAGATCAGCCTCAAAATTCTGGAAGGGTTACAGAAATGATACCCAGTTACCTTTAACCCAGATTATTAACATTTCCTTCCTCACTTTAAGTCTAGATAGTTAAAACAATAAATCAAGCTTCAGTCTGTAGCACCTGTCAATTTCCATGGTGTAAACTCCGCCCCCCCCCCCCCTTTATCAGGTTTCATGCGACTAATGGGAGCATCCCTGGGGAGTGAAGGCCAGCAGCACGTCGTCACTGTGGGCTATTTCCACCTTACAGATGCTGCAGATGCAAGTGACCTCAAGGGCACAGAAACAGTAAAATGGAGTGAAATAGTGATATGTTGTGAATTTTTACTACCTTTGTTTTCAAATTAACTTATGTAATTATAAGTTTGTATAATTCAATGTTAAATATTGGCCTTGTTTCACAAGTAGCTTGCAAAATTCCCCAAAATGGAGCAACGGGCACTTGCAAGCGGGTACTGGCCAGTTTCAGCTGAGAAGGCCCTAGCGCTCACTCGGCATGAGGCCGGGCACAGGGGAGGCAGCAAACACGTGTTTGCCTAATGAAGGAACGCTTTCAGAATGACTGGTCTCTGCCTCTCCAAGGGCCGGGGCCAGTCACTTACCCTCCTCTGTGTCTCCATCTGAGGCAAGAGGCTATTAATGCCTACTTCATAGAGGTGCTGGGAGAGTTAATTAAGGCTCGCTAAGTGCTTTGAAATCCACGGATGAAAGGCCCACTGGGGAGAGCTTTATTATTATTCTATGTATCATCTTAAGAAGTATATGGCCATGATACCCACCTGGTACTTTTCATCTTCAAAGTGTTCTCCAATTAAACGTCACAGTTCCTTGCCCAGTGAGTGAGTGTCCTCTAGAGAGGACACCTTGACCACCGGGAGTGGGGGTGGGAGCCAGCATCCCAGATCTTCTAGCTGCCACCTGCCTCTTGGGCTGTGCCGTCACTTTCCCAGCCCTTGGTCCTCTCCTTTTGGGTGGTGGTCTGCACAGGTCATGCCTTTGAACCCACTTTGCTTCTGTATTAGTGTGTGTGATGCTACCAGTTCAAGGTCATCAGTGCTAAGATGAAATATTTTTCACATTTGAACATCCCTGAAATCCGTATGCATCTTGCAACTGATAGAAGGGTCATAATTCAATTAGAAGTGGGGGTTTTTCCCCGCCCTGACTGGTACATAAAGTAACAGTGTGTTGTACAATTGTTGTCTTATGTCAGCCATTGTTGAAATATGCTATTTGCTGCTCACTCTCAAATTTATAGCTTTCCTACTAATTTCCTAGAAAAATCTTTCTTCCCTTCATTTCCATCACAATAGTAATATACAGTCACCGTATTTTATGTGGAAAATGCAGATAATTAAATTAAAGGCAACAATAATCCTAAATCTAAATTTTATGTGCATGCTCTTCATAATGGAATCATTACAGAAATGACACACTTTTGACTTTAACCTGCATGAGGAACATAATTTCCATCACTTCCTTAAGTCTAGACAGTCGGAGAGCAATAAATCCAGCCGTGGCAGGCAGCATTTTCCAATTTCCGTGGTGTGAGCATTCAGAGATCAATGCCAGCAGCGTGTTTCTGCCTTTCCTTCCAGGCTTTTCTTCTCTCACTATTGGGAACTTTTCCCTCCTCTGGTTATAAAAATGACTTATACCTACTGTAGAAAAATCAGACAATGCAAAACCCAGTGTAATATAAAACAGGAATCGCTGATAATCCCATTGCCCCGAATGACCTCTATTAACATTGTAACAACTTTTATGTTTCTATATTCTATAAGTAAGCTATGTTCATTATGAACATTGGACCAAAAGAAAAAAATGCATGGTTACCCTTCTGATCAATTTCCTTCCATGATATACTTATGCTTGCCTTCATTTCTGTTTGGAAATATCTATAATTATGTTTATAGCCATGGGCACACAAAATCGAAAACATAAACTGTGTATAGTTTTTTCTGATTTTTCTGTTTAACTTGTGTGTTGTTCAGTAGTATTCCCCAGAGTTAATCATATATGTAATCTTCTCCCTGTGTCTTCACGTTGTCTGCCCTGTGTTTGTGTCCGTCTCCAAAATTCCTCTTGTTAAAAGGGCATCAGTCATGGTGGATTAGGGCCAACCCTAGTGACTTTTTTTAAAACTTAATTACAGCTGCTCAGACCCTGCCTCCAAATACAGTCACACTCTGAGGTGGCAGGGTGCTGCTGGAGGTGACGGTTGGCCTGTTCTGTCATCTCCTGGAAACAACTCACACAGGATGTGGTCACTTCCAAGGCTGAGCTCTCTTACGACCTCCCCCTGTCCCTGCACCCTTGGACCTGCCTCACTACACATAGGATTCAGAGGAGTTCCTGAATAATACTCCTCGGACCACTGAGATATGCCATGAATAGCTGAAGCAAGAAATAAGACATATGACAATGTCCAGAGTCTAGAGCAGGGATCAGCCGACTCTTTCGGTAAAAGATCAGACAGTAAATCTTTACAGCTGTGCGGGCCATGTGGCCTCTGTCCCACCTACTCAATTCTGCCATTGTAGTTGGAATGTGGCCATAGGCAATAAGCAAACAAATGCATGAGGCTGTGTTCCAATAAAACTTTATTTATACAAATAGATAGTGGGTCAGATCTGGCCCATAGGCCATAGTTTGCCATGCGTGGCTTGGGCACTGAGTGAATTTTTCCTGAATGCAGTCAGTTGGAAAAAAGAACAGACTGTAATGGCAAGACCAGGTTCCAGTCCCAGCTCTGCCCCTGGCCAGCTGTGTTACCTTGGGTAAGTTACTGACCATCTCTGGAAGAGATCATTTCCCCCTTCTATAAAATTATGAGATGGATCTGCATCAGAGGTTGCAAACCAGCACTCCAGGGTTGCGTCTGGCCCACAGATGTGTGTTATTTGGCCTGTGTAGTATCCAAAGCATTTCGAATTTGTTTCCAACATTTCAGATAGGAAGATTTCATATAAAAAAATCCAGATTTTTGGCTACTCTTAAAATATGAGAAAATCTGATGCCCCTGGGCCCATGCTCTCTCATGGCAGCCCTTTCCCAGGACTGAGAGCAAGGTCTGGTGGCTCTGGTGGGGTGGGGAGCCTGGGAATACAGCAGCCTCCTGCTAGCCCGCTGCCACCATTGACGTTATTGCCCAGCACCCAGGCATGTTTATTCATGACCCCTGTAGGGGACTTCTGGTGTGTTTGAGCTTAATAATCTAGTGTTTGCTAATTAGTCCAGACCATTATGTCATTACTGTGCCTTCCCCAAAGTTCTTGGTCTCTGTTTGAAATCCACACTGGATGGGGGGAGATGGCACTACCCTGGGATGGGCAAATTAGCCCATCCCATCCTCTGGCCCCAAACTTGATTCAGGGCTGGGGTATGTGAGTTCCTTGGTGCATCAGAGTGACTCTTGGGAGTGGCTGGGGTGCTGGGCAAAGGTGTGCCCTTTCTTTAAGGCCAGGAAGGGTTGAATATGAGGCTTTTGGCAGCTGTTGAATTTTTCTTATTATGAGGAAACTGACCCATCACCAGTGGTTCCTGCCTTAGTCACAAATTACCACAGACTGGGTGACTTCGAAGCAATGGAAATTTGTTCCTCCCTGCGCTGCAGGCTGGAAGCCTGAGATCAGGCAGCCAGCATTACCAGTTCAGGTGATGTCCTCTTTTGTGTTGCTGGCAGCCAGCTTCTTCTCTTGGCCTCTCATAAGGGGAAGAAGGCTGGAGAGCTCTCAGGGGTCCCTTTTGTAAGAGCACTGATCCCCTTCATGAGGGGTCCACTCTCATGACCCAATTGCATCCCGAAGGATGTAACACCATCACATCAGGGTTGGGATTTCAACATATGAATTTGGGCGGGGGGGACATAGACATTTACACCATGGCAATGCTGACAGGAATGGGTGGACACAGACTTTCCTCTCTTGCCCCCAGGGCAGGGTGATTTGAAGATGCACCCCCTGCACTGTCTCCCAGAGTTCTTCAGTGGGATTAAGCTCCAGTTGCCCTTGGTGGTCATGTGCTTTATAACAGACCTGTAGTACCTGCCTGCCTTCCCTTTTCTGTCTCACTTCACTACTCTTCTACTAGGGTTTCTTGGAATCACCTCCCAAACACACCATTTGCACTAGGATTCTGGTTTCAGGGTCTGCTTCCCGGGGAACTCAGACTGACACAGAAACACATTAGAAGGGCAGAGAGAGTGCATATGAGACGAAAGCAATGCAGTCCTTATGCATTCTGAACATCTGGATCAAACCACTCCTGAAGCCTTTTCGCACTTTTCATTATAACAACAAATAAATTCCCTTGGGGTTTAGACTGGCCAATATGAGTTTTGTTACTTATATCCTAAAGTATTATTTCTCTTTTACAGGGATTTATCTACCTTTTTATCTAAATGAATGAATTTTTTGCATTAAACTCTAGACTAATGAATTAATGCTTACAAGCTTCAGGGCCAACAACACCTTTTGCATGTGAAAAATGCTTAGGTTACCTAACTAAAATGACCTTGAGCTTGTTCAGTTGAGATGTTATGTATCTAGAAAGTTCCACAGGAGCTTTTTGGTGGGCATCAGCAACCTTCACTCATATGCTCCATTATAAAGATGCCCATTTTAATTCATCATCTAATAAATGAAATGCCAGGCAGTTACCAATAGCTGTCACGGAGCTTGCTGATTTGGAGACAGTGCTGTGGAAACTGCGTGTGCAGAAACCTCCCAGTGGGCTGTGGGGTGGGCCGTTTAGTGAGGTGGTGCAGGAGGAGCTGCCACACTCCTCTGGGGTTCACAGTGGTGTGGAGAGGCCATTCGCCTGGGTCCCTGTCCCTCCAATCCCCCTGAGGCAGGGGCAGGGTCAGCTAGGGCAGAGAAGAGTGATTCTAACCTGAGAGGTGAGGACCTTAGGTCAACTAGTGCAGCCGCCCCCTTTAAAAACCAGTGCTCGACCATAGAGGCGAAGGGACTCACCCATATTCACCCCAACCGCCGATGGCAACAACTGTAGCTAGAGCTTGATGGTGTCATGGTCTTGACCTTCCTTCCCCTTGACCAGCTTCCTCTGGGGAGCATGTCCACCTCTCTCTAGAAACCACCAGTTAGGGTCATACCCTGGTTTTATGGGGCCTGAAGCTTACAAGATTTGCAGGGGGCGGGGTCCTGTTTAAGAGAAAGAATACAAAATCATTTTTAAAACACAATTTTTTAAATCAGAAATGCTTCCCAATTGCCACCTGGCTTCTTCTCCCCACTAGAATATTCTAGAAACCCTACTTGCCAGCACTCAGAGACACCTACCAAAAAAGAGTGAGAGGCCCTGAAGCTTAAGCTTTATTAGGATTAGGAAGACTTCCTATTCTCACAAGAGGAGAAACGGGGGTTCTGCGTGTTCTTCCAAGCATTCCGGCCCCACTTGGAAAACATTTACCATACAGCTCAGCTCCAGCCAAAGATGAGTCAGAAGGGGAGGCAGCATCCCAGAGTCCCTCTCCTGGTTGCCTTGGTTACCTGGAGTCTTTGATTTCATTCTCAAGAGCAGAGCTTCTTACTGTGAAGCCTCCAGTTGAGGCACCAAGGATGTGAGCTCAGCAACAAGATGAATGACACCAGGCCAATGGCATGGAAGACACACGTGTTGCAAGACTGCAGGTGTGGCCCAAGTTGCTTCCTAACCGCCACAATGTCCTTCTGAAGCAGTGTAAGGCCTCTCCCTCAGAGCCTTTGTAGCAGTCATGGCCAACCCAGAATATATCCCTCTGAGGTCAGGGAGGTCTGTCTTCGTTAACAAGCAAGTTCCCGGGGCCCAGAGCAGTGCCCGGCCTGTTTCAGGTGGTCGGATCGATATTTGTTGAATAAATGAATGCGTTTCTTGAGCATTCACTATGTGGCGGGAGCCGTGCTGAGAACTTTGCCTGTAGTATCTCCTTGAATCCTTGCAACATCCTTCCAAAATAAGTGCTGTTATTGACCTTGCACAGAAGAGTGGAAGGCATAGCAATTGTAAGGCCTAGCTGACGTAATGTCACGGACCTGATCAGTGGCCATGGAAGTCCCGGAGTCTGGGACCACACTGTTTCTCAGCATAGACGTGTGACTCCAGGAATGGAGATGATTTTAGATTTTAAAGGATCACAGGCTAAATAAATACTGAGTCTCAGTCAGGGGCAGTGACTCCTCCTTGCAAATCTCTTTCAATCCTCTAACTCCAGGCAAGGAGGAAGGCTCAGCCTGGGGTGAGCCTGGCCTTAACAGCTCTCTAACCTGCTCACCTCTCCCTTTATGCAGCAGAGAGAACAGAACTCAGGCTCAGAACCCTCAGCTGAAACAGTGCCCCGTAGAATCTCATGTAGTGCGTCTTTGTTCCCATTGCGTGTATCTTCGAGTTACCGTCTATGCATGGCGGTCTTGCTTGTTTTCTGTTTCAGGTACTGAGATCAAGTTTCCTTTTAAAGTGAACATTTCAATAACTTTAATAATGACTACGATAAAAATAAATATTTGAGTAGGCTCCTTGAGTCCTGTACCTGGCAAAACTTGTGAAGGTGGTATTTACAAGGAGGCCTCTTCAATGGGGCTGCCTTGCCTCCTGAGGAGTCCCCGGAAACCGAAGGCTTGGAGCGGGACAGTGTGAGAACGCATGACTGTAGCCCGGAGTTAGCTGTTAGTTCTCACCTGGTACAAGGAGGGCTCTCTGGAATGCAGGAAAGAGGGTGGCAAGGCCAGGCATTGGAAGGGGGCTGGAGGAAGAGCAGAGGAGGTCAGGAAAGATGGGGTCCATGGGGGATCAGGCTTGCGGGGATGGAGACTGGGAAAGAGGAGACTGGGGAGTGTTAGGAGATACTCTAGAAGGTTCTGGGGAAAAGGAACCCAGCTCAATGCCACAGCAGAGCTTCTCGGCCTTTCTCCAGCACGGCCCAGCAGCCAAGCCTCTGTTGGACTTTACTCCATGTTGTGCGTGTTATGAGTGTATTTTATTGTCTCTCTCCCCAGTTCTGATACGCAAACCCACCTCCACCTTTGTACTTTTTGAGAAGTACTGCCTAAGAATCATAAACAACAAATTCCAACTCTTTCCTTAATCATAGAAACACTTCAGTGGCTAGAGATTCCCCAATCATTTAATTCAATTTCAATTAAAAAAAAAATAAGACCATTTTAACAACCATACTTAAAGCCAACAGCTTTACTTGCGGGTGTTATCCACCACACTGTAACGTAGCAGAAAGCACCCGTGTCTTAACTTGTCGTCTCTGGGCAGACATTTGAACTTCGTGGCAATGTGTCATTGATTAGAAGGGATGAGCTGGTCTTTTCCTAAATTCAGGCTCGGCAAGGTGCTCACTGCGCACTGCTGCCGCGAACGCAGGCAGGCTTCGCTAGCGCTCCTGAGCTCGGGGCATGCTCTTGGCATGGCCTCATTTCCGGTTGCACGTAACAACTAAGCTTACAACATGTCATCCTGACGCTATTGTGTTACAGTGTGGGGTTGTTTCTGCACTTGTTCCGGTTTAGGAGTGTTTCTTCTCTCACTTCTGTATCTGTGATAAACAGCATGAGGCAACACTGTGACAGGTGTGACAGGTGCTGGGTGGGCCCTGGAGTGACTGGAGGGAACACTGTGTAACCTCGATGAATGTCTGTCCTCTGGGCTGTACCCCTGAAATTAATGCAAAATGGTGTTGAATGCAAACTGTAATCAGAAAATAAAATAAAATAAAAAAAGAATGGAAACCAAGGTTAGATACAGTGTTTCAACTTGAAAATAAAGTTGAGATTCTTGAGTTTTCAGATCAGTTTCATTAGTGTGTCCAAATGGCAGCTGAGTTGTGTAAAAAACAAACCACTGTCAACCTCTTAGTTATGTGAATCAGAAGTTTCATGCAGCTGTGCCACCAAAATGAAAATATAGAAAGAATTTGCACATTGGGTGTCGAGGCTGGTTTAAGAATGGATTGTCACCGAGAACAGGGGTAAGCAAAAGTTTCTTCTGTAAAGGCCGGGTAGTAAATCTTTCTGGTTCTGTGGGGCATACGGTCTCTGTCGAGGTTACTCAACTTTGCCTTGTAGCACAGAAGCAGCCACAGAAAATGTGTAAAAGAAGGAACATGGCTTTGTTTTAATAAAGCTTTATTTGTGGACCCTGAAATTTGAATTTCATATGTTTTCACATATCATGAAATATTGTTCTTCTTGAGCTTATCTCATACCTATAACCCTCAACTTTGGTGGCCGGGGTGGGGGTGTCTCAAATCCTGGCGAGTTCAATTCCTCAACCTGGGTGGTGGTTACATGGGTGTCTAACTTAATTGTTATTCATTAAACTGTACATTTCTGTCCTGTGCATTTTGTGTGTGCATATATGATATTTTACAATGCAAATGTTTGAAAGTAAATGATATAAATTAACATATAAAACATTATGGTTGTCCCTGTGTAATCAGCAAATGTTATTAATTTGACTATACAAAATACATTGATACTAATTTCATTAAAATGGCATTTTTTGTTTATTTGACATACTGAGCTTTCATATCAGATTTTATTAGAAAAAAAATAGTTCTGCTGCTTCAAATGCTTGACAACTGCTGTTTGATCAGCACTGTCCAGTAGAATTTTCTGCAATGGTGGGAATGTTCTATGTTTGTGTGGCTTCTGGCTACTGCACTGGACAGCACAAGTTTAGAGTTTTCTAACTTTCCCTTTCACATGATTTGATATTTACCATATTTCACTGTGTATTATGCACACCTTTTTACCCAAATTTTTGAGGGAAAACTAAGGGTGCACATTATACATGGATAGCCCTAATTCCCACGCATAATGCAAATTATATGTGGGAATTAGTACTAAAACATGGGTGTGCATTATACACAGCAGAATACAGTATGCCTGTTTGGGTTCAAATCTCAATTGCACCATTAGGTAGCTGTGTAGCCTTGGACAACTTACTTGACCTCTCTGTGCCTTAGTTTCATCATTTGTATTATAAAATGTAAATAATGACAGCACTTACCTTATAGCGTAGTTGAGAAGACGAAACAAGAAAAGTTTGTGCCTACAACCATACCTGGTCCGTATAAGGAGTCAATGAAATTGCCGTTATAATTCTTGACAACTGCATCCTCAGAGCAATCCTACGAGATTTAGAGTATAGAAAATCAAGCCTCCCGTAGCTAACCAAAGGCAAGCTAGACTAAAACTCTGGTCTAGCCAAGTTCTCAAGGGTCATTTTTTGTCCCCAAAGAGAATGACATTGCGATATAAACAGAGAATGACCAACTGCCATTAAAACCCTTTGAGGTGTGGAATATTACCTTCATGTAAACCAGGGTGGGTTTTGTACGTATGCAAAAAGAAATCCCTCCATAACTACTCGCTGAGTGAGTGAAATTTAAAATAATGGTATTAGGCATTTGCCTGTGGCTTCAACCCTCACAAACTTGCCTGTTGGCCAGGGAAGCCTCCCTACTGGCTGAAAGTTAAGTTACAAGAAAGGAAAAAACGAAAAGCTTGACTCCAGTTACAAGCAAGCCTTTAAAAATTGACTTTGACAAGCTTGTTTTGCCTTGAACTTTTCCCATGGCTGGCTTTCACAGATAGGAATTACACTTGTCCTCAAAGGCATCCCAGCGCCTCCACACTTCTGTAGGAACTGGCTGGTAATGGGTGGGGCTAAGATCGAGGGATAAATGTCTTGGGGGTTTGAGATTGATGTTTATGGCTCCGTCTGTCCTTGGTGCTTTGATCTGTTACCCTGAATGGATGGTGCAGCCCTCATTGTTTGTGGGAGTGATTGCTTTTTTGTTTTATCAGATTCCTACAGGCAGAATATAAGGGTGGAGAGATTACAGGGCGGGTGTGGAATTCGGATGGGTTGGGTTGCTTGTGTTGTGGGAATTTGTCAAGTTTGAGTTTTGCCAGTGGGGGCTAGATTCTGGGTCTGGGAGGGGGGCAGGTGTGAACCGTCGTGGGAGCCGGAGATTCAACTCTGCGACTCCAGCCCATCGACATGGCTCTCACGTAGTCCCGGCTCCCAGCCATGTGGTGCGCTAGGGCTGGGCATAGTTAGGCCTCTGTTGGGGGCCAGAGGACTAGAGAAGAGATGAAAAAGACAGAATATCTCTCAACAAAGCACGAAACGCCCTCCGCCCCCCAGCTGCTCCAACAATGAGCTGGCGGGGTCTCGATGGGCAACTGTTGGCTGATTCAGCCCTGAGCTGTGGGCCTTGGCATATGGCATCGCCCCAGCCATGGCGCTGACCCTCCTTGCCCTGGCCAGCAGCGTCTGGCTTGCCTGCACCCCCACTGCACAGAGGCCTGTCATGGCAACAGCTGGGGGCCGGAGGCAAGGGGGCGGGGGGACGCAGCCCCAGCCTTGCCTGACGGGCTGAGATGGATGGGTTGCAGGCAGTGGGCTAGAGGGGCCCCTCCCTCCTCCCTAGGGTCTGCACAGGAGCTGGGGTCAGGCCAGGGGAAAAGCAGGAATTCCTCACTGGAGGGGATGAGAGCTGAGAAAATGGGACATTGTGGGGTGGGGAGAACCAGCCAAAACTCTGGGTGTCCCCAGCCATAGACTCCCCTACTCTCCCCTCCCCCCACTCCCTCATGGAGCTGATTAAACTGAGAAACTGCCCATGGGATATCGAATTTTGTTGGAAATGCCTGGAAGGGAGGAATAATCACAGTGACTCACTCGAGCCCCAGGGGAGCGGGTGACCCTTTACCTCCCTGACTCACCCTGCCCTGGTGAGAAGTGACAGGGACTGCTTGTCAGGTGCCCATCTGTCCTCTGGCACCTATGTGGTCACTGTTGGGAGGAGCTGAAATGGCATATTTGACTTGCAAACACTGAGTGTTCCCCTCCCAGATGGGAAGTAAGGGGTGTGAGGAGGAATCAGGGCCAGGTGGAGGTACTGGGAGTGGTCAGTATATAGGAGACGGGTCAGGGTGTCACCTGAGTGGGCAGAATGGCTCCCAGGACAGGCCTGAGTCTGCCCTAAAGCATCCGTCTCCTGTTCCCTGTCTACGTACCTCCAGGCTTGTGACTGTCAAAAAGCATTTCTGTTTAGCAAGGAGCAGAGAGGAGATTGGATTCCTTTTCTCATTCATCTGCCGACTCGGGAATACCAAGAGCCATTCTGGCACCTAAACCAGAACCTCAAAAGACTGTACTACTTACTAATAAGTAGAGGAAAGACTATTTCTTGTGGTTGCTCCCAAGTTCACGCTCTGGTACCAAGCCATGAATGGAACCTCCCTGGACTTAGTTGGGGCTTTTACACTATTGGAGGCACCGAGCGTTTTTACGGAAACTCGCCTTTGCTTGGCTGTGGATCTGGGTAGAACGCCTGGGGTTTTCTGTTGGTTTTTTTTTTTCCAGACTCTTTTCCATTTTTGATAGTCACACACATATATTTGCATAAAAGTAGGCCAACTTGAGATAAGCTGATCACCTCAAAGTTAGAATCCCCCCAAAATGAGGGCATCAAAACAGCCCCGCAGACAGGGAAGGGAGCTGCGCCGGAGCAGAGCTGCAGCGGGGTCCTGCGACGTTGTTGGGATCCCTTTGATAGGGTGCCATGAATGGGCATTAACAAATGGCTGTCTCAAACGTGCACCCTTTTGTTTGATTAGCTTACTGTAGATAACCTTTATTAAGCCTGACCTGAAATTACAGCCATGGCCGGTGCTTCTTTGATGCTCTGGCTGGTTTATTTCCTGTTTATACTATGATACACATTGCACTAGGAGATAAAGCACTTCTGAAGGATATTAAGAACTAAAAGTCCCTTGGCTATTTGCTGGCACTGTTTTGATGTTTTCTTGCTCCCTGGAAATTAGCATATCCTTTTCAAAGCCTGCCTCTGATGAGAGGAGTCCTTTGCCATAATGTATTTGCTGAAAGTCATCAATGATAGTATATTGTGTAAAGAAATGACACCTAAAAGGCATGATGCTAGATTAATGATAATGAGGTAACTTGTGTAACAGTTGCTTTTGGCTTTTTTAAAACATATTTTGACACCATAAATACACTGGGCTTTTATTAATGAGGATTTTACGCTTCTGAGATTTTTGAAGCAAACTTGCATAGAACAGTTTTTTCAAGGAAAGCACTGGTAGGGGGTAAGTTTAACATTTTTACTCAAGTTATGTTCTATCAAGATGTTTATTGCCTTGGAAATAAGAAATGGCTGTAAGCTTTTTGTTTTCTGAGCTTGGAGTTAATGAATAAGTACTACATGGAGCCAATTTGGGAAAAGAATTTTTGCCCACATACCTAGTAATTTTTAAAGTAAAACTAAGTAAGAAAAGAGAAGGAAAGAGAAATTAGGCAGAAGGAGAAAGAAGTAATAGAAAAAAAGAAAAATGAAGGAAAGTAAGAAAGATTTCAAAATGGGAAGGCAGGAGGGAGAGAAACCGAGAAAGAAAAAGGGAAAGAAGAAAGCAAAGAGAAGAAAGAAGAAAGGAGCAGAATTGAGGAAAGGAGGAACCATAGGAAAGCAGGAAGCAAAGAGAGAGAAAGGAAAGAAAGATAAAGAGAGGGAAGAGTGGGGGGAAGAAAGACAATAGTGAGAGAAAGAAAGAAGAGGGGAAGGAAGGAAGGAATGGGGTGGGGGGAGGGGAAAGAAGAAAAGAAAAGTAATAAAAAGCAAAGGAAGAAAGAAAAGATAGAAGGGAAAGGAAGAGGGGGAGGGAAAGAAAGCCCTGGCCTGCATATTGGTAAACTATTCAAGGGAAGGGCTTTGCCAAATCTTAATTCAAGTTTAAGATTAAGGACATATAGGAAAAACAATTTAATTACACCTATCTGAATCAGTGGACTTATCTTTAATTTCAAGTGCATTATTCTTGGAGTTGAAGGTTGAGAGGAAGCTGAGCCACCATCTTCTGGGTCACCTTCTTCTCTAGGCAGAACTGGATCCAAATTGGTGCCTGTAGACAACTGGTGAATTTTGATTCTTTTCATTAGGATTCAGTGCTAAGAGACACTCCACTGTTCTTTCATGATGACTGAAAAGTATTAAAGAACAAAGCAGCATGGAGCGCTCTGGCCAAAGAAATGCTCCTCCAACCATTTTTCTCACTCTAACATGACTGTCAGTGAACATTAAGCAAATATTTAAGATATCCACAGCAGGGACATTTTCTTCAAAATCTGCATACTTTTCAAAATGAACTGTTTCAAGCATTCAGCTTTCTTTTGTGTTTCTACATGCATTTAACATGTGTTGGGTTTTCAGTTTAAAGATCAAAAATCTTCTCTTAATTACAGACATATTGTCCTTGAACTGTGTGGTTTAGAATATTTTTCTCCTGGATGTTTGGTTCCAACTTGGCTATTAGAAGAGACAGAGGCAAAGAGGGAGCTGAGAACAGGGTGTGGAGGACTGCAGTGGGCACCCTATCGCCAGCCACTGAACATTTCTGGACACCCTTTTGTCACAATCCCCAACCACCTACAGTACTAGAGAAGTATAAATAGCTCAATAGTTCTTTCTGCTCTTAAGTCTAGTGAAAATATCTTCTGAGAGGCTGAGGGGCCATTGAATGGTCTTAGTCCTTCTTCAAAAAGAGATTCCACGGGGACACAGGACAATGCTGGAAGCTTGCTGGGCCTGGCAGCTGTGCTCCGAGGGTCTTTGTGTAAGTCACATCCTGGAGGACTGAGCTGCAGTGGATTCCACCCTGAGGATAATTGGTATCAGACTCGGAGAGGGGAGTTCCCAGGAGGAGTGGAGAAAGGGGTCCCAGCTGGACATTCTAATTTGAGGAAGCTGTCTTCCTTCTCCACATGCCTCCTCCTCTCTCTTCTACATACTCGACAAGCTCCAGGGGCTGTAGGGAGAATATTAATGAGTTCGGGATCCATCGGGGATGCAGGGTTGCTTACATGTGGGTACAAAGGGCACTTACCTACCTTACAGGCTTAGCGAGTGGTGTGCCAATTAATGAGTAGGGATGCTTTGACAACGGATAGCATTGCAGTATAATAATTGGCCAGCCCCTTCACTTTTCAGTTTCCTCATCTGCACATTGGGGATAATGACACATGTGTCGCTGGGGTGCTGGGAAGGTAAAGGTTAACTCTGGCCTGTTTGTGCTTTTATATTCAGGGGCAACGTTTACAAGGCAAGGCAACTACAAACCAAGATGAATCATGGTTCACACTTTTCCTTTACGCCCCGCCTCACTGTGTAAGTTAAAGTGAGATGATGTTTTTGCTTAAAAACTGACAAAGGAGGAGTATCTTCCTGAAAATGTTTGTCATTAAAAAAAAATTCTCCAATTGCATGAGAATGCACGTGCTATCTTTAGTGCTTGAGAGAGAAAAATCAGAGGCATAGGGCCACCATCCCAGAGCGCATCCCTCTAAACCCCCAAGGAGAGTGTGTCATTTAAGACTACATTTCTCTACTGGGGACAAGAGACCCCAAATAGCAGCATCTTCAACAGCAGAGAAGCTTAGTTTCATTTTTCTCACGTGACAAGTCTGGAGGTTGACTTGGACACAGTGTTTAGTCACTCCGCAAATTTCCCCAAGACTTAGACACCATCTAGGTCACTGCTGCACTATCCCTAGGGGTACTTGGAGTCCCCAAGACCCTTTCAGGAGATCTGTAAGAGCAAAAGTGTTTCTATATAATGCTAAGATGTGAGCTGCCTCGCCACTCTCTCTCTCTGAAGGGTGAGCATACGGTGCTGCGTCCTAGGTTCCGTGATATGAGATGGTGCGGCTCTGATGGAACTGCTCATGGAACCTATGCATGTGTATACTTGCGTTTTAAATATTTCTATTTTAATTTCTGATACCAGAAATATCAATAAATATAACTCACATAAGTAAAAGCTTCTTGGTAATCTTCAAGAATGTTTAAGAGTATAAAGGAGGTCCTGAGACCAAAAAGTTTGAGGACCACTACCCTATGGTTGTAGCCTTTGTCCTCATGGACCAAAAGTGTTGCTCTAGTCCTGGCCATTGTGTCTGCATTCCAGTTGGCAGGGAGGAGGAAAGGGGAAGGATAAGCCTATACTCCCTTCCGTTGAGAATGTCCACAGCATTAGCACATACCACATTCTATACTTTATTAACTAGTGCTTAGCTAGCTGCAAGGGAGGATGGTCAATGTAGTTTTCGGCCTCACTCTCAGTTTAAAAAGGAGATGGAGAGAGGACCCTCTTCCTCAAAATATAGGCAAGAAGGGCTATTAGCAGCCTCTGCCACAGGTGAAAAGTGCAAAACAATATCGTGCTCTTGAGATGGGGACCGACCATCTGCAGAGCACAGATGGCTTTCCTTCCACACCAGGCAGATGGCCCTGAGTACCCTTGTGTATCTCAGAGCCCTAACCCCCACACATTTGGCTGCACATGTCGCCCTCATTTTCACTAACTCCCCCAAACTTGGCTTGACCTGTGAGTTGGCCTTGACAGCTGAGCTCAAGGGACCTTTGTGACTTATTACAGATCTCTGGGTGACTCCAGCTAAGTTAGGGCTGAAAAGTAGTGGTTATTTTCCAAGAGGATCACAGCAGAGCTTAGTGAGAAAGAACTGGAAGTGAAAGTCCTTTTGTGTGGTAAGAAATCTAGAAGAAGGGGAAAAAAACCACAGTGAGCTAACTAGCACCTAGGCTGGTTAGCAAGTGAGAACAGCGTTAATGAGGCCAAGATGGAGGGGTTGTCTTGCCCCAGAGGGACCAAATAGTTTTGCTCTGACCAAATCTTTAACCTTGATCTCCCACCTTGCCCGTAGCTGTTGTTAACCACAAGACAAACTGGACGGAGTAGCACAAGTGATTCAATTAACCCTGTTCCCACATTGGGAGATCACCTTCTGTTCTCCGTCCTGTTGATGGTGGGACCAAGGATGGTCTTCATCTTGACTATTCCAGCGAAGTGGAAAGTCTGTTCCAGAAGTCGCAGGGGGTTACAAGGATGCTTTCACATAAAATTCTCTTGCTCCTAACTGATCCCATTCAAAGCCTTTAAGTCCTTTGGCCTGAAAAGAGAACACAACATTCTCATTTGTCTTTGTCTTTTTGCTAAGATTAGTTCTTGAGAGTCTCATGAAAAGTGGCTAAATTGGGTACGGTTCTATGCATTATGTAGCATGCTTCCTGGCACTCTAAGAGTATTTGTGGATGCGAATGGATGTTTCTTATTTTGCAATTCCACCTTTTTCCTCTTCTTTTTACCAGAAAATGACTTCCCTTCCCTGAAGCTTTGGACCGATCTCTACTGCAAAGGCCCAGCAGGGTGTGCTTGGCCACACGTTCAGATAATACAGCCTTTTTTCCCCATCAACCTATCTTAGTATTGACAGGCCCTCTGTAGCGATTTTGAGCCAGTTCTTTGCAAGCCTAGAGCCTTAGCATCAATAAAACTTGAGTGTGTGGGTTGTGTTGAACTTGATGTTAAAGAAGCAAAACCATAAATGCTTTCAGAAAAATCTAAGCTCAAAGTCAAACTTGCAGAACAGCAAGTACAGGCGGCAAGAAACAAAAAAAAAAAAAAAAAAAAAAAAAAAAAAAAAAAAAGGGAATACAAAAGCAAGTGGTTTCCTTTCAGCTTTCAGAAGGAATGATAATTATACAGCCTCCCCCTCCCTCCCGACAACATCTAAACAATGCCAACCATGTTGTCAGAGAGCAGACGCTTCACCCTACAAACCAACCCCCGACTGGAGTCTTCTTACCAGTTTCAAAAGTTTTCTTTCAACCTGGACCATTCAATTCTGTCTTTCTTCCTCAGCTTTTATCCATGTCTACAGTGGTGCTCTCAAGAGTCAGGAGAAAAGAGGAAAATCAATGACTGACCTGCCTACGAGCTGCACTCAGTTAACCTGGCTTGAAAGGGCTTAACCACCTGATGCTCCAAGGGAAACCAAGCAGGACTTCTCAGCATGGAGCGCGCTTGGCGATCCCCTGGGTCTTGGTTGCTTCAGGACATACACTCTCAGGTACAGTGTGGAAGTGAGGCCACGTCAGTTTTCTGGGTGGGTGAAACCTTCACAGCCTGACTGGCAAATGAATCCTAGAGTTGCTGGCGGGGCCTGAGTAAGGTAATGCGACATCCACATTATCTTTAAATCAGGTGACCCCTCTTAGAAATAGTATCCTATAGTGATAAGGGTGTGGGTTCTAAATTCAGAAGGCCTGGGTTTGATTCCTAACACTGTCATTCCCTAACCATGTGACGCTGGGCAAAGAATTTATCTTCGTGAAGACTCAGTGTTCTCATCTGTGAAAGGGGATAATAATGGTCCTTGCTTCACAGGTTTGCTGTCATAGGTGAGGTGCTTATCACAGAGCCTGGCCTGATGGGGGCTCCATCCCTATGATTGCAGACCCAGGAGGGTTAGGCAACTTACATTTGGTTTGGTGCGGGAGGGGCATGTATGGACCTGGTGACCGCTCCTCTTCCTAATTCCATTTACTGAGATATCCGACTGGGAGGTCACAAGTCTTCCCCTCACCCTTTTCTTTTTATGTTCACCTTTGAAAGTTTAAAAAAAAAAGCAGCTAGACTTTTCTAAACAGAAACCCTTATAAGCCCTTCAGCTGAGGTGTGTGAGACTGCTCATAGACTTTTCCATGCATCCCCCCCCTCAGTGTACCCACAGTCAATGCCCTCTCTCCCCACACCCAAGTCCTACTTCCATGGCTTCAATTGAGTCATGGATTGTTCTTGGATCACAGCACTCCCTTCCATAGAGAGTATCCGAGTGCTCATTCTTCCAGGAAGCCTGCCTGGGTTGATTCCTCCTTTCTTTTATGTACAATTGGAACTTCCTTTTCCACCTGTCTGCTTTACATGTCTTGGTTCTTTGTTTATATTTTACTCCCTAGAGTTGTTGTCTGTGTGTCTCAGATGGTGAACTCCTGGAGAGCAGCACCTTGGCTCTGTAATTTTCTGGGTTAGCCTTTGATGATGGTGATGAGATGGCGTGGCCTAAAGGGATGCTTTGATTTTGATGAGTGAAAATGAAAAGCTCTCAGAGGGTCAGCAGGGGTTTCCACGCCCTGTGTTCACTTCTGGTTGGGGTGCCTATGTTCTAAGCTGCCACCCCTTCTGTTCTTCCTACGTCACTCTCTCATTTCTTCCAAGTCACACACCTTGAATCTGTGGCTCCCTCAATCCACCTGGCCTTCTCACTTGTTTATGTGAACCCATTTCCTAGAGCAAGCACCTGTCTCAGATCCAGGTTCATTATCAGTAATCACCAGGTCCACCAGCTGGGCTACATAAAGAGCCACTCCATCCCTGCACTTCGGGCTCTGAAGTTCCGCACTCTGTTATTCACCCACCTGGGCCAAGAGCTTGATTGTCTCACTAGGGAATGTGGGTTTAAAGGGGCACCAGCCAAGTAGGGGACAGCACACCAAATGTGGTTTGACACTCTCCCTGCCCATTTTCTTAGGACAGAGATGGTGTGGTAG
This sequence comes from Anoura caudifer, assembly GCA_004027475.1. Classification (NCBI taxonomy): domain Eukaryota; kingdom Metazoa; phylum Chordata; class Mammalia; order Chiroptera; family Phyllostomidae; genus Anoura; species Anoura caudifer. Next base: position 425,242 of record PVKU01000169.1, read on the forward strand.
CTCCGATATTTGCTCACAAGTCTTTACCTTTGCCTTGGTCTTAAGGTGGGATTGGCATATTTCCTGCCCCTTGATTTTGAGTTTGGCCACATCGCTTGCTTTGGCCAGTGATATGTTAGTGGATGTCACATAAGCAGAGATACAAAAGGACTTATCTTGCCCTTTTGTGTCTCTGCTCTTGACGTGAGAAGAATATCTAACCTCTGGTTAGCTACTGACCCTCAGCATGGGCCCCAGAATGGACACATGTTGAGCAGACCTGAGCCCAACCCACAGTGAGAAGATGAGCCCAGCTGGACCACAGCTCGAAGCGGAGCATTCCTGGCCTGATCCACCCTAGTCAGCGAAACCCCAACTGCTTCCAGGATGTGTCAGTAGAATAACTAATTCTTAGTGTAAGCCATTGAGTTTTGGGACAGTTTATTACATAGCATCATTGTGTCAATATTAATGGAGGCAGATGCAGATAGGTTTCCTCTTGTATTTCAACTCTGTTCAATTGGCAGAGAGCGATCCCTCTCCACTGGGTGGAGAAGGGTCATGAGGTTAATTTGGGCTCAGTGTGGAAGAATTCTGGGGTTGATTAGTGATTCCTGTCATAGGAAGAACAATGGCACAAATGCAATCTAGCTACTATCTTGGAAAAGCCTCTCCTCATGACTTACCTTGGGGTCTTCCACTCAGGGCAGACTGTATAGGAATGTGGCCTATTGAGAATTCTATCACGGAACCACCAATGCACACGGAAAGTGGCCTATTGAAAAGTATGCAGGTCAAAGTAGAGAACACATACTATGGCATTTTCATATTTATATCTCAGTCTATCATCCGGGTTCAAGGGCATCAGTAGCATGTACAGCTTCTCAGAAAGAGGCACCTCTTTTGGGAAGATGCAGTCCCAGTTGGGATGCCAACTGGGTGAGCCGTTAGTCGGGGCGGAGGAGGGGGGCCGGGGGGCGGGGAAGGTGTCTCTTCCTCCGGGTAGCTATACTCCACGCTGAGGAACTTGGCTTATAAGAAGCCATGGACAGGATTTCAGCCCCGACTTGCTCCCTTGGCTGAGCTCTTTGGTAAGGCGCACAAACTAGTCCACTGTTCATGGAAGGCTTACCGGCACAAGCTGGGATGGAAATCAAAAGAGGAAGTAAGATAAAAAGAAAGAAAAGTCTGCCCTTCTCTGATGTCAGTCCTGCCCAACTACTTTGCTTTGGAGTTTTGAATGCGTCACCTTAGCACAATTTGACCTTGTGTTTCAGGCCCAAAGTACTTGTGTTTTCTGGGTAGTTGGAAGAACGGTTTAATTGAAGTGGATAAGCCTACTACTGGACAGACGTGTTCCGTTCCAAAAGAGGAAACTTCTGTTCCACTGAATCTCCAGCGTGGAAATGCTGGAAAGTGCTAAGCTGAGAACCAACTCCCTAAAATCTTTTGCCCACTCCTGCTTGTCAGGTACTTTGGAAAAGCAAACAGTGTAGTGTAAAAGGATCCTCTTCTGGAAGGTAACTGAAAACCCAAGCAAAGGCTGACCCTGGGAATTAGATTGCTTGAGCTTGAAGAGCCAAATAAAAAGAAGTCACATCTGGTTCCATTTTTCTTGTGAAATTATCTCACAATGACCAAGTAGGTCCTTTCCTGAGTATATAAATACAGAAGACACACACATGGTTGTTATCAAACAGTATTGTGCAAAATTAAATTGGCTACTTTATGGTGAAATGGAGAAGAATGGCAGGCATTTCAAACACATGAGTTTCTTTTCGTGGGGTCTGGAAGCAATCACTCATGAAGACAGCTACTTTATCTCCTAGAGTGTGGACCCTTCTAGAAGGGACAGCAGGTTGGGTTAAAACCAGTAACGTGGTCAAACCTGCAACAAACCTGAGGTTCACAGAGTTCCAATTGCCTGATCATTTGGGGAAAGGTAGTCTGAGTTTAGTGACAGAAATCACTTCCACCCCATGTCCCAAGCTGGTCTTTCGGACAAGGTCTCTAATGTGCTGACCATATGTGAACTTGGGGCCAAAGGGAATGGACTTCCTGGGGCTTTTCAATTATCTTTTGGTCTCAGAGTCTTGCTTGCTGTTGCTACCTGGCTCCCATCCCCAGCTTGTTCCAGGGAATTTACAATAGATGAGAAGTAGAAATCAAGGAAAGACCCCCAAGCCCTAGCTGTGGTGAGCCTTGAAACTGCTCCATATGAGCCAGAGGAGGAAATGTTAAAGGCGGCAGGGACAGGGGAGGGGGGAATGATATTCCAGGCCAGGCATTTCATTGAGACCATCGTTGTCCAGCAGCCATTCCAAAAGAACACGGATCCTTCCCCAGATGATGTTTCCCACAGGACCTGTGTGAGCAAAAGGCTGGTGGTGGGAGGTGGAGGAAGAGTGAGACAATGAACTGTGAAACAATAAAAGGTTACGGGGTTGGGAGAGGGAGAGGTCCCATGAAATCGTTTCCCCTACCACCCTGCCTTGGAATTCCCAGATGTTCTCATTTTTATAGGCTGTGTCGAAGGGTAAAAAGCTTGCACTTAATTGAGATCCATGAATGGAGTATAAGTGAGCCAAAAAAAGGAAGGGCATTGTGAATTGTCCCAGGGATGATAGCTGGCTCTTTGTCCAGAATTCCCGTCTCTTTAACCTTCCTGTTTTCAAACTTACTGTCCTGGTGAGATCTTGCTGGATCCCAAACTGCCCAACCCAATTCTCATGCAATCAAAACAGCCCTCAACTCTTGCTATTATCTCCCAGAGCATGGTTCAGAGAAGAGGACAGCCGAGAAAGCAAGCAGTCTCTTAGAATATGTGTGATCAGGGTTTGAATTCAGTTCTTGGAAAGGTGTTTTGGTACATATAGTCTTTGTAAGATTCAAACAAGTCTTCGTTATCAAGGAAAAGAATTGGAGAGGAGGGTCTTTACTTCTGTCCCTGCCCACTGGATTCAGATGGCCAAACAGGGTTTGAAATAGAAGGCAAATAAATAGAAGCATGTCAGAAGCTCTGGGGAAATTATAATGTGGCCCACTGTGTTGTAATTGGAAGGTGGGAGGCATGGAAAAATTGGATTTGTTGTATTTTCGGTTTCTCTGAAAAAGTCCTGGTAGGGCATTGGAAAGAAGAAACCTGTTCTAGGGGGTGGAGTTTTCCATTTTCAATGGCAAATGGTAGATGTGGTAATGGGACCAGCATGGGTCTCTTTCAGTATAGTGATATGAACTTGAAACCTAACAATGCCACTCTCCTAGCAGTCTGTCTTGGCATGCTCTGAAAGTCAGTGGCTGAAGAACTCGCAGAAAATTGTTCAGTCAGCTAATGTGAATCTATGGCTTTTGATCCCCAGTGGACCGTGGACAAGCATCCCTCAGCCTAGAAGTCTCAGACTTCATATGTCACTCAAAAAGGGCCCCTTCTAAAGAGCCAAGAGTGTAAGTTTAGGACTGACCCTACTTGTGATCATTAAGTGCAGTCAACTTCCGCATCTTATTTTAGGGGTAGCCCTGAGATTCCTTGCATTTGCTTTTTCCCATCTGAAAAAGTTGGAAATGAGAATGCAGCTGATGCTTTGCTGTGTGTGAATTAACCCTTAAACGTTTGCTATTTGTCAAGAGCTGGAAGCCTCCTCTGCCCTGAATGCACTATGCAGAGCGGTGGGCTGGAGCCCAGGGCGATAGGTTAGAACCTATAGGTTCTAAACCAAAGAAAGCAGAAAGGATGGCAGAATAGAGGTAGGGTCTTACCAGAGGGCCTGTGCTGGGCTCTCTTCTCTGCTGGGGTGGGCTGGGAGGCATGGAGTGTCCAGTTAACTGCCTAGCACCTGGTCCCGACAGAGGCCAGACCAATGCCCTCCTTAGCCTCAGCAGTGGCTGCTGTCCCTGCCCTTCCTTGCCTAACGCTTCCTCTGTGAGGCAAGTCCACAGGGTGCTCCCCTCACTGTCCCAGCCCAAGAAAAGCAGGAAGCAGGGCCTGACAAGCTTCCAAATTGCCCTGAGAACTTGAAGCTCCTCCAAGAGTGAGAGGAAATAGAGTTTGGAAGACTTCAGCAAGAAAATGACCAGGTATTTCCACCTCCTTTCATCAGCATCTTCTTTGCCTGAATTAGTGAACATGAACTGGTGGAACTGCAGGTGTCTGCGAAGAACTTTGATTTTTCTAAACATTTACAATTCTCTTTTATGTATGCCGTCAGAAAATGGGCAAGGAAATCGAAAATGTAAATCTTTAAGCAAATGTGTGTGTCAAGGAGACTCTAGACTCCCTTCAGGGGATCAGATCATCATGAAAGACACCCAAAGAATAAAAAGGAAAAAGAGAATTTTCAAGCTGCATGGGCTCCTCACACTGGAAGTGGGAGCCTCTGCTGGAAGGGGCGGGGCTTGACCTGAGAGCCAATGGGATGCCCAGTTGTGCCAGGGCAAAGGTGAAGGACAAGACAGGGGTCCTTTTGCCTCAGGCCTCATTCATTACTTGCAAGAAAGTCAGTTACCATGCTGGGGAGAATTGTATCTGGTTCTCCAGTCTCCAGTCTTGAAACTGGCATTCTTGGATATATGCTATTTCCTTTAAGGGCAGCATTACAAAGAATCAAAGCTTTTCTGGAATCTCTTCGGAAGACAGACTCAGGGGAAACTATGACATTGATCAAATTCATCTCTATTTCTCCTTCCTTCTCCGCTACTCCTGTCTTCTTCCCTTTTACTAAAACACCTCATACACGTCATACAAGCAACAATCTAATAGAACATGTAGTGAATATCAGTGGAATATAAAATGCTAAGAATAAGTGTAATAAGGGTTGTGTAGAAATGTGTGAAAGAGCATGCACCCTCTACCAAAGAACACGAGGAGGACAATTAAATGGAGACATGTCCTTTGTTCTTGGATGAGCAGACACAACACAAAGGTGTCCTTTCTCCATCAGTTTGGCTGAAAACTTACCCAATGCTAAAACTTTAACACAAGGCAGTTGATAAAAATAATTTCAAAATGCATTAGAAAGAACATAAAAGTGAGAATGACCAGGAAACCCTTAAAAAGAAGGAAAACAAGGGGGACCAGCCCATGCAGAAAATGAAGCATGTTCTAAAATTAGTGATTTAAACCATGCCACACTAGGAAAAGAAAGGACAGATGAGTGGAACAGGTTAGAGATTCCAGAAAGATATATATACATAGACATCTCAGAAGTCAGTATATGATAAAGGGAATGTTCAAATCAATGAGGCAAAACAAGAATTTATTGAATACTCTTGGGACAACTAGCTGGCCAATTGGAAAAAAAAACATCCCCCCCAAATAAATTCCAAATGCTTAAAATGTAAAAAATAAAACATACAAATTCTAGAAGAAAGCATGGATGAATGTTTGTATAATCTTTGGATGGGAACTTCTAGGCATGGCACAAATGCTGTAAACAATAAGAAAAAAGATTGGAACATGTGACAACATAAAAATTAAAAACTTCTGCATGACAAGCACCATAAACAAAGTAAAAAATAAAACACAAATAGGAAAAATATTTAGGACACATGTCAGAGGATTAATATTCCTAATAAAGAACACTTCTTACTAATAAGAAGCCAAACGACCCAATGAAACTGTACATGTGTATTGAGCTTCCCAGTTGATAGTTTGCATCATGGATTGTCAATGTAAGCAATATTTGGGGAATATTTGCACCAAAAAAGTATTTATTATCTAAAATTTGAATTTATTCTGTATTTTTCATCTGCTAAAGCCGGTAGCCAGCCCTCTTCCAGACACAGGATTTTGTTTTGGCCCTGCGGGAACTCAACGAGGCAGAGAAAGAGCTCACTTAACCTCTCCAACGGCACTGCCCTCCATCGCCAAGTACAGTGGGAGGAGGAACTGGATAAGTTGTGTATGGAACCCAGTGCAGGACTGCCATCTAAGGAGTATTCAATACACACGGTTTTCTTTCCCTTTCATTTACATGGGGCTCGTTTTACAGATGAGAAAGCTGAGGTTCAGGCAGGGGAAGTAACTGGCCCAAGTTCACCCAGCTAATAGAACAGACTGGTCCTTGTGCTCCAGGCTGAACTACCTGGCTCCCTGCTCACCGCTACCCGCTGTCCACGGCCTTCCCTGGATCCTCCTGAGTCCTGATGTTGCTCTCTTAATTTTTGTGCTTGGGTCCTATTGAACCTGATGTTCTTTTCTCTGTCCCAGGTGTCTAACCTTTGTCCTCTACCCAGATTATCAGACAACTTAATTTATGTCAAAAGAGTGGTTCTCCCTCTTGGTTACCTATTAGAATTATTTGGGGAGCTTTTAAAAATAGGACTGCTCAGGCCACAGCAGACCAATTAAATCAGAACTTTGGGGTAGAACCCAGGCATCAGCATTTTTTAAAGCTTCCCAGGAGATTTCCCCGGGCAGCCGGGATTGGGAATCTCAGTGTTGTAGTACTCATGGCTAATCTTGACATTGTGAAATGTTTGCCTATGAGTTGATCTAGTCCAGTTCCTCTCTTTGATGATGAGATGAGAAAACTAAGGCCCAGAGAGATCAGAGCACTTGGCTTGGGTGACTCAGCTGATCAGCCAGGCAAGACAGAGAGGAGAACTCAGGCTTTGCCATTCTTAGTATTGGAGTGTGTTCGGACCATGTTGGTTTTCTCCACGGACAACCTTTGTTTTCTCAGGCATGTGCATCCATGGAAAATATCTGGGCCTTGTGTTTCAGTAACAGAGGTATTGACTGCAGCTTGTGGCCCCACTCCCAAATGTTGTTCCATGAATTGAATTCCATCCCCACTTCCTGACCCTCATTTCCTCTCCTCTCAGTCCCCAGTTTAATTCTTTCTCACCATTTTGGACAGCACTTGCCATGTGTCCCTGCTCCTGAGGCCAACTCCTTCCTCTCTCAGACACTGGCTCTTCCACTCCATGGGCCAAAGCTCCTAATTCCTGACTCAGCATCCTCTTCAGACTAAAAGTCCTCCATCAAAACATGTATACACAGGGTGATACTAGGTAAGAAGAACTCAGCTGTGAAGATAATTTGCCTTGGGTATTAATCATTGGTCATTGGTTAGCCTTAGAATAATAAAATATTTTGGTTTCATCTTCACTAGCTGTTTTCCTGCTCAGAAAACCTGTTTGGGTTCTGTCTGGGGCCTTCGTGGTTGGAGACTCTCAGTCTGTGGTCCATGAACCACCAAGAGGTCATGGAATTCGAACGGTCCATGAATATGGCTGGGGAAAAAACAGGCTTTTATTTCCATTAACAATACAGTATGTATTTATTTTGACTAAGCAATAAAACATATTTTTCTTTTCATAAACCTCTAATGGAAATTTGGCACATCCTTCAGTTATAAGTGTAGACAGCAAACCCTAATAGTGTTAGGGGTATCTGTTCCTCCGTTACCTACAAAGTGAGTAGATATTTTTATATCATGTTATAGTTGTTGCAAATACCTTTCAGAGCAATTTATGTTCATTACTACTCTAATATTATGGTAAGTGTTAAACTTGTGACTAGAGATTTTTAATGTAATACTAATAAGGACACAAAGTCCTGCATCTCAATGTAAAAATGTTTGGTAACTGTTTTTTGCTGTAATTGGTTTCCTTTGTAACCCTATGTATTTTACTTTCTGTGCTGAAAAATATTCAAATCTTTCAAAACCATAACTCCGAGAAGGACTCCACGGCACAAAAGCAGTTCCGAGCCCCTGCGTCCTCACACTGGGCGACCTGCGCGCACAGGGAGGGTCCTTCTGAGCCTCCTAAGTTGCATCAATGCTGCAGCCTGTCCAGTCCCGGTCTGTGTCATCTGCTGAGTTAGGTCAGGGCTGGTGGAGAGTTGGGCTCTTCCGAAAAGCTCACCCTAGCAGACTTGTCATCTTTGGGGCATCTCCACTGGTTTGAGAATCCAGCTTCCTCACAGCCTTCATGGGGAATTACGTAGTCAAGAAGTCCAACCGACAAGCATGAGTCACAGCTCTTTTGGAAGGCGGGGAACAGAAATCTATTCACCCCAGCCCACAGCAAGGCTTCGGGATACTGACCTAGAGTTCTCATGAAAACAGAACACAGCAAGGCCACTGGGCAGTAGGAAGCTACCCAAGACCAAGGCACCTACTTTCTGCATCTTCCAGGAGCCTCCTGCCCTTGGCTTCTTTCTGCCCCTCTGGCCCATTCTCCTTTTCTGACCTCCTTTGTTTTCTTGTGAGATCTGCTCTCCCATAACTTCAGTTCAGACTCCTTCTAGAGCTCACTGGAGCCATGATACCCATGATCTTGCAGCCCCACTTCCAGCAGCTCACTGGCTGTGAGGTTTCTAGGGGCACACACATCTCTGGTTCTCCTCTTCTTCTGGGCTCTCAAAGATGGCACATCCCTATACTATAGCAGTCAGGTAGGGTCATGTGACTGTTCTGGCCAATGGGCTGTGAGAGGAAGGGAGCAGGTGTCACCTTCCAGTCAAAGCATTTGAAAGCCATGTGAGCCCCTCCTGGGGTTTCCTCTCCTGCCCGGTGAACCCCAAAGCCTCACTTGGAAGACGAGGGTGAACCTCTGTCAACCTAGGGCCTGAGGGATGATTCTGTGGAGCACAGAACTCTCCGCCCCACCCCACCCCCCGAAAACCCACACTGACATGTAATGCCAGGAATGAACTATGAGCAAAAAAATAAACTTTGTTTTAATCCACTAAGATGTTAGAGTTATTTATTACCGCAGCACATCCTATCCTTTCCTGACTAATAGGCTGTTTCCTATTTAATTATTGGGAGAAGATTCTGAGTAGCCTAGCTGGGGTCAGTTGTCTACCTCTGGCCCAATAAAATGTAGCTGGGATAGAGATGAATCATGACCGAAATGCCGTTTCAGAGAGGAGAGTTTGTAGGGGGACTTATGACTATGAAGAGAGGAGGTGCCCACAGTCGTCAGTGAGAAACACAATCATAATTCAGGGAAGGAGAATATACCGCCTATGGGTAAATGTAGCCTGGGATGGTTCCGACGGGTGTGCCAATTATAGAACCTATATTCGGGGTTTCTCAACAGTGAAACCATTCACACTTAGAGTGAATAATCCTTTGTTTGTGGAGCCTGTTCTGTGCTTCGTATAATAGTTGTTTAACAGTATCCCTGGCCTCCAACCAATAGATGTCAGCACCACACTCTCCCTCCCACCTCCACCCACCCCCCCTCCCCATGAGTCATGGCAATAAAAAAATGTCTCCATTGTCAACTTTCCCTAGGGGCACAAAATTGCCCCCAGTTGTTGAGAATTACAGCAGGAAAATTTCTGGGATAGTCCAACTGAAGACATTCTGCTGTACACTTTCCACATGTACTCCTAGTCTTAAGACCACTTGCCCCATTTCTGGGTCTGAAATGAAAGTCATAGTTGTAATGAATTTGTTAGCGTGGCGATGAGTACCACCAACTCTTGGTCTTTATTTTTTTTTTTTTTTTTTTTTTGCTTTTTGTTCCATTACTTTTTAAAAGAAGCCCTTTTAGGGAAATAAATAACCTTTGCTACCTTTCTGTTCTCCTAACACCCATTCTAAGCTACCTCTTTTCAATGGGATCCATGCGTATTCCCTGAGCCTCCACTGGGAACGCTGCAGGTGACCGTGAGCAGGTAGGAAATTCAGTGGTTCTGCTGGGAGAATACCAATGGCTCACCTTGGTTCCACATGCTCTCTCTTTCTCTAAGTCCATTTGTTCTTTAGATAAATAAAAGCAACCAAGTTTAGTTTCTTCGTGAGCCCTCTTGCTGTCAAACCTCATCGGAACAACATGTACCCCAAGTCTTTGTCGCTGCTTTAATCAGAAGGGCTCTGCTCCGCTCCGTCTCAAGTGAGAGAGAAGGAGCCCTTTGCCACGAGTAAACATAATAGGCAACATATAAGAACAGTTGCCTAGCAAACAAGATCCTCAGAGGGCCTCTGGTGTGTGACCAGTTCAAAGCGGCCACTTGCTGACCAGTAATTAGCTTGGTTCAGGTCTGCGCAGCAGACCCACTGAACTACAAAGGCAACTTTGGGGAAGAACTTCTTTCTTGAAGGAGATGTGAGGAACCTGTTCTAAGAGGTACTGCCCAAGTCTGTCCTGTGATCTTGCACAGTGGAGCTGAAAAGTGGATTAAAGCAGGAAATAACAGGCTAAGCGTGGGCTCGCACACACTCGCACATTCGGGCACAGCTTTGCGCATTTACTTTCTGTAGTAAAAGGCCTGCTGACCTCTGTGATTTCCTCCCCCTCGAATTCAGAAGTGATGAATAGGATGCATTCTGACTTTAAATGCAATGGCGAGCTTTGAAAGGATGAAAAATTAGCAACATATGGGCTTAGGAACCCAAAGAGACCTGAAAGGGAAGGAAATGCCTGAAAGAAGTTTCAGATGTTGTGGTGATCCCAGAGCCAGCGTTGGGTGGATAGGTGGCTTCGTGTGCTTGTGAAAGGGGGTCAGGGCCTCTGTGCCCGCTCCGACTCCACTCCCTGCCTGAAGCTCTGCTTTGTCCTTTCTCCAAGGCCTTGCCCAACAGGAAGGGACATTCTCCTGCTTGGAAATGGTCTCCACTGAGTCTTTTGGGCATTCCAACGGAGGCCATGGAGAGCAAGGAGACCATTTTCTCAAGTATGTTTCTTCTTTTCTTCAACATGTAACACTACTAGTCCTTGACTTTGCCCTCGGGCTTTCCCCAAAAGGGAAGGGATACAAGCCAAGCAGATGCTCTGCTTGGGGGGAAGGGCAGGTGCTCTCGATCTACTGTATCAGTTCAAGCTCTATCAGTTGCAAGGGCCACAACCCAACTTCAGCGAGCCTGGACAGGAATACTGTTTCACATAACAAAACACTGGAATGGTGGAGCTGGCTCCAGGGTCACCTAGATCTAGAAATTTAAACACTGTGGGGATCCCCCCACTCTCACCCTTGGCCTTTGCTTCTGTTTCCTTTCCTACATTGGCCTCATTCCTACCTCCTGCACCTGGGCTTCCTCCACAGTGGCCTGGATTCTTTGTGCACAAATTTAATAGTCCCAGAGGAAAAGAGAAGAATATCTCTTGCTTACTCAATAATACAAAAATCTAGGGAAGGACTCTAATTGGGCAGGCTTGGGTCAGGAGTCACTCCTGGAGCAATCACTGTAGCCTTTGATCAGCCAGCTCCAGATGGCAGGCCCTTCTATGGGCCACAAAAAGCCCAGAGGAGGAAGCTGGGGGGCAGGTCTCTACAGGAAGGGAGGGGATGTAACCAGAATAAAGGAAAAAGGGATGCTGTGCAGACCTCAACAGCAACACCCATTAAATCAGTTGCCAGTTCCCCAGTATATGATTTCCTAGGACAGCCATAACAAATTACCACAAACCAGGTGGTATGAAATGGCAGAAACTTATTCTCTCACAATTCTGGAGGGCAAAAGTTCAAAATCAAGGTGTTGGCAGGGCCACATTTCCTTCAGAATTCCTAAGGGATATTCCTTTTCTTGCCTTGTCCAGCTTTTGGTGACTGCCAGCATTCCTTGGCTTGTGGCTGCTCACTTCAGCCTCTGCCTGTGTCTGCATGGCTTTCTTCTCTTGTCTGTGTCTCCTCCTCTTCTTGTAAGGACAGGTCACTGGATTTCGGGTTCTCCTGGATGGTCCAGAATGACCTCAGATCAAGATCCTTAACTTAATTACACCTGCAAAGACCCTTTTTCCAAATAAGGTGGTATTGAACTTTCCAGGGATTAGGGCTTGGACGTATGTTTTTGGGGGGCCACCATTGAACCCATTACACCCAGTGCGAGGTGCCCTCTCAAGTGTCAGGGAAGCATGCGGGCTGGCTTTGCCACCAACACACGGTGAACTTTCCCTGCAGGTGCCCTGGTCCCATTCTCAAACTTGCCGAGTCCCCAGATGGGTTTCTGTGAGGCTAGCACACCCAGGCAGGATGCAGACTGGGACCTGGCACAGCTCTGTTTCATGTTAACTTTCCCTGGTGCCTCTTCTCTTGCCCTTTTTATTTTCTCACCGTCCCGGTGCAGACTCCGTCCTGGCTCTCTTTACTGGACGTGTGACTTTGGGCAGACAACTACAACTCTCTGAGCCTCAATTCTCTCATCTGTAAAATGGGACTAATAAATAATACTCCCTTCCCATAAGGTGGTTCTGAGACTCAGATAAGCAGGTGTAAAGTATAAAAAGCACTTACCACAGTACCCTGCACAAAATAAGCACTTTATATTTTCTAGGGTTTTTTTTAATCCTGTAGTTTTGCTAGTTACTTCTTTGTTTTTCCTTAAGTGTTTCCCCCCCCCCTCATGTTTTTCTTGATTTAGTACAGAGACTGACACACTCTTGTGTGCACCTGAGCCACTTGAAGGAGACTTAAAAATGCACGAGGTTGGGTCCCACGCTTCGAAATGTGACTCCATGCCCTGGGGTAGGTCCTGGGCCTCTGATTTTGACAAGTGCTTGAGCGGTTCCATTACAAACAGACTCTGAGGCCCTAGTCATGGGGGAGATACTAGGTGAGGAGGAGGTTCTAATCCCATGATCTGTTAATTTACTGTACTGTTGTGGGCAAGCAAGTTGACCTCAGTTTACTCACCTTTAAAATACACACAATAATGCCTTCCAGCCAGGGTCGAGTGAGAGCGTGCGCACAGTATCTAACCTCTAACAAAAGAAGGGTCCTGATGGTAAGACCCGATATTTCTGACGCATTGAGCATTTTGGAAACTTACACATGTATTACAAGGCTCAACTTTTTCAGACAATTTGAAAGTTAGAGGTTGGTTTCCACTATACAGATGAGCAAACTGAGGTTCACGGGATGATTAGGATGCTCAAATGGCTTAGTACTGATGAAGAATATCGTAAGTGGTTTTTGCCTTTATTCTAACTCTTGACTTGTTTGGCCTGTGGCAGCCACCTGTGTAGAGGTGGGGTTTTTGTTCAGGAGTGACATCACCCAGGTGTTCTCTGCTTCCTTTTCTCTCATGGAAAATAGAACATGTCAAGATCAGCTTCTTGCTGATACAAAAGACTTCCTGTCCCCGGATTATGATTTAGTTCAAGGACTAAAATGTCTTGAAGTATAGGACTCAAAATCCATAAAGCAAACTTAGTTGACAAAACTCTATTCCGGTGACCAGGTTTCACCTTCTTCCTCTGCCAGCAGTCCTGGGGGAAGGGAAGCCAACTGGGCCACCAGGAAACTAAAGCACAGAGCCAGCAGCCACAGGGTGAGGGAGTCCAGGGAGGAAAGATGGGCCAGCCTGGCTAGGGGAGACAGTGGGGGGTGAGGGTGCAAGTCTTTTTTCTCCTGAGAAGAGAATCCAGCTTGCAGCTCCTGTGGCAGCCTCTGGTCTGCTCTGAGCATTTGCTCCTCCCCGCTGCACCCCACTGAGCGGTTGTCGCTGATGTCAGCAGAGCCCTGCCCTGTCTGCTCCCATTTCTTGGCACACCTCTTGGGACTCCTGTGCTCCTCAGGCGGATGTTAGCTTTCCACGTGGAGTGCGGGCCTGGCTGCCCGGTGGCTGGCTTCTACCTTGACATTCTTCCTTGTGCCAGCTCAGAGCTGCTGCCCAGCCTGCATGTGAGTGTGTCAGAGTGCGATGCATTGATTTATTTACGAAGGATGTAAATAACACCTTAAAAACAGCTTTTCTTGAGATGTTCCTATACCATGCAATCCAGTCATTTAGAGCGTGCAATTTATGATGTTCAGTTTATTCACAGTAGTGCAAACATCGCTGCAGTTCATTCGAAAACATTTTTATTACCTCAGCAAGAAAGCTTGTGCCCTTGAGCTGTCCTCTTCCTGACCCCCAGCCTCTGGCAACTACTAACCTACTCTCCGTCTGCAGGTTTTCCTATTCTGGACATCTCATGCCACATGGCCTTTTGGGTCTGGCTTCTTTCACTTAGCTTCATGGTTCCAAGGTCCATCCGTGGCACAGCATGTATCAGAATGCTGTTCTTTTTTATGGCTGAATAATATTCCATTGTCTGGATAGACCACACTTGGTTAGCCATTCATCAACTGATGGGCATTTAGGTTGTTTTCACCTTTTGACTCCTGCGACTAACGGCGCTGTAAACAATCATGTACAAACTTTGGTGCAGGCACCTGTTTTTGATTCTCTTAGGTACAGGTATCCCGCACCTTTCAAAGTCTGCAGTATGCCACTTCACGTTTACGAAAGACCTACATTAAAAAGTACCTGCTTTTTGCTACATGAAAGAAATCCAGACAGTATTTTCGCTTTTACAAAAATTAAAAATAGCATTTAGTGTTATTTTGCAGCAAGTTGTTACAGAGGCAGTGAGCACCGCAAGCTGAGAAGGTGGCCCCACCCAGCCCCTTCCCCAGGGAACCACACTCAGCAGATCCGGAGCAAGCACCGTAGCTTTGAACTGTGTCTGTGAGCATCTGTGCGTTACCCTCACTTATTTGTGCACCCATTAGCAAAATGTGTCCTAAGTTATCGGAAAAGCCTAGGAGAGCTTGTGAGGGTGTTACACTTAGTGTGAAACTGGATGTAATTAAGCATTTCGATTACAGTGAAGGAAATAAAGACATTGTGTGTGCATTGAATTTTGGGTCTGAGAACACTCAAGAATTTTCCCACATGAATCAGTGGTAATTGTTTATTTGCTTCACACCATTTCAGCTTATGAAAGTTTTCATAGAAAGGCTCTACTTCAAAATAGACTAACAAACAAAATAGAAACAGGCTCATAGACACACAGAACAGACAGACAGCTGTCCGAGGGGAGGAAGCTAGGGGACTGGGTGGAAAAAGGTGAAGGGATTAAACAAACAAACAAAAAACCCTTGTAGACAGACAACAGAATGGTGAGGATAAAGGGAGATAAATGGTGATGGAAGGAGACTTGATTTGGGTGGTGAACACAATACAATATACAGATGATGTATTATAGAACTGTACACCTGAAACCGATATAATTCTATTAACCAATGTCACCCCAATAAATTCAATAAAAACGCTCTACCTTGGGTAGCAGGGGGAACCTGTATATGTAACTAGGAGTGGAATTGCTGGGTCATACGGTAGCTCTGCGTGTGTTCAAGACACGAACATCAGAGCTTGTGCAGGGCACTGGAGGTTAAAGCCCTCTGCTGCACCTGAGCCATCCTGAGAGATGCTTATTTTTAGTCTGTGGATAGTTTCTACCTGGTAAAGAGAAGGAGGACGGGGGACTGGAGAGCCAGAAAACAACTCAGAAGTGCTTGTTCAGACGTTAAAATAGAGCATGGGGTGCCTAGACCAGTCTGTATTTTCTGATCCTTTAGCTGAGTTGGACGGTAATGGGACTTGGCTTTTCCCATACGACCCTGTCTCTTCCGGGAACAAGAAGCTCTTTAAGGAAGCATTGGAGGGGCCCAAAGCGGAGGAGTCCACCCACAGCTCTGAAATACTACAGGAAAGGCCCTCCCTGGGGGCAAGACTTTCCTCTGGAACCCTGTCCACATGTGAGAGCCCACTAGGTCCTTATGGAAAACAGTAGAATTAGCTCTCTTCTCAGGGCTATCATGTCTTTAAATTTTTAGTTCATATTTTTAGCATGAAATGGCAATGTAGGCATCATAGCACATTTAGAAGTTGAAGAAAAGTAGAGAGAAGAATAATTAGGCTTTGCCTCACCAACCAAAGATAGCCTCTGTTAATAATTAGGTGCTTTAATTTGATTTTTTTAATGCCTAGGTTTTTGTTGTGATTTTGCGGTTGTTTTCTTTCTATAGGGAAGTAGACTTCTCCATTTATGGGGTGGCTCCCAATTTTCCCTTGGGAAGAACTCTGAGGCATCCTTCCTTCTGGGGGAAGGGAAGTCTTGAGGGTGGTTTTGAAGCTGTGTTTGCAAAACAAGCAAGTGCGTTTACTCAGCAGGATAATAACTTCAGTAGCTTTGGGGAAGAGCAGCAGGGGCTGGGGGGATGTCAGTTTCACAGC
The DNA here is from genome assembly GCA_004027475.1 of Anoura caudifer. Lineage (NCBI taxonomy): Eukaryota > Metazoa > Chordata > Mammalia > Chiroptera > Phyllostomidae > Anoura > Anoura caudifer. Next base: position 441,180 of record PVKU01000169.1, read on the forward strand.
CACCATCAAAGGAGATCAGGAAGTCCCAGGCCCATATTCCCAGTAAACTACCACCTCCAGGCCAAGAGCTGGAAGCTCTCCTTTCCCTCCATCTTCCAGCTCAGCATACTGCTGTCCTGGCTGAGCCCTGCTTCTGTCCCCAGCGCCGACTGCCCCATTCAGGGGCACTCCTAGCTCTCACTCTGTGAGCAGCTTATTCCTGCTCCAGCTTCTTTACATCTTAACCCAGCCAGGGCCAAGTAGCTGCTCAAGCAGTGCTGGTGGCTACTTGGTGTGACCAACTATTACAAACCGGAAATGGAGGAATCCACAGGAAGAACTCAGGAATACATTGAATTTTTTTGGTCTTAGTTTTGTTTTAAATAGGGGTCTTTTCAAGTAATTCCTAGTCTAGAAGCTCTGGCCATACAGCCAAGGCTAAGCAGGCAGGGTACGGAAAACTGTCCCCACAGAGCACAGAGCACAGAGCACAACAAGGGCCGCCTGACATTCTAGATGACATGCAGTGTCGTCGCGGAACCGTGTGGTACTCAGACCCCGGAGACAGCAGTCTGCTTAATCAGCTCTGATCTGTGGTGATGTTGCAGAACCAACATTTTTTTTGTCTCGTTTTATTGGTTCCCCCTGACTGAACCCAGGACCAGGAGCAATGATGAGGGGGCTTCCTGAGGTCCTGTGTCCTCAGAACCTGGGATTCTTGCCCTTTTTCGTACTTTCTCTTTCTGTCACTCTTCCTTTTCTACATCCACCCTGGATGCATGATGACTCTCTTCCTGCAGCCCGCCCTCCTCAAAGGATAATAGACCTGCAGGCCAGAAGACTGAGCTGGGCCTACCTGGTCACCCTGGCGGGAAGGAAGTGGGGAGACAGGGCTTTGATCCCCGGCACAGGGACCTGGGAACCCTGGGAAGTCCTAGCACTGACACCAGGTCGGGGACCAGCCCAACCTCTGCATTCAGACTTGCCCACCCCTTGCTAATTAACCTTGGGAAGCCCCTTCCCTCCCTAGACCATACTTTCTTTGTGAAGGGATGGGCCAGGAATACACCTGAAGTCTGTGATGTCAGTTATGACATGGAGTAAGACCAAAACCCTGAGGTACTGTTTCTGAAAAAATAGGAAGATAAAACCTCAGGGTATGAGTCAAAAGTTTTAAGTCCCCTCTAAGCCAGTAACTCATAATGACCTTAGACAAATGTGCACCTCAGTTAATTTATCCATAAAGGACACATAAAAATACTTATCTATGCATTTCTCAGATTAATGGCAAAACACCAATGAAAGGGCCTGTGGGGAATGTAGAGAAAAGGATATCAAGTTCTTCCGTGGTGGTGGTACGAGCCCTGGTTGGGGTAGGGGTGGGGCTCCCTTCAACACTCAGTGGGCACTGCACCTGCCTGGAGGGGCTGGGAGGCCCTTCTCCCATGGGAGAGAAGAGAGTTTATAGGTAGCCAGGAGACTTAGGCAGGGCAGAGGGGAGTGTGGCCACCTGCAAACTCTAGGCCAGTAGTCTCGGTGGTCAGAGTGTTCAGCCCAGGTGGGGGCTGTGGGAAGAATGATTGGGCGGAGGGGCAGCTAGGACTATTACTGTCTTCAGGCCCATCCAGGGAAAGGGTGGTAAGAAACGAACTAGCGCGGGTGTTCTGGAGTTGTGACAATAAGAGTATTCTAAGAAACCAAAGGAGAGAACTCCACCACCCATCAGGCTGTTTTAGAAGAGCTACAATATTTAAGCAATCATGTGGCTAAGGCCACAAGCTGGGGAGCACAGGTGGCCACCAGGGCTGTCTGGTCTCCCAGGGAGGACGCCTGACCCTCTGGGCACCAGGCCAAGGGAGGGGAGGGATGGGGACCCTGGGGTTCCCGTGACTCTGTTGGTTCGTGCTCAGCTTCACAGACGGTCATTGTTCTCGACACCCTTTTGTTGTCCTTTCCCAGGCGCCAGGCGGGTGGAAACTAGGGAGGCATGAGTTACCCAGAGATAAAGTCTTTTTATGAGCTTCCTGATTTAGCTGAGAAAGGAACTCGGCCAACTGGCATGAATGATGGGCAATCTCTCTACCTGGTTCCTTCCAGGGGAGTGAAGTGCTTCTGGTCTCGGACGGGAGTGTGCTAACACCCTCCGCAGAGGCTTGTGTTAGGATGCCCAGGGACAGAGGCCCAGCCCAAGAGGACATCAGCAAATAAGAGAAGAAAGCTTTTGTTCATCCTTCTGTGGTCAGGCCCAACATTTCAGCAAGTACTCAGAAAAATAAGCCTGGACATCACTTTTGGCGGTATATAGATGAGCAGATCGTATCTTCTGGGAATTTGTCCTGCTCCTCCAGGGAAAAGAAAGGTGAAGAGAATGAAAAGAAATTCCAAGAAAACATCCACATACTGTCTAAATTCCAAATGCACAGGAGATCTTGGAGGTGAGCCCTCGAAGCATCATTAGTCAGGCCCAAGGGACTTTAAGTGAGGCCATTTGAAATGACCATTCTGGGAATGCTGAGGAAGACAGAGACAGAGAGAGACAGAGAGAGAGAGAGACAGAGAGAGAGAGAGATCTGTGTGACATTAAAGTGTTGGATAGCTGAATATTTTCCTAATGGAGAGAGCCTTCAAAGGATGCTACTATGATGAACTCAAACATTAAGAGAACTAAACTTGCATCCCAGTGGCAGAGACCAGCAATAAACAAACACACAAGCAGATCCAAAAAACGGAAGATGCCCCTAAGTGCAGAGAATTAAAACAGAGTAATGTGTTGGGGAGTGACTGGGTGGTCACTTCCAATGTCTTTGAGGAGGTTGCTTTTAAGGTGAATAATGGAATCTCACCTTTCTTGGCCAGCTTTATAGTATCTCATAAGACTTCATGTTGAGAGTGGCCCTGATGCCAGGTGCGTTGCTTCTCTCCCGTACACAGTCACACACCAACATCCACACCTCCACGGTCAAAGGGGCAGGCTCAGAACACCCACCATCTGAGTTGCCCATTGCTTGCTCCTACCCACTTCCTGGTATCAGAACTAAGCCCCTTGTCCCTCCACCCTCCATACTCTCCACAAGTCCCTCACCCCATTTGAGGAGTTGGTGAGCACGATGTTCACTGCAGAAAGTGTGTGATGTAGGTTCAAGATCAGGAAGGTGCAGGCGACCAAGCTGAACTTCTGCCAGTCCTAGGCCATCTTCTGGATGCTGTCTGTAATATACTCCCGGTGTGAATTACCTTTGCTTTCTTTGGTTTCTCAGGGGGACTATAGAAGAAAATATGCCAATTGTGTGAGGCTTCTAGTTAGTAAACTCTTGGTACCTACTAAGCATATATCTAACTATCATCTGGTCATTCCAAGATCCTGAACAACCCATATATCCTTTCACCTCCACTCCCAACACACAGTCTCAGTGAGCTGGGAGGATACAGCCTCTCTCTAGAAATAACGGCTTTCTCCCTTCCCTCCCTCCTTACTTCCTCCCTCCTTCTCTCCTCTCTTCCTCCTTATCTCTTTCCTTCTCTTCATAGTTATAGCACTTACTTATATATCTGCCACCAACGTATTCTTCGCTGTTGCCCATTTCTGCACTTTGTATTAACAAAACCACACGTGCATTGTCTTCTGTGACTTGCATTTCTTTGTTCATCATATTTTATGTTTTTGAGATTTATTCATGTTCATGTCACAGCTGTAGTTCAGTCATTTTCTCTAATCAATGGCATTTCTTTATATTAAAATGCCAACCTTCATTAGTCTTTCTGCTGCTAGAGGACATGTAGGTAGTTTTGCATTTTTTCCTATTATGACTAAGGATCGAATGAACATCCCTGTCCCTGTCTCCTGGTGCGCAGATGAGAGTGTCTCTAGGATGTAGACGGAGGGGCGAACTTGCTGGCTGAGTGTCACGAGCAGACTCAACCTTATTCAATAGGACTGTGTGCTCTTTTCCATAGGAGAGTTTATTTGAAGGAAGCTCTGTGTAGCTGGAGAAGGGGAACATGGGTCTAGGTGAGCTTAACCGTGTCTTTTGCAATCATTACAAAGGATTTATCAGTTTTTTAAAGGTCATTCTGCACATATAATAAATAAGAATCAGTACAATACGATGCACTTGGGCACTCACTGAAGGAGTCCACTCCCCAGGATGCATTTACTATGACACAGTCCTTCTTTAGTCACAGATGGGAACACCTGGAATAGAATCAACTGCGCTGCATGGCAGAGTGTTGGAGACAACGTCAAAAGAAGAAGGAGATAGCCTGCAGTCTGGAAAGAAGGGGAACCCAGATGTGTCCCAGCAAGACTGGAGTCGGGGCCCAGTGTGTGAGTGAGCAGCTCCATGTTGGATGGGCGCTCTGGCTCCCCAGCCGGTGTACACTTCCTTGAGGGACCATCAGCTCCTGAAAGCTTCACCTACCTTAAGTAAACTGACAAAATCCCACTTGGAATCCACCAGGCTGAGACCCAACCATGGGCCATGGCTGAGCCTCAAGTGTGATCCATCCACTGGCCCACCCCTGACCCCCCCCCCCACTCACCTGCAGTGCAGCCCAGCTTACCAATTTCATCATTTTCATTCGTAACAATAGAAACCAAATCTACTACTGTAATTTTTACTTTTCTTGTTTATGCTCATAGCAGTGGAAATAGGAATACATAGGTTCATACATATTCACAAAAGAAAATTAACACCATTGTTTATCCCAAATGGTTTCTATACACAATACAGACCAAAGTGCATTTCAGTGGGAGTGATTCTGGAGATTCCGATCTGCCATGGGGACCCACGTGGGTTGCTGCGTGGTAGCTTTCCTTCGCCCATGCCAGCTAAGTGTGCATGTGGGAAGATGGCTTGGTCCGTGCCTCCATTTTCTGATTGATTTGCGCAATGCTCTGGAATTCGTAAAAGATTCCCATCAGCATTATTGTATTAGATTTTCACAATCCAGTGAGTGAGGAAGAAAGGATTATTTTCAATTATGTGGAATGAAGAAACTGAAGCCCAGAGCGGCTGACAGACTTGCCCTGAGTCACACAGGCAAGCCGTGCCTTTGTTCCTGTCCGCCACCATGCGAGGCTGCATCGCCCCGGCCCGGGTGCAGATGTGCGAGCCTCAGGAGTCCACGTGTGATTATGGCGGAGCTCCTCCCTGTCCGGGGGCTCCGCCTGCCTCAAGTCGCTCGGGTGGAGCTGGCACCCCACACGGCACAATGCCATCTGTTCCATGGAGGCGCTGGCCCCGACAGTGTCCTCCAAGGGGCTCGGTCCTACCCCTAGAGAAACCATTAGCGGTATAGCGGCGATAATGGCATTATCTCAAGAACAAATGCCAGCCTCCCGCCTTGCTCTGATTTTCAGGTCTCTGCTCTGTTGCCGAAGTTAAATATCCTGAGAAAAAAACAGCCTCAACGGGCAGCTGTCTTCTGGGATAGGTGTACCTGCAAGATAAGGTGAGCCTCCCCAGTTATTTTGTGATACTAATTGTTGGGGACAGGATTTTCATCCTCAAACACATCACTGCGACCCTCCCAGCCTCCTTCCTCACTGATTAAAATTAAATATTTGCCTACGAAGCCCCCCAGAACTGTCGCATTTATAGTCATCCCCCCCCGCCAGAAAACCTAATTTCCAGCCGGCGTGCCTTGCCCCAGCAGGCTTATTAGACAAATAATGCAAAGATCTCCAAAAACCCCCACAAAGAAGTTGTTCCTGCTGCACAGGCTCCATTTCATTTTCTTTCACTTGGCTTTATTTTATTTTTTATCCAACCAATCATTTTTTGGCTTTTTTCTACCCTCCCCCCCCAACACCTTTGGTTGTACACAAAGTAATTCTAAACTGTAAGCTACTCCTGACTTAACTACTTATTAAAAACACTAATGTGCTTGGCTGCTTTGATGTCTGCGGAACAACAAAGGGAGAGAGTTACTCTGGGCCACTGTAATCCTTGATTTGTCACTAAGTTATGACACCCAGCAGAGCCGTGTGACAGTGCAAATCAATCATCCGTGTGCTCGGCAGGGCCTTCGCTGCCTCCCGCCTTCCCTGCCTCCCGTGGAGCCTCTGCAGTTTAATTAGCTTTTTTTCCCCGCCCTGCCATAACGTACGTCTGCAGCTTCAGCAAGAAAAAGAGACAGCGGAGATTCACTGGAAAGTGGGGGCCTTAGAAAAAGTCCGTATCATGGGGGGAAAAAAGTCTGCAAAAAGAAACATCAGAGACCTTTGTAGTTGTTGCTGCAGAGACGTGATGCCTGAGATGCACAGGCCTGGGGTGCTCCGCATGGTTAAATGTAAACTTGAAAAACAGCTCCACGCACCCCTTTACAGAGGAGATATCGGATGGTGTTTACAGGCTTTTTCGTCTTTGGGGATGGCTCCTGACTTCTGGGTTTCTTGTCCAGCCCCTGTACCCCACCCTCATGACCGTGCAGAAATTCCTTGAGCCCTAGCTGCACCCCCAAGCGCACCAAGATTTAGAAGGTAGGACCTCTACTGTGGCCAAGTTTTGGAAAACGTTGCATGTATTCTTTCAGCAGAGTGCAGTCCCTGAGTGAAAAGCTTGTTATTCTGTCCATTTTGCAGTGGTAGATAACGCCAGGCAAAGAATAGAGCCAGGGCCGAGGCCAGCGAAGGTTGGGAGTAATTGACTGGGATGGCAGGGATGAGAGCAATTCAGGCTGTGGCGGCAAACGCAGAATGACACTTTTGTCCTGGCCCAGGAGGGAGGTAGACGGATGGGATCAAGCCATGTCTGACCATATTGGGGGTGATCAGGAGGCTGTCTGGCTCTTCTGGAAAACCTACCAGTGGAGGGGCAGGAGACAGCCAATTGACTTTTCGCGGCTGGATTGAAGACAGGTTGGGGGGTGGATAGTCTCCATCCAGAATTCTCTTTCCTTGTCCCTGCATGCAGTTAGGTGCAGAGGGGTCACCCTGTCCCCACCCAGCATCTTCTATTTGGCCGATGACTCTGTTACCTGGAAGAGGGGAGCCCCGCATCTGAGGAGGCCAGAGCCTAAGGGGCTAACCTGAGAGCCCCTGCCTCCCATTTGGGTGGCCTTTAGCAATAGCCTGGCCCCTTTCTTCTGTGCAGGTTCCTCACACCTTTGGCACACTTGGCAATGTCCAGCCGTGTGGGCCAGGCCCTGGGGGGCTGCGAAGGTGCGGGCGCAGCCTGTAAGATCTGCCCCACATCAGAAGGTCACAGGGTCACTCTGGAAAGAAAGGAGGTCAGCAGGCTCTGAAAGGGCATGGAAGAATCTTAAATACCCTTTGCTAAGGGAAAGAGGTCTATGTGAAAAGGCTGTTTACTGCATGATGCCAACGATGCGGTGTTCTAGAAAAGGCACAACTACAGGGACAGTGAATAGATCAGGGGTTGCCAGAGCTGAGAGGGGAGAGAGGGATGACTGAGTCGACCACGGGGGATTTTGAAGGCAGTGAAGCTCTGCTATATGACACTGTGACAATGGTGGACTCATGTCTTTATACGTTTGTCCAAACCCATAGTGTCCACTGAGGAGAATGAACCCTGATGTAAACTAGGGACATTAGTTAAACTAATAGTGTATCAATACTGACTTATCAATTGCAACAAATGTACCCCACTAATGCAGAATGTTAGTAATAGGGGGAACTTTGGGGGCATTAATTTGGGAATTCTTTGTTGTTTCCATCCACTTTTCTGTAAACCTAAAACGGCTCTAGGGAATAAAGTTGAGTCATTGAAAATTTTAAAGCAGGACACAGAGACAAAAGCCACAGAAGCAGGAAGGAGAGGAGAGGTGAGCAAGAGGGAGCTTCCCTCCTCCATTTGGTTTTTATTTCGTAGCTCATTGCCTGAGGCGTTCTCTCAAACCTGTGGTTACCTGCCCAACTTCCCTAGGGCGACAGACAGACTTCCTCCTGGCCTTGCTTTGGGCATTTAGCGCTGGTCACCTCCCTGTTAATGACACTCGAAACCTGAGTCTAATCTCCATTTCCATAACATAAGTGCCTCATTTTATGTAATAGCTGAAGGTAACAATATTTTTTTTTAGAAACTGTTTATTTTCCCTTAACCTTGTTTCCATTCTGTTAAGTTTGTGGGAGAACAGCTTACGACCCCTGAACTCAGGGCTTGTTCCTACCCACGCAGGGGCCTGAGCAGCGGGGGCTGCAGACCAGTCTTCGGGGGAAGGCCAAGGGCTCCATGGCCAGCAGGAAACCGCTGAGCAGGCCCGGAGGGCACCGGGAGTGGCTGATTCCAACATTTTGTGTATATCCAGTGAGTCAAACTTGCTGTTTGTGTTGTCCAAATCTATTATCCTTATGATTACTTGTCCGTTTTATTGAAACGTCAGCGATATATTAAAAATCTCCCTCAGTGACTAGAGACTTACCTGTTTTTTCTTGTAGTTCTGAAAATTGTTGCTTTATGTATTTTGAAGTTATCTTGTTTGTTGCATGAAAATTTAGAATTATTATATGATACATTTATGAATTGAAGCTAGTATTTTAAACATTTTTGTTGCCCTGACTGGTGCGGCTCAGTAGGTTGAGTGTCGTACTGCAAACTGAAAGGTCACCAGTTCGATTCCCATCAGGGCACATGCCTGGGGTTGGGGGCCAGGTCCCCAGTTGGGGGCATGGAAGAGGCAACCAATGGATGTTTCTCTCCTTCTCATTCTCCCTCCTCCCCACTTCTCTAAAAATAAATAAATAAAATTTTTTAAAAAATAAACTTTTTTGTCTGTAGTAATGCTTTTTCTCTGAAAATCTGGTTTGTTATAGTATAATTAGACAAGCTTTCTTTTGTTTTATGTGTGCATGGCTTTCTTCTTCCAAAGAGAATTTTCATTTGCTTCTCCTACGTGCCTGGCACATGAGCAATATGGTATCACTTTAGTCCCATTTCCATTGAGATTATTTGAATTTGGACTATAGTCTTTGCCACCAAGTGGCAAAACGCCATTTTTTCTTTCTCTCCCATCTGCCTGTCAAGCTCCTATGTTATCTCTCAAGATTACAGTCAGCTTTAAAGACCTCCCTAGAAAGAAATAAGCCCTGCTTCCCCCATGTTACACACACCTCTCTCACTGCGCTCCCCACACTCGATTACAATCATCAGTTCATGTGTGTGTCATCCCCAATAAGCTGAGTGGTCTTTGCAGGCAGGCCCCTTGCCCTCTTGATTTCTATTTCCAGCTGCTAGTACTTAGTAGATGCTCCAGAAAGCATGCATTCCATGCTGAATGAAGAAAGGAATTGTCACCATTTTACAGAAAAGAAAATAAAGCTCAGAGAGTTGGGACAGCTTACTCAAGGTCACACTGGGTCAGCCAGGCTCCGAGCCAGGTCTTCTGATGCCCAAGGCCAGCGCTGCTTGCATTACTCAGAATAAGCAGCGCCCCTTGTAGAGGGCCAGCCCCTGGGAGCTTGCGGAGAGCCAGCGCTTCTGCCGACCCCCACGACTCTCTGCCCAGAGCTCTGCCCCACCGGGACCCACCATGAGCAGCCCTCCAGGGCCCCTGCCCCCCACCCTCCTCTCTCCAAGGCGGCTGACTCATATGGATCCCAGCAAAGTTGCTGGGCACTGCTCCTGCTGGGGCTGGCCATCACCCCACCCTCTGATCACCATGGCAGAGTTCGCCGAGATAGAACACACCCCGCATCTCTCCAGAGTGGAGAGTCGAGTTTGGCCAAGGACTCTGGGAACGAACGAATACCCAACATGCCGGAGGTATTGCCCTCAGAGAAAAGGGTTTGCAGCGTGAAATGGTCTATTCTGCTCAGGACGTTTTTCTGGAAAAGCCTCTAGTCCTGAAAGGGAGCCACTTAGGCAGTCAGAAAGCAGGCTTTTGTGGATTTTTTTTTTTTTTTTTTTGCTTTTCTTATCTTTTTTAACCTTCTGCTTCTGACTCTGCCAGTCTGTGTGTCTCTCGAGCCCCGAGAGCTTTCTTTTCAATACTGGTCATTCGTGGAGTCGGCTCTGCCCTCTCTGCCTGTGACTGGTGGGGAGCGGAGCCGCCTCCTGCTAATGAGGGGCCCTCCAGGCCCCACTGCCCTCGCTTTTGATACCTGGGGAGAGGATGTGCAGGCAAGGGCCAGTCAGATCAGAAAGGCCCCACGGAACAGACATCACAGCCAAGCTCAAAGAGTACAGCAAGTAGAACACAGAACAAAAACATTTACAGAAGTGCTCCAGTGTAAGGGGGGAAAGGACTTGCAACTCTAACAAGGTCAATGGTGAGGGGGAAAAATTTTTTTTGAAAGGAATTGCTGAGGGGGAAAAAAAAAAAAGAAAGAAACCTCAAAAAGGGGCCGAGGACTCAGAGTCGGGCCCACTGGTTGGCTGCTGGAACGCTTTCCTTGATATCTTCCCATGAAGCACTATTTCTGCAAGACTTCAATGCATTGGAAAAGTTTATGCAACTGGTTAGGAGGAGGGTTAGAAGTTGTGAGTCACCGTCATCAGCTCTGTGTGTGTTTGCTTTCAACACGGGGCTCCTGTGGGACCACATCAATGGAGTCTTTTTGGTCCGTTGGCATGTGCTGGGGCAGGGTGGAGTGGGGGCACCCAGCCAACCTATTTCAAGGGAGTGTGAGGCACTGGGCCTCCGTGGCTACTGAGAACAAAACAAAGGGACTGACATTGCCTAGTGCTCTGGAGGACTCCGGTGGCACTCATGCTAAGTTCTGTGACTTTGGGCAAGTTTCTGAAGCTCCCTGAGCCTCAGTTTCTGTATCTGTAAAATGGGTACAATATTGTATAATCTCCTTTGCAGGAGTATTCTGAGGGTTATGATGCCCAGCCTGCATGCTAAAGGGGCTCCATAGGTTGTTGTTACTCTTCTTTAAAAAAAATGATTTATCTCTGATAACAGGAAAGTCAAAACTTTTAAAACCTTGGGCTTCTGAGCTAATGGAATGGGCTCTTCTAAACCTGCTTCCCAGGAGATTTTGAATGAGACAGGCAGTCTTAGGTCTCTGGTGTGCAGCTAAATTCTACTTTCTCATCTTGTGGATTATCTGTGACAGACCTTTTAACCCAGCTTCCCCTTGTGACCCACTTAGATTTAGCCTTGTTTCTCCTTGCCCTCTGTTAAGTGTACTTGAAATAATGCAATTTATTCGACCATCATCCCAACAAAAATGTGATGCATGGAGCTGCCACACGCATCATATAAAAGGAAAGGGTGGTTATGATTTACTGAGCACCTACTATGCACCAGCCCTTCCCTTGCCAGCACCCTCCCCAGCCCTTTCCTCCTTCCCTCACTTGCTTTGTTATTCAGGGTATTTATTTCCCTCAAACATACCAGTAACTTACTTAATGTACCTCTTTATTGCTTACTGTTAGTTGTCCTCACCTTCCCCTCCAACCAAGTCCAATAATGCAAGTCCATGAGGACAGGGTATTTTTTCAAATAGTTTTTTTAAATTTTAGAATCATTGTTGATTTACAGCAAGTTTGCAGAGAGAGTACAGAGCCCCTGCCTTTTTACATCCTGCAAATCACATCCTGCATTTGTCGCAACTCAGGAAGCAACCATGGGATGTAGCCGTTAACAAAACTGCCGACTTCATCGTATGTCACTCATTCTTCCCAAATGTCCTTTTTCTCTTCCAAGGTCCCATTCAGGATCCCATCTTGTTTTTAACCATCATGTGACCCTAGCCTTCCCTGGGCTATGGCAGTTTCTGACTGTCCTTGTATGTGATGAACTTGATAGTCAGGAGGAGTATTGACCATGTGTCCTGCAGAACGCTGCTCAGTACGGGTTTATCTGATGTTTTCTCGCTGGTTAGACAGGGGTGATGAGTGTTTGGAAGGAAGACCGTAGAGATAAAGAGTCATTCTCACCATCATGTCAAGGGACATACTACCAACATGACTTCTCACTGACGATGTTGACCTTGGCCCCCCAGCTGAGGTAGTTTGCTAGTTTGTCACTGTAAATTGATGTTTTCCCCTGTACCTGTAGCTGGGGAGCAAGTCACTCAGTACAACAGTGGTGAGCCGAATGTGTCCCTCCACCCCAAGTTTATATGTTGAAATGTTAACCCCAGGACCTCAGAGTATAACCATATTTGGAGATAAGGTCTTTCAAGAGAGAATTAAGTTAACATGAGACCTTTAGGGTGGACCCCAACCCCATGGGACTGGTGTCCTTACAAGAAGAGGAAATGTGGACATGACATGCATGCACACGGTGAAATGGCCATGTGAGGACACAAGGAGAAGTCAGCCATCTGAAGCCAAGGTGGGAGGTGTCAGAAGAAACCAAACCTGCTGCCACCTTGATTTTGGACTTCCAACCTCAAGGACTTGTGATAAAAGAAATTCCTTTTGCTTAAGCCACCCAGTCTGTGGTACTTTGTTAGGGCAGCCTCAGAAAATGAAACAACCTCTACTCTGAGAGTAGAGCACCTGTATAAATTACTTGGGATTATTCTGTATGGCATTTTGTTTCTTCTCCCTCATCTAGTTATTTATTCAATTATTTTTATATCAGTTTGGACTCATGGATATGTGCTTTATCCCTTATGTTATAATTAATACTATTTATCATGTTACTCCAATTGCTCCATCTTTGGCGACTGTGAGCTCTCTCAGGTCAGCTCTCATGTGTCTCCATCATTTTGTTTTGGGGGCCCTTCTTCACTCTCTGGCGCTACCAGCTGCTCCAGGCTCATCTTGTGCAACACTTCCCCAATCCCTAGAATCAGTCGTTTCTCCAAGGAGCCCTGGTTCCTTTGGAGAATGGTATTAGAACCCAACATCTGGCATGTTCATCGATACTGAGGTGTCAGAGCTTCTAGGCCCCATGAAAGAAGGATTTTTGTCTGTTCTTTTCACCGATGAATTTCAAGCACTATGGTCCCTGTCACATAGCAGGTGTTAGACAAGTATTTGTCAAGCAAATTAATGAGTGGATAATCTTCAGAACCTCTCTGTAAAATTGGTATAATATTAATAATAATAATTATTATTATTACCATTATCATTTTATAAATAAAGTAACAGGATCAGGGAGTCTAAGAAACTTGCTAAAATTGTACAGGTGGAAATGGAAGAACAAGGATTCGAATCTTGTCTGACTCAAAAGCCACTGGGTTTTTATTATCTACAATTTTGAATTATCTGCCTGACTGTCCTCTTTGATTAGCATGATAATCCGATAACCTGAAGATCTTTCAAAAACAGTGTGACTCTTCATCTTTTTGTAGTGAGGCAGCCTAGCAGGATGAAAAGAGCTTGGAGGATAGGATCAAACAGACATGGATTAAATCTGGGCTCCATCCTTTAGTAGTCATGTGACCTTGGGCAAGTTGATATCCTCTCTGAGCCTCAGTTTCCTTACCTGTCATGTGGGCATACTAACAGTGCCTGCCTCACACAATTGTTGTGAACAGGAAAACCAATATCTATGACCTAAAGACTCTGCCTTTTCCCATCCAATGCATTTGCCAGTCACCATATACCTCATCCAAGAGATAAGCATTGTGACTCTCCTAGATCTAAAGAAAGGTTTTTTTGTCTTCACTATTAGATGCAAAGAAAGAAGATACACTCTGATACAGGAAAAACATATTTAAGAGAGCAATGCTTGGTTTACCTAACTACAAAGGTGATAAACCTCTGTGGCAGTGTATCTCAACCAGTTAGCTGCAGACAGCTATAGGTGATGGAATTATGTCAACATCTGCATATTTGCGGAAGCTCCAGGTACTAGAAATAAGCTGAATAAATACAATGTCTTCTACACATATTTCATACTATTTTTTCAATTGTAGGTAGAAGATATGGTTAATAAAATGTAATTCAATTAAAATAGTATGTGTAGAATTTTGGGTACAGTAGACACTAAATAAATAGTACCTATTACTATTACTATTATTATTATTATTTTATTAAGTGGCAGGGAAATTTACTAGATTTATTTCTCAGAGTCCTTTGTAGCCATGGATGCCTGATTTTGGCTCAGCATGCAATTTCTACTGAAATAATCAACTTTTTAAAATTCTCTTAATAGTTCAAATAACTTTTTTTGGTAGAGTTTTAAGGAATTTTCCGTATAGAAAATTACATCTTTGTTCTCTTTCAAACTTTTCTTCTCATTCATTTTTCTTGCCTTATTTCATTGGCTAGGATCACCTCAATAATGTTAGGTAGATATATGATGCAGTGATAGGGACCATCTTTATGTTGTTCCTGTCTTTAAAGAGAAACTTATAGTACTTCTACATTAGATATGAACATTTTGAGGTTATTAGGTGAGAGATTTCCTTTATATTTCTGGTTTGGTAAATTATTTATTGAATGTTGTATTTTGCATATACTGACATGATCATATGGTTTTTCCGTTTGAACTTGTTAATGTGTTGAATCATATACCTAGGTTTTATAATAATTAGAAACATATTCCTAGGATACTCCTTATGTCAAGTAAGGCATACTATTTAGTCTTTATTATTTTTAAAAAATGCATTGCTGGATTTAATATGCTAGTATTTTTTTTACTATCCACAACAATTCTTTTATTTTTTATCATAAAAAATCTTCTTAAAACCTTATTGAAGTACAATTGCCATACACTGCATCGCTCATACTTAAAGTCTGTGAAATCAACACTGCAATCAAGATAATAAATATTCCCATCACCTCCAAAAGTTTTCTCATACCCCTTCATATTTTATCCTTTTCCCTCTCTACCCTCCTTCTTGGCTATCCCAAAGCAATCGCTGACCTGATTGCTACATATTAGTTTGCATTCCTCACCCCATCCCCCACCCCCACTTGCAGCTCTGCCTGACTTGGGGAAAATGCCAGAGGTCAGATTGACCTGGACTCCTCTGGACAAGCTGCTCTGAATACTAAGCAAACCCTGGCAGGTCTGAGGTTTGGGGGTGGGGTGGAAGTCGGTTATATCTAGGGAAGCATTGTATTGCCTTCCTGGAGTTATTCACTCATTCACTTCCAACGAAAGGAGCTTGAACGCCATACTGGGCACTCCACTGGGCGCTGGAGACAGAGAAAGAATAAAAAGAGTCTCAATAGAAGCCTATAGAAGACAGACAGGTAAACAACCTCGCTGCAACGCAGGATGATGAGGGTGAGGAGGGAAGCTCAGGGCCCAATGAGACCTCTTAGGAAAAGAGAGTCTTCAAGCTTTGCAAGGAGGGGGGCTTTCTGTTGGAGCCTGGATTGGAGTAGCAAGTTTAGGGGTTTCTCTTTAAGGCCTTCCTGCTTGTCACTTCTTGGACTGCTTGATTAAAGGGGATGAGGAAGTGTACGTGTGACCAAGCCATCAACACTTAGCCATCCATGCTGAAGCAAGGGGGGCAGAATCACGCCAGGGGCTAGCACCCTCCAGATCCACTGCATTCAGCTGTGACAGCGATTTTGGAATCCATGCCTCCTTCCCTGATTCGGACTCTCCTGCCTCCCTCTTATGAAGACCCTATGATTGCATTTAGGCCCCACCAAGATAATGCAGGATAATCTCCCCATGTGTAGATCCTTAACTTAATTACACCTGCAATGTGGTGTATATTTTAGATTGAGGCAAGGTACAAGTCTAAGAGTGACTCTTTCTTGAAACTTCTCTTCACCAAGAGATGAGGAAGTTCCCAAAGACCTCTTACAAAAAAGTAGCCAGTATGCGAAATATGAGTAAGTACATAAGTTTGACATTAATTAAGCCAGTAATAAAGCTAATGGTGGATGCTGAAGGTCAACAAATTCCAGGTAAAATTTGCTGCAAAATGTAACACAGCTGTACACCCATGTTCACAGCAGTATTATTCACAACAGCTAAAGGTGGTGGATGCAACCCGAGTGTCCATCACCAGACGGATGGGTAGAATGTGCTCCATACATACAATGCCATGTTGTTCAGCCTTAAAAAGGAGGGAAATCATGACACACGGTACAATGTGGATGAACTTTGAAGACATGCTTCAAAGTCATAAAAAGACAAACACTGCATGATGCCACTTTGTGGGGTCCCTAGAGCAGTCAAATTTGGGTAAGTAAAGGGTCCGGCAGAAGTAAGGCCTGAGTGTGTTTGGTAGGACAATAATGTAGGTGTAACAATTTATAGTTTTAATATGAACATTTCACCTAAAAGGTCATATGATGTGCTTAAGCGTGATATTATTGTGTTACAGAAGTACGTACTTAGATTTTGTAATAAAAAGGGGTGTTTTCTGTGCCGGGTCCTGTGTTTAGAATAGTGGGTGCCAGAAGCCAGGGCGGCAGAGGGGAGTTATTATCAGTTAATGGGGACAGAGTTTCAGTTTTACAAGATGAAAAGAGTTGGAGGTGATAGTGCTGATGGTTGCAAAACAATATGAATGTATTTAATACCAGTGAACTGTACACTTTAAATAATTAAGATGATAAATGTTATGTATATTATACTATAATTTAAAAAAATTAATAGGAGAGAAAAAAAAGAAATGTAAGAGATAATTCTGCTGTGGATAATGGAGAGCTGAGCTAACTCTTGAAGGAGGGAGAGGAGTAATCCAGGCAGAGGGACCAGCCTGTGCAAAGGTGGGGTGCCAGCTGGGGTGTGGGGGCGGGGAGGGGCCCACAGCGAGTTGAGTGCAGTCGCTGGAGTCCCACTGTAGAGCTGTGGTGTTTCCCGCAGGGAAGTGAGCTTGGGGCGCGGCTGGTGGTTGGCTGCTTGCCCCTTTCCACTGTCCATCTGTGCTCTTCTGAGACTCTGACTGTGTCAGCCCGCGGGTGGGCCGAGGATGTCGCAGAAACCCTGTCACTCTTCCCAGAGTCCGTCCTTCCCATTCCCACCCCGGGATCAAAGCAAGCTTCCCCTTCACAGGAACCCTGTGTTTATTTCCTGATTTCCTGGCGACCTACTTTCTCCTCCCTGCTCTTTATTCCTGCTCTCCCAACAACTCCTTCCTTTCACTCCTGCTGTGCTGGGAAGAGCAGAGGCTGACCTTCCAGCCCAGATGGTGGCCCGTGGGCCGCTCCCAGCTCCTCTCCTCTTGCTGGTGGGAGCGTGGCCGGGCCTGAGCTCCCCTCCCCCTGTGGCGGCAGGAGGTCCCCAAGGACCTGTGGGTGCTGGCATCGCTTTGTTCTTCCAGCCCCAGCAGCAGGGCCTCACCCCAAGCTGGAGGAGTCAGCCCCAGGCCAGGTGTGCCTTCTCATCTCCCTTTGGAAAAAAAAAAAATCTCATCTTTTCCTAATTATATGCAAGGCACACATGGTCAATATAGAAATTTGGATAATATAGAACATTAAAAAATTAAATGAAAAATGACTCACCATGCCTCACCCAAAGAGAGCCATTAGCATTTTATGTATATTCTCTTCCATTTACATCTCAGTTACACAGGGATGTATTTTATTATTCATATATATATATTTGCATACAACTATATAAGACCTATTATGATATAAGTAATAAAAGTATTACATAATATGTTTGCCCTAAATGTGCTTACTGTTCTGTTAGCTGTCTTTCCTTTTCAGTTAGCAGCTTATTATAAACACCCCCGCTGGCCATGCATGACTCCTCGACAACACCCCTTTAAATGGCCGTATACTCTCCCACCACATGGGCATTCCCTTGTTCTGGGTTCTTGAACTAGGGTTCACAGGGAAACATAAGTTCACTCTGGGGCTTTTTATTTTCATTTCATGAGATATGAGTAGGAGTCACCAGGAACGGGGGGTTACAACAGGACCTCCTGGCCGTTAAAGAGCCCACGCAGTGGAGCAGAGGTGTGAAGGAACAGGTTTCGAGCACCCAGGGCCATCTTTGGGAAGGAAAGCATACCAGGCCCGATGAGGTTTGGTGGGAAAGGAGCTTATTTTGGTAGAGTGGGAACCATGGTAGACTATCCACTTCCTTCCTCCTGCATTGATTGGAATTGAGGCATTTCTGTGGTAGGTTGTGGCCATTTTGCCTCTTTTAGATAGGAGTGGTCAGCAATGACCATTGGATCATGTATAGGCATTGTCAGATTTATTCATTCATTATTCACTCATTCACTCACCAAGCGTTTACAGAGTATGTATATGTATCAGTTGTCTATTGCTGTATAACAAACTACGCCCAAATTTATCTGCTTAAACAGTAATAACTGTATGTTATCTCTTACAATTTCTGTGGGCCAGGAACTCAGGCGCAGCTTAGCTGTGTGGTCCCAGTTCAAGGTCTCTCATGAGGCTGCAGTTAAGAGGTTAAAGTGACTACAGTCATCTAAAGTCTTGACAGGATCTGGAGGATCTGGCTCTTAGGGGCCCTTCACTCACTTATGGGCTGAAGTCCTCAGTTCCTTGTCATGTGGACCTCTCCAGGGGGCTCCTTGAATGTCCTCATGGCATGGCGGCTGCCCTCCCCTAGAGTAAGTGATCTAAGAAAGAGAAGAAGAAGTGGTAATAATTTTTATGGGCTAATCTGAGTAGTTACACTGTCTGTGATCTCTGCAATAGGTCAGCCCGATTCAGGTTAACTCTATTTGGTGTGGGAGGGAACTGCACAAGGCCACGAATACCAGAAGGTGAGGATGATTGCCAACTAGAGTGATGAGCCAGCTCAGTGATGAGCTAAGAATAGAACTTAAATGAGATGTCTTGCACCCAGGAAGATGTACCCAGTTGTGATGACACTCAAGCTCTGGTTGAAGGTCACCTTAAAGATATGGCTGAAAGGGATTGAACTCAGCCTGGAGACACCCTTGCTCATCACTACACTGTTCACTGAGGTGGCCCCTGATGGGTAGAGTCAAATTTCAGGTTCATTGTCCATACCAAGTCAGTCTTTATGGATGGTCCATTTTGTTCTACCATGAGACAGTGGGTATGAAGTGAAATGACCCAGCAGAGGAGCAGAAGGCTGGTCTGTATCTCAGGTTCCCTGACTACCTAGGGTCTGCCTCACTCTTGCTCTGGGAGGTGTTTGCAATCCTTACTAGTGCAGCCTTACATCCACAGGAGTGTAGCAAATGATTGTGGGCTCCAGGGATCCTCTTCCTCTATCAGCAGCAATGAAATGTCCACTTCCTCCAGTTACTGAAGACAGTTGATCCCTCATGCTTTGTGTTTTCAGTTAGGCTTCCCCGGTAACCCCTCAATACCTAAAGAGTCTAGACTGAGCCCATTCTGGAGGGGAACAGCTTAATTATATTCCAGAACTTGGAATGGAGAGAGTTCTTTTCTAAAGAATGTGTTCAGAAAATCACAACTATCGACATGTGAAACCCCTGAGCAGCAGTGGGAGGGGGGAAAGGCAGTGGAGGCAAATGAAATCTTGCCTAATGTGCTAGGAGAACCCTATGGATGCCATTTCTGTTTTCTCCCAGGAACGCTCACCTCAGCAGAAAAACAGCCAAAGCTCGAAGACGCCAAGAGAAGGGTTCTATCCAGTGGATCTCGGTCTGGTGGCGTATGGACTCTCCAGTGGGGCTTTGCCCCATCACCCTTTTGGGCCTTGGGAGGAAGACAAAGGAGAGTTGCCAGCCGGGATGGTACCTCTGTCTAGAGTAAGCCTGTCCCCACAGGATGTCCCCTCCATGTCTCTCACCCAGTAGGGAGCTCAGCAGTGTCTCTGAAGAGTTCAAGGGATGGATTGGCCCAGCAAAGAGCTCAGGCAGCATCTATACTCAGGGACTGTGCTCAGGCCCAGGCTGGGGGATAGTCCTTGGCAGCCCATGCCCGCCTTGTCATGCCAGCTGGACTTTAGAGAAGGAAGACAAAGGTGATTTGGGAACTGGTCTCTACAGATGTACTGAGAAGACTTCATTTCCTCCCCAGGGACCCTCGGGACAGGCATTTTGGCAAGAAGATGTCATAGGAACCACAGATAGGAGCAATCTAGGATGACATAGGAAGAATGTGATAAAATGTGAATCTTGGAACCAAGCCACCTGAGGTGAAAGTATATAAGAACAAGAACAGATGTGTCACTTCTGTCTCCTGGGCTGTTGAGGGCTCCATGTCTGGATACCATTATGATTACTATCAAGACAGTTTTTTTGGCCACCGAAGTAGGGGTGATTCTGAGGATAAAGGTAATTCTGAGGTCAATTTTTCTGTGGAGTATCCAAACTGGTGATCATGAAAACAGCTTGTCAGGAGACCTGACCCAGCTCTCCCTGCAGGACAGATATGCCATCAACCAGTACCACATGCCATGAATTATCCTTCTGAGACTATGTCTTATAATGACTCTGAAACTTAGAGTTCTGCTAAACCCCTATGGTTGTTGACTTCCCCAACTGCCACCCCAATAAGTTTATTTGCTATTCCCTGACAGGTCTCTTGGTCAGAAGTTTATTGGGTGGCTCTTAATTTTCAGCAGTTGCGAAGAAAACCTGAAATTCCACCTGATTTCTGTCTGTATTCATCCTAGTATGCTCATCACTGTCTTAATGGCCACTCATTTAACAGTCAAATCTCTACCTCACAGGTGGCAAACACAAGGCCCATGGGCCAAATCCAGCCCTCCACCTTGTTCTATCTGGCCCGGCACCTTTTCTACCGAGCAGCAGTGCTAAGCTCTCGTTTAACTGTTAAGGCATAGTTACATTTATACAATTGTAAAGTTACATTTGGCCCTTTGAAGGAAACCACAATGCTGATGTGGCCCCTCGTGAAAATGACTTTGACACCCCTGCTCTACCTTCTTCCTGCCCAGAGGTTTCCCTCCCTCCCTGTGCTCCCACATTTCCATCTTTATGAGTGGAGAGGAGGGCTAACTTCCTTTCTGGGTAGTTTCCTTCCCCAGAGATGTGTCTGAGAGGTGTTTGACTATGGAACTGAACTCTAGCTCTCTGAACCATTTCCCTGTTGGCTTTAGTCTAGACATGAGGAACAAGTTTAATTCTCCAACCACTTGACTAGTTCCCAAATGTTGGAACCCAGTATTCATGTACCTCTTAGGCTTCTCTTGTCCAAGCCAAGTAGTCCTGATGTCTTTAGCCATTCTTCATTTGAGTAGTTTCCAGTCCTTTCACCATCCCAGTTGATCTCTTCCCATTGTGCTCTAGCTCCTCCACACCCCTTCCCAAGCATTTCCCAGGACGGAAGGTAGAGTTCCAGATGCGGTCAGCTGGCCTGCGCTGTGCAGGATCGGCTTCCTTAGATGCAGTCTGAGATTGCCTTTGCTTTTTGGCAACCACATCACACTGTTGCCTTGTGTTGATTTACAGGCCACTAAAACTCTACAGCAATTTTTCTCTTAACGTGTTCTTGTTAGGCCATTCTATACTTATATGGTGGAGTTTTTGAGCCCAAGTACGTGATCTTACATTTGTCCACCCAAGAACCCCTTCGTTGTGTTTCAGGACCTAGCCTGTTGAGGTTATTCGGAATCCCAAGTTTGCCGCCCAGCTGTCCCTCTGGCTTTGGGTCAACAGCCAATTTGGTCCACATATTTTCTAGAGTTTAGTCCAAGTCATTGATAAAAATGTTGAATAGAATCAGACCAATGTCACAGCCCGGGGCTACTAGAAATCTTTCTTTGGATCACAGGTCACATATTGCCAAATGCAGCCTGCAGGTGTGTTTGGTTTGGCCTGTAGAGTGTTTTCTTTTACATAACTTTGAATCAGTGGCCAACATCTGGATTTCTAGCTTCTCCTAATAGATTAAAGATAGCTCAGCCCTGGGTTCACTGTCCAACATGGCGATAACCAGCTGGTACAGCCAAAGCAGTTGTGTGTAGCTGTGCAGGATGTCGGCTGCATGTCCCACCTGAATGCGTAGAGCAACCACAGCCATTAGGCAAGACATAGACTCTCCATTTGTCTCTGTCCCCATAGTCCCTCATATCGAGCCCCCAGCCTACCCCTACTCATTGATGATATGCCTGTCTCACTCCCCAAGGTGTTGAGTTAGCAGCCCCTACTCCCCATTTATTGGCACACTTTGAGTATTATCTGTCAACTAGTCATAAATTCACCTAAGTCACATATAGTGTCCCCTGAATTTTAAGGGAGATCTTGCCAGATGCTGTATAAAACACAGTCATCAGGGTTCACTGCATCTCCTGGATTTGCCAGATTAAGACTGTGGAAGATGAAGTTGAGATTAGCTTGGCCTGTCTTGGTCTTAGAAACCTATTCTGACTCTTAACTATCACTATTTACCTTTCTAAGAGCATACAAACTATCCTTTAAAACATTGACTTTAGGACTTTTCAGGACCTAACCTGGAATTGGTCATCAGTCCATCTAGCAAACATGCAGAAGACATTTTCTCTTTTATAACAACTAGGAATACACTTAGCCATCTTTAGTTTTCAGGTACTTCTTTTGCTCTCCGTGAGGTCTGGTTTGGCACCATTTTAAAAAATCCTCTGTGATGTCTGGAGTAGAACCATCCAGGCCAGGAGAGACAATCCATCTGGAGTCAGCAACTGTTCCAAGAAGGGTTTCAGTTCCTTTTAACCAGCATCCATTCTACTCTATTCTGTAGGCTTATTTTCTTCCCAAAGAGACAAACCTCAGACAAAGAAGGGAGAGGAGATAAGGACCTTCATTTCCTTTTTCTATCATAAGCACTATACCATTCAATTCAGAAAAGCAGGTCTAGCCCTGGGTGGTGTCACTCAGTGGTTTGAGCGCCAACCTGCAAGCCGAAAGGTTACCAGTTCGATTCCCAGTCAGAGCACATGCCTGGTTTGTGGGCCAGGCTGCCAGTTGGGTTGTGCAAGAGGTAACTGATCTACGTATCTCTCACTTATCTATGTTTCTCTCTCTCCCTTCCCCCTCTCCAAAAGTAAATAAAATATTTTAAAAAACAGATCTGTCTCCTTCTTGATCATCTTATCTTAACTATCACTTCAAAAAAGTAGCAGTGACAGCGAGATGTCCACAAATGACATATGCTTTGCCTTTCATAGTAGAGTGTTATACCTGGCAAGGGCTGCCCTGCTGAGGACTGCATTTCAGACCCCTTTGCATCAAGGGGGTGCCCTGTGACTAGGGCTTTCCAGTGAAATGTGGAAAAAGCGATGAGCATCATTTTAGGGATAAAAAGCTTAGGCTATGAGCAGTCATCTGCACCTCACTTTCCCTGCCTCTGCAGGCTGATGGCAGAGAGCCCTGAGAGCCTGGCAGTGGGTAAAGGCACAAGGAGGAGAGAGTGTGAATCCATGCAGCCCTTCCTCACCACGTGAAAGGCCACCTGCCGATCTGGGCACCTCAATGAACTGGTCCGTGACTGAGAAACAAGTGCAGCCCTTTAATCAAGAGCAGCACTTTATGCCACTGAAATGTACTTTGTTGGTTTTAGCGGCTAGCCTTGCCCTCCCTCGTGCAGTCATCCTAAGTATTTTTCAGAAGTCTCAGCAGGCGGAAATTATGCTTCAAATTCTAGATTACTTGGGTCTCTTCGTACTTGTAAGCGTCTTTCCATCTTTTCTCGTATGTGCCCTTTTAGAACCTCAGCTCTCTTGACAGCCCCCTGGCAGTCCGACTCTTCAGGGGTGCCACTCTTTGCTTCCTCGTTGGGACCATTTGGAATTACATTGTAAGAACTCCATTTTTTTTTTTATGTGTTTCCGACTCTGCTGCCGAATTGCATATGAGACTTCAGAACCCACACCTGGGCTGTCTCCCCAATGTCACCTGACCTCTAGGAGCCTCTCAGATTAATGGCATGAATTATACCAGAGCCTGTATGTTTGTTAAGATAGTACCAGATGCTAAATAATCCCCAAGACATACAATGGCTCAAGCAAAATAGATGTTTATTCCTTACTTACGTAAAGTCAACACTGGTTTGCCTAATTGGGGACAGGCTTTCCTCTGATTCGGGGGGGCCCAAACTTCTTCTGTCTTATTACTGTGCCATTTTCAGTACCTGGCTTCCCAGATGTTTCTATGGCCAGGCTTGGTGCTCCCTCTTCTGTATTGCCACACTCACAGGACCCTGGGGTACGCCATCTAATGTCTAACCGTGGGCCCAGGGAATAAAGGATTAGGAAGTTGCTAGTCTCTGCCTCAAAGTATAAGTTCCATCTTACTTTGGAAACCACTTTCTAACTATTGGCTCATATTTTTCTTTATTCTGTCAGTCAGAATGTGTTTGTTGAGTACTCTTTTTGTGCTAAAGAATTTAAGATGTGAGGGGTATTCTGGACCCCTCCTTCCTCCAGAAGCATTCATGGTACTCTTTGCTTGCATGGTTTTTTTTGTTTGTTTGTTTTGTTTTTTGGGGGTTTTTTTGGTTTTTTTTTTTTTTTTACTCTAGGGACCCCCTGGCTGGGCTGAATGAGAGTTTGCTCCCACCTTGCTCCCACCCTGCGACTTGGACATCTCTCGGGCCAAGTAATTTCAATTTCCAAATTGCCATGGATTCTTTTAACCAAATTTCCTGTTGCCAGGTGCTACACAAGTCACAATGTATGCAGTGATGAGCAAGAGAGCAGACATTCTTCAAAATAATCCCTTAAGACAGGCAGGGTGAGTATTTTTATTCACATTTGAAAGTTGAGTCAAATGCCTGCCTGAGGTTACACCTGTAGTCACAGGCAGACAGAGCTGAGGTGCACGTGTCCTGACTCAGGTCATCCTTTGCACGGCGGTGACAACAAGCGGTACCTACCCGAGTTTGCTTTTATGCTCCCTGCTCCTTTGTGAAAATCAGTCCAATCTGCAGGCCTGACATCAGAAAGAAACTAAACATGTTAAGAAATGTGGGAACCTAGATCTTGTTTCTTGGTACTGTGCTAGATTGATAGGCTAGCGCTACCCCCGACTTCTCTGCTTAAGGGTGGTGGAAGCCAGTGGTAAATGGGAACTCCCCATCCAGGGCCTCCTGCATGGCAGTCATGCCTGGAGATCTGGCCCCAGAGTTCGGGCTGTTCCAGTCTGGTGAATTTCTCCTCCCAGACATTCACGCTGCGGATTCATTGGCGTCCTTCTTAACAAAGCCCCAAAGATTCGGTTTGAGCTTTGTTTCCCAAGTTACCACTTACCTAACAAGCTTTGGTTCTGCTTCTGAGTAACAGGGATGCAGAAAGGATGCCATCTACCATGGTCCCCACCACGAGGCAGCTCCTGCCAGGTTCCCCCTGGGGTTGATGACAATGCCAGCCACAGGCCCACATGGCAACCACCCATGGGAGACACTCCGACCATCCTCAGGCTGCTCCAGGGCGGAGAGAGATGGGCTGTGTGGCATAATGAAACAACCCCAGACGTGGACAGATGGGATCAATAGGTTTGCTAGAAGGGAGGCTGTGCACCTCACAAGCTCTGTGTCTCAGCTTCTTCACCTGTAAAATGGGGATAATAAAAGAACCTGCCGTACAGGTTCTTGTGATGATTAAACAGGCTGATCCAAGTAAAGTGCTTAGAACAGAGACGAGGCACAGATAAATGCTTGATAAATAGGGGTTGGAGTAAGAGCTATCTGAAGGGCAAGGGATGGATTTCATGGCCTCCCAAGATCCTTCCAACCAGGTGAGCTGTGCCTTATCTTCTACAAGACAGTTGCAGCAAGGTCTCCCCAAGCCCCCCCCCCTTCTTTTGCCCCCTGTAGGTGGAACTCCCGCCCCCACCAGCAGGAAGGAGCCACACCCTGGGACCACATGAGCACTGCAGAACTCCGTGCAGCAAGCTCCCATGCCTTTCCAACCATAGGTTCTTGAGAGACACAGACTGTCCCCAGAAGAAGAGGAAACAGCAAACCCTGGCCTGTGGTTAGTCCTGGAAGAAAGCTAACCCCAGCGTGCTGAAGCAGTGAGTGAGTGAGTGAGCAAGTGAGCTTCTTGTCCAAGACTTCCCAGATGGCGAGGCTGGGCTCCCAACGAAGCCCTGTTTTTCCATTTATTATTATTCATCTCTGCTGAAAGAAAGGAAGAGAGAAGAGAAAAGAGAGCTGCACCCCCACTCCGTCAAAAAGAAAGGAATTCAGATTTCAAACCGCTCAGACTTATTTCTCTTTCAAAAGGCAACTTCAGAAACCTGTCTACCCCTCCATCAAAGAGCCGAGCTGTTTGAAGCCACCCCCTCCCCAAGCCTACCTGCTGATTATTCAGGAAAATATTATATTGACATGACTCTTTAGGATATAAAGGCTTTGCAGTGTTTGGGTACAACCCTATGACTATCTTGAACTCACACATGATTAAAAATTTAGATGGCTAACTTTGAAACAATCAAATGCATTAGAAGCTTCTTAATGAGCCGCTATCTGAACTTAAAGCCCTGCAAACTTCAGAAAACTGCTTCTGTGGAAATTCCATTGTCTTTGATCCGGTAAAGTCACGGCAGGGTGGATTTATTTCAAGTTTATTTTTTGGCATCCTGGTCCTCCCGAAATATTGGGAGATATCTTTCTTAGCAAGATGTGGGAGAAAACAATGGTGCCGTCTCTTTCATTTATCTGCAATTTGACAGGAGTGCAGTTTATTAACTTGAAAAGAGGCAGAGACATTATCTGAAGCTCAGAGACTCTAGTGGAGATCTGCCTCCCTTTTGTACCAGTGGGAGTTGGCGACATTTTGAACCTGCTCACCATTAAATGCCTTCCTGAGTGGTGGGAAAGCCTTGAAAAAGAAAGCCGATGCATTTATGATGTAAATTCGTTATTTTGACAGTCTTTGAAATCTGTCATATTCACATCCAATTTAATGCCTTGCAAAAAAAAAAAAAAAGAGTCCCCTTTCTTTTAAAACACTTTAAAGATTTTCAAAGCCATTTTCATGTAGCAAACTATTGTTACACCTAATATATCCTGAAAGTATTTTAGCAAAGGAACTTATAGGGTTCTGTGTTAAGTCATGTAGAGTTTTAAAACATGGCAGCCTTCAAACAAGCTTGGACCGGGATATCTCTTTTTGATTAGTGAAGAGCTATTCTTGATTTCCATGTACACAATTAGCCAGCACGTAGGCACTTACGCTTTAGGCGGTTGTTGGAGTGCCCACGCATGTTGTTCTATATTGGGGGCAACTGAATGTTCTAGACCATTTTCTACAGAGGTCTCCTATTGGCTATCCAGACCATAGCTGAAATCCTAGAGCGAGCACTGATTCTCAACCAGAGGTGACTTTGCCCCTCCCTGGGAAAACTGAGCAATATCTAGAGACATTTTTCATTGTCACAGCTAGAAGAGAGGTGCTCTGGCACCTGGAAGATAGAGGCCAAGGGTGCTGCTAGACGTCTTAGAGGCACAGGCCAGCCTCTCTCAGCAAAGAATAACCCAAAATGTCAGTCGTAGTGAGGCTGAGAAACCCCACCCTGGCGGAGGTGCATTAGGCACCTCCTGCCTACACACTCAGCTAGCGGCTACCAAACTGGTGAAGTGTGAAGGCACCGGGGCTGCCTTTTGGCAAACAGAGATTCTCAGACTGCACTGCATGCCTAGTGAAACAGGTCCTCCAGGGAGGGCATGTGGAAATCTGCATCACTCAGGTGTTCCCCCAACTGGTTCTGATGCAGTTAGTCTGCAGGTAGGGAGCCTAGGAATCATCACACTAAACCGCAGGCATCTTTTTATTTTTACAGAGTCTCTGTCTTGCTCAGAATTATTAACTTTTACTTTGTATACAGTTGTCATTAGCATGCCTACTGCTTTCCTAGCTCAGGATGTACTTATTGACAGGAGGGTGGCAGCCAGAGATGGGTGTTCTGACTCCAGGAAACAGTGACAATGTTCATTAAAAAGGGAGGAGTCACAAGATCTACTAAAAAAAAAAAAGGAAGCAGATACAAACGCCCCAAGCACAGTACTCTTGGGCGAACATCCTCATTAGGGAGAGTTGGGTGTACACAACTCTCAGTTGTTGTTGAGACAACAAACAACTGAGTGAACAGAGTGAACAAGTAAACTGTTACAATATCTACTGGCGGTGAGCTATTGCAGACAAGTGAAATAGGGTGATAGAGAGTGGCTGGGTAGCGACTTTAGTTTGCAAGGTCAGGGAAGGTCTATTTGGACTGAGATCTGAACAAGAAGAAACCAGCCATGGGGAAATGACATTCCAGGCCCGTAGCACATCTAGTGCAAAGGCCCTGAGGCAGGAATGAGCTTGGGGCCTTCCAAGGGAGAAAAGGGAGGCCGGAGAGGCTGGACTGTGCTGGCCCAGAGGCAGAGTGGTGTGAAGTAAGGTCAGAGTACCAGCAGTAGGTGCTTCGTATGCCACTAGACGAATTTGGGTCTTATTCTAAACACACAAGGGTGCCATTGGAGAGCTTTAAGCAAGATGGCAACACGACCTGATTGTGTTTTAATAGGACCAGCCCGCCAGCAGATAGAGAAGGAATGGCCAGGGGACGAGCATGAGAGAAGTGAGGTCAGAAAGGCAGGTGGGCAGTGGCGGTGGGCCCTGGTGGTGGCGGTACAGGTAGTGGTGATGCAGGTGCAGGTGCAGGAAAGCAGGTGCATCCCAGATGGGTTGGCAGAACTTGCTGATGGTTTAGATGAGAGTGACAAGAAAAGGAGAGAAACTCAGGATAAGTTCTGGACTTTTGGCTTGAGTCAATTTGTTTAGAGAGGGCCACCTCCAGAGAAGGGCTAGGCTGGGCAGAGTGTAGGGTGTTAGGGACTCTGTTTGGTCTCTGTGAAGTTTGAGGAGCTCCTTGGACATCCATGTGGTGGTGTCCGTTGACAGTGGAATACGTCTGGAGTTCCAGAGAGAGGTAACTACATGCTGGCGACCACTGATATTTAGATGGTATTTGGGGCCGGACAAGAGAAGGGGACCAGCAGAGATGGTGGGTCAAAGGGAGGGAGCAGCAAAGAAAAAGGAGCAGTTGGGAGGAAACCCAGGATAGGGGCAGAAGAAGGTGCTTGCAAGCAGATCAGGGTGGTCAAAGATGTCCCTGCCATGGTCAACCAGGAGAAATGTGCACCGTGCACCCAGAGCGCGGTAAGCTCCTGCCAGATGAGCCTTGTGTAGGGAGGCCGTGAGGATACTTAGTAACAGATAAGACTGGCCAATCAGAGCAGACATGGGCCTTAGCAACAGGTTCAGGGGCGCAGAGGCCCTCTGCTGTGCCAGACGTGAACTCTTGGGCGTCTGAATTGTGAAAAAGTCCAGGAGGTCCTGGGAAAGGGGAGGGCAATTAGGGCAGCAGATGTCCCTCGGAGCACTAGAGGCTGTGGCTGTTCATCAACCCATTACCCCAGTAGTTCAATATTCTTCACCACCAGCACTAGCGCAAACCACCAGACCCAGACCGCAGCCCTGTTTATATTGTCTTCGCCATTATCAGCTGATTCTACAGCAGTGTTCTTAAAGAGTCTGGCTTTGATCATCTGCATTAGAATAGCCCCTGGGGTCTTGTTAAAAATCCAGGCCACTGAGTCCCACCACAAACCATGCAATAAGACTCTGTGGCACTAGAACCCCAGAATCTGCATTTGACAAGCTCTCCAGGTCATCTGTGCACCTAAGGAATTTTGAGAGCCCCAAGTAAAGGGAAAACCCAAGGGACTTGAAAGCCTTTCGAAATTTGAAGGTTGGTGCACTCCCAGTGTCTGGCTGGGCACCCCCATCCATAGGATGTGGATAAGGGGGTAAAGGACGGTGTTTGGGTTCATTTTGATTGAATCCAAACTTCACATTTTTCAACACGCATCTTCCATCCAAATAAACCTTCTCGGGTTCACTAATCCCTATTACCCAGTGGATTTTAGCTGGATCCGCACTTCTTTATCAGTTTGCAAGACATTTTCATCTCATATGGAGGTCTTCCTGCAGTTCTACTTCAAAGTGGCAAAGCCAAGAAGGCTGGAGAAAGAGTTTCAGAGAGTGTTTACAGATGCCTTATCGCTTAAGGGGTGGGGAGGGAGAGTCACGGGGGAGGGTGTCGGGCAAAGGAGTGCATTTCTCCAAAGCAGTTCAGAGGTAGCCTAATCTGCAGAGGCGATCAAACAGTAAGTAGCTTAAAAGATCTCTCCTACAAAGAGGGAAATTAAGTTTTCTGGCTTGTCAGTCACCCAGGATCTAGGCTGGTGTTTTCAAAAACGTAGAATCGTCCTTTCCGGGGTGCTAATTACAGGATTCTGGAAGCAGATGTGTGAGGGTGTGCAAACAAACACACACACACGCTCGCAGATCACCTCATGTGTGGGTGTTTGTGTATGGGAGTGGGTGTTTGTATAATTAAGAGAGTGAAATACCTTTTCGCTGCCTGCACTGCAGAGGGAATAGGATCCCTTTGGAAACCAGTCTCCCTCTTTCCCAGCTGAGCTGGGAATGGGGCAAGGGATTGGTTTCACCAAGTCACCCACTGATTCCTTTAACTGCCTGACAAACATCTTTTCTTTTTTCACCTGCGAAGATTCTGTTCTTCCCAATGCTTCTCCCTGGAGAAGGAAACTTGAACATTTCCGAGATGCAGAAAGGCCAGCCGGGAGGTCAGCAGGTCTGGAGCTTAGAGACACACAGAAGAACCCCCCTGGGCCTGTGCAGTGTTTGCATACCCTCCCCCCCCCCACCCCCAGCGGAGAGCGTGGCTCAGGGATGAAGCCTTGGTATCTGCTCTTCTCCTTGGCAGAAGTGAGGCCCAGGCTGCTGGCAGGGGGGTGGGGGGAAGCAAACCAGTTTGGAACTTGGCCTAATTAATAGGCTGGGTCCTGGTTCAGAACACAGTCCGCCACACAAACCACCATAACTGCCCTTGGGGGAGAGAGGGTGCCCCCGTGTTTGGCTAAACCGTGGGGTATTTCCTTCACAGAGAGCATATTTAATCATGTTTAAGTATAGGTTTGTTGTGGCGGGGGGACAATCACTGCCATCCCTGATTTTCCCACAGAAGAGCTTGGCTTTCTCGGACTCAGCCACTAAGCACCAGGGGGTTCCCTCAGAGGGCCAGAGCCCCGTCCTCCTTCCCAGCGAAGCCAGGCGGCAGCCCCACCTGCCGCAGGGGCATGGCCCTTCCTCCGCTCTCGGAATGCTACTGCTCTAACCATATTGCACATTTTACTTTCTCAGGATCCGCAGTCTTTTCCTCTCTTTTCACTTGCTTCATTTTCTGGTCAACATATTTTTGGAGGATGAATTGCCCCAAGGTCTCCCAGTTCAGAGAAGGCTTGGGCTGCAGTCAAGTGCTACTGGGAGCTCAGAACTTGGAGAATCTGTGAGCTCCTAGCACCTTGGGAAGCTTTCTGAGAGGCAGGTTAGGGTTTAACTTAACAGCAGGAACTGCACAGCCAGCCAGCATGGGTTGGGAAGCTCGCTGGACCTCTGTCTCTTTCTCTCTCTCTCCCACCTGGGAGAAGTTGCCTAGCCACATGGACCTAAATTCCCTCAGTGTAAAGTGGGAGCATAATAGTACCTACCCCCTCGGGTTGTTTGAGAATGAGACCCAAGCTATGTGAAGGGCTCATAAGAGTGCCCAGTACATGCTAAGTTCTGTACAACTATTAGCTGTCACTTTTCTGCCCCTTGGGTTGTGCGCCTGTGTAAGGGTTTAATCACCTTCCCAACTGGCTCAGGGACCCAAGTCAGGGCTGAATCCAGGCATCTCACTCTGAGCTCCTACAGGAAGGGGCTGCCTTTTGGGATTTGTTTGTCCAGGGGGGCCTTTGGGCTCGTGGTGGGGCTGCTTCTGGGTGACTCTAGGGTGGGCACCAGTGTCCATGCTGACCCCTGTGGATGTGGCTGTAATGGCCTTATCATCATGCCACATTCACATAGGATGAGCCTCATCCTAGCTGGCATCATAGGGTCCATCCATCCTCTGTGTCAGCTGCCTCTCACCCCGGCAAAGCATCAGCACCTGTGCCGGGGTTTGACTGGTTATTCTCCCATAAGCCTGTGGCTTCAGAATCTTCTCCCTGGTGTCAGAGGAACTGGCCTCCTCCTTGATACTCCACTCGACCCCCGTGGTCCACCCCTCACTGGCAGTCACAGCCATCTGTGTAGAGCATTCAGAACATAGAATGTTCCACTCCTGATGGAATCCCTGCAAACCACACAACCCTGACACTTTCCACAACCTACAAAGGGTCCTGGATACACCTCTGGCCTGAGCCCATTTCCTTCCCACCACAATCAGCCAGTTCTGTGTCCTCGGACTTTCCAGCCTGTGTCCTGCCTCCTGGCCCTCTGCCCTGCCAGTACCCCATGCCTGGATTCTTCTTCCAGCTTTGGACCCTTCAGACCTCAGCCCAAATGCCGCTTCCTCGGAGGAGCCCTCCCAGATCATCTGATCCAAAAGGGGCCCCTCTGTGCCAGATTCTTCTCTCTCTGTAAATTTAACACTATCTGTACTGGCCCCATCCACACTGTAAACTCCTCCTCGTTGACACACCCCTCCCCCAGTGCCCAGGACAAGCCCCGGCAGACATGTCCTGTGCACATACAGTTTGTAATCAATGGGTCAAACGCTGTCCCTGGACTACTCTGTGGGGGCTCTTTGAAGGGCCACTGACGCAGGATGGACGGTTTGGGCAGACTCGGGGGCCTGCGGTTTCGAGTGCTACTCCGCTGCTTCCCAACAGCAGGCCTCAGAGCCTTCGTTTATGGGACAGAACAACACCAGCCCGTCTCAAATGGTTTGGGCAGGAGGTCGCATGGCATCAGGCCTAGAGTACATGGTCATCGCTCTGTTGGCCCTTATTGCTGCTATTTTCATGGGGGTGGGAGGCAGAGTATCCAAATACATCCCTTCAAACCACACCCCGACTCCCCCGCTGCCAAATGCCACTGATAATTCCCTTAGCCTTCTACACACTGACACAAGGTTTAAATGAAACAAAACCATTTTCCTGAAAGGGGAATCACCGTCCCCTATTCGCTCACACCCACTTTAATGTAAGTTTGTTTGTAGGTGGAAAACAGAAGGGCTCCAGGGAAAGTACACGTAGACTTGTTAGAGAGTAAGAGAGGGACAGATGATCCAGCTAGTGGCAGGACCACCTTACAAAGGTCAGACACCTTGATGCCCACCAACCCCCCCCCCACCAGCAGGTGGTAGGACAGGACTCAAACCTGGGCCTCTGGCCCACAACAAGGCATCTCCTGCTGGAGGGCCTGGGCAGTTGGAGAGCAGCACTTGGGGATCAGGGACAGGGTGGGACCAGAGGCGGAAGAGCCAGAGGCTGTGCTGAGAGGTGGAGCAGAGTTCAAGATGAAGGGCATCCACTTTCCAGTCTTGACCTTGGCCCATGGCTATTGCTGAACGTGCCTGGAGAGACCCCGGAGCCCCAGTTGGCCCACCTGGCCCACTCCCAGGGCCTTCACCTGCCCCAGAAGCCCTGCTCCGGCTTGGCCTCCCAGGAGCACCTGCAGGGCCACCAGGATCAACCCATGTCACAGGCTAAATCTCTTGTTTTGCCAAGGCTTGGCTTCCCAGCTCCCAGGCTAATCACTGTCATCAACTGCTGCCTCACGTGGTGATTGCCAGGATTAAAGAGCTAAGTTTGAAAACCACTTTGAACTGTGTGAATGAGAGGGTTCCAAGAAAAGAGGTGGGAAAAAGCAAAATAATGGCCTATGAGGATAAAGTGCCACTTCTGGGTGCTATGAGGAAAGTCACTTCTCTGAACTCACCTCACCCTTTAATTCAGCAGAGGCCTTTCTGCAATGACCACGTTTTCTGTGCCCCTCCCCCCTGCAGACACACAGATTGAATGGCGGACTCCTTCACTGACCCTCAGTCACACAGGAATTGCTCTGGGCTAAACAAGGCCAGTTCAATAGCCTTTTCTGTGACTTGGAAACAAGCAGAGAATCCCCCCCACAGTTCCCTCGGCAAACGTAGATGAACAGGCCATCAGAGGAAGAATGGGAGGGTTCGTAGTAAGAGGAAAGCAGATAAATAAGACTGTTCCTGAGACTTGGCTAAGGAGAGAGGCAGGTGTGGTCAGTTCCGCTGGGCGGATTGGGCCCTAAGCCTTTCAACTGGGCTTGAACCAGCTCGGACGGCATGGGGGTGTTTAGCCTGTGTTCTGAAGACCGTGTCTCCTCAAGAGAGAAGAGTGAGGACATGGCCAAAGTTAACAACTCTTCTTAGAGGCTTGTTTCCTTGTCTTGTAATCTGAATGCCTTAGGAATAGGAGTGAAGTTTAGAGGGGAAGTCTGTAGCACCCTGCTTGAGGGATTTGTTTTTGTTTTTTTGTTTTTTGTTTTTTTGGAGGGGGGAGGAAAAGAGAGACAGAAACATCCATTTGTTGTTCCACTTATTCATGCTTTCATTGAGTTGATTCTTGCATGTGCTCCAACCAGGGCTCGAACCCACAACCTTGGAGTATTGGGACAATGGTCTAACCAGCTGAGCTACCCAGCCAGGGCTGTTGAGTTTTCTTGAAAATAGTTACAGGTTGGTGCTCCCCAATCTCTGGGTGAGACTAAGACGAGATAGAGAGATGGTGGATGGGAGGTGATTTCTGGCCAAGCGAGGCTGCGGAGGAGTCAGCAGAAAGTGCTTACTCCTGATTCTGGAAGGTCTGTGACTACTCCCGCTGGCAGTGCTCTCTCTGCGGAAGTCCGCAGCGGTTGGATTGCCAATGACTGCAAGTCAGGGCCGGGAGAGAAATGTTGAGGGGTTTCTCCAGTGGATACATAAAAGCCTCCAAAAGAAAATGCTTAAAAGTTTAAACTCTTGCTGATGACTCACATGGGATTTTTATACCTGCACCAACGCCAGAGGTAAGTGCAGACCATGCCTCATTATCCAAAAACAGTTCTTCCCAGAATCCCTCCAAACTTCAGTCCTCTTTTAGCATTCCAGTGGGAGTGGGAGTTTTGTTGGGAGAACGCTGAAAACAGGCAGCAGGAAGAGGGAGCGTTGAAGGCAAAAAGAAATCATTTTTTGATTCCTTTTAAAAAGGCCTCTATTGTCATTAAAACTGTGAGACAAATTTGCTTGGACATCCAAGTGCTTTAATTTTTCAAGTATGAGATTGTAATCTTTTCTCTCTCCCTGTTCTCCCTCATATATATACATATATAAATGTATATACAGTTTTTTTCTCCCCATTTTTGGACCATTTGAGAGTAGGTTGCAGATGTGATAACTCTATTCCTGTTAGCGTGTGTTTCCTAGGAACAAGGACATTCTCTTACATAACCACAGTAAAGTGTCACATTTAGGAAATTTCCATTAAGACAATGCTCCTATCCAGCCTACAGTCCATATTCCAATTCCATCAGTTATCCCAATAATGTCCCTTCTAGCAATGTCCTTTTCTCCTTGTGGTTCATGACCCACCTAGAACCACCAAAAGCAAGGATGGTTTTTAGGTCTTAAATGAACCCCATCAAAGTCCACGCTGCTTTGCGTCTATATTCCACACTTGGTTTCAGAAAGGATTTCAAGCAGCACAGAAGAAAGATGCAGATATTTAATAAGATGGAATATAAATTTAAAATACCAGGTGAAAGAAACGAAACAGAGGGAATAGGAGAGAAGAGAAGGAGTCTAATGCTGGGGGCGAGGTTGCTTCATATAAGACATACCACGAAGTCCTTCACGTTTCTTGCTGGGGTTGAACCCTGCTTTGGCCTTGAGGTTTCCAGTGGCCAAAGCAAAGAAGGAAACAAGACCAAATAGAGCAGCAGCACGGCCCCGGGGTAGAGGAGGCGGGGTTTCTGTCTTCTAAGGTGGCATGCCTTGTTATTTTTTAACATTAGTGTCCACCGTTCATGGTTGTGGTACATACTTTCTAGCCAGCTTCTTCTCCAAGCGTATGCCGCCCCAAGCTCTGGGTGAAGGGAGGCAGGGGATGGGAGAAGCCTCGGAGACTGTGGTAAAGAACCATTGCGCAGGCTCTGGCGGCATTCTAGTTCTTTCTTTCATGCGCTGTCACCATCTGCCATTTTATACAAGCTCATTGAAACGAACACTAGTTCATGCACACTGCGTGTGCGTCGGATGATGGCTTCTCTCCTGCTGAAGTGGAAGCTCCCAGAGGGCAGGGACCTCCACTGTTCTGTTCCCCGCTGTTTCTCTGAGGCCCAGAGCAATCCCAAGCACCTAGGATGAGCTCAAAAGCTTTTGTTGAATAGGTTCGCGTCCACAGGCCCTGCCTTTCCCTGTCCACACACACCCCTTTGCCTGTCACTCTTTTCTCCCCTGGGAACGCCACACATTCTGAAGAGTTTCTCTGCTTGAACACGGAATCCAAACTCTCCAAGGACAGCTGGGCAGCTGGTGGACACTCGATAGCGCTTGCTGACAGATGGATGTTGAGACAGGCCGAGCTGGGCCTGGGACAGAGACTGGCGTTGGCTGGGGAGGTGAGGACACCCGCCCTCCTCCTCCGCATGCTGCAGCTGCACAGAAGAGCCATCTGGGCCACACTCACGCGGCGGGAAGAGGGGCCCGGTGGCGCCAGTGTTCCATGTGAAGCAGCGCTGGGCAGTCCTCTGCCTGGCCCCCTCCGCCCTCCTCCCCTGCGGAGCTCAGAGCCTCGACAGGCGCCACGTGGCATTAGGCCTCCAGCCCCCACCACATGCTGGGCTCCTAAGGGTGCACTGCCACCCACACCACACTCTGGCACCTTAGGAGGCACTCGGGGAGCAGCTGGCTTGGCCCCATGTGCCTGCTCTCCATCTGTGGACACCTGTCCTTGACCCAGCCTCCTCGCACCTCCACCTCCCTTCCCCCACTCTGCACACAAGGCGGATTCCTATTCCTTGGGATTCAGTCAGAGGCTTCAACACATCTTTTATTAATATTAATTCTTAAAAAAATTTTTCAGTGCTATTTACCATCTGTTTTTTTCTCTTCGCTGAAAATAATTGGAGACGAAACGCCTGCTGCTCAAGGTCCCCTGCGTAGTCTCTGAAGGAACAATGGAGACAGACAGTGACTGCATTTGTTCCCCAGCAAACAAGCTGGGCACACTCTCGTTGCCGGGTTGCAGGGACTGCACTAAGTCGGGCGGGTCTCCCAGCCCAGTGTTTCTTGTCCTCTGCCCATGCAGGGTCCTGTGCATTTTGGGTCCAAAACACCTCCTCCAGGGGGCCCTTTGGTTTCTATCAGCCACGTTTACGGATTTTCCTCTGTCCTAACAACATGTGGCACATTTGATGTTCCACTAAAGTTTACCCCATCTGTAAATATAAATAGCCTGGTCTTGATTCCATTAGAGGCCCATGAATGGAATATTCCAAACTGACTGCCGTAGGGCCGTGGGCCCGCCAGGATGGGGCTCCTGCTTTGGAGAAAGGAAGGGAGGCTGTGTGGTTTCCTCCCTCCGATGGAGCCAGAACATTTGGCTTCCTGGCTGATGGGCTCTAAGCCTCCCTAGATTCCTTCAGAGTCAAGGAATCATATGTCACTGTGGAAGGGACCTTACAGAGGATCACTTAGCAGATAAAAGGCTGAATACAGATGGGCCAACTTCATGGGAGCAGGAGAACCTCAGCGCTCATTCCCCTCACCAAGCGCACTTTCTGAGGGCAGGTGGCCTGGGCCTGCCCCCTCCCACAGGGCAGCAGCCCGTAGGTGGAATTCCCCTGGGGATTCTGCAGCTCAAGTCACTCAGGGGGACTTGTGGGCACCTTGCTGGTGTGACACAGAGCCCTCGTCCTACCAACCTCGTTTAGGTGCTCTGCCCTTGTGCCCACCTGTCAGGTGCAAAGTCTGCAGCAGAGGGACCTGCCATCACCCATGGCTGGCACAGGGCAGCAGCTGGCTTCCATTTCTTACAGGCACTCACCGGATTTCCTTTCTTCCCATCAGTCTCCGAGGCCTCCTGCTGTGGTCTTGTGAGGTACGCACCTTCCAGGTCATGGGCTTACTCGTCATCTCTCTCTCCCTGTCCCCCTCCCATGTGATGACATAGAGAGAAGACAGCTGTCTGTGAACCAGGAAGTGGGCCCTCACTGGATCCCCCAAAAGGCAGAGCCTGACTACCTTTGGGGACCCCTGGGAGCTCCCAGCATCCTGGGCTGCTCTCTCCTGCAGGCCCCACCTCCCACAGGGGCCTGGGGAGCCTGAGCTGGGGCCCATGGAACTCAACCCTCTATTTCTGTTTATTCAGTGGTACTGGTTCCCCTGCACTTATGTGGAGGTTCAATTCCGAAGGCCTAGTTCCACATTTTCCCTGGCAGGGTGATAGCCGGCATGCTCTTCCCTGATCTGCAACAACTTCCCTCAAGTTCCAGATGGGCTGGATTTGTGTTCCCACACTCCGATGCATTCACAATCTCCCTGAGGAGCCCGGTAAGCTTTTTCAGATTTGCATTTTAAGGGCCCCCTTGCCTGGCCCTCCTGCCCCTGTCTGTTTTGCAGTCAACAGGGTGATCCTGACCCATGTTTAACTTGGCTATTAAACCACTTTACAGATCCATGATAGGGGCAGAAAGACCTCTGCTTGCTGAGATGTGGAATTGAAAGAACTCGTATTAGCCAAGGTCTGAGGTCCCAGGTGAGTGCTATCCACTATTTGTGGGTTTTCTTTCTCTCTGTTGTGTTCCTTCAGGATGTTGAAAGGAATACAGAAGGTCAGGTCAAAAAAAGGGGCTTGAATCTACTTCTGCTACTGGCTCCCTGCAAGATGGGACAGTGAGTGAGTTATTGGAACCCTCCAAGACTCAGTTTCCTGCTCTGAAAAGGGGGCTGTTGGAGGATTTCCTGATGTGTTGGTCTGCTTGGGCTGCCATGACAGAGCGGCGTAAACATCAGATTTATGTGCTTGCAGTTCTGAAGGCTAGAAGTCCAAGATCGAGAGGATGGCAGGGTTGGTTTTTCCTGATGCCTCCTTCCTCGGCTTGTAGATGGTCATCTCCCTGTGTCCTCACGTGGTTTCCTTTTGCATGTACCTGTATCGTAATCTCCTTCTTGTAATGGCACCAGACAAGTTGGAGTCAGGCCCACCCGAATGACCTCATTTTATCTGCAGTGACTCTTTTTTTTTTTTTTTTTAAGATCCTGTCTCCAAATACAAGCACGACCTGAGGTCCTGGGGGTTTGGGCTTCTACATATGAATTGGGATGGGACACAATTCAGTCTATAATACCAGATGTAACATAGGGGGAGGCAGTTCTGTTGCACTGAATAAGACGCACTGTTGACACCTCATCTGGTGACAGCTCAGTATCTTCAGTCAATCACCCACAAATTTCATGCTGTGCAATGTGAGATAAGGGTGCACTTGTATAGGGAACTGGAAAGAACAGTTGCTGTTGGACACTAGTCTGAAATGGCATTGGACCGACTGCCTGAGTTCAAATCCCATGCCCACCACTCACCGGTGGAATGAACTCAGGCAAGTTATGCAACTTCTCTGCTGGGCCTCACCTGAAGGCATGGACCATCACAGAACCATAGTGACAATGAGATGGGATAGCCATGCAAAGCTCTTAACAGAGACCCCGGAGCATAATAAGTACACCTTCCATTCAAGCTAATGGCAGTACTTCCGGTGGTCCTATCAGATGAAGCGTGGATAGAAGCAAAGGCAGTGCTCATGTGGGTTTGTGTGGTTCATTTCTGGAGTTGGGCTTTTCAGACTCTCCCCCGCTTCCTCTGGGCAAAATAGTTCCAATTCCTTTGACCTTGCTTCACAGAGCCTAGTTTCCACAGCTTTGATCATTTCTGTGGCTCCTGCCTGGACACCCTCCAGCCTCTCCAAGCCCTTTCAGAAGGAGTGACACAGACTCGACTCAGCAGTCTAATTAGAGGAGCTGACTAATGCGGGATGGGGGGGCAGGGGATGACTTGGGGGCCGGGACATGTCACAGGCCTTTTATGTGTGTGGAATCCAGTTGGCTTTGAAGATGGCAAGGCTCTCGGTTGACTATGACCAGATGCCCTGGACTTTCCAGGACAGGCTTTTTAGAGATGGTTCAGATTTCAAATCTTCTTTTTGATTGTCCCCATAAACCAATAAAAATGTCCCAGCAGCTCTAACTTTTCTGTTTCCCCACTGTCGCCCCCGGAGTGCCTCTTACACATGGATGACACTAAAATATTCCCCTCGCCCGGCAGGGGACAGATGACATCCTGATGCGGTGAGGTCATAGGATGGCAGTCCTAGAGAAGGGTGGGTTGTCCTGATTTCACACAGCCTTCCCTGTTGTGAACCAGAAGTTGTACCTCATGCCAGACCCGTCTGTGAGGGTTTTGTTTTCAGAAAACATGGTCACGCGGACAATGTCGCTCATTTGCGCTCAGCCTGTGGACAGCAATCACCTCGAGGTCTTTTTCTCCTAAACCTGTGTCTGGCCCCAAACCTTAGCTCGGGGTCAAGTAGCTACTTAGTAGGGGCTCACCTGGTAGCTGGTGACCAATTGGAAGCTCGTCCTGTCTTCATCCTAAATGTATGGTGGCTGCTTTTAGCCCTAAATATATCACCTTATAATTGTACTATTGAATTTCATCCGGTTTTTGTAGGGCCATGTTTTCAATTTGTCACGGTTGTCTTGAGTTTTATTCCTGGCTTTCTGAGTGTGAGCCACCCCTCCAAATTTAGAATCGTATGAGGATTCCATGAGCACAGCCTCCACCCTTTTGTTTAGGTCATTAATCGATATCAGCCCAGTGGTCAATCCCAGAGGAGCGGTGATCTTTCAAGGGCACACCATGGTACTCGTTATCTGATAAAGAATGTCCTCTTTGGGCGGCCGTAGAACCCTGTGTTCACCGTAGAACATTTACAAAGTGCAGATAAGCGCAAGAAGGAACTCAAAATAACTGGTTATCCCACCGTGACAACGTAAGCGCCGTCGTTTGGTATGGATTCTTCTCGTGAAATACAAGTGTGTGTGTACACACTCATCAACATGGGTTAAATGACACACTGCACGATGATGTGTGTATCTGTGGAGCTGATCACAGAGCATGGCCAGAGGGCTAGTTATTCACACTCCATTACCACGCAGACACTCCCAAATCAAAAGCTTTTATATATAACGTGTGTACACACACACGTAACCCAAACTCTACTCCACAAACACCAGCCCCACGAGACGGTCCAAGAAAACAAGGGCAGTGCTGTTCACTCTTCTTGAGAAACACTCTTCACACAACGCAATGAAGGCTCTGAGAAGTCCTATGGTAAAAAAAAAAAAAAAAAAAGTGATTTTTTTCTAATATTCCCCACATTTAATGATCTATAAGAACCTGATTCTAGAAGCACCTATTACTATCCCTCTGAGAAACATTTATAGAAATACTCTTATAGATTATATCTTAACATCATGATAAAGAAAAATAATAATTTTTAAAAGCGCTTGACTTAAAGTCAGGAGATCAGACTCCTTTGCCTTTAATGAGTTTAAGACCTTGGATAAGTTACTTTTGTCTGAGCCTTGGTTTAGCAAGATGATTAGGTTCCCCTTGTAACCCCAACCTGCCCTGATTTTCCCTTAAAGTGAAGATGAGTGAAAATTCAATCGGTCTAGGATGTGTTTTCTTTATGACATTATTTGGCCAAGCCCACTTGTCTCATAGTAATAGCCATCATATATTTAGCATGTTGCACAGGTTAACTCATTGGACCCTTATAACATCCTTCTGGTGGGTAGCAGGAATGGAAGGGGCTGAAATCATTTGCCCTACGGCCACATAGCCAGTGAGAGACCTAGTTTGTGGACTCTAGGGCCCCTGCTCTCAGTCACTAAGGTGCACCACCCCTGTGTTCCCCCAGGTGGGGATCAGTCCCAACATCTTCCCAGGAAAGGTTGGGCTGCTGGTCACTGGTCCACAGGGCGCATGCGCTCTTTTTCTCTTCTGCGGAAGTGAGCAGTCATTCCCCAGCCCCCAGCCCCGGGCCTGCCTGGTCCTCCGTGCTGCCACTACGGCCACAGTTCCGCCTGACTGGACCCGTCCCTCAGGGAGCCTGCGGGTGCCTCTCCACAGGTCCCGCCGGTTTGAACAGACCTGGCTTCCAAGTTCTCCCAACTGCTTCTTCCCTCCTCCAGGTGAACCTTCCTTCATCTAATCACCTGGTGGCATTAGATCTGGAAGGGAAGGGAGCGTTTCTGCCCTCCCCCCACTCTGTTTTACTGGCTTCCTCTTCCTTCCTTTAATGGAGTGGGGGGGATGGGTAAGTGGTAGAGGGGCCATGCAAGTCTGCAGCAGCCTGTCCTGACTGCCTAGTCTACTTAGTAAGAAACAGCTAAGTTTTATTGAGTGCTTACTATGTGGCAGTGCTTACATATCTGGTGTGTGGGGGTGCTCATCTCAACAACCCTACGAGGTGTGATATCTTTGGTATACAGATGAATCCATGGAAACAGAAAGAGGGTGAGTCATTTGCCTAAAGCCACACAGCTTGTAAGGGTCAGAGCTGGGACGCAAACCCAGAACCAACACCTCTTCCAGGGCCGTGTACTAAACTCCCCTGGAATACTGCCTCCGCCTTTCCCTCCGGGCTCCTTCCCTCTCCCCTTTTCCCACCCACCTTGTACTGAGGGACAGTGTGCCAGCTCCTCCTCCGCTCTGCACACACCTGTGCTCTCTCTCCAGTCTCTCTGCCCTTCACACTTCCTCTTGCCTTCCCAGACTGCTCCCAGTTCCTAAAATGCCCCTCCTGCTTCCTCCCAAGAAGATAGAGCCTCCCTCCCTGGGCCAGGTGGTGATGCAACTTGGGTGGAGAGGTAGGGAAGACTCCTTCCTGGTGCCTGCTGTCCTGCAAGAACCAAGGGGGCTGTGAGCAGCGTGTAACAGAGACACCTGCTGGCGGCTCCAAGCACAAGGCCCCGGAAAATCCCAGAACCTGGTCCCTCCCTGGGAGGGCCAGGTGGATGCAGCATTTGGAAGGGCTCTCCCTGCTCGGGCCAGGAGGGACTGCTTTCTGAGAGGGCTCCCCCCTTGACTGACTCTTGTCACTTTCAGGGCTGCTCTGAGGACAAAAGCCAAAGGTAAGGGACAACTTTATTTCAAAGTATCAGTCCCTTGGTGTGGTGACTCCCAGCTTGTCTTGGTTGCCAGGAAGGTGGAGTCAGAGCCATTTATAGGCAAATAAACAGAGGGCAGCTTTCCTGTGCAAATGGAGGGAAAAGGAACAGCCCCCTCCCTGCTCCCCCTGCCCCCCCCCACCACCACCCTGGCCCTTCACAGGCTAGTTGGATGTGGAGTGTATGTTTCTTTTTTTTAGAAAGGATCCCTGTTGGCAGGCTGTCTTCCTGTTGAATCAGGGTTTACAACCCCTTATCCCTGCCTGGCACCATTTGATGCACAGAAATGGGGCTCACCATTGTGGTTAATTGCCATAATTTGCCAGTTCAAATATTGACCTATAAGGTGGCCTGAGAAGAGAGGATAGGTGCTTCCCAGGAAATCACTAATCTAAACGAACACCCTTAGATGCTCTGCCAGAGAAAGAGACGCCCTGCCGGCAACACACTCCTCACCTTCTCTCCCCTCCCAGAAGCTCATCAGAACCGGACAGATTACACATAGGTATGGGGGACAGTTATTTCCAAGGTGTACCCCAAGTATCTCCATGGTTTTATCCTGCCTGACACCCCCACCCCCACACCATTTGATTTGTTCTTCTGAACAGAGCCTCCTTCTCCATCAACCCAGGGAACAAACATCTGTGGATAACCAGGTGGGCTTTGCGCAGTGCTGGGGTTTTAGGAACAGCAAGGAACTTAGATAGCATCACCACCTATCTCCAGTGTCAGATTTTAAAATACCGTGTCCAGCTATTCTGGTGAGTATATTCACACAGGCAAGTCTGAGGAATTGCCAGACTCTGTGGATAAAGATCTAAATGCACAGCCCGCTCAGGAGTGAGCCTGTCAACTGAGAGTAGCTGGACACCAGGGTTTCCTCAAGATGACCAAACGGTTGCTCCCCGTCACCATGGACAGTGTGAACTCTGAAGGCTCCTCGGAGGAGGAGGGATTGAAAGTAGTCTTAAAGGACAAGATAAGGAGCGGGGAATGCCAAGTGCAGAGGCCGTGCAAGAGAACACTCGGTTGGAGCAGGGAGAAAACCCTGTGACAACAAGGCCCCCCACAGTGGATTGTGCCAGTTGGCCGCAGGCTTTGAAGACCAGCTGAGGAGCCTGGCCTCCTCCAGGGTCATGATGCTGTCCTTAAAG
This sequence comes from Anoura caudifer, assembly GCA_004027475.1. Classification (NCBI taxonomy): domain Eukaryota; kingdom Metazoa; phylum Chordata; class Mammalia; order Chiroptera; family Phyllostomidae; genus Anoura; species Anoura caudifer. Next base: position 485,088 of record PVKU01000169.1, read on the forward strand.
TTTCCTAAATGGGGGTCAATAGGGTCAGCGCCATGCATCTGGGAGATGGCAGAAGGAAGAGATGAGAGTCAGAAACAAGGGTTGGAAACTGACAGAAAGGCCCTGGGTGTCAGAATCAGAAGGCTCATAGGTCTTGACGCAAATGTGCAGATGCCCATGGGGCGAGGAGGCCCTTTGTGACCAGCTGGCGTAGACGAGCAGGCTCGTGCGTCCTTCCTCCCTGGACCTTTGGATAGGGTGAAGTTTCAAGCATGGCGCATTTTTAAAGGGGGTGGGCCCCAGGATGCTTTGGGTACTCAGACACAGCAGAAGTTCCCCAGGAACGGGCCAGAGCGGGGCCGGGGTGAGACAGAGGCCTAGCCAGCCAATGTCGCAATGCTGCCTGAAGGGCTGACAGCGAGCAGGGACAGGCTAACCTGGGCTGTGCAGTGGAAATACCATTCAAGATGCAGATGTCATTTTAAGTTTTCGAGGAGTCACGCTGGAAAAAAAGTTAAAATAAACAGGTGAAGTTGGTGTTATATTGTAATTGGCCCCATATGTCCAGGATGCTATCATTCGAACGTATAATGGAAGATTTAAACTTACGGTTGAGGTATCTTTCCCTCTTTGGCTTTGTTGTTGGTGTGCGAGCCCTTGGAAGTCGGTGTGCAGCTGCACTGAGAGCGCGTCTCCGTTCGGAGCAGTCCCTCGGTCCCGGGGCTCCAGAGTCACGCATGGCCAGCTGCGCCAGGCAACACTGGGCTAAGCTCTAGATAACTGCTTCTCAACTGAGGGTGATTTTGTCCCCCAGGGATACATTTGGTTACGTCTGGGGACGGTTTGCATTGTTACAATGGAGGTAGAGACCAGGATGCTGCTGAACACTCTATAATGTACAAGGCAGCCCCCGCAGCAAAGAACCATCCAGCCCAACGTGGGGGCAGAAGTAAGTCAGAGCTCCACGCGACGCTGGGAGGAGAGGGAGACTCGATGCCAGGTTGTCAGAGAGATGCCACTGCAGACACGGCTGCTAGAACCCAGGCCTGGCCTCAGACAGGGCGGGCTGCCAGGCGCCAGTGTCAGGACTTCCTGGTGCTTTGTGATAGGCATGGGCTACACCCTGAGCTGCTCAGATAAGCCAGATTGTGTTTGCAGTGGTTAGAGTCCTGCAATTACCCTCACGCCACCCCGCCCAAACCTCGGCACCGTGGTTGCTGTGTCGTGTGGTCCCTGCTCGGGGCAGCTGTGCAGCGGGCCGTCCTGGACACAGCAACCTGTTCAGTTCTGCAGTGCGCAACCTATGCAACTGCGCCCGGCAGCCTCGCTCCCAGAAGCCAAGGGACCGTGTCTCCTCATCACAGCAGCCTCTCCTGGTTTTCTTTTTGGTCATTCCCATGTTTAGAAGTTACAAAGAAGTAGAGCAATGGGTGGTTATCCCTGCAATAGAGAAGACTCTCAACAGACGCATCATAACCAGGAATTAAAAGTGGCGCTGGACTTGCACCCAGGGTTTCCGCTCCTAAGTCAGGGTCTCTGGTCTTTTTGTAAGGATGGCCTTTCCCCCCTTATTCCTTCCTGCCCTTCCTACAAATATTTACGGGATTGCAAAGTCCTTATGGGTGTTGGGCTAGGTCTTGAGTAGGTAAGGGCAGAAGGATCACAGGGAGTTGCACCATATCTCGGCAGGAAATCAAGATAAACTTAGAGCAAACTGTGTTCAGTAGAACAGGCGATATGGGTTTGTGGGGTTTTTTTTAATCCATCATCAAAAAACAAGGGCAATTCTGAGTGAAAGAAAGACTGTATGTAGCATTGTGATTATGGGTACCCACTCTGGAGCCAGGCTTCTTGGATTAGAAGCCAGGCTTTCTTAGTTGCTAACTGTGTCACCTTAGACAAGTTACTTGAGTGCTCTGTGCCTCAGTTTCCCCATTTGTCAATGGAGTAACCAGAATAACTACCCCAGAGGGCTGCAGTGGGAACTTTAACAAGTTGATGTATGTAAAGTGCTTAGAATCATGATTGCCACCGAGTCAGTGCCCAGTAACTGTCAGCTTGTAAGGGAAACAGGTTTTTTTTTAAACTTCAGACTGCTCGGTCTTTGACATGCTTATGGGCTCTGTGACTCTCAAAACGGGGAACAGGTAAAGATCATTTCCTGATCTTCTTTGCCCACTGTCTTCAACTGGGTCCCCTTATGAGCAAAGCTTGAGACAAAGATGAAAGTGCTGACTCCTTCTTTGCCGGGTACAAGCCCAGGGCAGCGAGGAGGAAGGAAGGGGAGAGGAGGCAAGGAGCTGGGTAAAGCAACATGCAGCGGCCACACTTCAGAGGCCAGTACTCTACTACGAAGTTGCTCAGCAGGGAGGTTTGCTGCGTACATGAGATTTCCCCAGAATGGCTACAGAGGAGAAGATGCTGCCCCAAAGAGAGAAAGAAGGAGAATTTATCTGCCCAGGTCCCTCCCAGGTCCCATTGGTCAAACTTACCCCAAGAAGATCTGATTTCACCAATTGCATCATCTGGTCCCTTGGCAGCCACTCCATATTCCATACCTGGTGGCATGAGTTTCCGTCTAAGTCTGGAAGGGGAGTGTCCCAGCAAAGGTGGGATGCCAACCCAGAAGGAGGAAGCTGGGGACAGCCAAGGGGATCTCAGAAGGCACATGGGTTCATGGCAAGTACCACCTTGGAACCCATTTAGGGGAAACCTTCTCTTGGTACCTTTGATGCCCTGGGAATCGAGCTTAGATCCGCCTACAATGGTTCAGAGCTGAGTCCCAAATCCTTGCCCCAAAGGAACCTGCAATTAGAAGAGGGGGAATGGGGAGTTTGGAGGTAGTGGGGAGTAAACAGAAAATGGCTACAATGTGAAAAAAAATGTGATGTGTTTTAGCAGAACCCGATGGGATGTGGCGAGGCCAGAAAGTGATGTCCGATGTGGCGAGGCTGGAGGGTCAGGAGGAGGTGGGCAGCCAACGGAAGACAGACTGTACGTGGGACTGGGGAGTGCAGAGGCGGTGCCTGTGCAGGGGGTGTTGGTTCTCGAGGGCCACCGTAGGGAAGGACCATGCATTGGTGGCTTAAAACAACAGGAACTTATTCTCTTAAATTCTGGAGGCTAGAAGTCCAAAACTAAGGTGTCGGCAGGGCTGTGCTCTAGCTTGCCTTCTCCTAGCTTCTCAGGGTTGAGAAGGTCCTTGGTGTTTCTTGCCTTGTGTCTGCATCACTCCAAACATTGCCTTAGTCTTTGCATGGCCTTCTCCCCCGTGAGTTCTGGGTCTCTTCTTAGGACACCAGTCATATTGGGTCAAGGGCCTGCCTACTCCAGTATGGCTTCATCTTAAAAAAATCAATCTGCAACAACCCTACATCCAAATGAGGTCACAGCTCAGGTCTGTGAAGGATATGAATTTGGGGGGAAAAACAATTCAACAGGAGGAACAGAAGGGCAAAGGCCTGGAAGAAGAAAGAGAAAGCCAGACCAAAAAGGGTGGCCAGAGCTGCCGGAGTGACTGCAGTGGTTCTTGGGGTCAGGAGCAGTGAAGAGGAGGCTGGAGATACAGCAAGGTGGGACCCCAAGAGCTTCGAAAGCTACAGGCTCATCCTGAGTGGGGGACTGAGTGTTCTCATCAGAATTGTACCATAGAGAGACCCTCAGCCCTACTGTGTAGAGTTGCAGTTTGGAGGGGTCTGAGTTGATGGGTTAACCCAGGAAGGCTTCGGGAAGGATTTGAGATCCTAGCTAGGTCTGGACCAGGCAAAGGATCTACAGGGAAGGTGGGATGGACATTGCAATTGGGCACAAAGGGCAGAGCCATCAACAAGGTGTACATTGGCTTCTCAAACACTTTCACCTTGGTTCTAACGAAGGTGCCATGGCAAAGTAGGGAGTGATGCAGGGTGGAGTGGGAGAGCCAGGGTGTGGGGGCCCCATTTTCTGAGCACAGACCCCCTCACAGTGGGAAGATCCTTCTCCTGGTCTGTACAGTGAGCCAGTTGCCTGTGAACTTGAACTAGCACATACTGTGCCACAATTCTGTGGCCCCTGACTCCAGACATCTGGAGCCTTTCCTAGAGATGGGTTCTGAGACAAAGCTGCTGCTCCCTGTCTCCAGCAGAGCAGCTGAGGTCTTCTGGTCCTTCCCACCCTCCACCACTGCACCACTAACCACAGAGGTGGGGAAGCAGCAGAGAGCTGGGCTGGTGAAGGCTGGGGTCAGGGACCCCGGGAAAGAATGGCAACTATGAGAGGGTCCTGCTGACACTACTTAAGATGTGGCTGGCTGGAAGCTGCAGGCGGTTTTAGATTGCAAGAGTCTCTGAAGACACTTCTTCAGCATCAGTGACAGGAGGGTCTCATGCCTCCTGCCAAGAATTCCAGAGGCCAGGACGCTCTTCTGGGAGCCAAGGAGAGTTTCCCATGGCATTCCTTGAGGGCAAATTCCCATATTTTCCCATATTTTGTTCCTTGAGAATCCAAAGTTGAAGGAGACCCGAGCTTGGGGTGATGGAAAATAAGCAGACATGGATTTGAATTCCATCTCTCTTCTTTTGAACTGTGTGATCTTAGGCAACTGACTCTCCCCCTCTGAGCCTGTTTCTTCACCTATAAAACTAGGAATACGATGGATTGAGGCACTATGTACAGTGTCTGGTGTATATGGTAGATGCTTGCTGTCATTTCCCTCTTCAAAAATGGCTAATGGAGCAGGATCGTACACAGGGACTGCACTATCAGCTGGGGCTGTCTAGTCAGATTTCATTCATTCATTCATTCATTCATTCCATGTGTATCACAAATAGTGACTGAGAACTACTATCTCCTGGTCACTGTCATGGGCACTAGGGATTCAGCAATGAGCAAAACGAAGTCCTGGGGAGCTTGCGCCCTGGTGGGGGAGGACAGAAATAAATAACCAGATAAATAAATAAATATATATATATATCAATTCATGGTAAATGGTAAGAGACTAGAAGTGGTAGCAAGTGGGACAAATAAGAGGACCTTGGTGTAATTTTACTTATTTTTTTAGGGGGGTGGCATTTTAATAGGGACATCAGGGAAGGTCTCAAATCAGATGGCCTTTAAAGAGAGACCAGGATCAAGCCAGGCAGGGAGAACTGTAAGTGCAAAGGCCCTGGCAGGCAACAGCCAAGATGCAGCTGAAATGCAGAGAACAGAGGGCGAGGGGTCGCAGGTGAGATGAGAGAGAGCTGGGCCCATACCAAGAAGGTCTTAGCATCCACAGCAAGACTCCGGGTTTTAGTCACAGTGAGATGGAAGCCATCTTGCCAACCATATCTTTTCATAGCTGATATTAACTGGGTGCTTAGTCATGCCAGGCAAGGAGCTGAGCACTCTGCACACGTTTAATCTTCTAAGAACCTCATAAGGTGCGCATTCTCACGACCCCCACTTTACAGACGAGTAAATTCAGGAGTTCGAAGCTTGAGTTGACTGCCCAGGATTCAGCCTAGAAGTCCCTGACTCTCAAACCACCTTTCATCCTGGGTGACCTTTCCCATGGTGCCTACAAATAAGAAGCTTATTTCGTTGTTATCAGAAGGTCACATAAAGTCCCATGGGAAGACAGAGGCCCAGATTGAAGAGATGCATCTGTAAGTCAATGAATGCCAAGGCTTGCCAGCAACCACCAGGGGCTGGGAGAGACACATGGAGTAGATTTTCCCTCCAGCACTGCCAATACCTTGGTTTTGGACTTCTGGCCTCCAGAGCCAGAGAAAGAATAAATTTCTGTTCTTTTTTATAAGCTACCAAGACTCTGGTAATTTGTTATGGTGGCCCTAGGAAACTAATAAGAGGTTTGAGTAGAGTAATGGAATGAGCCCTGTGTTGGAATCAATCAGACAACCTGAATCTGAGCTCTAACTCTTCACCTCCTAGGCATGTAACTTTTCATAATTCCTATGCTTCCACCCAGGCCTCAGTTTCTTCCTCTGTCGAATGGGTACACTGTAACCCAGCTTCCAGGAGCATAGTGAGAATAAATGAGATCTGAAACAATGCAGGCAAAGTCTCTGGCAGAGTTGGCAGAGGTCCCACATCATAGAGGGATGGGCTTGGGTGGGCAAGATGGTGAGCTGCAATCCTAGTGCTCAGGATAGCACTCAAAACAAGGCTTAGCAGCAGCAGCTACTGGACATTTGCTTCCAAATCCTCCAAAGTGTTGTTGGCAAAGTGGCTTCTCCCTGACATCACCTCCTGAAGAGTTCAGCTCCTGGGCCAGGCAGAAGTAACCATTTGGAGAATGAGTCAAGGAGCCCTGGCACTTGGACACTCAGTCATTACTTCCTGCCAGGAGTCTGGTTGTGTGTGTGGGAGGGAGCCCTGTGCCAAGGGGAGTCTTAGGGCTTCAAAGCCAAAGAAAAGGCAATTAAGTTTATGGTGGAATTAGTCAGGAAACTGTAAACCTAGGTACTGCCCCTGTACAGTAGGTCCTTTTAGCACCATTTCACAACACAGTGCATAGTCCAGGCCCTAATTCCAATGAAATTGTCTCTTAAAAATAAATTTAGAATCTAGGCAAGGATACCATGACCTCCTTACCACCTCTGGGTCTTCATGTGTCACCAGAGTGAGGAGTGGGTGCAGTGATGAGCCGAGATATTTCCAATTCTGCACCCCCAACGCTGAGCCCACCCCGCCTGGACCTGGCTTCCGTGAAGCCTGTCACTTGGGAAGGGAACTGGAGAGGCTGCCCTGCACAGCGCAGTGGGCCAGGCAGCAGAGTGGCTTGGCCTCCCTCAGTGGATTGGACGCCCCCAGTCTCCACAGTCTTAATTGAAAAAGCAAACTTAAGGATCCAAAATGTTGCCTTCTGGGTCATGAACCGGAGATAAACAATATCATTTCCTGGTGATAAAGGGATCAATTAATCAAGAGGACGTAAGAGCCCTGAACATTTATGTTCCTAATAACAGAGCTTCCAAATACATAAAGCAAAATCTGAAAGAAGAGCAAAGAGAAAATTACAAACTGACCAATAGACAAATTATAGTGATAGCTGGAGATCCAAATACTCTTCTCTCTGTAATTGATAAATCAAATAGGCAGAAAATCAGCAAAGATATAGTAGACTTGGACAACACTAGCAGTCAACCTGACCTAATTAAGTGGCAATAACCCAGATGCCCATCAACAGGGAATGAATAAACAAATTGTGGTGTGTATATGCATACCACCTGCAACAAGAAAAAATGAATCACTCACTGACATGGACAAATATCAAAATGATTATGCTTAGTAAAAGTGAACCAAAAAGGGAGTACATGCTATAAGAATCCATGTATACAAAACTCTAGAAAATGCAAACTAATCCATAAAGGAAGAAAACGGATCAGCAGTTCCTCCGGTAGAAGGGTGTGGGGAGAAGACCAGGGAGTGATTAACAAGAAACATGAGAAAACTTTAGGAGGAGAGAGATGTATGTTCCCTCTCTTGGTTGTGGGTAGTGATGGATTCATGGACATATACATGTAACAAAATGTGTCAAATTATACATCTTATGTGCAGCTTATTATATGCCAACTATACCTTAATATAGCTTTTTTTTTTAAAATGTCTTAAGGTTCTACAGAAGGCAGAGAAGAAAGTTTCCAATTAGAAATCTTGTTTTCGAAGTTGCATAATTTGCCTGGTAGCCAGGTTCATGAGCTCTGCTAACTCTGAGATATTGGCTGAAGGCATCTGATACACAGCTCAACATTCTGGTTTGGAGAGAGCATCTGGAAGAATGCAAGATAAGTGCCAGGTGTCCCAGGTAAAATCCCTTCTAAGAAGGGAAAATGAACATGGGTACTGTAAGCAACTACAAAGATTTCACTGGGCAGAGTGACATAGAATTCTTGTTTGGGCCAGCACTGGCCTTCAGGTGCTCGTGGCATCTCTCCAACTTGTCTACCTCCTTCCAGGTCTTCTGAGGGACTGAGGACCTCCCAGGGAAAGCTTCTGTATGCAATCATGTAGTCACTCACAGACATGCAACATTTGGCAAACGATGGGTGGTGGTGCTGGCACGGACTCCGGTTATTCGAGAGAGAATCAGTCATGTTGGAAGGAGTTTGGCCAGAGGTGCCAGACTCAGCCACAGGACCCAAAGATCAGGGCTGGGGGAGTTCTGGGCAGAGCATGGCAGCTGGGTCTTGGTGCTGCTACACGCGTGAGCTCCAGGGAGGAATGCAATTTGTGTGTTTTTTTATGTGGACTGAATCGTCCCATCGACACCAAAACCTGTGCTCTTAATGATGTACCCTATCGACCCCCAGACCAGGGTTCTGCAAACCCCTGACCACAGACCAAATCTGACCCACTGCCTGCTTCTATAAACAAAGTTTTATTGGAATACAGACACCACCATTCATTTATGTTTGGTCCGTGGCAGCCGTACTACTAAGAGCCAAGTGGCATAGTTGTCTGATTATGACAGAGACCACACGACCCGAACAGCCTGCAATGCGCACTATCTGGCCTGTTAAGGAAAAGGTTGCCAACTCCTGGCCCTACATGTCAGGCCTTATTATGGTGTGAATGACCTGTTTAACTAGAAGTAGCTTAAGGCATGTTATTTAAAAGGAACAGATATAGATGGATGGATAAACAAAATGTGATATATACATATAAAATTAAATATATGTAATGGGATATTATTCAGCCTTAAAAAGAAAGGAGATTCGGACACAGGCTACGACACAGAGGACACTGTGCCACAGAAGGACAACTACTGTGTGACTCCACTTCTTGGCTGTCCCCAGAGTGGTCTCATTCACAGAGACAGAAGGAGAATGGCGGCCGCCAGGGCCTGGGGGAGGGGAGTGGAGAGTGTAGTGAGGACAGAGTTTCAGTTTGGGAGGATGACAGGCTCTGACGGTAGGTAGATGGTTGCGCTACAATGTAACTGCATTTAATGCCATAGAACTGTACACTTAAAAGTGATAACGTTGGTCAACTGTATGTTAGGTGTATTTTACTACAATTTTTAAAAAGAGAAAACAAAGAATCAGATATGTGACGAAGTAGAATGTAATTTTCCATGGGCTTCTTTTTGCAGATAAAATGTAACACTTCAAAGGATTTTCAGCCGCCTCCCCTCCCCTTTACTGTTCAGGACTCTTAGGTGGAGGCTGTGGAGAAGCACGTCGTGCTGAGGAACACTGAGGAAGTCGCTGCACCACATCCGGCTTCGCTACAGGTGAGTCACAAGGGCTCCCAGGGCAAATGAGGGCCATGGCGCCCAGGCAGGCTTCTCAGGGGAGGGTGGTCGCCCACACACTCCTGGGAGCAGGCTGCCCCCGCCCCCAGCTGGTGCGGCAGCAGGGATGTGAGACCAGCGCCAGTCTGACATCCACCCCACCACACCGGCAGAAACCCCCTGGGAGAAGCAAACAAGATGACAGAAGTGGATGTGAAAATGCTCTTACAACTTGAAAGCATGCAATGATGGCTGGGCATGTCCTCGGCCTCCAAGGAGTCGTATCTGTTTTTACAGGTGGAGCGTGGTCCAATCAGCTGGCTCTGAGACCTACTGGCTTTGTGGCCTTTGGCAAAGCACTCCATGGGTCTGATCTTGTTGCTCCATATGTAAATGGACTATTAATACCTGGAGGGGAGGCCATGACACATCAGGGAAGGGGTGTACGAAGCACTTGGGGGCTCTCCTGTGCTAGACTTGAGGTCACGGTCTTGCAGTGTGAGCTCAAATCCTCCTGTCTCAGCCCACCTGAGGGCTCAAGGCAGGAAGAGGATCCTCCCAAGTCTCCAAAGACTGCCCACTTACACCTCACACGCTAGGGGGTTCTTTACTGTGAGGGTGGTCTGGGTAAGGTTATCAGGCACCTGCTTGGGGCACCAGAGAGGCCAGCATCTGTGTCAGCCCGCTCCATCCTGTGCCCACAGCCCTGTCCGAGTGTTGAATGAAGCTGTCACAAGAAATCCCACTGTTCACCAACCTCTAAGTCACACAGAGCCAGGTGGGTGCAGCCCGGGGCCGCGCTGATTATTGTGACAAGCTGGTGTGCAGGCTGAGTCGTGGAGTGACAGCCACATGCTTGTCAAGATGGAGCTTTCTATGCTCAAAGGTGAGAAGAAATAACAGAGCTCAAGAACCGGGGGAGGTTGTGACCCATAAACAGGACTTCTGAAACAGAAGACACCCTCCTTGTGGCCCCACATGGAACTGTGCCTGTCACAGCTACTCCAGGGCTCCCTGTCGGGGGTGGCCCAGAGCTGACCATGCAGAGGGTGTTTGGACAGGGGCACTCCCCACTGTGTGGGAGCAGCCCGAGCAAGAGCACCGTCAGCCAGATTCTTGTAGGGCTCCAGGGATGTTGCCCTCAGACAGAATCTAGACCTGGGGGGGGGGGACTTGGCTGTCATCAGACTTCCTTCCTTTGGAGCTAGGGACAGGGTGCGTGGGGGGCGCTGGGCTGGATGTCAGAGGCAGCGAGAGACAGGAAAATTGACTTGCCTGGTGCCTTTGTGATAGGAAATGCAGACACCCTGGTCTTCTTGCTCACGCTGACCTTCTTAACAGAAACAAGCTGAAACCTAGAAATGAAAACAACAGTGTTTCTTCAGGGTTTTTTTAAATTAATAAAGGGTAAAAGCAAAAGATAAAATGAAGTCCATGGCTCTGGGTTAAGTCTTCTCATCTGATTCTCAATCAAGTCAGGACGAGTATGAAAGGACATCCACTGTTCTCTTTCTGATGCGGTTGAATCATCAAATGACACTTTGTTGAAAATATTAAAACCTAGGGGTCACGCCAAACTCAGCTTGAAGGCGAGAAGACATTCTTTCGTCTCAGCACAAGTGCATATTTGGAATTGCAAATGCAAATTCTTTGGAGACAGACTTGCCTTCCTGGCTGGCAAGTACAGACAGAACATTTGAAAGCGGGTCTTGCTTTAATTTTTGACAAGTGTTAGGAAGAGATACTCTTCGCAGCTTGAGAGAGAAGGAGAATGAAAACCAGCTTGTGGGTCAGAGTATGTGGAGGGAGGGCGAAGATGGGGGATGGCTCTGGAAGGAATCATCTGACTCAGTTTCTGCCTCTGCTGAGGGCTCTCTCTGATGTTAAGGGGGGGTGGCAGGGGATTACAGAGGAAGTCCATGGCAATGGTACAGGTACCTAGGAATTTGGCAAGCCATCTGAATTTTTCCAGAGGAGGAGAGGAAGCCACAGAGGCTTGGGTTCCTGGAAACTCACCGTACTTACCTGTTTTCTAGCAGTTTCCCAGTTTGGGGAATTCACCCAGCCCTGAGCCTCATTCAGTCCAACTGAATTTTTGAAGGGCTCATAGGAAGCTGCCCTCAGGCGAAATCTAGTCCTGAGGGATTTGGCTGTGATCAGAATCCCTTCCTGTTAGAGTTTGGGTAAGGGTGCATGGGGGTGAAATCGGCCTTTTCATCCAGCCTTCGTCTACCCATGGTCTCTTGGGTGTGAACACTGGGCTCACACCACCCTGGGAAGACTGGGAGAAGGAAAAGGCAAGTCATTAACATTGATTAGATACGTACCAGGGGCCTGGACTTGACATTGAGTCTTCCCATCAAACCATGTTGGAGATGAAAAAAGTCGGGTTGAGGTGGGGCCAAGTAACTCGCCCAAGGTCCTCCAATGAATGAGCAAAGAGCAGAATCGAGAGTTAACATGACTCTGGTTGGCTCTGACATTCTTGTCCTTTCTTCTGTCCTGAGTCACCAACATGTATAAGAGAAGATAAGGAGATGTCCAGCAGCCAGATTAAAGTCACTCAGAAGAAAGGAAACTGAAACACGCATGTCCCAGTGACCTAGTTCGGGCCACTCCCACTGCAGACAGGTGACCGCTCTCACAGCTCACTCACACTCTGCGATTAAGGAGAACCCTAGTATGGCCAAGATACATGTCTTGATGCCTCCTAAGCTCTCACTTACGCTTTGAAAACATTAAGATATAATTCACGTGCCATAAAATTCCCTCATTAAAAGTTGTTTTGAGTGTGTTCACAAAGTGATACAACTGTCACCACTATGTGGTTCCAGATTATTTCATCACCCCCAAAAGAAACTCTGTACCCATTAGCTGTCTCTTCCTGCCCCGTCTCTAACCCTCAGCTCTTGGAGAGCACTCATCTACTTTTTGTTCCTGTGGATTTGCCTATTCTGAACATTTCCTGTAAATGAAGTCATATAATATGTGGCCTGTTATGTCTGACCTCTCTCACTTCAGTGTAACATTTTCAGAGTTCATCCCTGTCAGAGTTGGATAAGTTACTCACTCTTTTTCATGGATGGAAAAATACTCCATTGCAGGAACAACTCGTGTTCATTTGCCAGTGGATGGAAATGTGCGATGTTTCTATTTCTGGGCCACTATGGATAGTCTCGCTCCAAGCGTTCACGTACAAGTTTCATATAGACGTTTGTTTTCAGTTCTCTTGGGTTCATACCCAAAAGTGGAATTGCTGAGTCTTATAATAACTCTATATTTAACTTCAAGGAACTACCAAACTATTTTCCAAAGTGGCGGCCCCATTTACATTCCCACCAGCAATGTACAAAAATTCCAGTTTCTTCACATCTTTACCAACATTTGTTATTGTCCCTCTTTGTGACTGTAGCTATCCCGGTGTATGTGAAGTCATATCTCATTGTGACTTTTACTTGCATTTCTCTAGTGACTAATGGAGTTGAGCACTGTGTGGTTATTGGCCATTGGAATGCTGTCTTTGGAGGAACATTTATTCACATCCTTTGCCCATTTTTAAATTGTGTTACTTGTCTTTATTTCTCAAGTGCCGGAGCTGTGGATACGAGACCCTTATTAGATGCACGATTTGCAAATATTTTCTCCCATTCTGTGGATTATATTTTTACTCTCTCGATAGTATCTTTTGAAGCACTTAATTTTGATGAAGTTCAGTTTATCCATTTTTTCTTTTTTGGTTGCTTGTGCCTTTGGTGTCCTATCCAGGAAACCATTGCCTAATCCAAAGTTGTGAATATTTACACCCATATTTTCTTCTAAAAGCTTTAGCTCTTACATTTAGGTCTTTGACCACTTCGAGGTAATGTTTGTACGTGGTATAAGGTAGGCGCATCCATTCTTTTGCACATGGATATCCGGTCACCCCAGCACCATTTGTTAGCAAGACTTTCTCTCCCCGTTGACTTGCCTTGGCACATTTATCTAAAATCAATCATTAAGACACATCAATTAAGTGCATGGATTTATTTCTGGACCCTTGATTCTATCCCGTGGGTCCACAGGTTTATCCTTATGCCAGGGTCACGCAGTCCTGATCACTATTGCTTTGCATGCAATTTGAAGTCAAGAAAGTGTGAGTCCTCCAACTGTGTTCTTTTTTTTCAACATTGTTTCGGCTTTTCTGGGTCCCTTGCACTTTCATATGAACTTTAGGAATTGCATTTTCATATGTCAATTCCCGCAAAAAAGCCAGATGTCATTTTGATCCCATGGCCTTTTATCTCCAAAAAGGGCAAAGAAGGAAAGCTGTGGGCAGGTGGAGGAACTTCCTTCGCACACTGATGATGGGAACAGAAAGTGTCTGTCCTCCAGACCAGTGGTCTCACAGCTGATAATGGCAGGGACTCTCTGCCCACCACTGAAAGACACAGCGTTTCCATCCAAGCCTACCCCAACGGGGAAGCGTTTTACATTTGCCTATTCACTATTCCATGGCCACTTGCAAAGAAATGGACCAATTTCCATCCAATTCAATCTACCACAAAGATTGGCAAAATGCACAATCTGGGATTTCTCAAACCACCTTGAAATTAAATGGTATGTATTCTGTGATTTTTTTAACCAAACTCACTGAAATTTGACCAAGGTTATGGGAGTTCGAGCCAAATTAGATCACTACTAATTACTTAAAGCAACAATTAATTATGTGTGAATACTCACTGATGTGGGCCCATGTTCTCGTCTGTAAACAGAGATGATTCTTGGGTCTCTGTCAGCTCTCATAGAGAGCTACAATTTCAGTCATCAGCTGGGTCACCGTGCACATCCCCTTCCTATCTCAAGTCCTTCCTCAGTGCACGAGCCGCCACTTCCATGGTGACCGTCACTGAAAGGGACCGAACATGGTGGTGAATGGGGAGAGCGGGGGGTGCCCTGTCTGAACACATCCTGCTGCTGTGTGAGGTTCTCTAAGATAAGAGAACAAATGTCAGTTAGAGAGAGGAGACTTCACTCTAGTGACTCTTGGACTGTTCTTCTCATACGTCTTTAGGTTAGTATTTCAGTTCAAGGGGAAGCTCATCTTGTAGGATCACCAATACGCAGCTTTCTTGGGGTTCCACTGATTAAACCAGGCTTACGTAACTCCTTCCCAAACTCCAGAAGTCTTTCATTATTGACTTTAGGCTCAGAACAATACCAAGCAAGCATCCTCTAACCCCAACCCACTAGAAACTTACAGTTTATATCAGAGGAAGAAAATGAGTTTATCTGGGACCTCATGGGCCAGCTCCCATCGATTAGCAGTGATTTATTAGTGCATTGTGTTGAGAAGAATTCTGAGGCTGAGTTTCAGGCTCAGTAGGAAAAAAGGTGGCATGACGGAGTATGTCCAGGAGAGGGCCCAGAGGCATAGATTCTATGTATTTGCCATCCCTCATCAACATTTAACATATATTTGTATGTTCACCAATCTATGAACTCTGAAGTGATTGGAAGGACTCTCAAATTGTCTTTATACTACACATTGTTTCTGGAATGAGTAATGTCTCACACATAGCTTTATGCACAACGATTTTTCAAATACAAATAGATGTACTGATAAAATGCAAGCTTATTTCAAAGAACTATTCAGTTCAGAGTGGACTTCTTTCATCATACATGTTTTCTGTCCACAGATAAGAAAAGACTAATTACCACTCTATGAGGATCTACAAGATATTTAAAAGATGTCTTCATCTTAAGAAAAGTGGAAGCCACTGCTTTATAGCCTCCTCATGAGCAAAGGCTGAAGGGCAAACAAAGATATCAGACATAATTATGTCATAATGACTCGACCCGAATCCACACACTGAATGAACGGCTTATATTACATCCTGGCACTAACGTGGTTTTCCAACAACCAGGTAAGTTTATTGTCTTGGAAAGGAAGGTCCTAATGCAGTAAATGAACCCCATCCCAGAGGAATAATGATCATGATGACGATGATGACAATGACGATGATGATGATGATGATGATGATAGCAAGTTCCTTGAGATAAGAAGATGACCCCACTCCAATCTCTTCCCAATTCTGATCTCACAGAATGTCGCAACCAAGGGCCCTTTGAAATATCTGCCTCTATGGTTCTCAAACAGTGACTGGTAGTGCCAGATTTCTGGCCACAAAATCTTACCCAGAACCACAAAATATAAAAGAGATAAAAGACTAGCCATTACAGCTGCAGGGAGAATGAGGTACCAGACTCCTCCACGTTGGACATCCCAGGGTCCACCGCAGCTATGCCGGCAGACTCCCAGGACTGGGTACCAATAGCATCCAAGCCCTGACCTCACAGCCACCTTTACCATGCGGGGTAAGGCAAGCAAGACCCCCACCATCTGTCCCCATCCTCAAACCAAACCTTATCCCATATTGCCTTGACAACGCCCAGGCAAGCCAGACATGCTGTCTCCTTTCCAAACTGGCAACCGAAAAACAGCCCCTGCAAGGTGCACTCACTGGAATCGTCCTGATGCCAAAGGGGTGACCGGCCAAAACTGGAAGCCTCCTATCACGAATCCTTCCAGGTTTTGAATTTGTCTATATCATTTTTTTAAAGGTAAAAATCAAATGATAAAATGCAGGCATCTTGTGTTTTGTTTGTTACTTGTATCTTCAGTGTAAAAACTACCCAGAAAGTCTGCCTCTGATCCCCTTCCTTCCTTTCTCTTCCCCCGCCCCCTTTCCTACTCCATTCCTCCTTTGAGCCAGGTTGGGTAAGCCTCGCCTGGGCCCACCCCTGAGGTCTGTGGCCCCAGCAGCCCGCAGAGCAGCGAGGGCCCGACTGCATTCCACGCCACCCCCTGGGCAGTGCCTTGGCAGAGATTTGAAACATTTCTATTTAAATGACATTTGAACAAACGCAAAGGGGTTCAGTTGTACGTCAATCACATTCCCTGGGACCAGTTGGGAGTCGGGTCCCTGTGGACAGTGCGCATGGAGTTCCCTGTTTTCTGATTTGAATTGCTTTGTTCTTTGTCCAGGAGCAGGGAAAGAGGGGGGATGCATTTGGCCTAAAATGAAACATTTGCCTTTTAAGTCAAAAACTTGAACATGGCTCGAAGGAAAGAGTTTAAGCTCCATAATCCCAGGTCCTGAGCAAAAGCAGTAACAAGCCTACAATTTCCTTTTTGGAGGAGAGAAGTCAGAGAAAGCCACTGGGCAAGCAGACGGGTGCCCTCCATGAGCTTGCCCAGAGCTGGCCTGTCACATGTTCCCCAGGGCCACCGCGCAGAAATCCCATTCTGCGAGGTAGCTGGGTCTCTTTCCTTCCCGGGTTTCTGCGGATACGTTCTGCATTTCAGCTGTTGGGGTGGGGGAAGCCACAGGGGCAGCTTTTCTGTGGCTCCCAGGTCTTTTTCCACTTTCTGTGTCTGTGTGGGTCCCACCCGCTGTGCCCATCACCACCCCAGCTGCCCCTGGTTCCTAACTGACCCCCCTGCCACCCTGTAACCTGCATGACCTGCCCACAGTCTTTCTTCTCTTCTCACCCACCAGCCGTCACCAAGTGAGGGAGCCACAGGGGAGCGAGGTGGGTGTCAGGTCTTGGCATAAACCCCTCAAGCTCCCCAAGTTTGGGTTTTCTTACCGCACACATGAGAAAATTGGACTGGATCACACACTCTAAGTTATCATCCATTTTGAAAATTGTTGGAATCATCAAGTAATAGCACTTAGAGAGTGAGTATCTAAGTTTGATTTTCTCATTTTTCTGATGAAAAATAAGACCTCTGGCTGACCCTCAGCCTCCAGGCATGGAGATGTCTTGCTGATTTGACCTTGACCTAGTGTTTCAAACCCTTCTTCTCCAAAGGCCTTGTACCAGTTACTTAAATCCAGCCAATGTTTGTTTAATTGATGGGAAAATGCAGAGATGGGTGGGTGAACAGATGAATGAATGGATGAAAACTGTCAGATGAACAAACGTTTTCTGTGTACCCAGGGTTTGCTGTCCAGTGAGAATCACAGCAGTAGCAGGTGTCAGAGACACGGCAGAACCAGCCCTGCGTGCCCCATCTTTCCAGTCCCAGCCGTTGTCATTTCTCTCAGGGCCAGACCTGCCTCTCATTTATCCACTTTGGTGAAGGAGGAGGTATTTTACATGGTGATTTCATGTCCTTGGAACCTTGAATCTTTTCTCTAAGGACAGAATTGAAAACTTCTGATTCAATTTCTCTATGTTAATATTTATGTAGGAAGCTCACTAGGTTAACCAGGACATTTTTGGTTGCAAATGCCAAAAACTCAATTCAACCTGGCTTAAGCCCCAAAGGAAATGTATTGGTGTCTATAAACAAAACCTCCAGAGGTGGATTTGCCTTTGTGTGTAGCTGAAACCAGGTCTGTAAACAATGAGATCAGAAATCTTTTCCTCTCTTCATTTCTCAGCTGTTTTCCTCAGTTTTGGCTTCACTCTTAGGCAAGCTCCTAGATGTGGAGCCTTACAAAAGACTCTACACACCAAGTAGCTCTTAAGCTTCCCAGGTCCTTAGAGTCAGGGATCACAGTGAAATAAGTAGTTCTACGGTCCCAAGGCTGACTCTGATAGGACTAGCTTAAGTCAGGTGACTATTCCTGAACCAATCACTGTTACCAGGGGAAATAATGGAGTAAATGTTCTGATTGGCCAAGCCAGGATTATAGTGGTGGTTGCTACTGAGAGTGAGCAAAATGAAGAGAGGGTTCTATTGTATATTCAGAAAGAGAGAAATGAAGGACACGAAAAAATGCCACCTGGCCATTGCACTGATTTACCCATACTGCCTCAGTCTGCAGCTCTATTTCTCTCCTTAGGACACATGTATCTTCATCAGAGCATTAGGACTTGTGAAGCAGTTCTGAGACCATGGTGAAAGGCTGTGACAGATTGCATTTTCCAAAGATTGCTGTAATGGTATCTTCTTTCCCACATGATCCTCTAGAAACTTGGCACTCCCCGCTCCCCTTGAACCTGGGTGGGCCTGATGGCTGCCTGTCCAATAGTGTATATCAGAAGTGACACTATATGACATCTGTGTTTAACTCATAACAATGTCATGCATTTCTGCCTTGTTTTGCAGAGATGCTCACTCTTAGACCATGATCACCATATCGCAAGAGAGCCCAAGCAGCCCGCGGAGAGGCCCTTAGGGACAGAAACGGAGGCCCACAGATTCCGCTGAGACTGAGCACCCAGACAACAGCCATATCGCTGAGCCATTTTGACAGGGAGCCCTTCAGCCCCCAACTGAGTCACCCCAGCTGAGGCCATATGAAACAGATGCACTCTCCCCACCAAGCCCTGCCCAAATTGCAGACACATGAGCAAAATAGATGATGCCATTGTTTTAAGGCACCGATTTGTGCATGGTTTGATCCACAGCAGCAGTTAACCAATAGAAGGCTTTTAACAGGGATGGAGACTGGAAGCCTGAGCTCACGGTATAGCCACCATTCCCGATGCCTCTTCCACCCCCTTGGGTGGGTGACAATTAGCCATCACTTGGTGTGGAGGAGCCAAAGGACGTGGAAGTTACTCCTTCTGTTTTGCTAATTAGCTGTGTAACTCCACAAAAGATATGTCACATTGCTAGACCTCCCATGTGCCTCCAAAAGTGCCAATATGAATCCCAGGTCACACCATATTGTAAATGTAAATCTCATAAGGCCTGTAGAGCTTTCTAAGTAGAGAAGATTCTCCGCAGACAGGACATGGATTCTGACTCAGGTGCTGCTCAAGCAGTTAAACTATTTCAGGGCCTATAATCTGCCTCCCGGAGGAATCTTCACTCAAGGCATGAGCTTGCCATATAATGACAAACATCCTGCTTGAAGGCGTTTAATTGGTACATTTCAATCTAATCAGTATTAAAATCAAAGCTTGAAGAAACCCAGAGTTGCTTCTGCCAAAATGAAATTTGGCTTGGACAGTGAGTTCACCTCCAGGCAGAATTGCGTTTAAGACCCTTGTCCAACCTGACCCCAGCCTGGATTTCCAGGCTCTGTTCTGTCCCTAATGCACCCTGGGCTCCAGATTCCCCAGACTTTACCCATCACTCAAAGGCATTCGTGATTCTGCTCAGACCCTTTCCCCTGAGTGGAATTCCTTCTCTCCCCTCTCCACTCTTCTAACACATCTGTTTATCTTGCATGACTCACCTTAGAAGTTTTCTTCCCCAAGATACCTCCCATGATCCTTTCTGCCTGCAATATCCATCTCCCTCCACCATGCTACTCAGCCCCCTGCGGGTGCGTATCATTGAGGTGTGAGCTGCTCCCAGGTTTAGAGTGCCCAGAGGCAGCTAAAGTACCTGACTGTCTCACCTCCCAGAAGTCCAGGGGTAGGCGGTTCTGAGGCAGCAGTTCCGCGAAGCCCTCTAGGAATCTGACTTTTTTTTTTTCTTCATACTGTGCAACTCAGCATTTGACTTTTTATCCTTGGTCTTGTCTTAGTATAACTGCCTGCACTCCAACTGCCATATCTGTACACAGCCATTCTCAAGTCAGGAAGAAGGTGCCAGATCCACCTCGAGAGGACTTCTCCTGGTACCTCATTGGCCAGACCTGGTTATGTGCCCACCCCTAAACTATCCCGAAAAGTGAGGATTACAGTTAGCATGGTCCAATCATGGTTTATCTCCTGGGACTGAGAGGGGACCACCTGTCCTAAGAATAGGGTCACCTAAAAAATCTCAGGGCTCTATAAACACATGAATAATGGAAAATCATTGTTGGGTAAGCCAACAAGAAGTTGCATTTTTTCTCTTATCACATAATATAATTGGCTAGTTTTATATACATTACTATCTTCTCAGCTGGGCTGAGTTCTCAAGGAGAAGAACAATATTTTATTTATCCCTGTGTTCTCAGCACCACAGCCAGAGCCTGACACTTTGAAGAAACTTGGTAGATAGTTCCCGAATAAAGACCAAATTCATTTTGGAGTTGTGGGGAAGAAAATTTGCCACCCCAAGAGGTGTCTCTCTGGCATGAGGATTCTTTTATTTTTTAAGAAACAAAAGGCTCCCCTGAGACTGCCCAGAAGAATTTGAGATAGAAGGCCTGCTCCGGGAAGAAGCATCACCGCAGGTGACCACAGTGTAACATGAACTAGGTGCGACCAACAGGGAGGAACCGAGCAAGGCGCTTTGATCAAAGTCCGCTCTGTGACCCACTGGAGGGCCCAGCAAACATTTGTTTACTAAACCTTAGCTCTTTTCATCTCCCAGTGAATTATCTTTCTTCCCTTTGAAGTCCCAGGTCCCTGCCGTCTTCTCCTCCTTAGTCCATATGACATATATAACTCACTCTGCCTCCCTGTCTTTGGAAGGCTCATGCTTATGTGACTCCCCATGTCTGTCTTATGTCATTTTCATTATTTGACCAGTCGTGAGAATCAAGAAGGGAAGGGGGGAGTTTTCTCCTCCCCCACAGGGCCCTCCCATGTTTCCCCTTGCCCCCACCAAAATCCCTCATGAGTCCAGTCCTTCTTACTTCTTCTTCCTGGATACTCAGGGGAGCACCTTGGAGGCACCTGAGTAACAGTAGTTTCTATTTTCTCAGCGTTGTTCCCTCCCCCCAAGTTCCCGTGAAAGAGCCCAGATCCCTGGTTGCCGATAAAACAGCCTAATCACAGAAGCCCATCCCATGGTAAGGACTGAGACCCCGAGCTGCCGACAGCCATGCTGTCTGCCCAAAAGAGAGGAGCTGCCAGCAAGGGGGGAGCAGAGGTGGGGGCAGAGTGGCAGCCTGAGAGCAAAGTCCTTGGGCCTCTGATCTGAGGGGCTCAGAGCTGCCCAGGATCTCGCAAATGGGGACCCACCACACACCCTGCAAAGCAGAAAATACCAAGCACTGGCAAAGAAGGAGAGCAACTGGAAACTCTTACACACTTTGGGTGGGGCTGTAACCTGGTGCAACCACTTTGGAAAGTGGTCAGATGGTACCTACCAAAGCAGAGCCCACGAATACCCTGTGACTGCGCGAGTCCACACCTAGGCGTATGGCCCAAAGAAATGCATACATATGTTTAACAAACAACATCAATAAGAACAGGAACACTCAAATGCCCATCAGCAAGCAGTACGTACTGATAACAAATACAGTCACTCGGTGGATACTGTACATTGATGAACACGATCAAAACTTACATAAACATCGTGGACAAATCTCATACGTATGGCCCATTGATAGAATGTTCAGACAGTTCCATCTACATGAAGTTCAAAACCAGGAAAACTAATCCCAGGTGGAAGAAGTCAAGGTGGTCATTGTACTTTTATGAAGGGACAAGGCACTAGAAGGGGTTTCTGGGATCCTTGAAATGCCTGTTTCTTCACTTGGGAGCAGGTGACACGGGGGTACTCACTCTGAGAAAACTCATCAAGCTGCACCCTGGTTTGCTGTGTGAGCTTATCTGTATCTGTCAAACTTCAACAAAAATGTACCTTAAACACTTAAAAAACAGCCTTCTTTGGAAATTACGCTGCACGGTTCCACATGGACGCGATCCATGTGCCTTTGTCTTCTCGTAACAGCTCAGTTCTTTCAACAGTGATTCTTTCTCTGTCACATCAGTGTAATCTGTCCTGGCACATTTCCCCTCCGCGCTGCACGGACAGCTGTGTCTCCGGGCCCCCTGCTGGCCGGCCCTTTGTGGGGACTCTTCTGTTGACTGGCAGAGCCAGCTCTGCTCAGCACCTGTGCTCGTGGCGCATCTCAGACCCGCCCCATCCAGAGGCTCTGGCTCATTCTGTGTTATAGTAGGAAAAGTTCCCCTGACGGGCAACAGGCGAGATGGAAAGAGCGCGGGATGTGGAGTCGAACAGACCTGGGCTATCAGCGCATTTTTGCCACATGAGCTCAGTTGCTTCAGTTCTCTGAGCCTCAAATTTCTTATCTGTAAAGTGGAATCATCATAGTACCTACCCCATAGGGCAGTGGTGAGGAATGAATGGGGTAGTGCGAAGCAGCCAGCCCTAAGTCTGGCATATCGAACTTCCTTAGTAAATAAATGTAAGCTATTGTTGTTGTTGGAGAAGGAAATTAAAAAACTTTTTTAATTGCAAAATTAATTAGTGGTCAACTGCAAAAAAAACAAAACAAAACAAAAAAACCCACCTTGGAAAGCGCAGGAAATCATCCAGAAGGGGATAGAAATCACTCAGCAATAAAGATGCACAGTTTCAGGTGGGCAAGAAAAGGATCTTTATTTCTTCTGGCTCAGTTTGATATCTGTTGTGAGTCCACCTTCCACTGCAGGCAGACACTCAGTCTCAGCAGTTCAGTCCCCCTCCTTTCCCTCAGGTTGTGTCCAAAATGGGGGTGTGGGGGGAGAGACAGGAGAAGGAGGAGGAGAGAGAGGAATAGAGGAAGGAAGGGAGAATAGGGGAGGAGGAGGAAAAGGAAGAGCAGGAGAAAGAGAGGGAGGAAGAATGAGGAGGAGGAAGAGAGGAAGGAGAGGAGCAGGAAGGAGGGGAGAGGAGGAAGAGGGGGAAGACGGGGGAGAAGAAGGGGACAAGGGGACCTGGGCCATGGACCCAGGCATCCATCTCAATGGTTTGCGGCCCATTACCTCTCACTCCCATCTGCAGGGGCCCCAGCTTCAGTGTCTCTGCCTTGTGGGTCCCCTAGAGCATGGGAGCAGGCAAGGGGCTTGCCCAAGGACCCATCTCAGGATCCTCCCCACGCAGCATCCCCTCTCTGGGGTCAAAGGCCCCTCAGGAATTGGCCTCAGATCCATGGGTTCCTGGAGCCTCTAAACCTCCTAGGCTAACGCATCCTCCCTGTCCACACAGCCCTGGGCAGACTTAGTGCAGAGACGGTCAAGGCTCAGGATATTTTCTCAGGAACCCTCCAGCCAGCGTCTCAGCTCTTAGCTCTCCAACCCCCCCCCCAACCCAGCCCTTTCCAACACACCACCATCCCTCCCCCAACCCATCAACCATCCCTCCCTCCACCCTGTCAATGCAAGAATCTTTTTCTGGGGTGGGGCTGGGGCAAAGTTCCCCCATCAGCCCCGAGACCTTTCTGTGTTTTGAGCCCCACACCCTGACGACTTCTCTTTCCCACTGCTCTCTCCTCCGCCACATCCCTGCCCGGAGGCAATAAGCTCCAAAGGGCAGAACTGTAGTACAGAGGCTCCCGGTCAGGACGAGGTTCAGCAAAGGCTAAAAGGAAATGGCAGATATAAAAATATCCCTTGATATTTTAAAGATACTGTCTACACATGCACATACCAACCAATATGATACAGCTTTGTGACCTAATTGTTCCACTTAGACATGCACCATGGGCCCATTCTTTATCAGCATGGCATTTTTATTGACCACATACTATGTCATCACACAGAAGAGCCGCCTCTGACCTTCCGTACCCAGTGTTGGGGAAATAGGTTATTTCTAAATCATTATTACTGTAAAAAATATTACAGTGAACATCCACAGGCATGCTACTCTCTAGCTGTGGGTTCAAAGGCAAGGGCAAAAACCTCTCTAAGCCTCACTCTCTTGGTTTATGAAACGTTGGCAATACCTCCCAGACTCACTGAAAGAATTAAATGAGATAATACTTCTAAGGTGCTCAGCAAATTCCTGTTCAAGAAGGGATGATACAGATGATTATACTGGTGATAATGACCACATGACTTCTCGCAAACCGTGTTTTCCTCACATTAAACCCCTGAAAACAAAACTGCTGGGCTCAGGGACACGTATGCTTTCTAAAGGCTGCTGGTAAATAATCGATCCACCCTTCACACTCCCTGTCTGCGCCCCCTTCCCAGGCTGCACACCTCTCTCCCACGTGTTGTGCGTGCTGACTGCGAAAGGCTCTCAGGTGCACCGCTGTCCTGGAGAACCACCTGGGAAGTGCCTAGAGTGTCAGCTCATCCCTGAGGGCAGCGCACATCCAATGGCAGGCAGACAGGGGGTGCGAAGGCCAGCCCCCTGACCTCAAGGTGGGACCACCAGCAGTACCACTCACCTCCCTGCCTCCCCTTGGGATTGGGCTGAGACCAGACTGCACTGAGCCGTGTCTCTGCTGGACTTCTTCCTCTACCTTCCTTCATGTCCTCAAAGGCTTTTCTCCTAAGAGCCTCCCTCCAAAAACAAATCACTTGCAGGAGAATCCCTTCTGTCAAATCCCTCCTAGGACATGCTCCCAACAGTAGTGTTGGGAGTGGGCAGGTGGGAGGTCTTAGGTGCTTTTTTATGCCATGTGACTCTTTAAAACTACCCAACCACAGAGCTTGGTAGGATGGGGGTGTGTGCTGGCAGAATGGTGTTCTCAACCCCGGAACCGCCCTGCTCCAAATGGTGCACCTCCCCAGACACGTGCACAGGGTGCCTTCAGCCAGAAGCCAGCAGAGTCTCAGAAGCGTAGTAGGAGCAGATAAGCCACCAATGACATGCAAGCCAGTGTTGGAGAGGGAGATGCACAGTTTTTCTGTCATTCACAAAGACAGGCCAGGGAAGCTGGAAAAGAGAGCCAGAACTGGGGACCAGGAGTGGCGAGAGGGGTGGGCAGGCAGGAGGAGAACACGAAGGTGGTTGAGACAATGTTCAGAATGGGGCCAAGGGGAAAGATGAACAGTCTGACCTAGTTCATGTGTATCCGTTTAGCAAGGATGCTTGCATAGTAAGAAAATAATAATACACCACGTGGTACTGCCTTTGGGTTGACAAGCCAGTATCTTTAATCCTTTCCCTCTCTCTCTCTCCCCCCCCTCCCCATGACTGAAGTACCCACTCTGTGCGGCCTTCTGCTCAATCCACACTGGTAATAGTGACAAGACTTTGATGTCCTCCTCATTCAACAGAATGTTGTTTAGTTCAAAGTGAAGAACAGAAGCGATTCTTTGCTTTTAAATTATTAGCTCCCTAAGTCTTCTGTAATGATATAGTTTGACTGAAGTGTGCAGTTTATTAACTACATAAAGACGACATTATCAGAGCGGAGAAAGGGCGCTGCGAGTTTTGCCTTTCAGCCTAGCAGCAGGGTCCTGGAGACTTTGATCTCAATCAATGCTAAATGTCTTTGTGAGATAGAGAGACAGCTGAAATTATCTTTGGCATGGCGGCAGCATCAATTATTCAAGCCCTTTTCCTTATGAATTAAAGTGTTCTTCAACTTCTACCCCACTTGTGGGCCTGGGTGTGTTTTTTCTCTTTTATTGTGTTTTTCCAGTTATTCCAGGAAAGGCACTTGGAATAAATCTCCAAGCCTTCGCTCATCATACTCCAGCTGACCTTTGAAAATCTACATCCACTCTTCCTCCCCCTCCTCCTTCCTAATTGCTCTCCCCACCCTCCCTCCCAGCCCTGGTTCTCTCGGAGGTGACCCCAAGGACTATTCAGAGAAAAGGGGGGCATTGTTTCTACTTGGCCTCATGCCAGGGTGGTCAGCAAAGGCCAGTGAAGTAGTCCCTTGACAAGAAGCGTCGGTCTGAATCCGATGAAACAGAGGCGTCCGCAGGCTGTCCGAACCCTCCCGGCTGACCTCAGCTGCTCTCTGGGCCTCCCCAGGAAGAGCTCCGCTGTCCGACTGCCCTTGTGATCCAGAGCCAGTTCTCCTTCACATGCCCGCTCTCCAGGACGGCGATTTTCAAACTGCAGACTGAGACCCGTGAGTGGTCATCAAATCAGTCTCGTGGATCATGTCCAGCAGAATAGGATAGAAAAGAAAATACCAATGCATTTGATAAATATTCTTTCTTGAAAGTTTTGTTTCAGATATGAGTGCACTGAGCCACCATATATTTTCACCACACCCTTGCCCCCAAAGAGACCCTGAGACAAGGAGTTGAGGGGCAAGCAGCTTCTCCAAGGGGTAATTCCAGAAAGCACTGTGAGGTAGTGGGGTACATGAGACAGGAAGGGAGGAGAAAGCCAATGGAGTGTGTGTTAATGACTGGGTTGCAACTATGGGCCCCTGCAGCTCAGTCCCTCTAGGGACATTCTGAGAGACCCGTGGAACAGACCTCAGAGCCGTCCCACCAGCCATGAGGGATTCGGAAGGTTGGTCCACAAATACCCATCCTCCCTTGGTCTCACCTGGCATTAGCTCCCTGGTACTTACAGGATGCCCTGAACGTGGACCAAGGGTATCCACGTGGCCAGAGAGGAGGTGGTGGGTGCTGCCAAGAGATGACCAGGATTTAGATAAAGGCATGGCAGTGGGGGTTAAAGAACCTGTACTTTTTAAATTGTAATACACACGGGAGGAGAAATGGGCGCTCACATACTCTGCTGAAAGTAGTCTCCTGAAAGGTAAATGATCAACAGATCCAGGGCCCTAAAACTTCCCCCTTCATGACCAAGCACTCCGAGTTTTAGGAACTTTTTGTAAGAGGCACCTATAAAAGTGAAAAATTAGAAATACCCCATCTAGCTAACAAAAATAGGATTAAATAAATTAGGCTACATCTCTAGAATTGAATGCAGTCCCATTATTTACAATGATGTTGAATATTTACTGGTATGGGAAAGTTTTCACGACCAATTTGGTGGGGGAAAAAGCAGGCATTAAACTGGATGAGGGTTGTATGGGAACTTTTTGTACTATGTTGGAGACGTGTCTATAAATCTAAAACTATTCTCAAATTTTAAAAATAGTTTATCTAAACATCTCAAAAAGCAAGTATTTACAGTACTATGAAATTTCTGTTTGCCACGCACACCTGGAAGAATACACCTGAAGGGAATCACAGCGGTTATCTCTCTGCGGGGGGATTAGGGAGCATTTATCTTCTAATTTTTACTTATCTGCATTTTCTATTTTTCCACAATGAATATGTATTGCTTTTGTCACAAAAATAAATAGAATTTATCTTAAATCATCTTAAATGTATCCTGAATAGTCTTTAAGATGGGTTTAGCAAAGAGGCTAGAGGAAAATAGTGCCAAGGAACGGTTTAACATTTTCTTTCCGTCTGTGTTCTGGTTATAAAATAATATATTCTGATTACGTAGAAAACCTGAACATTACAGAAGTGTACAAAGCCCATAATCACACAAAATCTTGCTTCTCAGAAACGACCCCTACGCCGCAGGTGCGCCGGCTCTGCGCGGCAGTACCTGGAGCTGTTCCTCCGCGTCTGCAGCTCCTCCTCTGGGCTCAGCGTGGTTCGGCTTCTGACCCCCCAGCGGGAGGTCTGCCCTCGGGTTACTGGAGCTGTTTTGCTCAAATGTGCAGACAAGCAGAAGCGGCTGGGCAGATTATACTCGAAGAACAGGACACTGTGAGGTGTGACTGAGTTCCTCTGCTTGGAGCTCCCCTCCGTGACCCTGAGATCACATCCCTCCTGGGCCCCATGCCTTTCCCTGGGCAGGTTCCCCCACTCCTTGACTGGGTTCTTCCTGGAAGCACTTTCCTCATCAATCGCCTGCATCTGAATCCTCATCTCAGGGTCTGCTTTTAGGAGACCCTCCTACAGTGTTGCTGTTGATGTTTTAATGTATCTCCTTTCATTCTTTTTTCTGTATGCACAACAAATGTTGCTTGACTGTAATACACAGTATTTTGTGAAATAGTTGGCCCTGCGCTTCCCAGAAGTCAGTGCTGAGAGAGACGTGATTGGCGTCATGACTCATGGCGTCCATGGGATTGAAGACCAATTAGGGCTGGGGAGAAGCAGAGGTGTTTTCTGGCATTGAATGTAGAGGAAAATCTTTCCTGTGGATTCTAGAAAACCACCCCCTCAAAAACTTCCTACGATGATCCTAGAGGCAAATTCCATAAGCCGAAGGCAAAGAGCCAAAGTAATGTGGTTGAGGGGAAGAGTTCTCTGATGCTCTGGATTTTATTTGATAAAATCCAAAGATTAAGTTCAGTGTGTAATTAGGGATTGCCCAAGAAAAGGCCGACAGGGGCAAGGTAAGTAATATACATAAGGCACCATGTAAGGAAAGTTACTGAATTTGGATTATTGTCTTTTATCTAACCTTCTTACTAAATTCTCAATTAATTTAAATAATTTTAGGTGACTCTTTTGAGCTTTTCATACTTACAATCCTATTACCTACAAATAATATTTTTATCCTCCTTTTCCAATTCCTGTCTCAACTCTTGCTGCGTTATTAAAGAAACAATAAAATTATAGAGATGATAATTAAAAATAGTTATAATAAATATAAAATATCATGACATTAGTATAGAGACAGCAGAAAGATCTAATAAAATGTTTAAGAAAGTGTTATGTATGCAACAAATATAACTTGAGGGAAATATACTAAAATATACTTTGTATATACTAGATGTATTGACATTTATTTATTTACGTGTCTGTCTTCCTAAGGAGACAGTCATTTTTTGAGGAAGGAGACCCTTTCTTATATATCTAGTGTTCAGTTGATGTTTATGGCACTGAATGAATGAATTTATGCCCTGGCTAATAAATTTCCTTGAAAATGTATATTCTTTTACATCTATTCCCCAAATACTTCTCTCTCTCTCCCCCCTCTCCCACTTTCTCCCTTCCCTTGCCTTACTTTGTTACACGCCCTGCCAAACAGTTTTTTTTTAACCCTTGACCCTCACTCTCTTGTACTCAAATGGTTACCCAAGTCCTGTTGATTTTACTGCCTACACATCTCTCAAATCTGTGTTCCTTTCCTTCTTCATTGCCACCTCCTTCATTCAACTAACCCATTTTCCACATTGCTGCTAGAGAGAAATTTTACCCATACAAATTATATTATGTCCTTCCTGATTTGAAATCTTGTGATGGCTTTCTATCATCTCCAAAGACAACTCCTGCATTTAGAATGACATTCATTACCTGGCTTACCCCTCTGGTTTTATCCCTGGTCTTTCCACCCCTCACACCAGTGTCTGGCCATGTGGATATCTTGCAGCATCCTAAAAATATCAGAAGAGCTAAGGGTCAAAAGTGCTGATTATGAGTTACTTAATTTTTAATTAACAAAATGTGAAAACATATGACTAGCAAATAAACTCCCTTCCTTAATTCCTTTTAAATCTGGCATATGTGGGCAGAATGAAGTCATAAAAAGGCCTTTAGTGCTACAACATTTAGGAACCACTGAGATGCAGGTGAAATATGTGTGATCATAAATATGTATGAGGAAAGGAAAAATAATATTACTTGTATGCCCTGATCACACGTGATGGGTATAGGAGGTAGAGAGAAAAGTGGAAGAAAAAGTAGTTTAAGGAGAAAGCATATTTTTCTGCCTACAACACAGGAGTAATATTATCAGGAGATTTCAACTCTGTCTTGGAAAGAAAGGGGAATGAGTTGAAAGTCACCAAAAACTGTGACTTATGAGGTCAAATATGTAGTCAGCCTACAGGGAGAATGGACAGAAGGACATTCATTTAGACACCTAAGTTAGGAGTGGGGTTGGGGCATTTTCCTATCAAAACTCTTGTGACAGACAACTCCCTCCCGCCCTGGCACCCGCAACGGAAACTCACACTCTCGAACTGCTAGTGGGTCGTCCACACTTCTGGGCGATGCTCTTTATCCTCTGGCCCTTGTCACGCTCCTCCGGATCCTGCCTTTCTATCTTCTCCCTTCTGACACCCCGCTCTGTCCCTCAGTGCCTTCGTCTGTTCCCAGGCCTTCACTATTTTGATTATGCCTGTGAGATTGTCCACAGAAGCTATGTCGCCTGTCCTGTCTCCTCTCCCAGGGACACATTCAGCATTTTCCAGCCCAGCGTCAGGAGTGTAGCTCCCCCGAGCCGCTGCCCCCTCCTGATCTCCAGTCCCATCACAAGGGAGCCATCTTTAACAGCCTCTCTGCAGCCACCCTAGTCCCCTTATCTCTTCGGTCCTACGAAGGCTTCACAAACTTAGTGTTGCTTCACTTGTCAGTCCATCCCAAACCCTATGCCCAGACTTATTTCCTAAAGTCTGGCTTTGATGAGCTATTGTCAGGCTCAAAACCCTCCATGGCTCCCCATTAGCTATCAAATTAAGTCTATTATCCTCAGCTCAGCTCCAGGGTCTACCTGTTCGGGACATTATTTCCTACTATCCCTTTAATAAACTGGACTCCTCGTGGTTCTTGGATGCATCCCCTCTCCTTCCTGTCTGTTCTCTATCTCTGTCCGCGGTCCTTGTGGCTTACTCTAACTGGAACGCTCCCTGTTTCCTCTCCATCCCGTGAGGTTCCATTTAAACTCATCTATGAAACCCCGATGGCACCGATGGAGTGACTCTTCTTCCTTCTGGAACTCCATTCTCTGGAGTTTCATCTCACTGCGTGTTTTCTATCATCTCACTGCATGTTTTCGAGCCCTGAAAATTTGGAAAGTCCTTGAGGGCAGAAGCCCTGCCAGCCGCTCTTGGGTCCCCAGCACCAACCACACAGTCAGTCCTCCTCACCAACGTCAAAAGAACCCTTCTGTTGTTAACGTGGCTGAGACTCGCTGGGCCAGGACACATCTGTTGATCAACCACTCTCTTCCGTGGCTCTGCTACAAAAATCGCCTGCACTTTCCTCTCAGGTCCAGCAGAGCACCTGCAACCCTCATTACAGACCCACCTGGTGGCTCCCTCTTCAGACCCAGATCTCTTGCCCTGAGGGTGTCCAGCCAACTCCCCCAGATTAAAATCTCAGTCTCAGGGCTCAGCCAACTTCTGAGGGCCTCCTTCTCTGTCTTCCTGTCCTCAACTTCCCACCTCTGGGACAATCCCCAGGCCTAGGAACAAAGCCAAAGCTTGACCCCAAGGCAGTGTCCCCTCAGAACCAGCTCAAGAGCAAAAGAAACCCTGACTTCCCTGAGATGAAAGCTCTGTGCAGCCGGATCACCGGTGGCCTCATGCCATGCTGCTATGGCAACGTGAATTTTAAGCAGGCATCAGCAGATCCTGCCTCTTCTGTTTCCACAACCCTGGAGCCAGCCTGTCCAGGGTAGGACACCCCACAGTGAGGACCCAGGATGTGTCTGAGGGACCTGAGTCATTTTCTGGGGTCACCCTGTAGCTGACATCCTGAGGCCTGATCATGGGAAAGGAGGAGTGGCTCACACTATGTTTCCAGAGGTAGGATGCATTTCCGGGGGAGACATGGGGGTGCCAGCAGCCTCAGTGAGGCTGAATCCAATGAGGAAGCTGTAAACAGCTCCTCATTTCTCTCCCTTCCAGGGCCAGGCTCTTCTCCACGTTTTGCACCAAGATGACTGACGTAGTACCCAATCTCAGGGATGTCACCATCTCTTGAGGAGATAAATCACAAACACAAGTATTGTATTGTATTGTATTGTAACATAACTGTTATCATAGTCAAGATTCCTGCACTTCCTATTAAGCTCTACACTGGGACTCCTGCTGCTGGTGGCACCGAACACCCAAAGCCCCAGCAAAGCTGGGATGCCCCACAGGACACGGGGAGGGAGGCACACACCCACAGTCTCTGTGTCCAACCCCTGTCCTGTCTCCTAGGCTTAGGGACAGGAGCAAAGGGATAGGAGTTCTGGCATCCTTGGCCTCACGCCCTGCTCCAGAAGCATGTGCTCGGCTCCAGGTGGCCTCCTCACTGCTGAGTAAGTGCTAGTACAGGCGATGCGCTATTGTCACTATCAGTTCTGGGTGTGCGTAAGGAGCGATTGCCCTCATACCTTCACGTCGGCAGAAATCTAAATGTGTGTGGACTTCCTGCCAGGCAATGTGGCACGGTGGTTTCATCTTTAAAATATGCACATTTTTTAGCCCAGCAACCCCCTCTTTGTTGCTTCTTCCTGCGGAGGTACTTGAGGTACACAGAGAAGAACACACCAGGATGTTCCACACAGCACTGTTTTCATGAAAAATGGGAAACAATTTAGTATTCAAACCATGATACAAGCATAATGTATTAGTTTTCTGTGGCTGCTATAACAACGTGTCACCAACTAAGTGGCTTAAAACAATAGAAATTTATTCTCTCATAGTGCTAGAAGCTGAACGTCCCAGATCAAGGTGTCAGCACTTTGGCTGGCTTCGGGCGCTCTGGGACTGTCCCTCCTGCTGCCACCAAATCTTCCCCATCCCCCCACTCCCAACTCAGGAAAGAGCCTTCCTCTAAGTTCCCTCTTCCTTCTCCTCCAACACAGGTCTCTGAGTTTTTAAAGGGAAATCCCAGCCACTTCCCTTTGGGGATCCATGAGCCTTGGACTCCCTCTTCTGGTGAAGTGTGAGGAGACTGTGCCCAGAGCAGAGGGCTGGGTCTCTGAGGCCAAAGGGAACAGGTGTCCCACATCCCCTCACTGTCCCCAGCTCACCTTCTGGGCACTCAG
Organism: Anoura caudifer; assembly: GCA_004027475.1. Classification (NCBI taxonomy): domain Eukaryota; kingdom Metazoa; phylum Chordata; class Mammalia; order Chiroptera; family Phyllostomidae; genus Anoura; species Anoura caudifer. Next base: position 517,544 of record PVKU01000169.1, read on the forward strand.
GGACCTCGGAGTATTTGGCCATTACAGACTCCTTAAAAATCCTTCTTCTCCTCTTTCCAAATGAGCAAGGGACACACCACCTCCTCTCAGGCTCAATGAATTCACAGCCTCCAGGAACAGCCAAGGGTCCCCTCTCCACAGGGCAAAGAGACAACCTCTTTAGGACTCCTGGAGAAATTGTTCTGCTTATAGGCATTCAGCAGAAGGAAAGTAAGCACATTCCTGAAATTTTGGCAAATGTGTTGGGATAGTAAAATAGGGTGTTTTCTGTCTCCGTGTCTGCTGTGCTCCTAAAGGCCGAGGACACAGCTGCAGGCACCAAGCACTTGCCGGGATTCAAATGAGGTGCTTAACGCATGGACCAGGGCAACCTAGGCTGTAAAAACTAAAAGTAAAATAAAAATCCTGGTCCTCTATCTCCAGAGCTTCTGACACGATTGGACAGGGTATGTCCTGGGCACTGGGAGCTTTCAAGGTTCCCCAGAGGATTCTACTGTCCGGACAAGATGAAGAATCATCATACCAGTGACTAGGAGATGAGTGCAGAAAGAAGATAAAAAAAGCTGCCCTGGCTTTCCTCCCTTCCCTGGACGCCCCTCACCCTGGATGCGTCTTGCCTTTGGACAATCAGGTAACAGAGGCAGAAACTCCTCTGTGTTTGAACTTCATTCCTTGGGGGGGTTTCTTTGTCATTAAGCTTTAGCCTGGACCTTAGTTATTCCAACCAGTGAATCCTGCAGGCTTTGGCCATTGATTGGGACATGAGATCCATGGGGGCTTGGTTTCCCTTTAAGATTCTGGGGGTTTAGGAGTGGCGCCCCATAACACTAGTATGCAAGTTCAAGGTTGAGACTCTCCTTATTTCTGGACACATGGGCTGCTGGAAGACCAAGGGTGTGGATGGCTGTGTCTTCAATATCATTTTAGACCAGTTGTGTAAATAAAGGCATGAAATTAATTGGCCCACTCACCTTCCAAGAAAGACCTGGCCTATTTTACTCACTCTCTTGGAGAAAGGTTCCTGAGCCCTAGATCGGTGACTCTTTTGTGAGCCCGTTGGCGTGGATTCTGTAGAATCAGAAATGCGATGCTCTTTCCGTGTGGAAGCCTGCTTTCCTGTGGGGTCAGCAAGCCCAGGTCTTGGCCATGCACCTACCCACCGTGCATCTTTAGGAGAATGCCGAGAGATGACTCAGTGGCCCCAATATTTGTGGGCCCAGTGAGGTAAGTTGTTGGAGATTAAAATCAAATGTGGGGCTTTTTTCTACTAACTCAGAGAATTAGAGAACTGATTTCTCTGAATTTCTCTGAACTCAGAGAAAGCTGAGCATTAAAGCTTTCTTTAACCCTGAGGAGGAGACATGATGAGTGGTCAGGCAAACCGCCTGAGTCTTTTTCTCTTAGGATGACCTTCCACGTGTCTTTTAAGAAATGTTTTACTCACCATGTAACCTGTGATCCCCACCCACTGTTCAACCCAAATATGATCCCAGCAGGACCCTTCAGGGCAAAGCTTCCAGGCTTGGGGCTGAGACAAATGACAAGGGGCACGTGCCCAGCATCACAGGGCGTGGCCTATGATTCAGTTCCGGGTTTCTCAGCAGTGGCACTGATACTAGACCAGGTACTCTGTTGTTGCGTAGGGATAAGGGCCCTGTCCTGTGCATTGTAGGAGGTTTAGCAGCATCCCTGGCCTCTTCCCACTAGATGCCAGTAGCTTCCCCAGCCAGTCTTGACAACCAAAACTGGCTCCAGACACACTGCTCCCTGGGGGCAGAGCTGTCCCTGGTTGAGAACCACTGCTCTAGATGAATTCCGTGAAGCAAGGAGTCACAGCTGCATCCCCAGGGCCTCACACAGTGCCTGCCACATCGTAGGGGCTCAGTAAAGACTTGCTGAGTGAATAGCTGGAGGAGAGTTTGGAGTGGCGCACCGAGGCGCAAACCTGCAGAGGTGCCTGCTGGGTTGGTACAGCAGACACGGCAATCTGTGCTCAGGTCTCCTGCTGCAGGACCATTGGCCCCGTGGCCACCAGCACGTCTATGTCAGGGCCAGGCTTCCCACAGGTGCTCCCAGCCGATGATGACCTTGCCCGGCAGCAGTACACATGCAGAATGATTCCCACAAGACACAGGACCCCTCCACCAGTGACTGTGGCTGAGGGACACCCCAACAGCCTGGCCAAAACTTCCTCTCCCTGCCCACTCTCCCTTCCCAAGAGGAGAACCCAGCATCACGGCCCGAGGGCCCTGGCCCCTCTCCAGCTCCTGCTCCCCGTTCTTCACAGGTGTTTCCCCAACAATCCCTTGCCCACCTAACCCCATCTTTGCATCCGCTTCTCGGTGGGTCTGAACAACTCTCCTGGCATTCTAGAAGGGTGCCTTTCCCCAGCCCCCTTCCTGGGAGATGCCACACCCTAGGCTGTCCCTCTGGCGAGCACTGTTGTACAAAGCATCACACACAAACCAATTTAGGCAGGAATCGAGTTCTTTGTCAAAAAAAAAAAAAAAAAGACATGAGTTTAACTCATTAATAATAGCTCATAAGTAACTAAGAAAATCAGACACACACTAATATTTCAATCCAAGAGACTCTTACAAGTCATCCTTTTATTGGTTTTAAGGCAGCAAGTCAAGTCATCTGATCCACATGCTTTTCTTCTGCCCAAAGAAGAGAAGGTCAGGGTGCAGGAAGGGAGTTGGCCCCTGCGAGTCCAGACAAAGCACTCTTCCTCAAAATCTACCCCATCCTGGCTCTCGGCCCCCAAGTATGATCTTAATGCACTTTGGTTTGAGAGCGTGTCCTGTGGCCCGAACCAGCAGAGTCTTCCGGGAGCACCTGCCTGGACCAAGGGCCCCGGCTCAACCAGCTTTCCCTTAGGCCAAGCTCTCCCAGGGGCAGATGACCTCCTTCCTGATGGCCCGGTCACCCAATTCTCCTGTCCCCGTGTCCTCTGAGTCCATCAGGCAGGGTCCATTCTCCATACGCACATCCATTTTGATCTGGAAGAAGCTTCAGACGCAAGAGGAAAGCAAGTGTGGAGGTGTAGGGGAATGCCAAGTGGGAAGAATCAATAGACATGCACACCCATAGACATAAGTGCACATGCACACACTCACATGCACAAATGCATGTGCACATGCACACTCGTGCATGCACCCACACATGAGCACATAAGCATGCATGTGCATGTCCACAGATGTGTGCATGCATACACATGAACATGCCCACTGACATCCATGCGTACACTCACATGCACAAATGTGTGTGAGCATATACATACATGCACACACCCACAGACATGTGAGCACATAAGCATGCATGTGCATGTCCACAGACACAGGTGCATATACACACATGTGAACACACCCACAGACATATGTGCACACACGCACGGCATAATTCCCTCTGTTTCTTACTTTGTCACCCTTCTGGATTTGAGCCGTGGCAGCTGCTGACCCACATCCCCTAGGGGCTGCACCTTTCCATGGGACACAGCAGGGCACTTGGGCGAGAGCCTGGCAAAGATCGGAGAGGCTAAACAGCCTCGTCTCAGAAAACTGCTGAAGGACAGAGCCATGCGGGCCTTGGGAGGGGCCGTGGGCAGCAGCTGGGGCCCAGGGCAGTCGGCAGAGGACTTGCTGGTGTCAGCAGTGGAGGGTCCTTGGTGGGCACTGGATCCACAGGCCTCCCCCTTCTGCTCAGAACCCAAGGAGCTCTCCAAGCCCACCCTAATGGGTGAGGGGCAAATGGTGTTGCTGGGTCTCCGGATGAAACGGCCTGGCGAGGGGAAGGGCTTCCTGGGGGAGCGGCAGGAGGGGGAGAAGGGGCTGGAAGGAGAGGGGGGCACGCAGGTCCCCGTGTACACAGCCAGGTGGGGGCTGGGAGCGGTGTGCTGGCCTGGCTGCAGGGAAGAAAGAGAGAGCTCAGAGTGAGATGGGTAACTGACCGGTCAGTGGGCCTGGGGCCACCCTCTGCTGACTTAGCCTCTGCAGTGCCCAAAGCACAGGGCATGGCTGTCCACTGGGAAGTTGGAAAGTGGCTGTGACAATGGCACAGCCACTAAGAAATCTCCTGTCAAAGGGCCTGCCTGTCCCCAAGCCCTGGCCATGGTCCAGCACTTGCATCTCAGGGCATAGACTGGCTTCCTCCAGGCCTGAGATGCTGGGGTGTGGGCAGGCTGAATTCCCAATCGCCCCCAATTCCAGACCCCAGTGAGCAATGTTTAGTGCCTTCCTCGTGCCATCATCCCTTCTCTATTCTTGGTTCCCAACCTGAGGACTGGAGGCATTTAGAGCCTTTTTAATACCGTAACAGAGATGGCAGAAGAAGCCCCAGCTTGTACCTGGCTGACTCTTCCCCACCTGAGACCACCCACATTGACCTGAACCCACACCTGTGTCCACACCGACCAGAGCTAGGGGCTGGCCTGGACCCAGCTCTTCCCTGTGCCTCCTGTGAGCAGAACAGTGTGGCTGGGAAGGAAAACTGGATGTGGAACCTGGACAAGCCAGGAGAAGGAAGCAGAAATATGGGGCAATGAGGTTACTCATCAGAGGAGTGTCTCAGCCTCCCTGGGCCACCATGGCCCTTGGGTCCAGGAGCTCTGGGGCAGGAGGGCTGGGTCAGGCATGTTTTTAGCCCCAGGAGCCCAAGAGCGCTTGGGCTGAGTGGGAAAGTGAAAATTGGAATTTTGGGGGAAGTTCTCTGCTGTCACCTCTTTTCCCTGCCCAGATTGTACAGGCCCACTGGCTGGAGCTCATTGGTCCTGCCCCGAAGACCTCCTGTGGCCACATGCCACCACAAAGCCCAGAGCAAACGGACCTAAGGACATGCTGGCCCTGGTGGGGAGAGGGGACCCCCTGGGACATTGGACCAACACTGCCTCCGAGAGAGAACTGGCAATGATTTCAGTGAAGAACACCACACCACAGCCACCCCGAGGTCCTGCCTAGAGGGACCTGCCTGCCCCCCTGGGACATGGGCACTGCGGGCCCTGAGAGGTAGCTGCTTGCTTCTGCAGCCTGTGGCCTAGTTTCTGGGTCACCTGAGTGTGCCAGTCCCAACCTGGAGAAGAAAGGGCAGGCACATCCAAGAACAGCTTTTGGAGGGAAAGAAAACCAGGAGGCCACAGTGTGCTTTGCTGTGGGGTAGGGGTGGGGTCTGCATTCTCTCCTAACTGCCTCCTGAAGTTCAAGGTCAAGCAAGATACCTCGGTGAAACAGGAGCCACTGAGTCTGCTTGATTGCTCAGATATCCACGGGTCAACAGACCAGATCTGGGGCCACTGGGTTACACTAAGCCAAATGGTTATTATTGTTAATAAGCAGTGAGAATTTAGCAAATGTGAGGTTCTGGGCTGAGCACTTTATGTGGATTATTGCATTTACTTCCCAGAGCCACTCAGGGAGGGAGCTGACTATTATTGTCCCCATCTCTCAGATGAGGAAGCCAACACTTTGAGACCCCAAGCCCCTGGGACATGCTGCTGGAAATGGCGGGGCAGGCTTTGAACCAGGCTGGCTGACTCCTTAGTTTGCACAAGGGACTGCTAGCTGGGTGTCTCATCAGAATCGCCCCGGGGGCCAGCTACAAAGGCCCATCCTAGCCCCACCCAAGACCCACTGACGGAGAGTCTCAGGGCTTGTGATTCAAGCAAAGCATCTTCTAATTGACACCCAAGGGCGTCATTGTGCCCAGTAAGTTTGAGGAGCTCTGAGCTATGCTTCCAACGCCTCCCTTCTGTGGGGACACAGTTTCCACATAGGACAGTCTGCAAAGAAGAACAACAACGGGTGGGGGGAGGAGCTGGGCCCTGAATGAGGGCTGGGGGGCAACTGTTAGGTGAAAGAAGAGGACCCTATAATGCGTTAAGCATCTGCTGTGTAGTAGGTACACTACAACTCTGTACACGCCTCATTTTAGAAAAGAGAATATGGAGGACCAAAGGGGTTCATCACCCTCCCCAGGTTCTCACAGCCCATCAGCCAGTGCAGCGTGTACAGTGGAATTCCAAGGTGGCCCCCAAGAACCCTGCCTCCATCCTTCGTGTAGGTGTACACGGCGAATGCTATTGGTAGGCACCCCCACAGCCAGGCTACGTGACAGGTGAATTTAGGGAAGGATTATCAGGGTGAGCCTCACCTCAGCACACGGGCCCTTCAGAGCTGAGTCTAGAGGCCAGGGATAAGAGACAGGCCTGAGACATGACAGGAATTCAATGAGGGAAAACCTCTCCACTCTTGGCTGTCAGGTGGAGGGGTCCACATGGCAAGGAGTTTGGACAGCTTGTAGAAGCTGAGAGCGGCCCCCAGCTGACAGCCAGTGAAAAACTGGAGCCTTCCATCCTACATCGAGAAACTGAGTCCTACCAATGATGTGAATGGGCTTGGAAGCAGGTTCTTCCCAAGAAGAACACGGCCCCATGACACCTGAGTGTGAGGCCCTGAGTGGAGCCCAGCCAAGTCTTACCTGGCCAACCACGAGCTAAGAAGTGGGAGGTGACTGTTTCTGCAAATTTGTTAGGTGGCAATAGATAACCAACCCCATGACCGAATGAGAATTTGATCCCCGTTCTGTGTAACCCCAACACCCTTGCTTTTTCTACTGATCCATATTGCCATCCCATTGCCTGTGGGGTTTGAGCAGGACTTGGGGTCCTGGAGAGTAGGCCAAAACAGCAGAACAATGAAATAAGCTTTGTTATAAGAGAGAAAGACACGTCCAACTGCTCCTCCCTGAACTAAGTGACTGAGAACACTCCACCATACTTACACAGAATTTGTGACAAACCCTCGTTATAATCCCCACTTCACAGATTGGAAAAACAATGACGGAGGCTCACACGATGGCGTAGCGCAACCAGGATCACACAGCCATGAGCCACTCCACATAACCCTGCTCCCCGATTCTTTGCCCTCTTCCCCATCTCATTCTCCCCCTCCATCCCCACCCCACATCCTTCTCTTTCCCAGGACAAATCACAATACAGGTAAGGGAGGTGGCCACTGTCCTACTTCACTTACCTGGCCTGAGAAGGTCCTTCCTTCTGGGCAAATAGCCATTAACCCAATTGGCCCTGGACACTCTAAGCAGGATGCCTTTTCCACCCTGGCCCACCATGACCTTGGCCACTCTTAGAGAGGCCTGGGGCTTGCACTTGGAGACCCAGCCCTTCCAGATGATGCCATACCCACCATTGGTGTGAAGCAGCAAAGCAGTGGAATGCAAGGCACATGGCAAAGAAATGAGACACGCCAGAGACACCGTGAAGGAGAGCTAGGTTTTGCTTTGTTTTGTGCTGTGCTGTTGTTTTATTACGCAGGGGAGCCGACAGAAGTGGGGGAAGGAGCATGAAATGGAGCAGGAATGTTGACATGAGGACACAGTCACAGGATTTTTAATGAAAGGCAGAGCAGATGGCACAAAGAGACACAATTCCTTTTCTGTCCAGAAACTGAGTGAGAAGTCGAGTGAGACCTTGTGGCCACCTGAACTCCGACTCCCTGGGAGCAGGCGGGTGGGGAGAGGGCTGCGTTCAGTTTCAGCATGCAGTGTGTGCTCACCCCCTCCTGTCCCTCCTCACGTACCCTTCCCTCACTGTCCCCAAAAGCAAATGAGCAAAGTTGGTCCCATGGAGAAAAATCACTTTGCTTATATGAAACCAAGAGCCACAAACTCCTCACAACAACCTAAAAAGTCCTCGATGACCTGGCCCTGCCCAGCTCTCTCACCTCATCTTGTTCCATTTCCCGCTTGTCCACCAGGCTCCACCCCCAAGGTGTTCCCGTTCACTCCAAGCCATTTCCCACCACTGGGCCTTTGTCCACACAGCCCCCTCGGCCTGGAAAGGTCTCCCTGCCTAGCCCACATTCACTGTATGGTCAGCTCTTTCCATCAGCTGCTCATCTGTCACCACCTGGGAGAGGCCTCCGTAACCTACGCACCCCCTCATCTTGCTAATCCGATGTCATATCCATTTCCTTAACAACACCTTCTGTGAGTTTTGCTATGTATGTGTTTGCGTTGTTGATGGCAGTCACGGCCCCAATTCTCTATGCCTCCCTGTCTCCTTGCCTTCTGCCATGAGACTTTCAAATTTTTCTCGCTAAAGAGATAAGAGTCTATTTTCCCACCCCTTGATTCTAAGCGGGCTCTGGTTCTTGCTCTGGCCAACCAAATGAGGGGGAAGAGACCATGTGCCAGTTCCTAGCCTACCAATCAAGAACCCTATGTGTTTCCACTCAGTCCCTTGCCATCCCCACAGCCTCATGCCTAGGCTAGTGCTGAAGGATGAGACAAGTGAAGCAGAGAAGCATTCCACTCATCCCAGCCCAGGCTGCCACACATCAGCCCCCGGCAGGGCGGTGAATACCACCAAGATCAACAGAGCCACGCAGATGGCCCTACACGCATGAGCAGTGAACACTTAGGATCTCATGCCACTCCAGCTTTCTGGTTAGTTGTTACACAGCAACAGCTACCTGATATAGTTGGCTTCATTATTTTTGTCAGTCCCAGACATGAGATAGCTCCATGAGACAGGGACTACGTGTTTTATTCTCCGATGCCTGGCACATAGGAGGCACTCAGTAAACATGCTCAATGAGGGAGTCTTCTTGCCGTGCGAGGCGGCTCAGTGGCCTGTTCTATCTCCTTTGCCATCTTACACAGGTGTGTGGGGCAAGCCTGCTTTCACAGATAACCTTGTAGGCCTCCCAAGGTTAGAGTCTGAACTGCCCTCCACTCCACCCTGACCACAGGGCTGGCCTAGTCTACAGCTACAGAGGAGGGAAGTCCTAATAGCTAGGCAATATCTGAGAGAGTATTGTCTTTGACCTCGACCCCTCTTGAAAATGGCACAGATATCTACCATCCTTCTTCCCATGAATGAAGACATCAGCCCCTTCATTTATCCAAAAAGATGCTCCTTGGGAGGCTATTTCACCTTGACTGCTCTGGAGGCGTCCGAGGACGCGAATCTATAGGGAAGCCCTGTGACTCATCCCTTGGCAGGATCTGCAGCTGCTTTAGAAGCCAAGTCTAAACTGGAGAGAGGAGGATGAGAGGGGGCGCTTCACTAAGCTATTTGAAACAAATGTGCCTGAAAGAACTATGCCTGGGAGTGGAGGGGGTGCAGGAAGGCCTTCCCTTTAATTTTCCAAAGCAAGTGGTGGAACGCACATCAGCCTGTTTTCTCTACAGTTCTCGCTACAAGAAGCCCCTACCGTAAGATGGGTGGTCACACAGCAGCTGAGTCAGGTGCCCTGCCCCCACCACTGCCGATCCTGCCCCTGGGCTGTTGGAGTGAGAGAACCAGCATGGGTTGCCGTGGTATCGGGAAGCCCACCATGAAGGAGGTGGGAGGGAGTTGGGATGAGCCTGTCTACCCCGGGGCCCCACTGATGGGGAATGACTCTTCTAGGCTCTGACCCTGCCTTTGTTTGCCTCTCCCAAGGGCATGCCCTTGCCACCCCCAGGAACTGTAGACTTATTTAGGAGGCAGCTCCCTTTTGAGTTGGCTCCTACGGTCCAGCTTGCTCATGACCTGGGTGATGTCCACCGTGTTGGCTGCCTCTCGAGCCTTGGCTTCCTCCTCCAGCTGCCTCAGGATGACAGGACTTGGGCTGGAACGCAGGTGACGCCGCATAAATGGGAGGCTGGAGCTGGAAGGAGGGACAGGATTGGCGGTCAGCAGAAAGCCACAGGCTTGCCCAGCAGTGACCCCATACCACCTGTTCTGGAGGCAGGGCTGGGAGGCCAGACTCTGGACTTGTTCCCTCATTCTCCCAGGGAACCTCAGGGGGGCTCTCAGAGCTGGGTCCCACCTTAGTTCTTTTCTCCACCCTTGGAGCTTGGGACCAGAGTGAGTCCCAACTGCCGCCAGATTTTAGGCTAGGCACAAGGAAGACTGCTGGGATGGTGATGATTGGACACACCTACAATCTTTAGAAATCAATTTGTCAACTCAACTTCCCGTGGGCTCTTCCTGAAAGAAGGAGAAAGGCAGGGCTTGGATACTGGAAGCCCAAGGGTTCCTGCCTCAAGGGAGAGTCAGAGTGTGTGTTTTCCAAAGCCAAGGTTCTGGGAAGGAAGGGGAGAGCTGGGCTGTTTAAGAGATCTGGAGTCGATGGGCAGAGAAAGGGAAAGGGGCCGAAAGAGGGATGGGGAGCTGCTGGCTCTGGGCACATGCACCAAATAAGTCAGAACCTTCTACAGAAGTTGAACATGGACCCCTGAGACCAAGCTCTCTCAACTGTGGCCTTGGAAGCCAGGACAGAACTCCAGGTGTCTGACTGATACAGGGGAGAGTGAGCAGGTAAACAACCCAGAGGCTTGGAAAACAAGCATTTTAGCAGCAATGGTGGACTTAAACCCTAGGACCTCCCCATGCCTCTGCACCACATAAGTCTGCAGAACTCCTCATCTGCCCTGGGGAGGAGGAGGGCTCCCTGACACCCGGGCGTGCCTGATGCTGGGTCTCCCACTGGCCCTGCAAAGGAAGGCCCGGGGCTCGATTTCACTTGTTCTGGAAAAATTAAGTTTTATACATTCATTGTCTTACACTTGCTAGTCATGGAATGAACTGACACTCACCCCCATCCCCACACAATTACAAAACCAGCCTCACGCATCAGGAAAGTGCCCCCACATGTATTCCCACTCGCGGTGGTGGTGGCGGTGGCAGCCCTGCTGCACCTGTGGTCCAAGGCCACACCTGTGGTCTAAGGCCACCGCAGCCCTCAAAGTGCCCCGGGTGCCGAGAGAAGAGCCCAGCTGATTTCTCAGGTCTGCCTGGGCTCACAAAATATCTGCAGTGAGCAGTGCGAGACACCCGTGCCTTCCCCACCACTTTCAGGCAGAACTTGTGGAACGATTATGCCCTTTCTTGTGGCTTAAAGGAGCCGCTTTCAAATCCCCAGGGACCCTGAACTCCCTTCCCAGGTAAACCTAGAAGAATAGCGCCACAAAGACCTCCTTTCTCTCCTTTTCATAACAGTGCCATTATCCTCAAGAATGAAACCAAGTTGGGTTGGTTTTTTTTTTTAAAGCTCCTTTGATAAAGGCTCTGGTCCAACCACCCACCCCCACTTTTGAATCCACTGGAGGTGCTGGATAAGAGCCCAGCGTGGGCTGAGCCTCAAACGGGAACATTTACTAACGAAGTGGGGACCGGACTCGAGTTGGTGCTAGGAAAGCCTCTGCCAAAGTCCCACACCTTTGTTCAAGCTGTCATTTGGTTACTCTTTGGAATCTTCAATCCCCACAGAGCAGTGATTTTCAACTCATGTGCCGTAAGAATTTTTAAAACGTGCAACACCTGACTGTTTAGTCAGGGGCACTGACCTCTTTTCCCTTAGAGTGTGAAATAAAAAAAATGATAACACCCAATACAATGATAGCTGTCCAGTGTGAATGCCCTGTTTTGAACCATAAATATATAGGTCATATAATAAAGTTGCATCTTATTGGTCATGTCACATAATAAAGTTGTGTCTGATTGGTTAATTCTTGGTATCAGAAATCCTTTTTTTTTTTTTTTTTTAGGTTTTATTTATTTTTAGAGAGGGGAAGGGAGAGAGAAAGAGAAGAAAACATCAATGTGTGGTTGCCTCTCACACGCCCCCTACTGGGGACCTGGCCCACAACCCAGGCATGTGCCCTGACTGGGAATCAAACTAGCGACTTTTTGGTTCTCAGGCCAGCACTCAATCCACTGAGCCACACCAGCCAGAGCCAGAAATCCTTATATACAAGTATAGGCACCTGACTTTTCCAAAAGTCACTTTACAGCAAAAACTGTAGGTGATTACTATTGTTAGTATTTGTAAGTCAATCAAAATTGTACCAATTTTATGTCAGCAAATTTTAGATCAGCAAAAAAATATATTATGTGTGTGCCACAGAATTTTAGTAGTTTATGTGCGCCATGAGATGCAAAAGGTTGAAAATCACTGTGACGGAAGTTTCTTTTTCCCCAAAAAAGAGTTTAAAGTGCCCCCTCAAACATTATTCCATCCTTTGCCCAGGGGCTCTGCCAGGTGAGATCATCCACATCTCCAGTGCAGGAGATGAGAATGAAGGAGCTAATGAACAGGCACTGAAAGGAGTCACCAAGAATTCTTAGAATGTCACTGTTCGTTTCCCCTCAGCAATCTACCGTGTTTCTTGGAGTACAAGCTGCTATTCTCTGTAAGGTCTTGGGACACTGCAAGGGTACAAGGATGTGGCTAAATTAATCCCCATATATCCATCTGGAGGTGGAGAAATGTAGCAATGACAAAAATGATGAGTTGCAAAAAATTAAAAATTTTTTAATTTTTTTAATTTTTTATTTTTAATTAAAATAATTGTGGTAAGTGTAATTAGGAGTCTGCTAAGACTCTTTACTGGTGTGGCTCGGTGGATTGAGCGCCAGCCTGCAAACTAAAGGGTCACTGGTTCGATTCCCAGTCAGGGCACATGCCTGGGTTGCAGGCCAGGTCCCCAGTAGCGGTGTGCACGAGGCAACCACACATTGATGTTTCTCTCCCTCCCTTCTCCTCTCTCTAAAAATAAATAAATAAAATCTTTTTAAAAAAATGCTCTTTCCAACCAGGACAAGGGAAACAAAACTTACTGGTAGTAACAATGGAGGAAATCTTGCTAGGGTGACTTCAGGGCATCATGAAGCCAATGCAGCAACCATACCCTGAGAAATACTTCCCAGTCCCCAGTATTTTCATCGAACAAATATCTCAGCCACAGCCACTGGGCAGCAAGAGACCCCTACTTCTCTGGAAACAAAGCATCAGGCAACCAGCCATTACAGCCCCTTCCACTTGCCTTCTCTTGGTGGTTCCCTGGGGTTCAATAGCTTTGGCCAGCATTTCCTTATAGATTGGAGATTTCAAGTACCGTGCATAAGAATCCTGGTGGGAGCAAGAGAAAAACCGTAATTATGAGAGAGAAGCGTCCAATGAAATGAACACGCTTGCCATTTTCAAGCCCTCCCTTGGCAATCAGATGAAGGTTAAAACAATTTGCCCCTCTGTGTGAAAGGCATTTTGGCGTGACTCCAAAGCATCGAATCTCAAGTGTGGTCCCCAGGCCAGCAGCACCAGTCTCACCCAGCAACGTGCTGGAAATGCACATCCTCCGATCCGCCCAGACCTACTGAGCCAGAAACTCTGGGTGTGGGACGACCTGGGTCTGAACAAGCCTCCAGGTGCTCCCACTGCCCTTTAGGTTAGATCATCGCAATCTAGAGCCCCCCACCCTAAAATCCATGTTGGGGGTTCTTCCGTGAAGCCAGCATGAGACAAGAGGACACCTGCAGCCACCCGTCCCTCCCAATATCTTCCTCCAAGGACAATGAGCAGCCATGAACATGGAGCCCACTGAAAGCCCAGTAACCTCCCTTTCTGCCCTGAACAGAAAGGGAGGTTACTTTTTTAAAAAAATAAAATAAAATAAAATAAGATAGATACCATGGAACTTTCATGTCAAAGAAAGTTAAAAAAATTAAGTGATTAATTTTCTCTCAGGTTCCTTTTTTTGTTTAAGCAATGTTCCAAAAATTTCCACCATTTTCACTTTTTATTAATAATCCAGGAGGCTGTCTGAATTCTCACAGGGTTGTATGGTAACCACACACACTGACCTACCGAATGTGTTGCATGTCCTCGGGGCCAGGGCCATCAGAGCCGCCACAGTAGAGATGAAGGGCTCGGCCTTTGGATGCAGGCAGACACCCCTGGGGAGACCCTGAGCAAACCTCTAGACTCTGGAGAAGCCATTCCTACCTCCTGGGTTGTCTTTGATTCAAGCCCGTGCTGGGCCCAGCGACTGCAGCTCGTAAGCCCTCAGTAAGTAAGAGTTCTTAGAGCTACACTGTCATTACCGATGTCATCACCGCCTGTGACACTACAGCAGCGTGAGAGGCCCATTGCCACTTACACAGCACCCGCAGGTGGGCCTCCCCGGACAGCGAGCTCAGGGCTCAAGCAGGTTCCAGCCCGGGGACAGATGGAAGAGAGAGCTGGCCGTCCTGCCTGCCTACACCAGCAAAGCCACAGCCACGTCATCTCACTTTCCCCCCACATCTGAAGAACTTTCCGGGTCCCTGAGAAGGGAAGGGCTCCCTAGCCCTGGAGGATCATCAGCAAAGACCTCCCGCGCACCTACCTTCTTCATGAGCATGTAAATGTGGGTTTGTGCAGCGTCCAGCACGTAGCGGTGGGGGTGCCTCAGCCCCTTGACTGTGATGTCCATGGTTTTGCCATCTATGTTGATCCACCGCCTGGCCCCCGGGGCCAGGAATAGCCTGGGGCGGGGAGGGAAGTGTTAGCAAGAGCAGCTAAACCCAGCCGGTTATTGAACAATGCGCAGCTCCTCGAGAGGCAGGGGTTGGCATGACCCAGGTCTCCCCATTGAAAGCGGTCCCTTTTTGGGACAGTACGAGTTTCAACAGGTTGTCAAGCAGCAATTCTCAGAAGCAAGAAAACAGCCATGCCAGTATTGGGAACATGTGTGTTTAACTGGCACCCCCGCCATTCAGGAGACAGCAAAAATGGTTGGAGGAACCCAACCTCCAACATAAGGCCTCTGCCCCGGTTCTTCACAGGGATCCAGGCTCAGGCCCCTCCACACAGGAGCTCCAGGGCCACAGCTCTCCCCTGGCCCAGTCTAAGTGCGTTTGGAGACCAACCTCAGGGGCTGAGCTGGGAGGCTGCCCAGGATGCCTGCCCCGATGCCTGCCCCCAGGGGGCCGGTGACCTGGGCCTCCTTGCCAGTGGTGCCAGCGGGAGCCCAGCTCAGCCACACTGCCTGAGCCCCCCGGCTCCACCTGGCATTTCGGGAGCTCCCTGGGGCTTCCCGCTGGAAGTTACAAGACTTCCAGTCTTCTGAGAGCTACAAGACTCACACGGGTATTGCGCCACACTCCTAAGCTGCACAGGAAAACTTTGGAACTCGGGCTGAGACTACTACCTAAGTGGGGGGCCTGGGGAGGAAGGAAGCTGATGGGAAGGTGGAGGCAGCAGGTTTCCTGGCAGCAGACTTTTGGAATTAGGAGTTGTGCGTGGGGCCGCTGGATGGGAGGCAGTTGACACCACCGTCCTGGGGAAGGGTGTCACAGGACCTTCCTGGACCAGCAACCGCCCCACACCCCCATTTCTCTCGGGCACAGACCTTCCCCCTGTGGGAGGAGGTGGGGAAACATTTGAGAAATTAGAGGAGCCTCTGAGTCTGAGACCTCAGGCTCTCTCTTCAATGCTGTCAGTGTCTCTGTGAAAACTGGGATGGTCCATTCTGAGTCCTTTTGAAGGAAGGGGACCAGGGGCCCAAAGGTGGAAGTGCTCAGAGGCGAGGGCCGTCGGACCCGCTGCGGGAGGCTGCAGACCGCCAGTTCCAGCCCACGTGGTGCCTGGGCTTTGGAAACCACGGCTGAGTGAACTGAATGCACTGGGCCCGCAGAGCCGACTGATGCCCGCTACAGCCAGTGCAGAGAGGGCCAGCTGGGGTGTGACCACAGCAAGGCAGGAGCACCCACCAGGCCAGGGGAGGAGGGAGGGTGCAGACCTCAGCGGCCATGCACCTCGGCTCCCCTCCCCTCTCCACCGGCAGAAGCAGGACTGGCCCTTCTGAATGGACACTCTAGGCTCTTGCATAACTGGTAGGGAAATTTGGAAGAGAGGCAGGCCTGCGACGGGACAGACTTCTTGCTCCACCGAGCAAGTAAGGGCTAGAGCCAGTGACTGCAAGGTAAGAGCAGTGCCCACATTTGTACCCCATGCTGGGCCCACAGTCCTGGACACCCCGGGGGAACCTCCCTTCCCCTCACTCCCTTAGGATGTCCAGAGGAGGAATTAGGTTTTCCCACCTCACCTGTTCTCTCTCTCGCTCTCTGTCTCTCTCTCTCTCTCACACACACACACACACACACCACACACACACCACACACCCTCCCCGCCTCACCTCTCAAGAAACCTAAGGGGGTTTAGTCAAAGACAAGGCATTGTAATTCAGGGCAGCTGGCTTTTTTAACTCCTGAGCACATTCCCACAGGATCAGGGGGACCTTCCACAGAAGCAGCGGTGAGCTATTTATGGCATGGCAGGCGTGGGGGCGGGTGGAGGGCCTCCAACGAAGTGGCTAATCCTCACTTGTAAATCTCCTCGGCTTTCTCCTTGACCTTGGACTGATCTCCATACTTCAGATCCTCACAGGCTTCCCAGAACCCCAGATTCTCCCCTGCCCAGGGCGGAGGGGGTTCACGCAGATGAAAGCCAGACAGGAAACAAGTGGGGAGAAGAAAAGAGAAAAGAAAAGAAATAGGTTAGCTGGGATAGAGTCAGCTCCCTGGCATGGCGAACATCTCCTTCTACAAAGCAAGCCACGGCACGCTGAGGGGCCAGCCAAAGCAGCGAGCTGCCACCCTCACTCCCGGAGCCCGGGAGAGCGCGGTTCGCCTCGGGCCGGCTATGCACGTGCTCTGTGGGATGAACCACACCGGCACAGCCACGTTTGTGGCTCTGCGCATGTACTGTGATGGCTGCTCTTTCCCCAAGGGTGCACGTCGCCGCCCCCCAGAGGCCGCCGTGTTCTTCTTCGTCCCTCAGAGTCAGCCATCGCAGACGTGCTTGAATAGGTTCGAATGTGCCTGGGCTTGTAAACAAGAGTTGCTATGCGATAGGTTTTCCCCAGGAAGGGCCCCGTTTCCTTCGCTCGTGTTCGGTGATTGCGTGTGACCTCTGCCTCCTTTGTGCGTAGAGACCCCGTCCTTGAGAGCCCCTCACAGAGCATATTGCAGCTCAAGGTCCTAACAGAGAGGCTGCTCGAGCAGCAATGCTGAGAGACTGGCTCTCGGGTCGGGGAAGGCCTGGCTACACTAGGGGACTTAACTGAGGGTCAGTCACCTGAGCCAGAGGTGAGTG
The DNA here is from genome assembly GCA_004027475.1 of Anoura caudifer. Taxonomy (NCBI): domain Eukaryota; kingdom Metazoa; phylum Chordata; class Mammalia; order Chiroptera; family Phyllostomidae; genus Anoura; species Anoura caudifer. The sequence continues at coordinate 534,460 of PVKU01000169.1, forward strand.
CATTTGTGTACATGGGTGTGTGTGCGTGTGTGTGTGAATCACAGAATGGCTCTGTGTGGGGAAGTGGACAAGAGAAGATCCCTCCTCTCCTTCCACAGTATTTTGGAAAACCCCCAGGTATTTCAGATCGAAAAAGGGTGCGCAGTTCTAAGCTGACTGACGTCTTCCCAGAAGTCTCTAGAGATCCATCCTCTTCAGCCCAAACATCGGGTTGTCCTTGAGACAGCAGGCATGAGTAAACAGGGGCGTGAGATCCATTTCTCACCAGGTGCAACGTGGGCCACCCTGCCCATGGCAAAAGGCGGTTCACTGCTCAAGGCTAAAATTAAGTGAGCAATTTTCACACTAGCCAAAAGGTGGGAACAAACCAAATGTCCATCCGTGGAGGAATGGATAAACAAAATGTGGTGTATGCACATGGTGGAATGTTATCCAGCCTTAAAAGGGAACAAAATTCTGGCACAAAGTACAGCTTGGATGAACCTTGACGACACTATGCTAAATGAAATAAGCCAACTCAAAAGCACAAGGACCATGTGATTCCGCTGATATGAGGCACCTAGAAATATGGATTGGTAGACACAGAAGGTAGAGTGGGGGCTGCTGGGAGCTGGTGGGAGGGGCGAATAAGGACTTAGTGTTCATGGGGACAGAGGTTCGGGGGGATGATGAAAGGTTCTGGGGACAGATGCTGGGGATGGCTGCCCAACGATGTGAGCGTACTTAATGCCGCAGAACTGTGCACTTGACATGGTTAAAATGGTAAACTGTGTGTTATGAATACTTCACCATGGCAAAAAATTAAATGAGCATGCAAAAAGGTGTACATGAATGTTTCCAGCAGCGTTAGTCATAATAGCCCGAAAGTTGCAACAGCCCAAATGTCCACCAGCTGCTGAGTGGATAAACAAAATGTGGCCTGTCCACACAATGAAATATCATTCTGTCTTGAGACGGAATGAGGCATTGTTTTATATGCTACAACATGGATGAACCTTGAAAACACTGTGCTAAGTAAGAGAAGACAAAAGAACACATGTTTTATGATTCCATTTATATGAAATGCCCAAAATAGGCAAATCTATTAAAATAAAACGTAGATTAGCAGTTGCCTAGGGCTGGGAGTAGGGAGGAAGTGGGGAACAAAGGAAGAGAGAAGTATAGAAAATGACCTCTAATGGGTGAAGGATTTCTCTTGGAGGTGGTGAAAATGTTCTAGAATTACATAGTGGTAATGGTTGCACCACTTTGTGAATAAACTAAAACCACTGAATTGTACACTTTAAAAGGGTATGTGGATTATGGCATGTGAATTATTTGGTATGTGAAGTATGTGGTATGGTATACAAATTATATCTCAATTTTAAAATGCCTTTACCTAAATGAGCAAACTGATTATTCACCTGCCCTGCTCATACCTGAAGCCTCAGGAGTGTCGTGAGATGATCCCCAAGTGTACTATTTCAATAATGCAGGGGAACCTTCTCCACAGATTTTGTTACTAAGTGATGCTGGGTGAGATCAATTCAGGGTGTGGTTTGTGACTTTACCACTAGATGGCACCCTATCCACTCATTCGCTAGTAGCTTCGGTCCGTGCAGAAGGCACTCCCCTTCCCCATCCACCTATAACTGGGTTTTGTTATATCATGGCAATGAGGCATACTTAGAGAGGATTGTCAAAAATTCATATTATATTGTAATGTGTTGCATCAGGAGGTCACACCAGTTAATGGCATGTCCCGTGGGGTTAGTTTCAGGAACAACCCCACACAGGCAAATGGGTCTTGGGGAATAAGCAGCCAAGTGCTGAGGCTCAGATGGGATGCTCCCCAGGGCTGGGGACTTGGTAAGGAGTAAATGAACCCCATAAAGTAAATGGTTCAATATAAGTGTGGAAGCTGATGGAATGCTCAGCCTGGTGTAATTGGTCCTGGTCTGGCCTTGGTTTTCCCAGATGTTTCTCAGTGTTGTATATTTAAGGAGTTGCAAGTATCTGCCATGCAAGAGCCCTGCCAGAGGGGGGTCTATCTAAAATGTGGTCCCACCCATTCCCATAAAATCGCACCCTCCAAGGGCCCAGACGGAAGCAGACCAGGAGGGCAGTTCTTAATTATAGCCACACATTAGAATCACCTGAGTTTTCAAACCTTGGGAAACTCCACCCCAAATGAATTAAAAAGGAACTTCTGGGGATGGGACCCAGGCAAGCGTGTTTTAAAATATCCCCAGGTGAATCGAACATGCAGCCAGGGTAGCGAGGCACTGAGCTGAAGAACGTCAGGCTATGAAGCAAAAACGGGAAGCCTGCTTTTCGGGCCCCCTTCTTGTCCGGTTTTCCTGAGAAGCTGTATCAGCAGCAGTGGCCACAAGAGCTCTTGGTCTGGGGACCCCAGGATCGGGGTGAGGAAGTGGGGGCACCAGAGAGGATGGGATGCTTGGAAAGGTGAGTGACATTAATGTGAGCGAATGAAATTTTCCCCTCAACTGTGAAGCCCCCTTGGGACCCCTAGAAGTAAAATCTCTTTTCTAAAAGTAAATTCTTTTTTAAGAAAAATCAGAGACCCACCACTGAATTCTTTCTTGAGGAAGTACTGGAAGCTTTGTCGGCCCTTGGGGTCTCGGATCAATTCACTGAAGTTGATGGCCCACCGTTCCACTCGCATCTTGGTTGGGATTTCCACCCTGCGGGGACAACAATTCATAAAGGCACCCGACACCCGGGCTGTGCCGGGTGCTGGCCTGGATAGGGCGAGGGGCTTTAGCTCACCGCTCACCTCCATGAGGCCCACAGCCCAGACCTCCACCCAGTCCTCCCCCACCGTCATTTCTGCACAAATGTACAATGCAAGCAATCACTTGTCAGGAAGATGCATCCTCGGACAAGTCCCCTGGGCCCAATACTAGGAGCTGGCCACCCCGACAGTGGGGAGGACCTGCTTGTGGTGACTGCGATAGGGCTCTATGAATATAGTAAAAAAAAAAAAAAATTGACTTGGGGATAACTCAAAAAGCTATTTTTTAAAAACCAATGTATCGGATACATACAACTTGGCATTTAAATCCCAGAACTGGGTGTCGTCTGTGATCCAGGGGTTGCTGGGGAGGCAGCCGGACATGAGGGCGTCATTGGACGAGAACTGCTCGCTGTATTTGACGATCCTGAAAGGCGAGTGGAAAGCAGCTTCCTGGGCGTTCAGCCCCCAGAGACTGGGTCAGCGCTCCAGTGGACTGACCCGCCTGTCCTCCTTGTCCTGCCAGTTTAGTTACCTGCTCACGACTGTCTTCTCAGGAAACTGCTCCAACGGCCCTCAGATTGGCAGGGATGGGACAAAAATCTGTCCCCGCTGTGCTTGTGAAATGAAATGCTGTCTCCCAACCCAGTCCCTTTCTGATTTCTCTGTGCCTATTTCATCAAAAAATGCAGGCTCTTGGCCTCGTATCGTGACCCTAAACACCGTAGTGTCTCTCAAATAACGTCCTCGGGGGACTGGGTCGAGATAGCTTGAACGTTCAATAAACCAAACCTATATTGCCAGTTTATCCTGATTGGATTTTAAATGAGATCACAGACATTAAAATGGTAATGGACTCTGTAACATAACCCACATATCCCTAATTGATTTGCATGGGTGATGTTGGGAACACTGGCTCTCAGGGGTCCCCGTAGGGTCCAGTCCGTGAACTCTCCCCCGTCCCACCCACACAGCTGTGGGTTCCAAGACAGATGACAGGCTTGCCCAGAACCTCGCCTGCCCCTGACCTGGCCTCACTGGAGTTGAGACCTGGAGACTTGCACCGAGTGAGCAACTGGTAACTGAACCCCCAAGAGACCACTTTGCCCCTTAGAGTTCATTAGGATCTTTAGTTTGCCTTAAAGCAAAAGCTCTCTTCTTGCCTATCTGCTGTCCAGTCCAACAAGTGAGGAACATACCCTCCAAGGGACACCGAAGACTTCACCGTGGACCTCAGCAAGGCCTGCTGGTAATACATGATCTGGAAGAGACACAGTCATTAGAAGATGTCCCACTTCCCCACCCTGGAGTGTCACTAATGCTGATATTTCCACGTGACCTCCAGAACTAGAAGCCATCCATCCATCACAGAACCCCACTCCATTCCCTCAAGGCAGACACCTCAGTACCCACAGTCGATGGGTGACCCCAAACACCAAATCAGGGGCCTCCTTAACCCATCATGTGTTGGTCTGTGAAAAGGCACCAACGGAAAAAAAAAAGTTCTAAGGAGCATTAAACCAAGACATGGGGACTGATCTTCAGCCAAGCAGATCTAACCTCGATAGCCAACGGTCACCAGGGCTCTGTCCTGGGCCCTGGGTGCAAGATCTGCCAAAGTAGGTAATGTGCCACCTTGGGCAGGCTCTGAGCAGCCCTGTCACCGCAGGAACAGGGGCCTGGGTGGGGATGCAGACACCACAGCCTGTGCCCGCCCGTCCCTTCTGAGGGGTCACAGCCAAGGTCTCAGCGCCAGCCCCGTTCAAACCTCATGAAGATGCTACGCCAGTCTCCACTACTCATCTGTTTGTGAACAGTCCTTGAACTTTACACACATCTTTCATTTCATTACTGAGTGCAGAGCGTAAAGCCAAAGTACACATAATTTGTTAGAGGGTTTAAAATCCAACTTCCCTAGAACTGGAGACTTAATTACCTCTTTTTTGACAGCAGTGATTGTTTGTTTCTGTAAAACAAAGAAGCCAGGACCATTAAGCAGATGTCATTAAATCATTACAGTTCAAAGACTTGTCTGAAAAATAAAAATGCATCCCCCATGAGAAAACTGCCCATCTTTTCCTACTTAAAAGATAGAATTTCCCCTCACCACCACCTCCATCCTCTTCTACACAACTATTGGAGAATCAGATGAACCACAAGATCTGGTGAAGGGAGGGCTATGGTTCCCCCCTACAACTTTACCCTGCTCTCCCCAAAGCCAAAGTGAATGAAAGGCTAAGTTTGGGACTGGCCCCCGTCTACCGCCGTGCCTACAGTTCCAGCCACGATGGAATGGGAGATGAAGATGGGGAACCGGTGTGGAGCTTGAGAGTTCGCGTCTTGTCTCACAGGAGAGAAGCCAGAGAGTGGTGAGACGCATCCCCCAGGCCTTCATTACAACCCGACCAGCGCCACACATGGGGCAAAAAGGTCTCATCGCCAAAGACAAAGCACACGACTGAAAGACTCCGGACCAGCACCCACTGAACGCCGAGTCCCAGAACTGAACCATAATGTGAGGATCAACTCAGGCCCCACGCTCTCAGTGAAGCTGCCGGAGCGAGTTCACGCCAGGGACAGGTCGCAGGGCGGCCCCTCGCTGGACTTTTTTTGGTTGTGGCAGAGAAGGGGTGGCTCCCAAAGGGATTGCACATCTGAGTTCTTAGAAGCTCCTGGAAACCATTCAGACCTGTCTCTTACTAACACCTTCTACAATCTGACATGCTCCACAGTGACACTTTGCGGCTCCCTGTAGCTCTTGGAGGCTGGGTGCAGTTGGTGATTCCAGCCTTGGTTCTCCTGGGTCTGGTTGTGCCCAGGGGCTGCTGGTTGCTGAGTCCTATACTCCAGGCTGGTCACCTTAGCTCCTGGCTGCTCATCTCCCTGCTGCTGAACACAGCCAGGCCTTTACTTGGAACGGAGTCAAAAGACCAAGGAGGACACTATTTTCCTTAGCTGGGTAGCAAAATAACTAGGGGCCCGCAGCCCATGGACAAGGGCATCTGGGCTGGGAGGGTCCAATCTAGAATGCTGCATACTCGTCTCTCTAACCTATGCAGGGTTTTACTTTGTTTCATTAAATTGCTTTTATGTCATTGCTTTTCACAGGAAATCCTTTTCCTGGGTGGGAGTTGAAGAGAATTATCTGCCAAAGGTAAGCTCAGGTACTTCTCTTGTTTTTGACTCACACACCCTGACTTCCTCTTCATGGCATTTATCACTATGGTAATTATATCTCTCTTTGTGTGACTCTTTGTCTGATAAACAAATCACCAACTAGGCACCGTTCAGAGCAGCACAATCCAGTGTATCTTCCCTAGCATAATATCTGGTGCAGAGTAGACGTTCAATAAACACTAAATAGATGAGGACTGCCGTGTGCTCAGAAGCACCGCCCCCCCCCCAAAAAAAATGTAGTTGTACTCTAAGCTTAGTAGAATATTTTCACTTAAAAAATTGAAGACACTACCCAAATGATTCAAATATTTTGGCAACCACGCTGATTATTTGTTCCCATAAGGCGCTGTTTTAGAAGACACATATTTCAGGTAGAAAAGGACCTGGAGGCTAACAGCAGATTTGCATGTGAACCTAATACAAGCAGATGCTTCGGTCAGAGTCCGCTGAAATGGATTAAAAATAGTACCTACGGGTCTCTGCCCCCTGCTAGAAGGGGAAGCTGGACTGTTGCAAAACAGTAACCACTTAGCAATTAGTACAAAGCAGTTTGCGCTTCTTGGAGCCCTTACCAAGTGTCAGCAAGGGAAGTTTTGTTATTCTGATCTCCAGCTCTGAAACTGTAATAGGTTATGGGCAACTTTTTCAACATATCCCGGTCAGCAAGTGGTTGAGCCACGATTCAAACCCAGATCTGCCCTTGGCAAAGCTGAGGAGGGGTCCATGAGAAACAGAAAATAGCCTGTTCTTGTCACCAGTTTCCTCTTTGCCCTGAAGCTGAGAACCATGCAAAATAGAATGACTCTGTCCAGCCGTTTCAAGTAAAATTAAAATGAAGAGAGCTGGAGCCCCAATCCCAAGATGCAACACGAACACAGGAAACTCTGTAATTAACACTAGTGATGATAAAACAAACTCCCAGCTGTAAGATGAATAAGATCGCGGGATCGAAGGCACAGCGTGGTGACAATAATTAGCAATGCTGCGTTCCAGACTTGCAAGTTGTTAAGAGTAGAGCTCCAATGCTAATACACACACACACACAGTCACAATTATGGGAGGGGATGGAGGTGTTAACTAACCTTACTGTGGTAATCACTTTGCAATGTGTACATGTATCTAATCATCACTTTGTACACCTTAAACTTACATGCGTTACATGTCAGTAACATCTCAGCCAAGCTGGCAGTGGGGGAGGCAGTGCTGATGGTAAACTAAGATGGCAAATGTGCTAGGCCCGCGCTCAGCGGCCAGCATTCCGAACACCCTCCTGCAAAATGCCTGGTACCCGAGGTCAGATTTCCTGTTCCGTGGCCTCGGAGCTCCCGAGTGGACCTGCACACGTGACTGAGCCAGCTTCTCAGTCTGCCCTGATGTTCTCCGGGCTCTGTGGGGAGCTGTCCCTGCAAGTCATTTCTGTCTTTGGCTGGAAAATGTTTATTTCTAGGACCATTATCTCAATCTTCAGGGTTTAGCACTTTTCATATTTTAATGCACTTCATTGGCTTTAGGCCCTTTTAGGGCCCTGCTCAGGGTGGTGTGGTTTGCTGCTGGGTCTCGGGTTCCCGGAATTACCAGCTATCTTCTGGGAATCAGGCTGCCATGAGCTCTCTAATGATGAACTTCAGCCGAATCTGAGGAATCTTGGAGTGTCCACATGGATTTCAGCATTCGTTTCTAGCTTTAAAAATAGCTGTGCATGGGATCAGCCTCCTATAGGCTGACACACAGGGCACTCTGTGGGTGTACGAGGCAGTGGGCACAAGGGTTCTGACTTCTCCGAAAGACGGAGAGAAAAGCTGGTGGGAAGGTGGGGTGGAAGAAAGGGTGTCGGTTTGGGGATCACACCAAGGTCAAAATCCTGGAGCTGTCGCTTATTGGCTATGTGACTTTGGATGAGATTTTTTTTTTTTTTTTAACATTTCAAAGCCTCTATTTTCTCATTTGTAAAAGCAGGTAGAAAAACATGGGATTGAATGAGACAATAGATGGGTGACTGGCATAAAACAGACACTCCACAGACACTGACCAGTGACTGAGGGTTTACATGCTGCTGCTGAGACCGTGCACCGTGGGGCTTCGGTCCTCCATGCAAGACAAAACACAAGGAGGTCCGTGCCGTATTTGGGACACACTTATACTAAAGCAGATGCTTTAGTATAAAAAAAAGTTCATTTGTTGTGTATCCGAAATTCAAATGTAACTGGGTGCCCTGTATTTTTATTTGCCAAATCTCATAAACCTACCAAAATTATTACTTAGCCGAAGGCCATAAGAAACATTAACTTAAAATAAATTGAAGTTGTTAAAACACACACATGCTTCTAAGCAATTCAAAGAAAACCACCTGATGATAAAATAAGAAATAAACATTTCTCTCACCCTGGAATTCAGGCACAAACCCCCTGCTTTCTCAGAGCTGGCCCTCCGGCGGCAGTGGTCGCTTCTTTGGTCCCCATCTGGGTGACACTTTGTACAGTAAGCCCCTCAGTCTAAGGAATCTTCAGATGCTCTGCATTCTTGGGATTCTAACTTATTTTTCACTTGCAGACTTGCCCAAATAGGGACACGTCTAGAACTTGTTTACACAGCTCTGTGGCCCACTTGCTGGCCTTGAGAGCCGGATGCAGGCTGCAGACAACAATCACAGGGCAGGAGGGGTCAGGGCAGTGACCTGAGAGGCCCTGAGTCCCTGTGGACAGGAGCGCGGAGCCCAGAACTGAGAGAAGCGAGGAGCCTTCTCCCAGGAGAGCAGACAGCCAGCAGGAATCTGCAGAGACAAAAGGCGCAGGATGGGCAAGCCAAGGGCAAAACACAGGATGAGGAGAAGCCTGGGCAACCAGGGTCCCAAGCATTGAGAGCAGAGAGAGAATCAGAAGTCAGAAGTTAGGAAATTCAGGGGCCCTGGCCAGGTAACTCAGTTGGTTAGTGCATTATCCCATACGCCAAGGTTGCAGGTTCGGTCCCCGGTCAGGACCCATGCAAGAAACAACCAATGAATGCATAAATAAGTGAAACAACAAATCGATTCTCTCTCTCCCCCTGCCTCCCTGTCTGTCTGTCTGTCTGTCTCTCTCTCTCTCTCTCTCTTTAAAAAAATAAACGATAAATAAAGATTAACAACAACAACAAAAAGAAACCTGGAAATTCAGAACTGACATGGTTAATGCAATCCAGGAGAGATGAGATGGGAGGCAGGTGGCAAGCGGTGCAAGGAGACAAGAGTTCAACGTTGTGATCCTCTGAAAACACCTGGCCTGCCGCATCCTTCCTGATCAGGCCGAGGCAGGAAAGACTGCACAATTTGCAGGATATGGTGCAAAATAAAAATGCAGGGCCTCTTGTTCGAAAAACAGTATTAAGAATTTTAAGACGGTGAGAGCTGAACATTCAACCCAATGCGGGGCACATTGAGTGTGGCGTTGTGGACCGAGAACAAGTCACCTGCATTGAGGCTGGCCCTGAATGCCGGACTCAAGGACATGGTTGCAGAGGGAGGTGACAATGATGATGTCGGGGAACAGCAAGGGCTCTAGAACTGGGAAGACCTAAATTCAAGTCCTTACTGAGCCAGCTTGGGCAAACTGCTCAACTTCTCTGTTTCTGTTTTGTCATGCAAATTTCGTGAAATCCAACAAAGCTCCTAGAAGCCACCTGATGGACAGTAGAACACATTGGGCAGGATATGGACTGGGCTTAGGTGCCCATGAACCAGGGTTCAAATCTCAGCTTCCCCATTTCTGAGCCATGTGTCTTGGCTGAGTTGCTTCCTCTCTGTCTCCTCAACAATGAAGTAGGCATGCTCCTAAAACTCATGACCTTGAAGGTAGCTGTGAGGCTTAACTGGGCTGTGACTGGGTGTGAGGCTCTTCGCCCCATGCCCCTGGCATGCAGCAAGGAGCTGTCCCTTCTCAGCCAGCACCAGTCCCACAGCAGCCACAGGAAGGAAGCGGGAGTGCATGGGGGCTGTCCCTCACCGGGGGCTCCAGGCCGAGGGTTCTGCAGAACACAGTATTAACACTGTGGAGTCAGAGCCGTTTCTTACCCAAACACCAGTGCGCATGTCCTGGTAAACTGCCGTTCCTGGCAGCAGTTTATCAGACAAGGGAAGGAGGTTGAAATTTGTGTGTCCCTTCCCTGCTCCGCCTCCAACGGGGGCAGAAGTATGAGAAGGTGTAAGGATAGAGGACGAGACTGCCCCACAAAACAGGGCCTGGGGCCTACAGGGCTCCATAATTGTCTCTCTCTCGCAGCGTGGCACTGTTAGAGCATTAGCAGTAGCGGGTATCTGCGGGGTCTCTCTGCACGCTGGACACCCTCCTGGACACTTCAGCGTAAACGTCTCATGTAATCCTCTGCAGAAGGAGCTATTGTTATGCCCATTGTACAGATGAGGAAACTGAGGCTTTGCATGGCGTGGGAACATGTCCAAGATCGCATAGCCAGGGACTGGCAGAGCTGGGTGGGGCTCATTCCCAAGGTCAGAGCTGTCTTCAGCACACTGCCCAGGCCCTGTCACTAAGTGACCACATCACTAAGTGACCTCAGTAACCCGGTTGGGGCAGGGGAGGAAGGGCCAGCCTGGGGTACACCCCTGCCCAGCTGCCACTCAGTCTCTCACTGCAGAGCCAAATTCTCTCTGAAATAAGGGAAACTGGGGGCTGCACGTGCTTGGCGCCCCGGGAAGCCTCAAGATATCGGGCCTGAGAGAAGACGCCCTCTCTGGCTGTGGCCCTTGGCCCCTGGCCATGGCTGGGCAGCCATGCCAACCAGCGGCCATCAGCCCGAAGAGGTGGCTCACCCCTGGACACCTGCCAACCCAGCAGCCTCCCCTCTTACCCTTGGTGGTGTTTATCTCTGTGGGGTTATTTGCCTCCATTTAAGGAAAATGAATATGATCTCAAGAACTGACTAATGCTCTGCAATGGCCTCTCTCTTCAAACCAGCACCACTCGTTCTGAGAGGAAACAAAAATCCGAAACCTCTGCTCTCCCAGGGCCTCGCGGGGACACATCCCGGTCCCGGCACCCCCTCCTCTCAGGGCAGATGAACCCGGAAAAACAGGGGACACTGAGTCAGACTGGGGAAATGTGGCAAACAGGCCAGACCCGGTGGCTCGACGGCGGCCTCTATTTCCCTAACACGCTTGCTAGGGCTGGCTGAGGGGACAGGCGGGAGGGCCCCGCCTGCATGAGAATTACAGTTCTTAATTCTTCTTAATACTGCACGGCAGCCAGAGCGCAGACAGCAGAAGGGGAGCTGGCGGGAGAGAGAGAGAGAGACAGAGAAGACGATGGTAAGCGAAGGCAAAAGCAGGCCCATGCCGAGCAGCAGCATCTGTCCCACACACTCCGGCCGATGGAATCGGTGTGAAATGGGCGTGAAAGCCAGAAGGCACCCTCTCCTCAGAGCCGGCTGGTGCGAGCCCTCCTCTGCCCTCCCCTCCTCCACATGGCGGAGGTTTCCAGAGCTGTCAGTTACCCATTTAGGCAAAAAGTCTTCCAGCCAGGTTCCGTTATTTGCCTTGATGACTGTTTCCATGGCAACCAAGCGACAAGGCCTCAGCAATTATCTGTCATCTCACGGGGGAAACATGGGAAAGGCTGCTGAAGGCTGACAGTGCCATATGTGTATCCAAGGAAGGGTCGCTTGGAGTTGTGGGCAAAGGACTTAGCAAGGCCCCCACCCCCAGGTGACATCCTCTGGGGATGCAAAGTCTCTCTTCAGATGGACTCCATCCCTACACCTGGGCATCTGTCTCACGCACTGGTGGGCGGTCCCACAGCCCTTGTGAAGTCTGGGTCCCAGAGGGCAAAAGTATACCTGTCACAGAGCTGCCTCACGGCCACCTTTTTCCTGCTTCTTTCTCTTTGCCCATTAACTTCCTTCTCCCTCCTTCCCAGATGCATCCTTCCTGGCTCCCACCTAGGCCTTAAGGCACTGCCAAAGCTTCAAGATGCCACACTAGGCTAAAGAGGTCACTGACCCCTTGCTGCCCAAAGTCAGTGTTAGGCAGAAATCCATGAAACCATCTAAGACTAGTTGAAATGGGGTTTAGGCTGCTTTACTGGGATCGGTGGTTCTCAACCAGGGCAACTTTGTGCCCCAGGGTACATTGGACAAAGTCTGGAGACATTTTTTATCATCAGGACTAGGAGGTGGGCAGGGAAAGGCACGATGTTACTGGCACCCAGTGGGTAGAGACCAGGATGCTGGCAAACACCTGCAGTGTGCAGGAAAACTCAAAACTAGAGTGCCAGGAACAGGAGACCCTAACTGGCACGCTCATTGTCTCAACAGCTTATGAACTGCTTTGCTTTAAATGGGAAACCATCACAGGAAACTGGCCACCCATCATAAACAGTGGCTGTATTTGGGGACATGGTCCTTTTAAAACAAAAGCCTAGGAGAATCTTTGCAAAGATTCCTACCCTCTTGGGATGCAAAAGAAAGCGTGGCATCCCAGGTCCTGTCCTGTGGAGGCAAGTTTAACCCCAAGTTGACGGGAAGGTTTTAAGCCTGGGGGGAACTGGCTTCAGGGAGCCAGGGAACTGTCTGGAATCGTATGTATATTGTCTGTCTGTGCATCTTTGTACAGAATGTTTCATAACTTTCATTAGATCTTCAAAGGGGGAAAGTGACTCAGAAAAGTCTGACAACCACCCATCTAGATTCCATCTGCTTTGACCTGCACCCAGATCTCTTGTCTGTCTCTATGCAGGGCCCTGGCCATGAGCTCCCTGTTCCCCAACACTGATATCACGGAGCCCATGTCCTCCTCGCTGAGCAATCTCAAAGGGCAGACACTGTTGCCCCAACAGACACAGCTAGACAAAAGACAGGTGGACATCTTCCCAGCCTAAAATGTGACCTAGGCCCAAAGGATGCAGTGGAGACCTACCTGGTTTACCTGAACTTCATTCGGATTGGTCACTCGGTCCAGGCCATAGTCCAGCACGTTGTTCATTCCTGGCTGAATGGGATAAAAATAACACAAGGATGACTGCTGGGAGAGTCTCCAGTTTTTAATTAACCTAGGGTCTTGTGAAACTAAGCTGAGAAGGCTTGTGGCCTAGCCCACAGGTGCTATGAGGGTGTATAAGACCCTCTGGGTGGGCGGGTGAGTTCATAGGGCTGTTCCACCACCACAGCATCCCCAGAACCTAACATAGTGGGATGGATGGGTGCATGCATGTACTGATGGATGAGTGGGTGGGCGGGTAGGTGGGCGGGTGCATGGATGAATGAAGGGATGGATGGGTAGGTAGGTGGGTGAGGAATGGATGGGTAGATGGATAGATGCTCTGATGGATGAGTAAATGGTTGCATAGACAGACAAATAAATGGGTAGGTAGGTGGGTGATGGGTGGATGGATGAATGGACGAGTAGGCAGGTGGGTGGATGGATGAACTGATGTATAAATAACACTCAAATTCAGTAAGAGTTTCTGGGATTAACACTTGGGACTCCTGACTCTTCTTGTGCTCCTTCCCCACCTGCATGGCTTTGGAGAGTCCAAGCGTCAGCCAGGCACCTCTGGGACCCAATCCTAGTTCTGACTCTTTCCAGCTATGAGGAAGGTCTTGGAAATTACTTCTCCTCTCTGCACACGCTATCCCTTCTGAGAAATGGAGATCCTCCTACCTGACAGGTTCTCGTGAGACCTTAACAAGGTGGAGTATGAGGTTCTTAACAGAGGGTAGCTGCTACTGAGCAAGGGACTGTGTTCATTCTAAGACTGGGTATGTAAATAGAGGCCCCATTCAAAGCTGGGTCTCGGACTCTGTCAGACCCCTTCCCCATCAGGCCACCGACTCTCGGCCAGTCCTGCTTGCCCTCCCTCAACTCTCTGAAGACAGCAGTTTGGTCTTGCACTTCCCTCTGGGCTGCTTTGGTAGCAAGCACCCATCAAGCTCCCAGGCAATGAACCAGGTGGACTAACTGGAGCAGAGGCAGGAAGCAACTAGGCTTTCTCCCCATCAGACTCAGCCTCATCAGTAGGTTCAGTCACAGTTTCAGCTCAGAAGGATGGTTGCCAAATAAAACATAGAATGCCCAGGTCAGCTGGAATTTCAGAATAAACAACAAATGTTTTAATTATATAATTTTACATAAAAACATACTGCATATGTTTTTTTGTATAAATATATAGTAAGTATCAAAATGTTGGGACATACATCACTTGCTATTTATCAGAGATTCAAATTTAGCTGGGCATCCTGTATTTTATTTGCTAAATCTGACAACTTTACTTGGCAAACTACCATGGGGGCAAATGTTTGGCAGACAGCCTAGGCAAGGAAGAGAGAAAAAGAAAGAAACAGAAAGTGGGTGGCGGGAGGACAGAGAGAGGGGAAGGCCATCCCCACACTAGTTGTTACATGCGCACTTAGTCAACAAATCTATTGGGCACTTCTATGGCTGGCATCACGCTCGGCCCTGGGGAGCCCATGGTGAATGTGACAGAGACCCCTGACTCCAGACACCAGCAGGTCTCATGCAGGAGGCAGCCACTCAGCAATTAATCACACAGTGTGACTAGTGGTATGAAGGGACAATACAGGAGTCCAAGCCAGCCTTCAGTGGGTTCTAGCCCAGCATGGGGGTGGCAGGGTGGGGAGTGTGGTCATCCAGAATCATTAAGTGCTGCCTTTGCCTACAGAGGGTTCTAGGACTTGCCCCCTCCGTCTGGTACAAGAAACCCCCCAGCTTAACTGAAGACAGCCTTCACACACACACTCACACTCACCTCTTTCACATCTCACACGCATGCATTCACCCTCACATGCAGTCACATTTATACACTCACACACACACTCTCATATTCAGACCCACTCACATACTCGCATGCACACATCCTCATGCTTACACACTCACACAAGCATGCACTCACTTTCACACACATGCTTGTACACCTGGCACACTCACACACTCGCAGCCCGTGCCCACGGTGCCCCTATAGCCACCGGTTGGCTGCTCTTCCACAGCATCGGTGCAGTCCTCTCCTTGTGGCCTGAATTAGTTCTCCAACCCTCTCCCTTGAACTTGGCCCATGCTTTGATGTAAATTCGGCTGCCTAAGTGGCTCAGTGGTGCACCTGCACAACCATCATTGGCATAGGGCTGCCCTCAGCTGCCCAGACCAGACAGCCTGGGACTCAGAGCTGTGGCCACCACCAGGCTCGATGATTCTGCCAGCCTGGCCAGCGCCAGCCCTTCTGGCTCTCTCCAGCTCTACCAAAGGGCCAGGTTCACTCCTCTGGCTGCCCCGCTGCCCAGGCTTCTGCCTCCTCTCGGCCTTTGAGGAAGTCTCAGCTGTTCCTATAGAGCTGTGGTCCCATCCCAGTGCCCTGCCTTCAAAACTCCCCAGGGAGCAGCCTTCCTGCTTCAGCTGATTTGGGAAACCCCCAGGCTGCATTCATTCATTCATGCATGCATGCATGCATGCATGCATGCAGTCATCAGACAGCATGAAGTCTGTTCTCTGTGATAGTCACCAGAGCCATAGCTGACATAGTTCCTGGCACACAAGGAGATGCTTGAACAGTGATAACCCAGAGCTGATTGTCAGCACACAGGAAATGAGGGCAGCGGGCACCCTCATGGTGGGCTGCCAGCAGATAAGGAGACACGCATGTGCCTGGAGCCCTGGAGCCACACACAGCAAGCCCTCCCGAGGTAGCCAAGCCTCCCCCTGCAACTAGAGGAACTACGAACACCAGGGTGAGACCATACCCCTTGGGCATAAGCCAAAGAGGCAATGTGCTTCATAACTCAGGTTAGGAAAGGGCCTCCGTGCCAAGGAGGCGACATTCCCAGAACCAGCATTCCAGAGCAGGGCCAGGTGGGAGCTGATGTCCGCTCCTTGCTGACAATCCCCCATGCCCTCCTATTCCTTGCTCCCTCTCCTCTCCTCATCACTCTTCCCTAACATATCAGTTCAGACCCTCTGGGTGCCTGAGCCAGAAAACAAATAAATAAAATCCCAAATAGTTTAATAAACAAACAAAGGATGGAGCTAGAGAGGAAGCTGAAAGTGGGAGACAAGTTTGGATGGAAGGGCCAGAGAAGTCCGCTGCAGGCAGATCTTGGCTTGAATGTCACTTCCACAAAGAGATGCTCCCAGACCCCCTGTCTGACACAAGACCCCTGCCTCCCATAGCCAGCTGGGCTGGCTCTCTGGATGGTACACATGCACCTGTGCAAGCTGCTGAACCTCTCTGAGCCTGGCTCTCCCCGTGTGGATGATGGGGACGTTGCTGCTCCCTGCTTCACAGCGCCATCCTTAGGTAAATAGGACCATCCATGTGCCAAGAGCTTAACAGAGGCACGTGGCAGGCACTCACTGACTTCAAGCTGCCATTTTATGCCCAGCACCTAACTGCCTAGCTGGCACCGTCATGGCCCCAGGAATTCTGCAGGGATTAGTGGACGCACAGGCGAACAGGGGAATGAATTGATTCGGGAACTGCAGGCTGGGTTCCACCCGCAACAACGGTGGGTTCGTCAGCCCACACGCTGGCTGCTTGCTCTACACGCCACAGAGCCAAATGCTCTGTCTGCCTGGCTGGCTTTTTTCCCAGTGAACTGAGAGTTTGTTTGGGTCTCTCTGAGACAGCCTGACAGTCCCTAAGCTCCCAGGCTTCCTGGGTTTGCTCAATTTCTAGGCTGAGACAGACTTCAAACCAGACGCTCTTCAAACAGAACACATCCCTAACCCCAGTGCTTTCAGAGGCTGTGGATGTTTTAAGAAAGTGGAGGAGAGCAGGACCCGGCTGCCCTCTGGCCTCATCTTTGACGACTGGTCCAGTTTTGACTTCGGGGAGCAGCAGTGAGAGAGATTGGATGTGAAGAGTTTTGCATCCAAGGAATTTTTTTACAACTGTTCCAAGCACATCAAAGCCTCATTCTGAACTTGGCTCCCCAACGCTATCAAAGAGGAACCAGGCGCCTTTGAACCCTGGCAGCATGGTGGTTAGAGCAGCAGCGACTCATGCAATGCTCTAATGACCAAGGAGGTTACAAAAAGGTCTTCCATGCACTGAGACAGCGTCGTGGGAGGCAAAAGAATATAGGGACTAAGAGGGAAGGGCCGAACGGCCTGTGGATTCAGAGCCCCTGGTACTCAGTAGCTGTGTGACTTTGGCCAATTAGCAGCATCCCTGAGTTTCCTCTTCCTTGTCAGCAAAATGAGACTAATAACATTGCCTGCCACCCAGGGCCGCAAAGATGAACTGAGATAGTGACTGTGGAACGATGCTTAGCGCAGTGCACGGCACACTGGAAGTTCTCAGTTCAGGTCTGTGGTGATGATGATGATAGCAACCATGTCAATGGTGGTGACAGTGGTGATGGAGGTGGAGAAAGCGGGGGCGATGTAGGAGGTGGTGGTGGTGTGTGAGGTAATGGTGAAAGCAGTCGTCACAGAGAAACACTGTCAAATTTAGGTACTTCTGAATCATAATGTGAAGAACCACTCAGCCATTTGCCTCATGTGGGGGGCTGAGCACTTACCCCAAGAGAACTGGGGAGAATTCGGACAATCTGGTTTTCATTTTGTTCCCCAGAGGCCTCCTGGGCTCAGGGGCAGAGGGGAGGCACGGGCCCCGGGGCAGATCATGTGCACAGCCAGCTGATGTCACTTTGCACAGGGCACAGCTGCACTGGCATTCCCACACCACAGAGCCTCACACGTAACATGGAAGCCATGCTCTACCCTGTAAGGAGCAGGGTCCTCTTGCTCATGGTGCCACTGGGCACCGAGGCATCTTGCCAAATGGGTGGCTTTTCTGCCATTTGCCCTAACCCTCACCAAGGTGCCCCCCTTCAGGAACAGATGTGCGAATACAGGCTGAACTAGGCTTGGTTCCCTTCTCGTACAAAGAGCTCACTCCCGAGCTCCAGCGCAGAGGCAGGTGCTTGGCTCTGTTTCTCCAGGCCCCTGGGCTCAGTCATCCACTCCCTCACCAGCCCCCAGGCACCCGTGTTGGGCAGCAGGCAACTGATTTACCCAGAGAAGGAGCGCTGACACAGAGCAAAGCCAAGCAAGCTTCCTGGAGAGCAACCCCAGGGCCTTACCCTCAGCAACAAGTCATCTCAACCAATGCCCCCATGGTGGAACAGCTACAGGGTATTTGAGTATAGGGAGAAAAAAAAAGCGAAACGGCCAAAATCTGATAGGCCTGCACTCAAAAATCCAGAGGCTTCGGCACCATGGTGGACCCAGTTTGCTCTCTGGCTCCCAGAATCTGGTCACCCGGCAAGCAAGACAACTACAGGAGGAAGAGCGAGAGCGTTTCTTTTGAACTCTTCACTTTTCAGAAGGCCTTTCACGTCTTCCGCCTCCCGTGATCCATGGGCAGCACATGGGCCTGACACAGGAGTAAACTGAGGCAGCAGAGTTAACCCCAGGGGGTGACAGTGACAGCTGCTTCTTTGTGCTAGGGAATGAGGCTATCATTTCCCAGGGATGAGCTGTGACAGTGACATCGCTTGTGTGCAGCTGGTGTCTCTGGGCCGTTTAAAGTCCCACCACCAGGGATGCCACGTGCTCTAAGCCACGAGGCTGAGTACACACTTCTCCCCGCACCCCGTCCAGTCCCAGGTGCTGGGAAAGTGGGGGAGCCAGAGACACAGGCTGTGCCTATGCAGAGTGCCAGTTCTCGGCAGCATTTTATTTTTGTACTTCGGAGCCTATGCTCTAGTTTTTCTTCTCATATTTCTTTTCCAAGGTATCCTGGCTAAAAAAAAAAAAAAAAAAGCAAGGGAGCCTACCCTTCTTAAAAGACACACTCATGCAGGTCTCTGGCTTCGGAAATGTCACGTGGTCCTAACACCACCACATGGGCCACGAGCAGAGCCCACCCAGGGAGTGCCTCTCCTCTCCCGGCCCAGAGGCACTGCACGCTAACTCAGCACTGGGGAGTTCCAGCCCCGGAGGGAGATGAGCCAGCAGCAGGAGCGGCGAGTACAGGGTGGGCTGGAAACCAGAGGAATACTCACAGGGCATCGGTGCACCAGCCAGTACGCCTTCTCCTGGCAATCCAGGGCATACCTGTCTGCTTTGTTCCTTTCCTTTCCGGTCCTGAAAAGCCAAAAGCCATGTTTGTTGTTGTTTGTTTTTTCCTTCAGGTTATTAATAGTTAATTTTTTCAATTATCGTTTGCATTCAATATTATTTTGTATTAGTGTCAGGTGTACAGTACAGAGGTTATGGAAGCGTATACTTTACACAGTGTCCCCCTCACATTTCCAGTACCCTCCTGGCACCACACGTCACGATTACAGTGTTGTTAACTATATACCCCTTGTGCTGTGCTTCACATCCTTGTGACTGTCCTGTAACTGCCAATCTGCACTTCTCACTCCCTTCACCTTTTCCACCCAGACTCCCAATTCCTCGTCCCCGCTGGCAACCTCAGTCTGTTCTCTGTATCCATGAATCTGTTTATGTTTTGTTTGTCCATTTATACTGTTCTTTAGATTCCACATATAAACAAAATCACTTGGTATTTGTCTTTCTCTGACTGACTTGCCTCACTTAGCATAATACCCTCTATGTCCACCCATCCACGCTGTTGCAAATAGTAAGATTTTGTTCTTTTAAAAGCCAGGTTTAAAGCCAGAAAGATTTGGCATCTTTTGCTCAGTGAGGGACCCCATTGCTGGTGACCCACACCATGCTCTCCATCTGCCCACTGCATCCGTATTTGCCATAACAGTAATGAAAACCGCAGACGCTCGTGGGACCCTGGTGTGCTCGGCACCCTGCTAAATGCTTGCCCATGTCTGAACTCACTGGGTCCTCTCAGCAGCCTCCTCTCACTTCCCAGTTCAGGGAACTGAAGCAAAGAGAGAGGTAGAATGTCCTGCCTGGGGTCACACTGTCAGCCAGTGGCAGGAGTGGGACTTGAACCAGGATTCCGGTCCCAGACAGAGTCGGCCTCTGCCTGCATCTCTTCGCTGGGCTGTGGCCACGCCCACAAGGAGCCCTAGGTGCATATCAACTCCACCACCTTCACCACCCGAGCAGACCTGGATGGCACTGCGGGCTGACACTTGACAGCCTGCCTCTCCACTCTCCCTGCTTCTGTAATCCACACAACCAGCATCTGGATGAGCAGGCAGCCAGCAGTGCCAGCGCACCCTGGGGAAAATGCTGGCCTCGGGGCATGTTCGTTCCTCCCCACCTGTCAGTTCCACTCTGTCACTTCGAGGAGTTCGTGCCAAGTCAGGGTTTTTCTGAGCCCAACTTATTCCCACAAAAGGCTATTTATTTTCCCTCTTATCTCCCGGCCTCCCCGTTCCCCATTCAGGATAGGAAACGACCATGTGCTTTGCTCCCACAGGAGCCGGCAACATTCCTTATCCAGCCCTGGGCCGCATTCGGCCCGTCTCCGTGGCGACCTGCGTTCACACTCGGTAACGCCTGTTTTCCCAGGCAATGTGGGATGACGCACATGCCCCCACTAGACAGAATCGGAGGATTTATTTACCAGCTAATGTCTCGTGAACAGCATAACGACATCCAGAGGCCCAGATGGGTGGGGAGGGCCATTCCGGTGGGCTGTTGTGCCAACCTCCTCAGGAAATTAAATATAAACACTTGTTCCAGCTTCCCCTTGCCAACCTAACTCGATTTTCCACCAGGTTAACTACCCCGTGTCCTCAGGAGCCTGCGGCACTGTGGAGTTTCCATAACACCGGCAGCCTAGTAAATAGAGTCCATCGCTAATGGACTCCCGTGGTCCTTCCTGGCTTTGCTCTTCTGCTCTTCCCTGACGGATGCTACTGGAAGATAGATGTAATAAATGGGATCCAAGGGAGTCAGTCATTTACTGTTATTTTAGTTTCTCATATTATGATTTTTTTAGCAACTGTATCACTTGGTCAATTATTCATTCATTTGTTCACTCGTATACTTATTGGTCTCCCACTATGTTCCAAGCCCTGGGAGTACCCTGGCGAAACAAACAGGCTGCTGTGGGCTGAACGTTTGTGTCCCGGCTGAGTTTGCCCCGGGGCCTCTGGCCCGCCAGCTTCCAGACAGGCGCGTACACCCGTCTCTCCTGGTCTCCAGCCTGCCAACCGCACATCGTGGGACTTAGCCCTCCATAACTGTGTGAGCTAATTCCTAATAATAAATCTATGTATATGTGTATGCTGTTGGTTCTCTTTTCCTAGAGGACCCTGACTGATTCACCACCACTCTGGTTCCAAGGCTGCTTCATGAGAATGGGGTCTCCACCGTCCAGCCCAGTCACGCACCAGCAGGTCTAGACCTGCAGGATCTGGTCCAGTCAGGGTGCAGGAGGCTGCGCCAGCTGGGCTCACCCATGTTGCTGATCAGTGGTATCAGTCCCCAGCTATTGCTGACTCTCCCACATCCCAGGCACACAGTCGTATGGGACATCCCACCCATCCTCCTTTGAAGTTGAGCCAAACCACATGACCAGCTTTGGCTAATGAATTGTGAGCAGAAATGACAGACACCACCTGTGACCCACACAGCCTCCCACCCCCACTGCTCTGGAAACAGGCAAAGCCCAGAGGGTGCTGCTCCTTTAACACACATCTTGGAGTGGGCACAGAGTGTGTCTGGGCCCCAGCTGGCCTGCAGTGGACATGTAACGCAAGTAAGAAGGGAATGCTGTGGTTTTCTGTGCCTGAGAGGTGGGCGCTGTTTGTTACAAGATCCTAACCTGACTGACAACACACCCTCCCCAGCATTAACATCTGGCTCTCCTGGACAAGACAGAGCCCTCCAGAGGATGTCAGCACCATTTCTGATGTGGACAGCAGGCCAACGAGAGTGGCAGTGGGTAGTGCGAATGTGTGAATCTGGTTGTATACCTCCCCTGCTGAACACCTTTCTGTGGTTCCCCACGGCCCTTGGCACAAACGCTCTCCCGATCTGCATCTCCAGCCTCACTTCTAGCAGTTCCGAGTTTTGCATTCTCTGCTCCTGCTATTACGGGAAACCGCCTCACGTACACACTCACTGCCTCCAGACTCCAGTTCTGTCTGCGGAGAACACGGCTTCTCCCACCTCACTGCTCCACCCGCTGCCACCGTCCTTCACCTGGGCAGCTCCTATGGAGCCTCCAAGTTCAATGCCGTTTCTACAGCTGCTTCTGCAAACGCCTGCCTGTGGCTCTCATCTCACGGCCGCATCACAGTCGTCTGCCTGACTCACCAGACTGTGTCTTTATATTCCCTCTGCCCAGCCCAGTGTTTGACCCCTCAGTTCACAATAAAGGCTTATATTAGTAAAGAGAAACAAGGAAGGGAGGGAAAGAGGACAGCCAGAGGACAAATACGACCTTTCACTCACCTGTACTGTTCTTTGGCCTGCATAATGACGAAGTCCCACTTGTAGTTAATTTTTTTGTTCAAGAAATTGTAATTTTCCTAAGGAAGGAAAACAAAGTGAGAACACTGAGTCCGTGACATAGGCCGTGTGCAGTGGTCAGAAAGCCCTCAGTCAATGAGGGCGTGACCCTGGCTCTGCAGTGAGTAGGCCCAGCCAAGGGCCCTCACCCCATCCCTGCAGAGGGGTTTATTCAGGGGGGAGCACCAAACTCTCAAAAAGCCTGTTGTAGATACACATGCCCACATCTGATTAGGAAGAGGAGAAGAGTGTGGGGAGGAACATGGAAACTCAGTTTTCCGCAACAGAGCCTCATAAACCTTCACAGATGAGAGCTAACGTGGCTGTGATGCTGGCCCGTCTAAAAACAGGTTTGTAAAGAATAACACCCAGCAGAATCATTGCCATCTGGCCAGAAATCTAGCTTTCTGAGGGTTCTTTGAGAAACCTGACTCATCTAGACTGAAATAAAAGTCTATACTATTGTTTTCCCATCACAAACTCAAATTCAAATTTGTCCACCAAATAATATGCATTATCATATGTATTAACTAAGTCATATTGTTTGGGGACAGCAAGGGCTTAAATTACAGCAGGAGAAACTGAAGCTCAGCATTGGGAAGAATTTACTTCAGAGAGCTGCTTCTGAATATATGGATGGATAATGAACAGGTGATAGATGGACAGATGGAGGAACAGATGGATGGATAGACAGATGGATACCAGACGGATCGATGGATGGATGGATAATGGACGGACAAATGGATAGACAGGTGGATGATGGATGGATGCTTGCATGCATGCATGGATGATTGACAGATGGTAGATGAATGATGGATAAATGGATGGATGGATGGATGGATGGATGGATAAATGGGTAAGTGAGGATGTAAATGTAGCAGTGGAGGAACAGGGGAAAAAAACAGCTCAAGATTATATTCTACTCAATTATAATAACCTTTACTTGAAAGCATCTCTGTACCTTTTCATGTTCTTCTAAAATCCCTTTCTTCTTGATATTTCGCTTGGTGAGATAGATGGCTAGAGAACAAAACAACATATTTTCCATTATATTTCAAAATGGCATCCGCAGCCTCTGTGGGAGAGAGGCTGCTGTGCTAGGCCTGGTGGAGAGAACACTCAGCAGACCAGCTCTCTTCCCTCAGGACCACTCCCAACACAGATATGAACTGACAGAAAGGCTGTGATGACAGCAAGACAAATGGCACCAAAATGCAGTAGGTAAATAAGCAGCATGTTAAGCACAACCAAAGGCACGAGGGGGAGGCTGGTTACCATAGTCTGTGTCTTCAGCTGGCCACTGCTGGGTCGGCCAGAAATATGGCGTCTACAAAAGAAACCAAGAAACCTCGCTTAGACAGCGGGCTGTGACCCAGTGAGCCCCAGCCACGTGGCTTAAGAGATAAAACTTCCTTAGCTCCCTCCACTATTTCTAAAATCCTGATCTGTGAGGATATAAAGCCAAGCAACTCTCTTTTCAGATAAGATTGGTCCCATATTAATACCCAAAGTCCAGGTCAAGACTCACCTGAAATCGGTAGAGGCTGCCATCAGGCTTGAGAATGAGATTCTTGGGGTCTTGCAGGGGGTAGATGTAACCATACTTGACAATAAAGTTGCCCAAGTTCTGGGCCTCTGGGGAGAAGCAGTTGAAACATGGAAGTTAAGAGTGGGGGCTGAAGGCAAAGCTCATAACCCAGCCCACACCCAGCACCCCAAACTCCAGAAGAGATGTCCCCATCCTAACAGCACTTCCATAGGGAGTGAGGACAGTGGTTCCTGACTTGGCTGTGGACAAGTACCAGCTGGGGAGCATACTATTAGGAGGATTCCCCAGCCAGCCCCCTAGGAATGACAACTCAGTAGTCTGGAGGGGAGCCAGCGAACCCCAAATATTAACAGGTGCCATAGGTGGTGCACTACAGGTGTTTAGGGGTGACAGTTGGAGACATCCTGGAGAAGCTTCTTTGGGCACTTTGGGTCTGACGAAGTGCCCAGGAGAAGGGAGAGAATTTTCTGTTTGACCAGCACTTCCTCACTCCGTGGGAAAGAGGGCCGAGTTTACTGTCAACTTCTCTCCCCAGCTCAACTCTGCCTGCATCCTGGGTCCAGACGCTCCGGCTCCTCCCCACCCACCCATTCCAGTTTGCTTGGAACCATAATCTTGTTACTGAATTTGTCTATTAAGGGGAAAGTATCCTGGCTCTTTCTTAGAGGCACCAATGAAAGCAGGTGTCTTTCCATCATGGAGAAAGCCCTCCAGTCCTCCAGGCCCGCCCTGCCCAAGGACCCAGCCCACGTGCTACCCACAGCCCTGCCTCCAACCATCGAGAAGAGGTTCTCCCCAACCCTCCCTCCATCGCAGACCCTCATTTCCTAAGTCTGGTACCACCAGCCTTTTCTAGTGGGAAGTGGGGTCCTCACATTCTTTCTGCTCCATTCCACTCTTCAAACTCCTGCCAAACCCTAGCTTAAATGGGACTCTCATACACACCGCCATGCTCAAAACTCCCCCATGGCTCCCTATTGCCTAGCTCCCAGATAAAACATGGAATCTGCAAATAGGCACTCCCCTCCCTCCACTGCCCTCACACCCAATTTCCCCTCGGTCCCAGTCCACTCCCTGTTCATCCCACTTCCCTGCCATTGCACTTGCTAGTTTTCCTTTCCGGGAAGCCAGACACTCCGAGCTCCCCCCACCACAATTCACAAGCATCGCTTTTTTGAGACCAGGCATGGGTACACATAGCCTGCTCCAAGAAGTCTTTCTTGACTGGCTCCCCCCCAATTACCCCTGCTATTTACATGCTGTGGTTGTTTTACACATGAAGGCCTTGTCTCTTCCATTAAAATGTCATTTCTCAGAGGCCCCGCCCAAGCCTCCCTCTAGGGCCCACCCTCCAGAGACTCCCGCATGCTGCCCACACCGCAGTCCTTGCTAAGTGCCAGAGGCGCTCTCACCCAGGTTGGAGATCCAGAGCCGCTGGATGATCCACTGCAGAACATCACTTCCTGCAAAACAGAAGTGCGGCCATCATCAGAGCCTCCTAACACACCCGCTGAACCCCACGCTGTGTGTGTTTTGCCCAATGGGCCTCCTCCCTGCTCCGATGTGATCCCATCCCTCGTCTGCTCAAAATGCTCAGGGACTCTCCTCCACCACCAGCCCCAGTAAGTTCAGTCTGAACCCTGCAGCCTGTAATTCGGGGCCATCGTGATCTGACCCTGGCCAAATTTCCAGCTTAACCTCTCTTATGCTACTTATTTTCTTACCTTACAATAATTTGTGCATAGACTCAAGTAGAAAGTAAATAGACTAAGTCTTGACTCTGAAAAAAAAAAAAAAAAAAAAAGAACAGACCCAAGGCGAGCTGTTTTTGGAGCTCTAGGCGGAGCCTGGACACCTGGAATAAATCAGAGGCAGGGATGGGAAGAAAACCGGGGCTAGTCTGAGAGTGGGGGGCTGGTTCTCCTATGCCCTCAAGGTCCTGGGGAAAACTCTGAGAGAGCCAGAAAATTCACACCTGGCCTTCCAGGTCATCATGAAGGTACCTTTGTCAAAGCAAGAGGATTGGACACATTTTAGTTACACTTTGCAGGATGATTTATAACCTTGGACCACAGAGTGTGGGCTCCATCGTTACCCTTGCCCCGAGTCCTGCAAGTCTTACAAGCTGGCCTGGGAACATGCAGAGTGGAGGCTGGTGTGAGAACATCAGGAGAGGCAGAGAGAGATGAGGTCAGGAGAGAACATGTATCCCTCCCACCTACCCACCAAGGATTCAGATTCATTTAAAAACCCAGGCAAGCCCCTTCCCCCCAACAGACCCAGAGGTGCTACAGGGCCGCAGGGAAGCTGTGTGTCCCCTACTCAGCCTGGAGCCTCCGGCCCCATACGCAGAACATGCTCCTCGTAGCAGGAGGGCAGCATCCTCTCAGAAGAACAAGGCATCCAGGTACTAAGCATCCCCCTGCAGACACCATCCTGCAAACGCCAAAGACCTCCCTTCCAGCAACTTCAGCCTGCTTTCCAAAGGCCACACTGGTCCCCTGCCTGTGTGGCAACCAGCCCACAAAATATGCCAGGAAGGAGGATCAGGGGCTGCGGCCCCACTGCCTCTGTCCCTGTGGCTGCACTGTTGCAAGTGAGAATTCCCTCCTCAGAGACGGTGAAGGGGCATGTCCTTCGCTGCCTTCCAGGAAGGGCCCTTACGGTCCACTCACACACTCTCTGGGCTTCATTACCTGCCCACAGCATGGCTGAGGGGGGGCCACCTGGAACCTTCCCTTCCTGTCCACACCCTGGGCACAATGTCCAGACATTATCTCTGTCAGCACCCACCATTCATGCTTTCACTGGGTTCTCCTCTGTTACTCTTAGCTTGACTCACCCCCGGTTGGCTGTTTAAAAGCAAACTTCATCTAAAATCCTAGTTAAAATCCCAGGACCGGATGTTTTAGACTTTCCAGCCCCAGTCTCATTGAATCCTACTCAGGGGTGTGCAGGCCAAGAGAGAGGCCCAGACAGGCAGTAGACTGATTAGCGCTGTCCCCCAAGGAGCCGAGGGTTTTCTCATCCACTTAACTGCTTCCTGAAATCAGTCAAATGAGATTACGAGGCCTTTGGCGCCTGTACCACGTGGTCTGTGCAGGCTCCTCCATCAGCCGCCTTCATGCCCGGAAGCCCTGGGTTACCTGCCCTCCGAGGAGACAGTTACCAATACCCAACTTGCTTGTATGAGTGCTGATCTGCATCTGCAGGATAAGGCTAGGACTCACTAGTGGGAGGAACAAGGGAACACACGACAGGGTTGGCAGCCTCACCCAGGGACCCAGGGCACCCCGTGTGCAGGGAAGGAAAGCAGTTCGGGCACACTGACCAGGAATAAGAGCACGGCCGCTGGAGTCCCATAACTGGGCTCCAGTCCAAGCTCGGCTGTGTACGAATTTAGTGGCATGGGGACAAATTGCTGAACCTCTTTGTGTCGCCATGGCCCCATCTGCAAAAGGGGGGGGGGTGCTAACTTTTCGTGTGGGTATGAACTGAGATAGTGTGGGGAACTGTGAGCTGTTGCCACCCTTGGAGTGTCAGCTGTGTGCTGACCACGTGCCCAGAGCTCTCTCGTTTCATTCCTGCCGTCATTCCGTCCGTCAGACAGGGATTGCTATTCCACTTCTAAAATGAGAGCATTGTGGTCAGGGCTGCATAGCTAGAAAAAGGCACCTGGAGGAGTTAATCCCAGGGAGCCTAGCTCCACATCCACAGCTCAACCAGGACTGGTTCACAGATTCAGTAAACTTTTATTAAATCTCTACCCCGCCCCACAGCTGTGCTAAGCCCTGGGGTTACCCAGATGAGCAAGAGATTTCTCCCTTTGAGGGCTTCTGAATCTAGTGGAGAATTCAGGCCCGAATTAATGACAACCAGCAGCAGAGAGGGGGTGGGGGCAGGGATGCCTTCCGGAAGAATTGCCACAGATGCATCTTAAATGCTGGGGGAGAGCAGGGGCATCCTGAAAAGCCTGCCCATGGCCCCTGCTCTGGAGGTGCCCAGGCTACCCGGTTCCTCGCCTTTCCCAAGTCTGGCTCATCAGTTGCCTTGTCTTGTGGGGGCTGCCCTGCCGCATTCCAATCAACTCCTCTTTTGCTCCAATTCACCGAAATTGGTCTTCTGCGGCCGGCGCTCAAGGAACCCTGAGTGACACATGGCTGGTGGGGAAACCCTTCTGCCAAGCAGTCAGAGAGGGAATCAAGAACTGTTAGCCAGCTTGTCTCCACCAAGACAAGAGCATCCTGGGTGGAAAAGGAATGATCAGGCTGTGTGGGAGGGGCAGAGAGCGAGGGCTCACCAGGCGCTCAGCACAGGGCGAGGCCCCCGCTGGTGCTTCCAGGAGCTGTCTGCTTCTGTAGCCCATGTGACTCCGAGGGAAACACACCCTTTACTGCAAACCCAGAATCGTAAAACATGCTGCTCATTTATCAAAATGAGTTCTTATTTTGAGGTCCAGCCCTTCCTGCCCATAACCTCTAAGGATGCTCTGCACCCCTTTATCACCCCACCCAGATGTGGGTGATAAAGGACACAGGGTGCCATCCCCACAGGGTAGTTAGGAAAGGTCTGAATATGAATTAAAAGGTAGGAGAGGGTGGGACAAAGGCCTTTTTTTGTTCTGCCAAATAGTTTTTATTTCCTGCTGATTTTATTAAACACAAAAACAAGTGAACAAAAAATTGACAGTAAAAGTTTTTCAAATGACCTCCTGGGAGGAATGGCTTCACAAAAGTGACCTATTGAATCTTTTGCTCCTTCCCTCCTGACCCCTTCTTCGGGAGGAGCCTGCTGTCCAGCAATCAGCAAACTGATTCTGTACGGGGCCGAAGAGTAAATATGTTCGGTTATGTGGGCCATGACACTATCTCTTCACAGCTATTTAACTGCCAAAGACAATACATAAATGTGGATGTGGATGTGTTCCAATAAAACTTTATTCACAAATATAGGCTGCAGGCTGAATTTGAACCACAAGCTCTAGTTTGCCAGCCCCGTGTGTGGTCGCCAGGACAAGACCACATCACCAGACACATTACCTGTCATGGCGTGAGGGACGCTTGTGACCAGGATCTTCTGGTTCTGCACTCTGACCCCCGTCTCTGGGTCCTGCATGTCCTTCACTAACGCTTCAATCTGCAAGGCAGAAGCAAGATATCTGGCTGAGCAGAACCATTTGGAAAGCCGAGCAAGGCTCTTTTTACACAGCACCGAGCGATCAAAAGACGCAAAGGTGAACGCAGGAAGCTTACCACCTGGGTGGCCCTGAGTAACTACAATGCCACCAGAACCATGTGCTCCACAGACACAAAGGCCCTGCCTGAGTGTGAGTACCCGGAGAGAGCCATTCTGGCTTAGGGGCTCCGCAGAGGCTTTCGAGAGAAGATAGGACTGGACAAAAAAAGATTTTTCTGGACAGAAAGTGAGAGCAAAGGCATGGAGGATGACTGCGCCCAGGGCGTGAGAGGGACAGAAAACAGTGGGAGACAGAGCTGGAAGGACAGGTGGAGGCCAGACCTCGGCGGCCCACGAGTGCCGCTCCCAGATATGGATCGTTTCAGCAGCTGTTTCTGAAGAACAGCGTGAGCCGGCCTGCGTTTTGGAAATGTGGCCTCGGACAGAGAGACGAATGCTGAAGTATGAAGCAGGTTGCCACGGTAGAGGAAAGTGGGGAGACTCATTCAAATTCATTGGTCTGGGCAAGAAATGTGGGGTTTCACCCTTGCCACATCAGCCGCTCGGTCTGTTCTCAGAGCAGGCAGACTGAGGCTTTTAATTCCTTTAGAGCATGTCACCTCCCTGCTCAAAACTCTCCAAAGGCCATTCCACTCAGAGTCAATGGCAAAGTTTCCCTCTCTGGAAGTTAGGCAGCTGCGGACAGCTGGACGTGTCTTCAGGGAGGGTCACACCTGAAAACCAGCCTGTCCACTCCCCAAACTACAAGGGCTCACCAGTCTGCCTGCTTCCCCTCCATTTAACTAACATGGTTACATCATCATTACTCTCCTGCTATTCAATAAAATAACACTCTCTAACGCTGTACCGCCCTTTACAGTCATAAGGTCCTTTTACAGTTTGCACGTACTTGTGGTCCAAAGAAAAAGAGCCCAGAGTAGGACAAATTAGACCTGCCACCTCCCCTCAGCCAGCCAGCTCCTGAAGCTGGAAGGCTCCCACCTCGCCAATGAGGGGAGGAGTGTGAGACAATGTCCAGAGGCGACACTGAGTGCCAAGATTCCTCTTTCAATCGTTTGCTGAACCGGAGTTTGCGGTTGAACCACAAACTCCAGAAACAACTACGAACAGGTTTCCCAAGTTCTCCAACGTTACTCTGGGCACAGTACCAGCAGCTCAGCCAGCAAGACTGACCACTGACCGGGCAGTGCCTGGGGCTCCTCCTGCAAGACTGACTTCGGGCTGGCTTCATCTGCACCGACCCTTTCACAGACTTGTTCTGGAACAGAAACTATTCATTTCAGCTCCATGCAGAGCTGCAGACCTTGGTCTTTGCAATGGCAAGGCCTGGCAGTGTGTCAGGCCACTGGGTCAGCAGAGCAGCCAGAAGCAGTGAGGGGAGAAGGGAGGTGACCCCAGAGGGGAGGTGGGGGTGCTGGGAGGTGACCCCCCCTCCTCCTGGACATGGCCAGGGGACCGAGGGGCCATGGGCTGCAGAGTCATTCCTTCCAGAGTTCTCAGCTAACCACAGCCATGGATTTATATGCGACTCCAAGAAGTACCTGATATTCAGACATGAGGTCCCAGGCCTCCCCTTTCCCACATTACCAGCCAGATGAAATCCCACAGTTATTTTAAAATAATTTTTAAATGAAACAGCAGCATTTCATGTAAACAGAGGGCCCAGATATTTGGGAAGAAATAGAAACCCCTCTTACAAGTTAGAAACCTGAGTTTCTCTGATGGAAAGTCAGGGGTTGATCCTTTCTCTTTGTATTAAAAATAATCTACTTATAAAGAGTTTGAAGGTAACCTTCAGAGGAAGAATAATGAGAGTTATTTTAAAAACACAATGAGGGAGTCAGATTTCTTTCTAGCAGGTGCATCACCCTTTCCAGAAAGGAGGGGACATCACGTGGATCTTGAGAACATTTTGTGGGAGTTGGGCCCATCGGGATGCCAATCAATTTTCCTTGGGACTTTCCTCATATAAATTCCTTGGAGGCCTCTCCCCAGTCACCCAACAAGGAAGCGACAGGACTGGCTGGTGGTGGCGCTGTCTTTGAGAAACTCTTGTTTGGGCTGACCTGTGTCCCCTTTGGATTCCTATGTTGAAGCCCTAACCCCCAGGACCTCCGAAGGTGACTATGTTTGGAGACAGGGTCGTTAAAGAGGTAACGCAGTTAAAATGAGGCCGTGAGCGTGGCTCCTCATCCAATCTGACCGGTCTCCTTTTAGGAAGAGGAGGTGAGGAAACAGACACACACAGAGGAAAGACCATGTGAGGACACAGGGAGAAAGCAGCCATCTGCAGGCCAAGGAGAGAGGCCGTACCGCAGACAAAACCGAAGCTGCCAACACCATGACCTCAGACTTCCCAGACTCCAGAACCGCAAGTAAATACATGTCTGTCGTTTAAGCCACCCAGCCTGAGGCCCTTTGTCATGGCAGCCCAAGCAAACACATCCCAACTCTGGGTTCTACGTTTCGCCTCCATCAGAAAACCCCTATGCCCATCATAGACAGGAGAGAGTCTGAATTGCTCCCCAAGTTCTCCAGGGAGCGAGAAGCTCATGCCTTTCTGCTGCCAATTGCCACATACTTCTGTCCAGCGGGCCTCCCTCTGGAGACGAGGGAGAGGACGGCCATCCCCACCCCAAACGTCAATGCCCACTCCTGACCAGACTCAGCTTCCCGGCACCTCCAAGGAGCCACGCCTCCTTCCTAGACAACGAATAAATGTCACGTAACTAACTGGGCTGTGCTGGACCCCGTCTGACCCCATGCTGGGGGCAGGGGTGGCGGGCTGTCAGCCTCACGTTTCTTCTCTCAGATGTCAACGTGCTGCGATGTGACTGCAGGCGTGACAGGGAACCCCCACATCGTGGAGGGGCAGAAATGACGGCTTTGACGGCCTCCACATCCCACCCTCCACGCCCACGCCCGCTCCTTGCATTAAGGAGCTGTCACTCACTGCAGAAGATCTGTGGGGCTGGAATTTTCCTTTAAGCCGGAGAAGGCTCCCGGGGGGTGATAATAATCAGTACTTTTCTGTACAGAGATGGAGAAGTGACCCAGAAGCATGGGGCTCTTTTGCTAACAAAGCAGAAGGGGCTCCTGCTAATACATCTGACCACATGGAGGCCAGCTGACCTCCCAGACACCTGACCCCAATGTCTCGCAGACCCTCACGAGTGCCGTATCCTGATCAGTGCTAACAGTCTTTCCCCCAAGGCTGCTCTTTACACCCTGATCAAAAGCCTGGGAGCAACCTAGATGACCCCAGACAGCAGTGGTCAACATCTGTTGACACTACTTTTGTTTTTGATGTGCCTCCTCTCTGGCCACTAAATCCTGCCTCAGTGGATGTCTAACGCCCATCCTGGACTGCCAGGTTCTGCCTACCCGGCAGTGGCATTTTGACAGACATATCTCTAGGTTCCAATGCATCCTCCAGCCAAGACACTGTTGACATGTGGGACCAGATCACTCTTGCTTGTGGGGCTGGCTGTCCTGTGTACTCTATGACATCTGGCAGCTTCCTACTTTTAGCCACTAGATGCCAATAGCATCCCCTTCCCCAGCTGTGACAACCCAAAATGTCTCCAGAGTTTGCCA
This sequence comes from Anoura caudifer, assembly GCA_004027475.1. Taxonomy (NCBI): domain Eukaryota; kingdom Metazoa; phylum Chordata; class Mammalia; order Chiroptera; family Phyllostomidae; genus Anoura; species Anoura caudifer. Next base: position 567,103 of record PVKU01000169.1, read on the forward strand.
ACTGTCTCCAAGGGGTTTCATCTTAGTTGTGCATTCAAATCACTTGGGAAGCTTTATTTAAAACACCAATGTTAGCCTTGGCTGGGTGGCTCAGTTGGTTAGAGCATCATCTCAAAACATCCAGGTTGTGGGTTCAATCCCCAGTCAGACCACATACAAGAATCAACCAATGAAATGCATAAGTGAGTAGAGCAACAAATCAATGTTTCTGTTTCCTTTTCTCTCTTAAAAACAAAAATCAATTTTAAAAAAGCACTAATGTACCGGCTCCACCCCACTTACTTACTTACCTCTTAAGTAAATCAGAAACTCGAAGGATGGTAACTTGATAGCAATATCTCTTAAAGTGAAGCCAGGGTGGAGAAGAACTCACATTCTCTCATCGGAATCATCTTTCTAACCTGTTAACCAACTCCTTTTATTCATCTCCGATTTTAAAACATCAAACAGCTTCTCACTGAACACAGAAAGCATCCAACTCTCCAGCACAACCTATGAAGCCCCCAGCTCTGGGCCCCTCCTCACTGCCCCCCCTTACTGTCTATCAACCTGCTGCCCACTCTGGACCAGCCATCCCAACCCCTGGTGAGTCTTCTAAACCACCGTGCTATGTCACATGTCCACGGTTTATATTTGCCTAAGATGTCACCCAGCTTCCCATCCTGCTGGCATTAAAAAAAAAAAAAAACTACTTATTTTTCATATCTCAAGTCAGCTATAAACCTTCTTGCCCTGATTCCCCTCACCCAAGTAGAACTGACCATTCCCCAGTGTGTGATAGATAGGCAGGAACTTAGACAGATCCAGATATGAGTGTGGCTATAGATGTAGCTATATTTCCTCTAACCACGTGTGCCAGAACCCATGGAACACCGTTCTCATTTATACATCTGTCTTTCTCTGTTAGACTCTAAGCACCGGGAGGACAGGAGACATGTCTTAATCCCTATGGTGTCCCCATCAGCTGGCACTTGCCTAGCACGAGTGCACCATTATTATGCATGTTGGATGAAGGAATGATGCCCGCAAAAAATACCATACTCTGCCAGGTCTCCTGTTTCTGCAGTCCCTTCCCACACAAAAGGGGGGCCAGAAGCCACACAGGAAAACAATGCAGTGTTAACAGGACTTCTCCACATGGTGCCAAGAAAGTCAACCGGTGGTACATCGCACCAGCAGTGGCACCTGGACGGGCTAGGATGATGACCTGGAATCACAGCGGGGGATGGGCCAGCGCTGTGGCCACAGGAGGCCTTGGACAGGTGGCTCTCCACCTCTTTCCTTCACATCCTAACAAGGCCAGGCATCAAAGGTTCACATCAGCTCAGCTGGTAGGCATCTGTGTTTGGGGGCTGCATCTGCCTGAGATGGAGTACTGGGTATGGGAGCCGCAGCAACCACAGGGAAAAGAAGGGCCCTGATCCAGCACCTCTCTCCCTGGCACTGTGACAAGCCTGCCACTTCATGTGCCCCCACAGCTGGAGTTGTAGGGGGCACATGAGGATCCCAAGTGAACCCTCTGAACCCAGGCAAAAGAAGATACCCACCTATTCCTCTCTCTCACATCAGTGGTCTTTTTAATTTGCAAACCTGCCCATGTCACTTGCCTATTCCAAATCCTCCAATGGCTCCCTATGGGATAAAATTAAACCACCTTCAAACGGTTCAAAAAGCCTGTGATGGCCATGGCCAGGCAGCTCAGGTGGTTAGAGCATCGTCCCAATATGACAAGGTTACAGGTTCAATCCCTGGTCAAGGCACAAAGAATCAACTGATGAATTCATAAATAAGTGGAACAATAAATTGATGTCTCTCTCTCTCTCCTTTTCTTCTCTCTCTAGAATCAATAAATACATTTTTTTCAAAAGGCCCATGATGGTCCCCTGGCCCAGCCTACCTTTCCAGGCCCCCACTCTCCCAATACTTCAAATTCCATTCATACTGAACAACACATCCAAATTTTCTACACCTCTGCGCCTTAGCACATGCTGTTCCCTCTGCCTGGAACATCCTTCTCGTTCTCCCTGCCTAGAACCTCCACTTGTCCTCTAGTTCTCAGCTCCGTGTCTCGCAGATGCATTTAGCCAGGCCTTCCTGCAGCCTCCACTCTGCCCTACATCACACAACAGCCGACACAGTACTACATATGCACGGCATTGTATCAATTTGGCAACAGAAGGTGCCCAGTCCTGTATTTTTCCTGGTTCCTGGTTCCATGACTTAGTGGTTATGTTACTAGGGTAAGCCACTCAACCTCTCTGAGCTTCAGTTTCTGAATTTGGCACGTGAGAAGAAAGGCCTTCCCAGTAGAGGAAGCTGAGGCATGCAAGGGCTGGGTTTTCTAGAAAGGTGAGCAAGTCCTTGAGGTGAGAGCCCCACTGAGTGCTCATGGCTGCTTCATTTTGTTTCCCTGGAGAGCAAGCATGGAAGGCAGGTGGCAGGTAAAGCTAGAGGGATGAGTCACAGTGGGATCCCGAGTGCCCAGGCTGAGAAGTCTGGACTTTATCCTGTGAACATGGGAGTCCGATCGGGGTTTCAGGCTGAGGAAATCAACGCTGATTTGTGAAAGAAAACTGTGTTTATGAAGGGTATTGTGGAGGAGGGAGGCTGAGATGGAGGACAGGGAGGCTGGGTAAGAGGGTGGCTCGGGTGGAGGAGGGGAGGCTAGCCACCAAGACTCCAGTCAGAAAGCCAGGGTAAAGAGAGGAAACTCTTCTACCTAACAGTCATGAGGGAAAGCACGTCTGAAATTCAGAAAACAAACAGAATGTCTCCAGACAATCACTGTCTGAGCCTCCAAGCCTGCCTTGTCTGGGGAAAAGAAGAAGGCAGACTTGGGGAAATCCTGGAAGATGACTTACAGCTTTCAGATATCAGGTTTAGGTGGTTCCCTCTGCTTTTAGGAACCGGTGTCTGCAGTACCTGCCTCTGTTTTACGGATGAGCATCACACCTCTACTACCTGGGCATGAGCACAGGCTTCTTGAAGTAGGAGGAACAAGGATGACCAGCCACCCCAGTGCTGGTCATCCTGGGACAGTGATGACCAGTGATGACAGTGATGACAGGGACCAGACATCCCAGCCTGGCACTGTCCCAATTTCAGCATTGAAGGTCCTGGGCAAATCAGGGCTGTCGGGCACTGACCGCTCCAATGTGCTGAGCTCCAGGGGCTCAGGGCAGGGCTCTGCTTGTCACAAAGCATTCAGCTAATTCTGCTCAACAAGATAAGCCTAAGATGGTGGACACCACACCACAAGAAGTGGCTGTGGATGGAAGGAAGGGAGGACAAGTGACCTAGGACCTAGTCCTCGGACGGTCTCTCCAGACACTGATTATCTTAGGAGTTCAGAACAAAATGAGCCTCTTTGTTCCCAAACACATGGCCCCACAAGATGCATTTTACCTCCCCCATGACCACAGAGCACCTTGCGCCTGGCCACTGGGTCTGAGGAAGTCTTTGTGAGGGAAGAGAAAAGACCACCAGCACCGAGAGACCTGATGAGCAGATACACACTCTCCAATGAGTGATATGAGGGCGCTGGAGTGTGGTGTCCCATTATCCTACAAATCATATCATTTTCATGATCCATGTGTACACACTCACCACACACACACACACACAATTTAAAATACCGCAGTTTGGAATCCAAAAAAATATCAAAAAATGTTATTTTAACATTGCGCGCCTTATAACAATATCAGGAGACAGTCTCACATCTGACAGGCTGCGCAGAACTGCCTTCTGGCGCCCCCTCTCCTGAGTAACAGGTTGTTTTGAGCCTCCAGCAGACCGTTGCCCCTGGTTTCGATTCTCCACTATAAACAGGTTACATGAAAATCTAATTATTATAGTCTTTAAAAAACGCACATACTGCAAATAAATCATTAAATAGCACCAACAGCAGCACCAACGGACCACAAGGGATGCTCTCCACTCTTGCCCACACGCTCCGAGGCTCCCAGCATCTCCGCGGACACGTCCCAGAGTTGAGTCCCTGCCCACCTCCCAGGGCCCAGGTGACCGGACCACGATTACCTTCGGGAGAAATGCCATCCTCGGCCTGTACTGCTGGCCTTGGTGTCGGATTGTCATCCTGGATCCTGGATGAATTCAGAACCAGAACGCAAAAGGGAGAAAAAGGACAATCCCGCAAGCGAAAGAGCCCGCGTGCTTGCCTCACGCCCTTAAGTCTAAGGAGAGATGGGGGGCGCGGGCTGGGGGTGGCAGCTGCCTGCGGCACCCCTTACTAGAGCTCGGCTCACGCCCCTGGGAAAGCAGTTGGAATCAGAGCCAGCCAATCAGCGAGTCGTGCCGCGGACTCATTAGCATGCGCTGTGCTTGAGCCTACCTGCCACTAGGGGGCGGTGTGTGGCTCCGCCGGGACCCACCAAGAGCCTCAGGTGAGATCTGCGAGTGGGCGGGTCTGTCTCATACAATGAGTCTTTAAACGTGGGACCTAGTCATGTACAGAAATGAGACAAGGCAGCCTCACTAACAAGCACGGTGGAAAACAGGCCTTCTTCCAACTCTGCCACTAGCCAGCTGGGCAACCTTAGGCAAGTTCCTTAAAGTCCCTAGGTCTCAGTTTCCTTATCTGAAAAGTAAAAAAGTGAGATAATATGCAATAGAAGGATTGCTATATTATTGAATGAGGAAATGTGTAATACGGTGCATGGCCCTCAACAAATGTCTTGAAATGTTTAGAGGGAAAAATGATAAAGTGGAATTGGTGAGATGTTACTTAATAAAAGAAAGAAAGTGAAGAAGAAGAAAGGAGCCAATTGTAGCCCCCACTGGACCAGCTCCCTGGTCTAGGCACATTCTATTTTAGTCCTCTGGTCCTTAGTGTTTTTATATCTAGAAAATGACAGGGCTCCTAAGCAATCATCAGAACCCTTCATGTTTTGTCATATAAAGCACCTTTTCCTAGGTATACAAGTTGGAAGGCTGTTGATTGCAGCAGATAAAATGTTTAAGTTGAAAGAAGAAAGGGATTTGCCTCAGGAAGACCCAGTCAACCCCTGTCCGGTTAAGCAGCGGCTCTTATCTATAGCCCTGGAGGTACATTCCGGTAAGAATCTGACAAAAGCCACGAACACTGTCTCAGGAAACATGGCCGTGTGTGCATGTGCACACATACTCACGCACCACTGACTCAAGTTTGCAAACATTTTTAAGGGGTTTATGGCTGGTCTCCTTTGGAGCTTTCCATGGATGGACTCCTGATTCAGAGCCAGACCACCTACTTCTAAAGGATCCTGGACTCTACAGGGGTCCATCATTGAGAAGTATGTTCTTGGTGTGAGCTGAGACCCAAGGAAAGTACTGGGATATCCTGCCTGTTTTTGTTTTGTTTTTTTTCATTGAGCATCTTTGGGGCCTGGCATTATGTAGGACACACACTAGAATGTGCTGGAGCAGATGAACTATGAAGTTCCTTCCAGCTTCCATATTCCTTATTCTGTAAACCCTAAGTAGAGAGGAGATAACCAGCTTTCCTGACATCAAGGATGAGAAGACTAAAATTATTCAGGAGCAATGAGGGGCAAAAATACCAGGGACTTCCTTCTGCAACAGGATAGGAGAAGCCTCAGAATGCCTGTCACTTTTTCTTCAGTCAGACCCCGCTCTCTAAGCAACCACATTGTGTGACACCCACTCTAGTTCGCTGGACTAGAGATGCAGGATGTGTGATCCAACGGCCTGTACGCAGATAAGGATGTGGCCATGATGTGGATCTGAAAAGCTTAGATGAGCCTGTTAGAGTATTACCTTCATAGATGTCAACTCAAGCCAGATATAGGAAAAGATGGGGCCAGAGGAAGTGGAGGCCAAATGCAAGCTAAAGTTAAGAGGAAGCAGAAATGAAAGGTGAGAAGAAGCCAAACAGAAAAGAGAAGCAAGTAAAGAGGCTGGGAGCAGCAGTGTGGACGTGATGGCCACGGAGAAGTCCCTGCGTCTCACCTGGCTCTGTGCCTTTCCCAGGGCACATGCTCTTTACAAATCCTCCCACATATTTTGAGTCTTTGTTTCTTGCAACCAAAAGGGTCCAACGTGTAAAAGGGTAAAAGTTTAGTGACCGTGTCTTGAAAAAAAGGATTTACCTATCCATTTAAACAACTAACATATTGTATGTCAGGCATTGTGCTAGAGTCATTAATTCAAAGCAGACTATGACCCGGTCCCTGTCTCAAGAAGCTCACAGGTTAATGGGGAGAAGAACACTTTTTTAAAAAGTCACAAAAATTAAATCTATTCCTAATGGTGATCCAGTCAATGAAATACTAGACTTTATAGCAGGGCACCTTATCCCTGCTACATAGAAGAGAAGATTAGGAAGACTTCCTGGAGGAGGAGTCTTAAAGGAAGATAGCGGCTTAACCAGGTGAAAAGGGATAAATGCAGGTACATCACAGAGAACAGTGCAAAAATGGACATGGGGATGAGGATCAGCATGCTTTGAGAGTGGTGACAAGGAATTCATTAGACGCTACTTCCCATGAGGTTTGGGAGAGGGAGGTGCACAGGGGTCAAACAGAGTGGCTGGCTTTGGCAAGGGCGGAGGATATGGAGTTGGGTCAGGGATTAAATGGAAGGGGCACAGAGAACTGTCTGAAGTGACAAACATCTGTATCTTGATGGGAGTGATAGTTACAGAGGTAAGTGTGTAAGTTTGTCAAAACTCATCCAACTGTATTCTTAAAACATTGCAGGTAAAAGATTGACCCAAAAAGATTGGGTCACCCCCCAGAAAGATTGACCCAAAAAGCAAGTATTACCTTGAAATATGACAGAGGGTCATGGTACAAAAACAAAATCTTCCCGTGACTCAGTCAGGTAAGTGGACATTCCGTCATCATCACCATCGTCACTCTAGTCACCAGTGTCCTCCTCATCAACAGAAGGGTATGTTCCAGGGCCCCAACTGGGTTCGTGCTGCCCTGGACACTATCTGATGTGATCTACACGGACCTTGTCCCTTGTAAGATAAATGTCATCCGGGCACAATTATGTGCTCATCCACACAGCAGTGCCCTTTAAAACCTAACTCTAAAGTCACCTCCACAGGAAAATGTCTTAAATCCTCAGTCACCTCAGCAATTTAGTTCAGTTCACTGTGCTAAGTACTGAGGAGATAAAGCTTAAAAAGACCTGGGAGAGAGGGGGATAAACACCCTCTTTCTCCTCCCACTGCCTCCCATTGTTCAGTCCTGACCTGAAGCCAGCCGGCAGTGCAGCTGGGCCATGCAGTCAGTTAGGGTCAGCTCTCTGGAATGGAGAGCAGGGCAGAGGAGGGCAAAGGATTCTGCGGGAGAGGGACGCGGTGGAGGGGAGGGCATCTGAACTGTGCAGAAGCAGTACAGCGGGCTAAACGTCTTTGATGGGCTAGATGCCCGGAGGAGAGTTCTTGGAGTGGACCCTGTATCCCTAGCACTTTGGGCATCTTGGTAACTGCTCCTCCTGCCCCTCCTCTCTACCCCTGCACGACATCTCCCAGACTGGGACAGAAATCAACGTGAACCATCTGTCTCCCGGAGCCACTGCCCCTACTCTACCCCATTTGCATTTGACATAATTCTGTCTCGTTTGAATTTGCTGTTTGTGTGTTACATTTGCATTTCTAAAAAAAATCATATAAAAGAAAAATAACACCTTAGATGCGTGCATGTTGCTTCCTCGATCCTGCTAGTGAGGCAATATCTTACAAAAATATATTCTGGTAGGAAAACTAGAGGCCCTATTTGCTACCCAGAGAGCACACAGGGCCAGCTGGACAGCGTGGCCCTGTGCATGTGCTGGTCAGCCCCAGCCCAGCAGCAAGGCAAGTAGGAGTGGAGCACAGCTACCCTTGACCTTGTACTTTTACCTCTACAAAGAGGCTATTTTACACCGCTGGAAGCTTGCCACACCTGTGGCCTGGCTGCATGATCAGGGAGGGAGGGAGGGAGAGAGAGAGAGAGTTGGAACTTTTCTGGAAGGTTTCCTGCCTCTTCCTCATCCAGGAATTGTTCAAAGACTATTTTGGCCCATGGGGGCCACCAACTAAATCACAAAGTACAGTCTTATAAAAAACCTCATCCTTATCTTTTTTACCCTCCATGCAGAGATACTTTTTACAAGCATCATCAGAGATAAACACCACTCTGTCCCCCCACCCCAGCTCAGTGGGGTTCACCTCTCTCTACCTGTTTCTGCTACTCTTCTGTCAAGAATGTTCTTATTTTTTATTATAGAAAATTTTGAATAGTGCAGTTTTTTAAAATGACAGGCTTTTCTACAACTTGAACATGGTTTGGTATTTATTTAAGACTTTATTTTAAAAAATATTTTATTTAATTATTCTTAGAGAGAGGGGAAGGGAGAAAGAGAGGGAGAGAAACATCAATGTGTGGTTGCCTCTTGCACACCCTGTACTGAGTACCTGGCCTGCAACCCAGACATGTGCCCTGCCTGGGAATTGAACCAGCAACCCTTTGCACTGGCACTCAATGCACTGAACCACACCAGCCAGGACAGATTTTATCTATTTTTTTAGAGAGAGAAGGAGGAAGGGAGAAAGAGAGAAAGAGAAACATCAATGTGCAGATTGGCTGCCTCTTGCACGCCCCTAACCTGGGACCTGGCCAGCAACCCAGGCATGTGACCTGACCAAGAATTGAAAAGGTGACCTTCTGCTCTGCACAGGCCTGCACTCCACCCCCTGAGCCAAACCGGCTAGGACAGCTTCAGATAGGCTTTGGTTTTAAGACAGCGCTGGGGTAAAGGGGAAGTACAAAAGCCTCAAGGCACAAGATGTGTGTTCTAGTCCCTGACCTGTCTCTGACTGGATATGTGGCTTTTTAAACAGCTTTGCTGTGGTGTACTTGACATACACTCAACTGCGCGTATTTAATGCGTGCAGTTTGGTAAGTTCTGATATATGTATGCACTTGTGAAACTATACCCATGACCAAGACAGGGAGCATGTCCACTCCCCCCGCAAAGCTTCCTTTGCCCTCTGTGATCCCTCCCCCTGCTGTCCCCAGGCAACCAACCACTGATCTGCTAGTTCTGCCCCTTCCTTTCTCTCTATACCTTTGGAAGACATCCCTTCTGGGTTCAAAGTTCAAGCCACTTTACGGATACCAAAGGTAGTGTTGTGTAAAAAGTGCACACCTTTAGGGAAGGAGGAATGTGGAGTGACTGCTAAAGAGTATGGAATTTCTTCTTGAGGTAATGAAAATGTTCTGAAATTAGATCGTGGTGGTGGCTGCACAACCTTGTGGTATATTAAAACTACTGAATCGAACACTATAAAAGGGTGACTTTTATGACATGTGAATTGTATCTTAAGTTTTCTGAGTGCAAACTCAGAGAATTAATTTTTCCAAGGTATTGCTGTTATAATCCCCCTCCCTTTCTCAAACGTCTTCAGTGGCCCTGAGTCACTCTGAAGGCAACGGTCATTTCTCCTGCCAATCCCCAAGGGAAGAGATGGGTTCTAAGGAAGAAAAAGGGAGCAGTAATTCAGAAAGTCGCCTTAGGTACTAGTCTATTGCTGGAACTCAACCATCCAGATTATGAGAGCACGTCCAGGGCTGGGAAGAAATGGAGTCTGTAATCCCAGGGAATCAGGCAGTGGTTTGGTAAGAAAATTGTTCTAGCTTCTATTTCCTTTTTGTTTAGCCCCTAGGATCCATTACATTTTTCATTCACTGTTCCAGCTTTCTCTGCTATATGTTAGAAAGTATTGAGTTTTGTTCAACAAGCCTTTATCAAGCACCATTTCTGGGGTGGGAACCATATGAAGCACCCATGAAACAAAGGTGCCTGTAGACATGTGCTGAACTGGTCTCTGCCTATTAAGAGCCAATGTTGTGGCTGGACCAACCCTTGTGGTTCTTATTGCAAGATGCCCTTCAGCAATAACCATCAGGAAACTGGAAAGATTCAGGCTTACTTACAGGACCTGGAAATTACACATTACAGTTCAGTGGCCCCGAGTACACCTAGGGCTACACAGCAAGGTTTGCGGGGTGAGCAGGTGGAGGGAGAGAGGGGGTCTGGGATTCTGTTTTCATTGGTGTCAAGGGTTGTGGGGCCTAGGGTTTCCCAGGAACCACTCTTTATTGGTGAATTTAAAACATAAGAGCCAGAATTTAAAGCATAGGAAGAGAAAACAAACAAGTAGCCCAATTGGTCAGTTATTGAAATTAACCAAGATCTCTCAAACAAAGGAGCTCAATGCTGGAGGCTGCCTGACTCTGGATGGATAGTGTGGCTGACAACGTGTTTATTGGGATAGCTGTCTTTGAAGTGGATGCTTTGGCAATCAAAGCTTAGGTTGGGCAGTTGCATTACTAAAAGAAGAAGAAAAGTCAGGATTTAAGCAAAGAGGGCACTTCCAGGAGGGAAAAAAAGAATATAATTCTGGAATTAACGTAGGTGATGATACTGGAGTGCATGGAAGGCAACAGGGAAAGTGAGGAAAGGAAAGGTGTTAAGATCCTGCTCAGAGGCGTGCAGGTAGGAAATGATAATACATACATATCAGGCATTATATTCCTGCTCCATTCATTTACGGTAGTTCTCACTACAACCCTATGTGGTAGATGTCTATTATTAATATATCCATTCGACAAATGAGTAAATTGAGACTCAGAAAGGATAAATAGCAAGCTGAAGTTCATGCATTTAGGAAGCAGCAGAGCAAGGACTGGGACCAGGCAGCATGGCCTCCGACTTCATACCTTACCTCCCGGCTGTGCTGGGATATTCTGATGGGCCAGGCCATGTCATGTGAAAGCTGGCTGGCTTCCTACAGAAAAATCTTAGTGCTACAAATCAGAAGAAAAAGAAAACTGAATGTTGGATAAGCAGATTTAACAGTTGTCCATTGTACCATCATTTCAGAAATGCAGCTTGTCCTTTCTCTTAAGTTGTTTGCTTGGGATAAATTTTCTCATGGGTCAGAGCCTAAACATATTCAGTGGTTTTTGATATACAATGACAAGTAGTTTTTCAACAGCATTGCATATTTACATTCATCTGCCCAGAATGAACTAACTTCACCACACCCTTATTTGTGTTGGATGCTGATACATTTTTTAAACCTAAACAATTCTAATTTTACTAGAGTCTGTATTTATATTTGCATAATTTTCTTTTTCTTTTTAGAGTGGAAGTTCACAATAAGAGAGTATATAAAAGTTAGTTAACCTGAACCTCTGAATTAACAGATGAGCTACTTGGGGCCCTGCAGGTGAGGGGGAGGACAGGTGTGCCCATTCATCACTGCAGAACTGGGTGTGAAGACACAAGAGCAGCAGGGCCAACGCCAACCTGGGGTTCAAGTTCAAAAGATACTTCAAATGTAAAACCTGTTTTTCAAACTGAGAACCACTTGAGCAGTATTATTGCATACAAGTTAGACCTCATGCCAATTTAAAAAACGCATATGCATATCACGAATAAAAAACTGCTAGAAAACTACTGAGGAGTTTTGGGGTGCCCTATCGAGTTCCTGTATCTTCATTTTTTTAAACCTTGATAAGGTCAATTTCTGACTCTCTGTTAGTAATGCTGCTACGTGCACAAGGGCATGAAAGGGCAAAAAAGTGTCCCGAGGACATTTATCCGCGCCCTACCCTACAGGCCCGAGAACCGCCTTTGCCTCTCGCCATGGGGTCAGGAGAGGTCTAGAACATAGAGGTGAGGATCCCTCCAAACTCCTAGAGAGGAAACTCAGGTTCCCTGGGGGCCGACTTCCGCCGGCGGCCCACTTCCGGCCCCGCCCCACCCGCCCCCGTTCGTTAGTTTCACAGGTAAGTGCTGGCGGCTCGGCAGGTTCTTTCCACGCGCACGCTCCGGGCTCCTAGGGGTCGTGCGGTGGGGGCGCGGACCCCGGAAGTCGAGCCCGGAGCCCTGGGTGGTTTCTGGCCCGCGGACCCAGATGCCGCGGATTTGGGGGGTGGGGAGGGGAGGATTCATGGAGAGGCCGCCTTGAAACCCTGGGGCCGGGGCCCCTTGTCCTCACTGTGGCGCCGCGAGATCGGCCCCCTCGATACCCAGAGCCATGGACTTGTTTCCTTTTTATAACTACTCGAGGCCAACTGGCTCGTAGAAAATAATGGTGATTCCCCAATTTAAAAATGGGTGATTTTAGGGTCTGTTTTGGTGTACCTGAGAGAACGACCCACTTGCCCATTTAAAAAAGGTAACTAAAAATGTACCTTAGTATTGAATTGTGGCCAGATACGGGAGAGAGAGGTTGGGTTAAAGGATGGGGAACTGCGGCCCTTGAGGAAGCAGCGGGTGCTAGGGAACGCGCGGAGTGCAGTTTGGAAGGAGGGGCGGGGCGGGGCAGTGGCTCGGAAGGCCTAGCGGCGGGAGCCGAGGTTGGAGGCTCAGGATCCAGGAGAAATGGGGCTCGCGCGATTTTAGATTGCTTGCAGAGTACCGGCCTGGGTTATTGCTCTTCCAGGGCAGCCACCTGCCACGGCGCCAACTGCCTAGACTTTCTGAACTGCAGTTTTCTCAGTAATGGGATGAGGGTATTTGCCATCCCGTCCTAGTGTGTGTGATTGTGCCGTGGTGTATGTTCGTTTGCGAAACGGATTTACTTTCTCTGACACTATTTTAAAGATTGTGTTGGGCGCCCAAGCTGGTGTGGCTCAGTGGATTGAGCGCCGGCCTGCGCACGGAAAGGTCGTTGGTTCAATTCCCAGTCGGGGCCATGCAACCCATGCGTCTTTCTCTTTCTTTCTCTCTCTCTCTCTCTTCCCCCCTCCCCCTTCTCTAAAAATAAATAAATAAAAAAAGATTGTGTTGGTGAATACTTCATTTAAGGAAGCTTTTACCATAATGTGTACCTGAGGGAAAAAGAAAAGATAGACAAGTAAGTTTGGCATTTGCATGATGGGGTCTGAGCACAGATAATAAAAGAATATTTGTTCTGATAAGTCCTGCAGTAACAGAACTCTTCTTTGATTAGCCTGGTGTTTTCTTAAGTATTTTGTCTATAAAAATTTGAGTAACACCCTATTAATATATCTCCAAGTGATTTTCCCCAGAACTTATTTTGGCAGATGCTGACACAAAAATCATTTACCTGGGGGTCGCTCAGATCTGCTCAAAAGACACTCTCACTTCTCAAAAGACATTTCAAAACTACTTTTTGAAAGTCATCTGACTGGATTTCAGCAACGGTAGTTTCCAATTGACAAACGTGGCAGAAAATGGCCCATAATGAAGTATCACAAGCCCCATAACATTTGGAAAAGGAAGTGAACCCTTCCTGCCCTCCTACATGCATCATGCACAGTAGGTGTCTCAGTATCACTGGATGAATGTTATCAACACAATTACTAACAAAACAGTGAGAGTAATTATTTGGAAAAATATATAAATTGTTCCAAGTGGAAATTCTACAACTGGGGGTTTCCTAAATTTCTTAAGAAATTCATTTCCTCCTATAAGTAGAATGTAATTTTAAAACCATTGACGTATGTTGTATGTGTTCATTACATCACATTCACTGTAAATTTGCCCTAATATAGAATAAAATTTAGTACAAAAATGAACATTTAAAATCACTTAGTTACTGAAGTAACAATAGAAGGTCTTAATGTGGCAGTGTGACATGTTTGACACAAATGTTGGTCAAGGAGAACTTTGAAGGGACTTACAAGTATGTTACTAAACTTGCAATTTCAAGTGAGACCTGCCTAAGGATGACAGGTAACAATGTTTGAGTGCCCTTATCCCATCATCTGGTCTTCCATCCGTAGGGCCAGAAACCTAGCTTCAGTAGTTCACAGAGGTAAGCAGGCTTCAGAAGATACACAAACACAAACCAAATTCAAAAGGGGCTGATACATAAAGTGCGAGTGTGAGTTGATTCCTTCCTAGTGAAAAACAGTTACCAGTCAGCTGGATAATTTTTATCTGCCAACAGTGTGTTCCTTCTTGAAGGAGAATCTACTTGGGAGTCCAGATTCTTTATACTACAGCATATTATAATGGAGACTGTAGAATCAAAGCAATGAGACTGATATCCAAGTTGAATGGCATCAGGTATCTTCACTGAGCAGATAGACCTGTCAAATTGGCTAGGTATTCATTTTCATAGGCAAAAAGCCTCTGTTCATCCCTTTCAGAGATGCCCTCCCCATATTCTTCGTCGATCTAGAGCACATGTAATGGGCTTGGTTTAAGCTTTTCTGTTTACAGCCCCTATCCAGCTGTGCTCCCCTGAAGTCACACCTAAGTCACCAAGTTTGGATTTGGGGTCTTTGTAAACAGTCTCTTGGGTCCTTCCTATTGATGACTGATTTCATTCTATATATTGTTTCTCTTTTTTAAAATGTAAGTGTCTGTGGCCCCATTGTTGGTTCAAAACCTTGGGAGCGTCCTGGGTGACATCTGAAAATGGCCCCCATACATGGTAGGCAAGGAGAAACTGAAGGAAAAAGCAGTCCACTCCAGACTGTAGGCAGTGTTGCTAAACAAAAGGGATTTGTTTGCCCGCACACACCAAAGCCCAAGCAAACGCGGTCAGGATTTGCAGCCAAGAAAGTAAAGGTTTATTTTTAAGGAAATGGCACGCTGCCCAGAGCCACAGGTGAGCCCGTGCCCAAAGACCTGATTCTGTGATGGCTTCCAGGAATGGGTGATACGGAAGAAAAGCCTTTAGTCATGGTAACTAAGGCAGGTGGGATCATGGTCTCCACTGATGGATTGGTACCAGGGGAGGGGGAGTTGATCAGTACATCTGGTCCTAACGTCAGCGATGGAGTCACTTCATCTGCTTTCGCAAGGATGTGGTCAGTGGAATTGGTTCACTTTTCTGGGTCTGAAACTGAAACACAACTGCAGCCTAGATGTTATCTTTAGTTTGTCTGAAACTCTCTCTGTGGTCAACAGACCTGAGGCTTTGTTCCCAAGATTGGTTAATGCTGACTAGGGCCTCATTGTCCTGAGGGCTTAATGATTACGGGATTGGATTTACCAGGGAGAATGAGGCAGGTGAGTCAGGGTGCTGGATGAGA
Organism: Anoura caudifer; assembly: GCA_004027475.1. NCBI lineage: Eukaryota > Metazoa > Chordata > Mammalia > Chiroptera > Phyllostomidae > Anoura > Anoura caudifer. Next base: position 582,135 of record PVKU01000169.1, read on the forward strand.
CTGATTTGTTTATCTCATTCTTAACTTATTTTTTAAAATGTTATCAAATTTATTGGGGTGATGTTGGTTAATGAAATTATATAGGTTCCAAGTGTACAATTCTGTAATACATCATCTGTATATTTTGTGTGTTCACCATCCCAAGTCAAGTCTCCTTCCATCACCATTTATCCCCCCTGTACCCTCTTCTGCATCCCCCTGCCCCCCTTTCTCTCTGGTAAGCACTGTACTGTTGTCTGTGTCTATGAGATTTTTCTCAGTCCCTTCACCTTTTTCACCTAGCCCCTAACTCTCCTCCCCTCTGACAGCTGTCAGTCTGTTCTCTGTATCTATGAGTTTCTATTTTGTTTGTTTATTTTTTTCATTAGATTCCACATATAAGTGAGAAACCAAATACCACATATGGTATTTGTCTTCCTCTGACTGGCTCATTTCACTTAGCGTAATACTCTCCAGGTCCATCTATGCTGTGGCAAAAGGTAAGCTTTCATTTTTTATGGCCAAGTAGTATTCCATTGCGTACATGTGCCACAGCTTTCTTAAAATTTTTCACCCAAGAATACGTTTAGAGAGAAAGTGGGTGGGGGGAGAGAGAGAATCATCAATGGTTGCCTCCCATATGCACCCTGACAAGGGATTGAACCTGCAACCTAGGTGTGTGCTCTGACCAGGAATTGAACCCACAACATTTTGGTGTACAAGATGACACTCCAACCAACTGAACCATCCAGCCAGGGTTAGGGTTAGGGTTTATACCAGAAATGCAATGGTGACTCGATACTTAAAAATCAATCAAGGTAAGTCATTACCAGAAAAAAAGTAGAATCATGAACCATCTTGATAGATGCATAAAAATAATGACCTCAGGGAGAGAGGCTTCGAGAAGTAACATCAAATTCATCTTTCCTTTCACTAAATTCTGTCCCCCCAGTTTGAACTAATTTGTAGCAAAAAAACTAGAGTGTGTTCCCAGCCTGGCCTGAGCCATAGGGCCCTGATAACAGGACCCCCTGGCTTTGCATATTGATCCCCATCTCTGGTTCTGTGTGTTTTTTCCTGATGCTTCCATCTATGAGGCAAACAGAAAGAGGCTGGCAAGCAGGTACAATTAAGCAATTAATTATTGTACCAAATGCTCTGGCAGGTAGTAGAGAAACAGAGAGGAACCATGGTCCTGGAAGATTAAGCAGCTCATCAAAGGTCCCACTGTTGATACATGGCAGGCCTGAGATTTGAACTCAGTCAGTCTGGGTCCAGAATTCATACTCTTACTCATTCTGCATCACTAACTCTACATGTACTTAACTAACCATAACACTAAGCATTTAGCACCCAGTAGACATAAGGTACATGCGCTATGAAAGCACAAAGGAAAGAGACTCATTCTGATGGGGTGGGGTGGGGGTAAGTTGATTCTGGAAGGCTCTTAAAGAGAGGTAGCATTTAAACTGGTACTTAAAAGATGAAGATTGGAACTGACAGAAAATGAGAGTGAGTCAGGACAGGCTGGGTTATACTGCAGTACCCAAGATGCAATACAACAAAGACTTCTTTCTCACCCAAATGCTAACTCAAGTTGGCAATGTCCAGGGCACTCCCTCAATGTCATGACTCAGCGAACCAGGCTGCTACCATCTGTGGCCCCTCATTCCAACGCATGCTTTCACTATCACTAAGCAGGGGAAGGGACGACAACGCTCGGAATTCGCAGCTGCGCTTCAGTGCTTTCAGCCTGGAAGCCACACGCATCACTTGTGTTCATGGCCCAGTGGTTCTCACTAAGACAGCACATGAGCTCTTTGGCGATGCGGATTTACTGCCTCGGGCACTGAGAAAAGGGGCATTCCGGGATGAGGAGCTAGCAGACGCAAAGACATGAAAGAATGGAAATGCAGGGCAGGCATGGGGAAGAACAAACAGATCTAGGACCCAGCAAGCCTGGGATGTCACTTCATAGGCATATTAGTTTGCTCAAGCTGTCATAACAAAATTCCACAGACTTGGAAACTTAAACATCAGAAATTTATTTTCATACAGTTCTGGGGGCCAGAAAGTCTGAGATCGCGGTGCCAGCAGGTTGGTTTCTTCCCAGGCCTCCCCGCTTGCCTTGCAGGTGGTCATCCCTCTGGGCACACGCCCCTCGTGCCTCCCTGTGTGTCTTATTCACCTTTTCTTATAAGGACACCAGTCAAATTGGATTAGTATCTACCCTGATAGCCTAATTTCAGCTTAATCACCTTCTTAAAGGTTTTATATGTGTTACAGACACACATATTTCTGAATGTTTGTGTCACCCCTGGCCCCAAGTCCACACACTGAAGCCCTAACCCTATGCGTGACTATATTTGGAGGTGGGGCCGCTAGGAAGTTCTTAAGGTTACATGAGGTCGTAAGGATGGAGACTTGATCTGAGAGGACCCGTGCTTATGAGAAGAGACTAGAAGATGTGCTGTCTCCCTCTCTTTCTGGGAACACAGATTTAACTTAATTGAATGTTTCTTATGGAGCCAATTTTATGATTGTTATAAAAAACAATCTCTGTCCTTTAGGGGTTGTGGTGACAACGTATATAGGCAGATAAAGATGAACACCCAGCACAGGATAAATTGTGCCCCAAGTGCAGGATCATCAAGACGGTCAAGGAGTGCTTCCTGGAGGAAGTAGACTTTGAAGAGAACCCATGATGTGACCAGGTTGAGAGACCTGGCTGCATTGGAGGGAAAGAACCATGCAGGGGGGCCTAACTTGTTAAAATTCTTCCTGCCACCTCCCCCTCAGCCAGCCAGCTCCTGAAGCTGGAAGGCTCCCACCTCGCCAATGAGGGGAGGAGTGTGAGACAATGTCCTGAGTCAACCTGACAGCAAGGATTTCCTCTTTCAATCTGTTGCTGAACCAGAGTTTGCAGCTGAATCACCATCTCAAGGAGCAGCTACCATCAGGAGCATGGTCAGGGTCACTCAGGGCACAGCACCAGCAGCTCAGCCAGCAAGCGAGACTGACTGCGGGCTGGCGTCATCTGCACAGACACTTTCTTGGCTCACAGACTTGTTCTGGAATGGAAACTTCATTACAGCTCCATGCAGAGCTGCAGACCTTGGTCTTCGCAAGGTCAAGGCCTGGCAGTGTCCCACTGGGTCAGCAGAGCATCCTGAAGCAGCGAAGGGAGCAAAGAGGTGCCCCCAACATGGTGTGGGGGTTGGCCAGGGGACCAAGGAGCCGTGGGCTGCAGGAGTACTCCTTTCAGTAGCAGCCAGCTGTCCCTTCTTCCCCAACACACACACACACACACACACACACACACACACACACACAGAGTTATTTTAGTTTCTAACAACAGGGCTTAAAACTTTCTCTTCCTTTCACTTATAACTTTTCAGGTTATAATAACTTTGTACTGAAAATACTGTTACCTCACTGGGTGAAATGACCATCTTCTTAGGGAGTCAGGGGGCTGAGCAGTGGATAGAGGAGTTTCACCTGCTCTGCTAGTTTGAAATGGAAACTTCTCTGGTAAAAATATCAGCAGCTTCATTCCTTTCCCTCTGTGTTAAAAAAGAGAGTATTAATCTATAAGGAATTTTAAACTAATCTTCAAAGAGACCAGTAAGAACTACTTTTATTTTTTTATTTTTATTAAGTTTATTGGGGTGACATTGGTTAATAGGATCGTATAGGTTTCAAGTGTACATTTCTAGGTACAAGATCTGTATGTTGCACTGTGTACCCACCACCCAATGTCAAACCATTTCCCGTCACCATATATTGGGCTGCTTCCATCCCAAGAACTAGTTTTAAAATCACAATAAAGAGAAGCAGGTTTCTTTACAGCAGGGATGTCCCACTGTGTACAAAGTAAGGTTTTGCTGGGAAAAGTGGAACACGTATGTTCCATGTGTGTTTTTAGGGAGTTGCTTCAGTCTCAATGTTTGTGTCTCCCTCAAATTCATATGCCAAGACCTAACCCCCACAGTGATGGCATTAGGAGGTGGGGCCTGTGGGAGGTCATGAGGGTGGAGCCCTCGTGAATGGGATTAGTGTCCTGATAAAAGAGACCCCAAGATATCCCTTGTCCCTTCTACCATGTGAGAACACAACCAGAAGTCTGTGACCGGGAAGACAATTTGCATCAGAACCCAACAATGCTGGCACTCTGATCTCAGCCTCCAGAACTGTGAGAAATAAATTTCTGTTGTTTATAAGCTACCCAGTCTCTGGTATTTTGTTTATAGCCACCCAGACTAACTAAGACAGGAGTCTTCCCTTTAGGATACAGGATATATTTCCTCTGACCTTTTCCCGGGTAAATTCACTTAAGTGGTTCCCTAAAAAAGAGTTATAGCCCTGGCTGGTGTGGCTCAGTGGATTGAGTGCTGGTCTGCAAAGCAAAGGGTCACCAGTTCAATTCCTGGTCAGGGCACATGCCTGGCTTGCGGGCCGGGTACTTGGTGGGGAGTGTGGGAGAGGTGACCACACATTGATGTTTTGCTCCTCTCTTTCTTCCTCCCATCCCCTCTCTCTAAAAATAAGTAAAATCTTTTTAAGAATTATAATAAATCTAAAGTGCAAAAAATATGACCAAGTCCCAGGGTCTTAGAGACGTGATCTCAGCCAGCAGAAACCCTGCCCACCAACAACAGAAAATCTACCTTGATTTTAAAGCTTGCCAGGAAAGGGACTGCTGCGGCCTTGCTCCAGGTTGCCCTCATCTTTGCCTTCTGTGTGCATCTCTCCTGAGCTACCTCCTTTCCTCAGACACAGTGAAGACCCCCAGCCCTTCCCCAGCCTATCACTGCCCCTCCCCAACACATAGACCTGGGCTTTCTAGAATCCAGACACCTCTACAACTACTTCCTAAGGTCACAGACAAATCCTGTAAGAAGAAGGCCATTGTTGGCCTATCTGACCCCACCACAGGCCTAGCTTTTCCCCTCTCAGATTGCATGTGACAGAGATACAACATCAGGCATATCAAAGAAAGACAATCACTGGAAGTATCAGAAATTCATGGCTTTGATATGCTGTCCACCCATACTCACAGTTGCTTTTCACGTAAAGTGGCTGTCACTCTCTGTAAGAGATCTCAGGGAGTGAAGCATTCCTAGACCCCTAGGGATGATGGGAATTGTGTCCTTGCTGTGCAAAAATGTACTGGTGATCAAAAACAAAATACATTGCACCCTCTTTCCTAGTAGGGGCTCATGTCCCAACTGCAGCGCTGCCATTCAAAGTCCAAATGCCCAAGTGCCATATGCTGTTAATCCTCATTTTTGTTACATTTTCAATAACCACTGAAAATCATTCTCAAGTCTTCCAGAACCTCCTTCTAGAAACAGGATTGCCTATTGGCCATCATTCTCCAGCTCTGATCAACAGCTGACACACAATGGATCCACAGCTGAATGCGTGTCTCCTGTGTCATGGCCCTCTTCCAGCACCCCAGGGCCTTAAGAACCTTCTCCCATCTTTCGAGATGCAACTAAAGCACCACCGAATCTTCCAGAATCCTTTTGTGATATTCCACCCAGGAGATAGTGAATACCTGCACTCAGACACTTCCTCTACCCTCCAGGTTTCTATTGTGGCCCCTGTGACATGCCATTGGGTCAGTGTATGTGGCTGTCCCATAACTGGACTAGAAGCCACTTGAAGACAGAGACCATGTCTTGAATGTCTTTGTTATCCCAGTGTCTATCAATGTCTGACACATAGTAGGTGCTCAATAAATGTTTGTTCAATGGGGGAACATATACATGATACAACAAATCTAAATCCACTCAAGCCTCATTAAGATCCCTACTCCTTGCAGTCCTTGCCCAAGCTCAGCTCTTTCCACAGGAGAAGAGGAAAGCATTTTAGAGAGCTGTCCAGGCATAGGAGGTAAAAGGCAGCACCCAGAATAGAGCCCTGTGGATGCCAGAGGCCACAGCAGGCTGCCTAGACATGCTCTTGGGTCCACTGTGCATCTTCAGCTAACTCCCCCAGGCAAAGCTCCTGGACTGTGGATGCTCTACTTCTTTCTACCAAATCTTAAGCCCAGGAGCCCTCCCTGGTTGGGTGCTAGTCATTAAGCCTTGCAACTCAGAGGGAGTGACACTGTGGCTGGTGGGCCGGTCTACTCGGTGTTTCAGTGGGCGTAGGAGCCACAGGAGAAGGAAGAGCCCTTCAGCCCAGCACCTCTTCCCCAACCTGCCATTTCTTAGGCAGCTAGAATATAGTGGACACAGGAGGACCCTAAGTGAACTCTCTTAGTTCAAGGAAAAGAAAACACCCCAACCATTCCTCTTGTTCATATCAGAGTGGTCTTTTGAACTTGAATCTGACTACATCACTCACCTGCTCCAAAGTTTTAAATGGCTTCCTCTGGGAAAAATTGGATGACGTTTGAAAGGCATAGGTCTAAGGGGATCTTCATGATCCACCTTTGTTAAGCAACAGTGAACAGCTTGCTTCAAACACGACACACTGGCACACACCTCTGCCCCCAGCTGTCTGGGTCTTCCTTCTGCCCTTTCTCTGCGGAAGCTCTGCCTCCTTCAGTCTCAGCTTCAAGGTTCGCTCCCCCTGCTCTTCACAACGAATTGTAGAAGCTCCTTCCCACTGCCTGCTGTACTTTATGTTTCTCCCGTGGCAGTGATACCAGTGTCACTGTCTCACAACCTTCCAGGGTTGGTTCTCAGTTATCTTACCTGTAACATGTGAATAATAATCTCCTAGTGTTGGTGGAAGGATTGATCCTGAGAAGTGGCAGCAGAGGTCTGGGGAAGTGAGCCAGGGAAAGAAAGGAGGACAATCCGGGTTCATTCTGTGGACCTCTGGAGTCCTGGGCCAGGGCAGCCTCTGGGAGAAACAGCATAGAACACCTTCAGAACAGTCCCACCCCAGAGGGGAGGAAGCTCCCAGTAACAGGCTCTGCACCCTCCAGCATTCTACACAAGCAGAGCTGATTCTTCAGGATCAACAGGCCAGCACAGAAACCTGAACAGATACTGTTGTCATTCCACCACATGCCAGTCTTTTAAGACCACAAGAAGTGCTCTCCACTCCTGCCCGCACGCTCGAAAATTCCCAGCATCTCCGCGGACACGTCCCAGAGTTGAGTCCCTGCCCACCTCCCAGGGCCCAGGTGACCAGACCACGATTACCTTCGGGAGAAATGCCATCCTCCGCCTGTACTGCTGGCCTTGGTGTCGGATTGTCATCGTGGATCCTGGATGAATTCAGAACCAAAAAGCAAAAGGCAGAGAAAAGGACAATCTCTCAAGTGAAAGAGCCCGCGTGCTTCCCTCACACCCTTAAGTCTAAGGGGAGATGGGGGCACCGAAGGGCGCGGGGTGGGGGCGGCAGCGGCGCCCCTTTATTCTCGCAGGGCTCACGCCCCTGGGTAAAGCAGCTGGAATCCGCGCCAGCCAATCAGCGAGTCATGCTGCGGACTCATTAGCATGCGCTGCCCTTGTGCCCACCTGCCGCCAGGGGGCCGTGTGTGGCTCTGCCAGGACCCAGCAGAGCCTCAGGAGAGACCTGCGTGTCCAAGACCCGCGAGTGGGAGGATCTGTCGCAGAGATCCAGCTTTGGCCCACACCACTAAAGCCTGGAGAAGTGAAAACAGTCTACCACGGGCTTTGGATCTCTGGCTCGCCTGCCACCAAGTCCCTGGATGGCGGTTAGCAAATTACTTAAACTTTCCAAGCAGGTCAGTTTCCTCATCTCAGCAGAGAAAAGGAATTTCGTGGGTGGGAAATGACACCTGCCTGTCAGGTGCTGTGAGGACGAAGTGAATAACCGACTCAATTGGTAGTGGAGTGTAGTTGGCAGTGAAGAATGTTGCTCACCTGCCAGATGGGCTGGGCTGGTTCTAAACACCAGATTTGCCACTTAGCTGTAGGAACTCAAGGGAGTTACGGAAACTCCGCGGCCTTCATTTTCCCATTTGACAAATGAGGATACTGTGCCCTCTTCGTGTGTGTTTTGTTTTGGGGTTTTGGGGGATGATCGTTTTGGTTTTGGTTTTGAGATTACTGAGCTAACGCTTGTAAAATCACTCAGAACAGTAACTGGCACGTGCTGAATGTTAGGTAAACCATAGTTTCTCTTTCTTAAAGACCAGCATGCCCAGTGGCTCTGTTATATACATAATCTGAGGTCTGTCCTGTCAGAATAATAAGGGAACTGTTGGAGTTGTAAATGGAGGTGAGGTATAGGCTCTGCGTACAAGCAGACTACCTGGGGTCAGATCTCAACTCTGCTTCTTACTAACTAGCTGTGTGTTTCAGGGCAAGTTACTTAACCTCTCTGTGCTTCAGTTTCTGTAACATGGGGATGGTGCAATGACTGCCTTCCTCATAGGGTTGTGAAGGGGTGATGGAGTAAACGAGTCAATAGATACCAGTTGTTAATATTATTAACATTAGTATTATTAAAGATAGTGTAATAGAGCATACAACTTGGAATGAAAATAGTCTCAAGTTGACAGTTACTTCCTTCTCCTTATTCTCAATTTCTTCATCTTTAAAAGAGGGACTAGAACTAACCAATCTCTGACAAAATGAGTCCTCTCAGGTCTAACACTCAGCACTCTCAGGATCAGGGACGTACCTGTTTTTCATTTCTAGAGCAGGGCAATGAAGGTGGCAGATAAAGTGGATATCAGAAGGAAGTGCGTGGCCATTTGCCACAAGAGGTCCAATCAGCTAACAACTCTTCACATACTCTGGTTCCTACCCCGATGGAAGAGCCGAGTTCCTGCCAGGCTGCCCAGACATTTTAGCTTTGAGTAAAAGCACTGGAATAACAGTTTCAGAAACCAAACTCTGAGGTCTGGTTGACTCCTAGAGAAATGACTTGACAGAAAGCTTACCTGACATGTAGCTTCCAGTCCCAGCTGGGCCACTGCAATGGTGTATGACGGGGGGCTGAGGGCAACTGCTAGTTTCATCCAGGTTTTCAAACTTATTGGAATGGGATAAGCAAAGTAATCTCAGAATCATTTTAAATGTGTGGCTACCTACAATTGTTTCCTCATTCTCATTTTTTTTTTTTTTTTTTTTGCTTTGGGCTTTCTACCTTGGTCAGGTTAGATAATGATTTGTCTACTAAAATGAAATAGTGTGACTGTGTGTGTGCGTGTTACTTGAGAACCAGATTTTATTGCATAGTTAACACTTTAGGGTCATCTAGTCATTGGATAGTTATGCGGTTTAAAGTAGTTAACAGATGTGAGAGGGCTCTGTAAAACAGAAAAATACTTTCGGTACATAGAGTGGCCACCTGTGGCACTTTGCATCTATTGCCCTAAGGTAATTCATGGTGTCTTCTTGCACTTTCAAAAGAGAGTGTGGATGATATATCATGATCCCCCGATCATGTGGTCTAACAGTGGTCTAAACCTCTTCATTTCTTAGATGAGGGAGACATCATGGGGTGGTGGGAAGAGAATATGACTAGGACTCAGGGCACCAGATTCTGATTCCAGATCTATTACTGACCCATTGGGGGATTCAGGCAAGTCACATCACTTCCTGAAGACTTGGTCCCTGGCCAAAGTCATTCAGCACTTTCCAAAGTTTGCCATGCAAGTCATGTTTCTCAAACTTTATTTAATGCACATACTGGAGAACTTGTTAAAACACAGGTTCTGATTCTGTACATCCAGGGGATGCTGAGATTCTACATTTCCAGCAGGCTCCCAGGCGGCCCCAGGCTGACCTCAATCTGAGTAGCAAAGGTCTACAAATACTTGTTCCACAGACTATAAATCAATATGACATTTAACAAAAAAAAAGTGGGAAGAGGGTTATAGTGAAATACATTCAGAAATCCATATGCCTCATACATTTAAAAGGGAGTGCTTACTTCAGGGCTTCCCATGCCCTCTAAACACACTTCCACAGAGAATGACTTAAGCAACTCAGAAGAAAAGATTCCCAGAAGGACAAAGGTCTTTGTTTTATCAACTGATGCAACAGAGGCAAAAAGGCAGCTGGTTTGCCCTACCCATGCTCAATCCCTCACCCAGGTGAAGAAATGAAATCTTTGATTGCTTACCCTGCTTAAACCTCTGTGCAAAGAAAACAGTTTCACACATAGTTCCCTCCACATCCCCCCCTCAAACCTCTGGCTCATATTTTGGACCATGTGACTTGACACGTGAGTAACTGGACCAGGGACATTGGAGTACCTGACCCAGGCCACCACTTCATAGACTGGCCAACTGTAACATGGCCAGATAGAAAATGATGACCTGGACCAACCAGATTGTCACTCTTGCAAATAGTAGAGGTGGCCAAATCTGGAAAAGCAGCCCCCAGGTGGAATCAGGCCCATGATGAAGCAAAGCCATAGCTGAGCTAAAGTTGTAAGAGAGACAAACTCTGAGACAGCGGTGGAAGCCTGGGGTGGAAACAAGAATGGGAGAGCCGCACAGAGCCAGGCAGAGATAACCAGGAGCGCTTCCAAATGGAAGTGAAGGCCACCGGGGCTATTGTTAAGTAACAAGAGCAAATTGTATCATCTTTAGTTAGTCTTCCCAGGAGGTAATGAGCTACAGACTGGGGAACGATGGGAACATGATATTGTGGTGTTCCAGGAAGCCCAAAGCAGGCCAGCAATTTGTAACAACAGTGGAACTTTATTGTCATCAGATCTTCATTCTGTCCAACCTCACCCTATACCCACCCTGGTCTTGACACCATAGTTAATTTGTTTTCCTTGTCCTGATATTTAATTTACATTTCACTATTTTATATTATGCATCTCCTGTATGCCTCATTGACTCAACTGTAAAAAGAGGCATGGTATAGTTAAATAAATAGATCAGATGAGAACTAACTTAAGTGGAATTGTGTCTGAATGACCATATCCCCAAATCTTCCTTATCCATCAGTGTGGGCATAGAGACAGGTCTCTAGCTGCATGACACAGAATTCACCCCAAGTTGATTCCTGTTTAAAATCGTAATGATTTGGATGATGACACAGCGTTTACATTTTTCAAAGACACAATAAAAGAATAGCTAATACATTAGGAACAGCACTTGGATCCAAAAGTTCTTGCCAGTGACAGCTCAATCCAGTGGGCTTTGATGAAGCACTGATCAAATGCCCACCCTGAATCAGCATCTCTGGGCTAAAATGCAGTGTTAGGATTTCTAACTGTTATCAAAAATTATTGTAGGAATGAGCCATGGGGATTTCTTTGAGAAAAAATTCTGGTTTGAGCCAAAACTGTTGTCAAGATATTGACCAGTCTATCTCTCCACTGTCTACCACAGGAGAAATTTCTTTCAAAGTTTAGTACCAAGGAAGACGTAGTTCTCCCTGTTACAGCCCACGCTGTGTCCATTTCCCCAATCAGGAGAGATGTGCATTTCTTGTTTCCTTTTTCATCTTGACCAGCAGAACTCTTCGAATGTACGGCAATAGGCTCCCTTGGAACAACTGAAATGAACATCTGATTTCTCATTTTCTTCTCCGATCTGTTTTCCTGTTCGAGTTCGCATATCATTGGTTTTGTTGTCTGAGCTTCCTTCTTTTGGTAAACCACAACAACTCATTTTTGGGATGACTTGGGATATAAATATATTAAATAAATTCTATTTGGATGATGAGTGGGAGATGGCTTGATGAACTGGACAAGACGGGGACGAAAGGAAAACATAAGCCATCTTAACAGTCTTCAAGATAAACAACTATATTTATCAACTGATGTGTTGAACCTGCACTGTTTTATTTTAGTCCAAGATGCCTTTTAGGGAAAGAACAGTCTGGTAAAAATATATTTGAGTTTGATGAACATCTTACTGTTCTTATAAGACAATTGATTAGAGCACGTCTGTTCATCTAACTTGATTAGTTCAGCTCAGAAGTAAAAGGATGTCTATTTCCTGTAGGCCTAGATCTCCTCCCTCTTCCCTGCACCACCGTAATTTCCAGGTGAGGTGGGTAAGTGAGGAACTGAGGGAGGCAGGTAGGAACGTGGATGGGTGCCATGACTTGAAGGATTTCATGTAGCATGATCTGACCTAAGAAAGACCTCCCAGTCACCCCCAGGAGGTCAGCCTGTCCTAGGAAATGCTTTCCCTTCATCCTTCCCATCCTAGGGAGCACAGTTTCTGCGAGGAGTCCAGAAATTTCCCAGAAACACCTGCTCAAAATTATCAAAGGCAAACATGACAATGCGTCCCACTCCCTATACCTCAAGAGACACCGCAATGCGCTTCCCTTAAATGGGAGTCAGGTGGTTTCTGTTTAACGATATTGATGTCTTTCGATATCATTCAACAAATCTCTCTTCTCCATTATAAAGATACATGCTCACCAGTAAAAATTTAGAAATAGAGAAAAGCACGTTTTTAAAAATTTAATAATATCTAATCTGGGAAAAGAAGCTTGCGTGCCCCGAAGTGGAATGCGTGAGGCGAAGGCAAGTGCTGCGAGCCGGGAGGCTTGGATTCTGGCCCCAGCTGTGCTTGCTGCAACTAGTGGGGTGACCTTGGGAGAGTGACTTATTCTTGATGTTTTTTTTTTTCACTTGTTCAAGGTTGGGCCAGGCACACCCACTCTTGTAGCACTCCAGGATCACAGGATAGTTAAACAGACAGGTGCTGTCTTGTACAAACCCACTGCCTGGGTTTGCATGCCTCGCACTGTCCTTCATGGGTTATTTGAGCTTCAGTTTCCTAGCCTGTCCATGTCTCAGTATTCCCATCTATAAATGGAGATAGTGGTACTATTTCCCACTTACTGAAGTTGTGGCGAATGTTGGCCACTATTCGTGTCTTTAACACGGTCCAGCCTGCCTTTCCAGCCACATCTCATGTCACACAGACCTCTTTTCTGGGAGCCATGCGTCCAACATTGTCTACACAGCATCACCGTGACCTCACGTGGCATTTGGGATCTCAACTCCGTGACGTCCAAAACGGAGTGAATACGGCCCATGCTCCTACAAGGCCTCCTTCACTGTTCCCTGTTGCAGCAAATACCAGCACCCACCAGCTTGCTCAAGCGGCAGACCTGGGCATCGACCAGATACCTGCCCCGTTCTGCCTTGCGCAAGCCCGTGGACTCTCAGACTAAGCTCAGGTCTCCAGCTTAGCCTCTATAAGAAAAAAAAAAGGGGGGGTGGCTATTTCCATGCTCAATCGATCCAATTCAGGCAGAGGAAGGGGACTCTATTGGATGTGCCATCAGAGACCCCACACTCAGCAGGATCTTAAGGGCGTCCTGAGGGGCCTTGGCAGAGGAGTGGCTTTCAATTCGAGGCCCCTCTGAGTTCAGGCACTACAACCCGAAATCCCAGCGGCAGGCATCTGAGACAGGTGCCTCCACCCCTGCCAACACACTGCACTGCCCCTGCCTCACCTGCCTGTGAGTGGGGAGAGCGGAGGGCACCGCTTAGGGATGGGAGGTCAAAGGTACCCTCATTCCACATGTGGAACCCAAGCCTGCTCTAGATACCTCCACCTTGTCCTTGAAGTCTCTGCTTCGTCAGAGCTCCTTGGGGTACCACAGATGATGCTGAAGGAGATAAGCCACCTTTACTGGGTGGCTATAGGATGCGGAGTCCTTACACCTTTCAACTCATTTAACCCTCACAACATCTCCAGGGGGAACTTACATTTATGATCCCCACTTTACAGATGGGGAAACTGAGTCAAATAGGCTTTAAATGAGTACCCCAGATGATGTAGCCTTGAATGGTAAGTGGCAGAGCTGGGTTTTCACCCCAGGCAGGCTGTTCTATAGAGTCCACACTCTGCCCTGGGCTACTTTCACCCAATGGACACCAGCTGATGATCCTCAGGGTCACCAGCCACCACGACCTCCCTCAGGGTTTTGGCGTACTGGTGCTCCTGCGGCAAGCTCAGGCACCATCCAAGACCTGAGCCCCTCCTTCAGCTGCCAGCAGACTCCTTCTTCCCAATCAAACAGATGGGGGAGCAGGAGCGTGTATGTCTATCCAACTGAGACTTTCCAAAGCGAGGGACTTTCCAAAGTTCCCACTCTGCTGCTTTCTGCCTCTGATTTATTTTCCTGGGAATACTGACGACGATGTCTTAAAGGATGCAGGAAGATGACTGGTCCAGGATACGCAAAGGAAATGAAAACACAGACACCTACAAGCATTTGTTTAACATCCACACATTTCACTTTCTTTATTTAGACAGTTTTGGGTTCCATCTCCTCACTAGTATATCTCTGTGCTCCCACATGGGGCTAAATACTGCCTCCCTCCCCTCTCCCCCACTGCCCAACCCCTAACACCCACTTCTTAGTCATTTCAGGCAACTTGCTTTTTCCTGAGCACTTGAACTGGCTTAGGGCTCTTGCATCTCCCTCTGTCCAATTCCCCTCCTCCGCGTGGTTGACAGTTGCTGCAGCCCAAGCCCCCTTCCGGACCCTAGGCCCCAGTCAGAGCCAAGCTTCCTTCCTCTTCGTTGGTGCTAGTTCTGTGCCTGCTGGTGACATCCACTGCTCCCAGGGGCTTCTTGTCCCCTTTGGACTGCAGGCATCCCCAGGGGCACAGCCAGGGGCCTGGACAACCTCCTCACACCCCCCACCCTGTACTGCACGCTTCGCCACCTACCCCCTCCCATCTTACCTGCAGTGCTCCAAGAGCCCCCTTCTTGAGAAAATTGCCCTCAGTCCTCCCAGAACCCCACCCTGAAACTCAGCAGCCCTAGCCTCTCCCCCAGTCCCACCCCCACACCGAGGGCAGCAGTAAGCTGACCTCCCTTTGCTTCCTTGGACACTCCCTGAGTCAGATGCTAAAAGTCAGCCTTCTCTGGGGTTTATGCTTCCCTGCTTTGCCTCCTTTCACTCATCCAGGCATGGCTCCAGCTTTCCCCCCTATATTCAGTTTCTTGCCCTCATCTTGGATGACTTCAGGACCCCCTTCACTTCAGCCACCCCTCCCACGTCCAAAGCCACACCCTGCACCTTGTCCTCACCCAGAACTATGCCACCTTCAAAACCTGGATTTCAGCTCCTGGCCCTGTGAGTGGCTTCTAGCACCTCTAGCTTTCTCCCTCACTCCCTCCTCCAATGCCTGTCACGGCCAGGGCCCACCCCTTCAGACCCTCCAGCCATCAGGCCCTCGCTGGTCCCACATCCCACCCTGCTCAGCCTGGACTGCAGGTCAGTCGCTCCAGCTAACTTCTTAGTAGCCTCTTTGGGCCCTCCCACCCACAGACTCACCCTCAGATTCCCCAGGCCCTGGGGCAATTCCACATGTAAGTGAATGAGAGAATTGGAGGAAGACCGGACTGTGATAGCCCAGCAGTGCAATGCCCAGGCTACCTGCTCCCTCTGCAGCTCTCCCACACGTTGGCCCTCTTCTCAAGTCCCCATCAAACCTCCACTCCTCTCATTCTCCCCAGGCGACAGGGCATTTGCTCAGCTGAGCAGTCAGTGGCCTTGACTCCCACCTCCCCCTCCAGCTCATCCTTATTCACTCCTGCCAGAGGAAAGGTGTCCTTTCTCCTGCTCAAGGCCACCGCCTCCAGCTGTGTGTGCTCATGAGTCTGTGTCCTACTATCTCCTCCTTGACCTTCTTCAATTCTGCTGCTCTTCTCTCTCCCTCTCCCCTGCCTCTCTCCCTTTGATATAGGCCTTGCCAAAAATAGGCTGGTGGGACTAGTGATATGCATTGGATTGCATCCCCCAAAAGATATGTCCAAGTCTTGACACCTAGCACTTCAGAATGCAACCTTATTTGGAAATAGGGTCGGTACAGAAAAAATCAATTTAAAAAATGAGGTTTGGGTGCACCCTAATCTGATATGATTAGTGTCCTTATAAAAAGGGAAAATTTGCACAAAGGGAAGATGATATGAAGACACACAGGGGGAGGATGGTCCTGTGAGGTACAAGCCCCTGGCAAAGGAGTTCTGGTACACACCAGAAGCTGGGAGAGTTTGCCTGAAGAATTCAAGAAGGACTCTTCCCTACAGCTGTCACAGAGAGCATGGCCCTGCCTACATCCGGATTTAGGACTTGTAACGTCCAGAACTGAGACAATGCATTTCTGTTGTTTGAGGTCAGGGCACTTTGTGACGGCAGCCCTGGGAAACGCCTACAGTTGGGGATGCTGACCGCTGACCGTGAGAGCCGCTTTGACCCCTCCTCACTGTGAGGCTGGCATCCTGGAATGACTGCTGGATGAGGACTCCTCCTGGGCCTCTGTTGGGAACACTGAGTGTGTCCTGGCGGTCACCAATATGAAGGTGTACTTTAAAAGTGACTCCAGAGGTCTGTGACATGTGGTAATGTGTAAACCCAGCACACTCCAAGGCCATATCCTAAGTATATTCAAGTCCCCAGCACCTGGCGATGGGCCTGGTACCATACAAGCTTCCAGTGCTATGGACTGAGCCAGTGAGTCTGGTCACCTAAGGTAGCAGAAGTCCAGGGAGAGTTTGGGATTTCGAGAAGCGTCCCCAAGCCTAGCATAGCTGTAGTGCGCATTCACACGGGTCAGTCTCCAGGACACGCTCAATCTCACACCATGGTCAGGATAAACAAATAAAGTTCTGAAATGCTCCGGTGCAGTCTGCTGACAGCTCCCCAAGGGTGACTCACAGCTCGGCAGAGAGAAGCAGGGCCCTCCTGTTCTTTCTTCTGCCTTTCCAGGAAGCCCTGGGAACAGAAAGCAAAAGCAGCTCTTTCCCCTCAGCCTGGCATCTGCTTCCAGCTGCAAGAGAACAAGCAGGCCATCAGATAACATTGAAGTGGCTGTGACCACAATGTTCCCATTGGAAGCCTGGAGCCCGGCAAGTGCCCTCCCTCTCCCCCATCCAGGCCTTTCAAGGGGTCTGAATAACATCTTCCACGTTCATCAGTTTTGCCTACTAGATGAGACCCCCATCATATTAATACTCTTTATAGGCTGGGGCTCAGCTCCTAGTAGGAGGTCAACACATGTTTAACAAAATGAATTTTTGAAGCAGTTCTTGAGTTGTCAGGTCAATGCTGGAGCAAAGTGACACAAAGGAACCTCAGTGGAGGTTTGTCAGCCACCCCACTCTATTGGGCTCCTTCTGGCACCCCCTGCCGGTGACCCTCTTAAACCAGCACTCCATGGGTCTGCCGAGTCCACTCCCTCTTTTCTCCCAGTTGCTCACAGCCCAGATTCCCAGACCAGCAGGCAGGAGCTGAAGCAGACTGGCGTTTAGGTGGAATTTGAATGACCGTGCTTCCAAGTGAAATAGATACCAGAGGTTCCTCTGAGTGTCTGATTGATAAATGGAAAGTACTTTTAACGTCCCCAGGGTCCATGGTGGGAGCTAAGTACCCCGGAATGGGCAGACTAGGAGCCTGGAAGATCAAGGAACCCGAGTGCCCGCAGGTCAAACCCCGAGGCACAATCCTGATCTCACATTTCTAGCGGGCTGTTTGGATAAACCAGTTGAGTGAGACTCTTCACCGGTCTAACAGAAAAAATGCATTCCTTCAGGCAGTGTGGCGTTGTCTAGGTGGCTCTGGAGGACATGCTCGTGCCTGGAAAAGCTTAACTGTAGTTATACGTGATTGGTGCCTCAATCAATGGTTGAACAATGAGGTGCTGAGCTGAGGAATGCCGTAGACCTGCCGGTGTTTACGGAGCCCGTTAGTATGCGCGCCCCACGGTGGAGAATCAGAGGCAAAGACCCAGTCACTAGAGAAGAAGAGTCTGCCTGTGTCAGGGAGCCAAGAGTCACGCAGAACAGCACAGCATCAAAAAAGAGTGGCCAGGGGCACAGGCTTCAGAACCAGGCTGGGTTCCAATCCCGCTCTGCCCCATCCTAGCTGTGTGCCCTGGACTGGAGAGGTTACACAACTTCTTCCTGTCTCAATTTCCTTAAATGTACTAATTGTAGCACCTACTGCATAAGGCCACTTCTGAGGGTTGAATGGATTACGTGTGAAGCGCTTAGAACCGTTTCTGGCACGTTGTCAGTGTTAATGGCTGTCATCATTGTTCGTGTTTGACTATACTGTTAAGTGAGACAGTGTGTGCAAAGTGCTAAGCAGTGCCTGGTACTTACCAAGCAGTCAGTAATATTGACTATTACTATTACCATTTTATTTTTAAGTTCCAAGTTAGTTATCTATTGCTGTGTATAAAATTACTTCAAAATTCAGCAGCTTAATCCAACAATAAACATTTACTGTCTCATACTTTTTGTGGATCAGAAATTTGGCAGCAACTTGCAACTGCATGGTTCTAGCTCAGGATTTCTCAAAAGGTTGCAGAGTAGCTGATGCCTGGGGCTGGACTAGGACCTGCTTCCTAGATGGCTCACTCCCACGGCCGCCGAGGTGGTGCTGGCTATTGGCAGGGGGCCCCAGTTCCTCCCCCATGTGGACCCATTGCGGGGCTGCTGGAGTGTCTTCATGGTACAGAGGTGGGTTCCCCTCTGGGGAATAACCCAGCAGAGAAAGGTGGAAGCCACGTGTCTTTGATTGTGAAACTCTGTGCCACAGGAACCCATCAGTTACACGGGTCTGCCCTGTTCGCTTGGGGAGGGTTACACAAGGCTGGGGATCCCAGCAGAGACTCCCTGGGGGCCACCCTGGAGGTGGGCTGCCCCAAGACCTAAACTGTGTGGCAAAGACCATGATTTCATAGGAATTTGGATGAGGAGAAAAAAATGAAGGTTAAAGTACTCAGGGAATGTTTGGGGGTGTTTTTTAGCTAAATTTTGAAGGATGTCTTTCACCATTTCTTTTCCTCAGAGTCCTTACTTCTGTAGTACTTGGAAAGAGAGAAGTATAGGACTTTCATAATCATAACGACAATAGGGAAGCAAGGGGAGTATGTGGAAAAATTTAAAAGAGGTGACCTGTTTGAGGGATGGCAAAGGGGAGACTGACATTGGGAGGGAAAACTGTCTGGGAATAAGGTAATAGACGCAGCCTGGGCCTGTCCAAAGCCAAGAAAATGCGCTTGATCTAGCTGAAGTAGAAGCAAACATTAAAGGCAGAAAGCTTTGGCTGAACACATTTTCAAAATGCCTATAGGCTTGTTTGATGTGGGAGTTTGAGGCTGCATGATGCATTTCTGAAGGTGAAAAGTATTCTCCTTTAAGGGACAGTCTCTTCAATGCAAGTCTGCCCTGGCAAGGTCAAGGCAATACCAGGAAACGGACTTGAATAGCTTCCTTTTATTAGGATAGGAAGCTCCAGTTGATAAGAGAGTGGGAATCAAGTATTCCAGTTGGAGGAAGAGCCTCCCCAGAGGAAACGTTGGAGTGGGAGATAGTCAGTGTTTACTCAGGGTGCCCGAGGGTCTGACGTTTATACAAACTGCAGCATCAGCACAGCTGAAAATGGACCCGCCCAAGGGAGAAAGACCAATGTCCGATGCTTAGCCAGCCCAAGGGGAAGCGCCCGTCCAGACCCACCCAGCCGGGGGACGCGCAGCTGCTCAGACAGGCTGGGGGTGAGGGCCACTCTGCACACCACTGCCCTGACGCTTCATGCTGCTGTGCTGGGCAGGGCCGTGACCGTCGCGAAGCACCCCTTCCTGCCCTGCATGGAACATGGAGTATCTCTTCCAGGGACTCCAGTCAGCAGCAGAGAGCACCTCATGACCCCCTAAGACATGACTGTGGTCCGCGCATCAAGACAACACTAAGACCCAACATTTGTAGATCAGTGTGGGGTCCCCACGTGCTCCGGTATGAGGCTGAACGATTTGCAGCCCTGGCGTGCACGGTGCCGCTGAGAGGGGTGGCACAAGTCAGACATTTCCGGACTTGAATCAGCACCTCCCCTTGAGTATGATCTTGGCTAGTGCAGCTGACCACTCAGAGCTTCGGGCTCGCTGTGTGGGAAATGGGGAGAAGGCTCACCGATGAGGAGCCCTCGGATAGGGCCTAGCATTTAGCAAGAGCTCATAGACAATGGCCGCCACCATGATCGCACTGTTATTCCGTTATTATTCCTCGCCTTCTAGTCTTCATCTGGATGTTATTTCCAGCCCAGAATGCCCTCCTCCCCACCCCCTCTTTCCCTTCTCTTCTTTCAAAGCTTAACTCAAATACCACCCACCTGCTTTCAAAGAGGCCCCAGGCTGGTTGAGATGCTCTAACTTGCAAAGCCCTGGCCAGCTGTCCCCACTCCCCTCCTGGCACGAAGCACTTAGTACAGTGATGACTGGTTGACCAGTTGGCCTCACCCACTGTAAAGTCCTTGTAAATCCTTTCTTCTTTGTATTTCCCAACATGGAGCGCAGTGCCCAGCCCAGCCAGGCACTCCCCACACATCCTGACAGTCACGCAGTGCTGGGCTTGTTTCATAGTCCATAGTTCAGTCCCTAACAGTGTGCCAGCAACCCCAGCAGGCTTGCTTTTGACCTCGATCAAGGCTGCAGATTACAGTGATTCAGGAGGAATGGGGCGGGCAGGGGTGGGGGGGTAGGGGTGAGCAGCTTCCTTTCCAGAAAAGCCTTCCCTCTTACAATACAGCAAAACCTGAAGTAATGTTTTTCCTGGGGAAGATACTAGGGGTATGGAAAAAACAAAAACTAGCCAGGGAACAGAGGGGTTGCAGCCTAGACCTTTCTTGTGCTTTCTGAAAAGTCCTTAATTCAACTCCAGCCTAGAAAAAGCACCTCAAGGAGTTCCCTAGAACTAAGGAGTGACTTTCACAATCTCAAGAGACTCTGGACAAAGTCCAGGATCACCGTGTGATTCATAGGGTGGAGTAGATGATATAAATTATACATTTGCTTTTAAAACTCCATAAAAAACACAATCTCCCGGGCCTGGCTTCAGCCCTCTGTCCTAGACGAGTCACTTCCTGACCAGCAGAAGCACCCTGGTTTCTTAAACCGTTTAGTGTGCACTTGGTCTCCCAGGCACGCAGGCTCAATCCTCCTGCCATCTCTGCCCCTTTCCTTGCCCTCACTCTGAAGACCCTCTTTGTTTTCTTAGACCTGTGGAGCCTGGCTTTGTAAAGCCTCGGGATGGTCCTATTGGCTCTCCCACTAGCCAGGAGCCATCACTGCCCACCTGAATCACCACAGCCACCTCCAAACTGCTCTTCTCAGCTGCCTGTCTCTGCTCCATTCACCCCCTCCTGGGCTCCGGTGCCAGACATGGTGGTCCTAAAACATTGCATATGCCGCCCCTCCCCTGCTCAGAAATATTCCAGTGGTTCCTGTTTGGTGACAGAATAAAATCTCGACATCATCACTGGGGATCCAACCCCTTTCCAACCTGACTCCGCCATGTCTCTTCAACCTCCACTGGCTGGCTCTAATCAAACCACTCCCACGTTGTCCTGGCCACACACCAGCTGCATGCCTTCTGTCAGGCTGTTCCACCTGCCTGGATGCCAAGGCTTCTGTCCACTTCCCGGTGGCCCAGGGAATAGCCACTAGCTCCAAGTAGCTATTGAGCACTTGGGATGTGGCTAGTGACACTGAGGAACTTAATTTTGTATTTTATTTAATTTCAGTTAAATTAAATTTAAAGATGGATACATGACTCAGTTTTTGGAAAATGTTTAAGTACATTTGGGATAATTTGATTTTGTGAATCTGCTTTTTCAGCTGTAAGTTTTATGAAATCTAAATACAGACAAGATATCTTCAATAAAAATTTAGCATCTGAATTGAGATTCCTGCAAATGTAAATTGCACACCGAATTTTAAGACTCAGTGTACAAACAAGAACGTAAGGTATCTCCCTATTAATCTTTACGTTGACTACCTGTTGAAATGATATATTTGGCTATGTTGGGTTTAATAAACTATATTTTAAAATCAATTTCACTTTCTTTTTATGTTTCTAATGTGGCTATTAGAAAATTAAAAGTTACACTGTGACTTGCATCTTGCATTATATTGGTAGTTTTATTAAGCAGCCATGCTCCAGACTCTAGGTTCCTGAAGCAATTATCAGGATAATTCATTTAAAACTTAGTATGAACAACTTTGTTTTCTTAATCTCTATTTTTATATAACAAATTCATTAACCACTTTTAATCGCCAATGCCTAGGAGCACGTGCTATTATCATCTGACACCTGTTTTGCCTGAGCACTTTGCTAGGTGTTTACAGGTTATCACACTTATTCCTCTCAGCAACCCAGTGAGGTGTGGGCATAATTAGCTCCATTTCTCAGATGAGGAAAGTGAAGCTCAGAGAGGTTAGGTGGTTTATGCCAGGATACTACCAGTAGCTACATGAGGTAGCAGAGCTGGGATTTGAACCCACACCTGCCTGCCACTTGCTGATGCTCTTTGTGACTCCAGCTCATACCTGTTAGGAATGAGCACTAAGTACTGCTGTTGAGAATGGCTCAAGTTCTAGTTTCTCCTGCCACCACTAGTAACTCCACTGTCCTATTTGCCTCACTGTGAGTGGCTACTTGACTGATGTCCATTATGTGATGATATGTACTAATCATCCCTACCCTGCACACACCTCCCATTAGTTCAAGTCACCTGATGACCCATTATGTGGTATTATCTAGCCTTTCCAGGTTAGCATAGTGTGTAGCAATATCCAGGATCCTGGTTTTGACAAATGGGGCTGAGCCAAAAGTCTTCTCTCTGGTCACTGCATAGGTCCCCACAGTCCTGGAGGGGACCTCAGAAACGCATGATTATGATTTAGAAGTAGGCAGATGGTGCATGTGTACTTAAATGACATACATTTAGTGAACCTTTGCCATACGCCATGCTAGATGCTGAAGATACAAGATAAGTTAGCTGTGCCCTTGCCTCAAAGGGTCCACAGTCTGGCACGGTAGGTGAGGGAGGGGACAATTACAGTCTAGTGTGACCAGGGCTGGGATGGTGGGGAGTGAGGATGCTGTAGGACCTCAGAGGTCAGGTACCTGGACCAACCTGAGGAAGGAGAGAGGGGAAGGGAGGGAGGGAGGGATAAGACAGTGGGAGGGAGGGCAGGGAGGCAGAGGGGAGCCTGGAAGGAAAGGATCTGGGGAACGAAGGGATGAGAGATAAGGGAAGATGGCCTGGAAATGAGAATAGGAAGCACTCTGGGTGGTGCTTACTTACCACAGCTAGCCAAACTAGAAAAATGGCTGGCAGCAAACTAGAAAAATGGTTGGGATGGGCATGAACTCCACCAAGACAGTAATTTGTCAAAAGTATCATCTCCCCAAGAAAATGCTGTTATTCCATGAAAAAGTGTATGCTGGGGGATGGAAGAAAGGCTTTTCAGAAACACTTCTCAGTTCCTGGCTATTGACAAAGTGCCCACACAACTATTCTCTGTTTCTTTATCTATGAAGATTGAATTAAGAATAGGGCCATAGAGGGGCAAATCTTCTGGGGACCCAAGACAAAATTGTAGGTATAAAATATTTTTAGATTTTCCAGCAGAACTTATTGTGCTTTCTGGGTGAATCTATTGCAGGGGTGTCAAACTCATTTTCACCGGGGGCCACATCAGCCTCACGGTTGCCTTCAAAGGGCCGAATGTAATTTTAGGACTGTATGAACGTAAGTAACTACTTCTTAACTAGGGGCAGGGAGCTCGGCGCTGCCGCGGGATAAAACAAGGTGGAGGCCGGGTTTGGCTTCGGGCCTTGTGTTTGCCACCTGTGGTCTATTGGGTCAGTTATGTCGGCCCCCGGGGGAGTTACTTAGCACCCCAAATTCCAATTCCTTGATTGTTGCAACAAATTAGCCAAGAGTCTCTGTGAATTGTTCAGTTCTGAGAGAGAAAACCACCTAGGAAAATAGGTGTTTAAATTAATCTATTTAATTTTTTGAGGTAACACCGGTTGATAACATATCAATCTCAGGTATACAACATGACAATTTGATACCTGTATTCTCTGTTGTGTGCACCATGGAAAACACTGTGCGGGTTTCTTTAAAAAGTAAGAATAGAATGACTGTATGACCCAACAATTATTTTTCTGGGCATCTACCCCCAAAATATGAAAGCACAAATTCATAAAATTATGTGTACCCTATGTTCCTTGCAGCATTATTTATAATAGCCAAGGCATGGAGATAAACAAAGAAGGTGTAATGCACGCACACACACACATAATGGAGTACTACTCAGCCATAAAAGGATGAAATATTGCCATTTGCGACAACATGGATGGATCTTGAGGGTATGATGTTAAGTGAAGTAAGTCAGATGGAAAAGGACAAACACTGTTTGTTAATCTCTTGCAGTCGGAGCACCAACTCCTTCTGCTCTCCAGAATACACACCTGGGCAGTCCTGCAGAGCTCTGCCTTCTCTTAGAGCTGGGCTAAAGTTTTAGAAATAACTTCCTTATCTTTCCTGGCGGCCCTTAGCAGAAATCCAGGGTAAATGGATAACTAAGAGTTGGTCCAGACCCATTCATGTGTCTGCTATTCTAGAAAGCGCTCACTGACTTTTTGTCCAGGGCGGCCTTGGGAAGGGCAGGGACAACCCAGAGCATCAGCAGGCTCCTACGAGAGGGGCACAAAAGACCTCAACCAAGGACTGGCTAATAAATGCCTTAAATGCAGTGTTTCAACATTTCCCCATCAGGATCCACTTTAAGAGCCCAGGAACTTGGATGTTTTTGAGGTCTAGTTGAGGCCCCACATAAAATGAGGTCCATTTAGATGTTACCTCATTATATCCTCCCAGCCAGCATGTGCTTAGCTCCAGGCAAAAGAAGTTCTTGCCACCACCCCTCCCTCAACCATGCTTTAGAGGGTCCTGCTCCGGCCTTCCCCTGGTGCTGTCCTTACTCATGGGGCAAGGCCAAGGGGCCTGCCCAGAGCCTGTGCTCCCCCTCATACCCAGCACCAGGTCCCTGGGATCCCTAAGTTCCTTATTTAAGCAGGCCAAGCCAGTCCCCCGGAGTCTGTCCTGACCGGGGCACTGCACCACTAGTGTGCCCACACCTAGGCCCAAGGGTGGTCCAGTGGTTGCTGTCGATGGGGGTGTGCAGAGAGCCAGGGCACGTGGGCTGAGGCACCCCCTCATTACCCTTGACCTCAATGATGCATGTACCAATTCACCAACTGGACGAGTACATGTAAACATTTGGACCGAAGGAAACACGGTAGCACAGACTGAAAGCCTGCTCCGTCATCTTATATAACTGTCCCCAAATGCTGAGACCATTATACCCACTTTCCAGACCAGAAGACAAGCCCATGGTATTAATTCACTGTGCCAACATCTCCACTTGGACCTCTGCTCTCTGGTTGAGGTGATTCCTTACGTTCCCTGTGCTGGTGGGAAATAAATCCCACCCTTCTTCAGAGTTCAGATTTGGGGGCCATCCCTGAAGTGCATGGATTTTTCCCCATTATTGTATCAGACTCTTTGGACCAGAAGCAGATCTTGGAGGGTAGGGGTGGGGAGAACACATCAACGGCTGTGAGTGAACCTGAGCACAGGAAAGAGATCCATTTAAACCACAGAAAGACGCAGGAGAGCGAGCAGGCCGGGACAACACTGTGAAACTTTCAAAGGGCTTTTTATTTTGGTCCATTTAAAACTGAACCTCTCATTTTGGACAGACACTGAGGGCATCTGTTCTACAATTTAATCCTCTTGCCTAGTCTTTATAGGTAACTACTCCCATTTTACAGATCTGAAAGGCGAGGCTCAGATGTATTCACTTGAATTCGCCCCCACACCACTATTCACACCCCTCTCTGGAAACAAAACAACTAGCAAACAATCTGATACTATTTGTGTGGTTTAGACAAAAAAGTGGATGGCCTTACCGCTTAAGAGAACTTTTCCCATTCCAGTTTTATTAGCAAAGAAAGGGAATACAATCACACAGGCAACGTTTGCTTGACACACTAGGAGCGGCTTGCTCTTGCTTTCATTTCCTCCTCTCATCTTCTCACGTGTGGGCCTGACCCAACCCTCCCACGCCGCCAGAAAGCTAACAACTAAAGCAAGAGAGCGACCTTGGTGACAGTGCCCATCTTCTAGACTCCTAATTCTGTGATTCGTAACCAGCAGATGCTGCCTATCCCTGGATGCTCTCATACCCTAATCCTTAGTCCTTTATTTCCTTAGCAGCTGACACAGAAGTCTGGGGACAGGTACATTGATGACATTATTTGCCCTGGGAGCCAGCCTGGCCTAATCTCACAAAAGCTACATGGACCATGTCCCAGTACCATTGGGTGAACCTTACTCGACCAGTGGACGCACCCTGGCGTATGGACCCAGGCAAAGGCCAGGTCTGCGTGCCGTGACACGTGACGCTACCCGGCCAGCTAGCCAGGAGTGTGGTTCCTGGAAGCGGCAGGTCCAAGCTTGCTAATCAGTCCAGTGTTCTGAGGGAAAGAAAACTCCTGCCGCTGGGATGGGAGCAGAGGATTCTAAGAATAAATTGAGACTCTGCAGACTTAAACTTCCCTGGAGAAACAGAATTTATGTTAAAAAAAAAAAACCAAACAGTTACTATTTCCAGGGCTTCCCTGGTTACTACTTACACAGCAGAAAGTGAAAACAAAATGTTTAGTAAAGAAACAGTTACTATTTCCAACAAGGAGCAGCCTATTTACGGGCAGTAAAACATAAAAAGTATCCCTCATCTTTAAGCTCTGTAAGAACATAAAAGAGAGGGACAAGCAGGATGTTTTGAATTTCTCAGAAAGAATCTCAGATTTACAGGCAAAGCCTTGTGCTCAGTGTTATATAAATAGATTGACCGTATGGGTGATGCAGTGAGTAAGGTGTAAGAGTTCCTATACATGTTGGTGAATTTAAGATGCATAGGCTTCTGACTTTGAATAAATCAAGTGAGGTCAGAGCTGGTCCACAGCAGCTCCTGGATCTTTCTTGGAGGGTGAGAAAAATATAACCAGTAATTAAAGTCATGTTTTCCATTAATAACAACAAGCAAAAACCCCACCAACAATGCAATGCCACATGTCTAGTTTCATGCAAAACTTTCCACACGAGAAGCTTATTCTGGTAAGGGAACTATCAATTTTCATTACAAAAACAGTGGCCTTTTCATATCTTGCACACTTAAGGGGACATCCGGGGCTCATGCACCCTGTAAATACTGCCATAAGCTTGGCTCCTCTTTTCTTATTTCTATACCAGCCACCTGGAACATTTTACAAACCAGAAGCTGAGCTCAAAGTATGGAACATTTTATCAGAATCAGCCCCAAGAGCTGGTAAACTTCCAGGTGGCAGTCAGCCTGAAGGGGCCTGGAAAAACAGACCAGCCAACCAACAGAACTACTGGACTCTGTGCTACCGCGTGGATAAGTACAGGTAGCTATGTGTTTCTGAAGTTTGAACTTCCTATTCCTGGGCATTTGGGGCACTGCAACAAATTGGGCATAGCAGAAAGAGCACTAGATTCAGAGTCAAAAAAGGGATCTTCTAGTCCTGGCTCTGTAACTGGCCCAGCTGAGTGAGGCTTTGGGTGTGTCACTTAAACTTCTGTTCCCCTTTGCTTCTTCACATGTGATGGGAGTAAGGTTAATGCTGGGGGTTCCTAATCATGCTATTGTGGGTGGAGAATGAGGTAGAGTAGGTCCAAGAGCTTTGGGGTGTTTTAAAACATTATACAAATGTAAGGGATTTGTATACGGGAGGGCTAGGGAGTTCCCTTCCTCTTCTTGTAGGTGAAGGAGGGTAGGAAAAGTCCATGCTTATTTTATCCGTAAGAAAGGTAATCCTATTTTTATAGAATCCACCTGTTTTATATTGATAATAAGACAGAACACGATTGTATAACAAGAACCTGGATGGGTCATCATCCTTTCTAGAAAATCAACACCATGTTTAACCACTAAGTAATATCACTGATTTTTAAATAAACATATCTAAAAGGGTGTAGTCCAATCCTGAATAGTGAGTAGTCACCTATTCCCCATGACTCAAAAAATCAGTGAGTCCTCTTTTGGAATTGTTCCTATAGCCTCCGGCACACTCTTTGAATATGCCTTAGGGAGACAAAAAGTTTAACCTTTGTGGATAATAACGACTTTGTAAACAGCATGAAGTTATTTGGCACAAAGTTTGGTAAATGGGCTAAGTAATGCCATTTTTTATTTAAATTGAAGAAAGGCTGTGAGTATAAGACAGGAAGCCTATTTTTCTTTTAGTTCCAACAGAAGAGTTACAAAGAGTAGATTTCAGGAATGGGCAGTATTGTTGGAAAGTGCTTGCCATCCTAAGGTGATCACATAAGAGGAGAAAAGCCATTTGGAAATGTGTTTCTACATTTCTTTTAGTCATATTTATTTATCTTGCAAGACTGGCATTAGACTTTGTGTTTCTAGAAAAAAGGGCATTGCAGCTAAGCAACTGTTTGACCATTTTATCATAGCTTCTTGGGGCTTCTGAATCCCTTATTTGCATTTGAATGAACAGTCTAGCAATACCAATGTTTCCAATGAATTAACAACTGGGTCTAGTGGAAATATACACCCATCAGATTCAATTCTAACCAATAGACTCTGCTCCCTTAAAAAGTTTGGAATTTTTTTTCAGTTATGAAAAGTGTATCTAAAAAATTTAAATATCACTAATATCATTACAGTGTAACCTGAAACAACTGCTAGAGTGTTGCTTCTGGTGCAAATAATTTAAATTGTGTTATTTTAAAACGAACACAGTCATACTTTTTATTCACTGAATATTGTACACTGTGGGTACTTCTGCGTTAAATGATAACAATAACTTTTTATGGAAAGTATATTTCCTCTACCTCATTTTTTTTGTGATAAGTCACACATCTAATCATTTGATCATTTTGAAGTGAACAATTGAGTGGTATTTAGTACATTCCCAATGTTCTGCAACCATCACCCCTATCTAGTTCCTAAACATTTTTATCACCCCAAAAGGAAACCCTGTATCCATTAAGTAGTCATTTCCCATTCTTCCCTCTCCTTAGCACCTGGCAACTACTCATACGCTGTTTCTATGGGTTTGTCTATTTTTGACATTTTATATAAATGAAACCTCACAATATGTGTGGCCTTTGGGTATAGCTTCTTTGACTTAGCATAGTGTTTTCAGGGTTCATCCATGCCGTAGCATGTGTCAGTACTTCATTCCTTTTTGTGGCTGAATAATCGCATTGCATGGATGTACTGTATACATGTGTCTATCCATTCATCCATTGATGGGTAGATGGGTTGTTCTCACGCTTTGGTTATTCTGGAAAGTGCTGCCATGAACACAGGTGTACAATTTTTTCTTTGAATGTCTGTTTGCAATTCCAGAATTTCTGGGTCATATGGCAATTATATGTTTAACTTTGAGAAACCACCAAACCTCTAACTCATTTTTACACTTAGAGTTTCAAGGTGGCTTAATTACCAGACAGTTAGAAGCAGTTGGATTCCTGCAGCCAAACCCCAGGCTCAAAGAGGTCTTTTTTTCAGAAACACTGAGCCAAGCTTGTTCCAACACAAGCTTACAGGCAGGGCTTTGAACGGCTTTCTCTGCTGTTCTACCAGTCACAACATGAACTGGCTGGGCAGGAATACCTTCCTGCCTGCTGGGCATCCTCGGTTCTCCACTATGTTGCACCCGCTTTCAGAAATAGAAAAAAAAAGTTAACTACCTAACTTATTGGCTTCTCTCACCAAGAATCTGGAGTCCATATAGAAATGGTACTTGGCAGCCAACAATAGGCCCCTGCCCTGGGCAGTGGTTAGTCCTTCCATGGTTGGGGCACAGAGCCTTCCAAACACCAGTTGAGACAATAGATCTTCCATCCCAGATAGACTGTTTACCAA
Source organism: Anoura caudifer (assembly GCA_004027475.1). Classification (NCBI taxonomy): domain Eukaryota; kingdom Metazoa; phylum Chordata; class Mammalia; order Chiroptera; family Phyllostomidae; genus Anoura; species Anoura caudifer. Next base: position 611,823 of record PVKU01000169.1, read on the forward strand.
GCATTTTGCCTGAAGGTACAGCTCAGAGATTCTGACCCTATCAACCCATAGATACCAGAGTTGAGCCTACCCCACCACGTGCAGGTACATTGTAGACTGTCTGCCCTATGAGCTTGGCCAGGACAATGGGAGATAGTCCTACTACAGGCATTGTTTATTGCAGCCAATTTACTGAGTCATGAGGCTCCTCAGCCCAACCCAACTCAGGCAGTAATTGATTAGCACTGATTTTTTAAAAATTTAAACCTGTTTCATGAGCTTCTCAGAATGCTGATCTCTTACCTCAACTGCCTAACACATAGGTAGTTTCTGAGCTACAGGAGCCCAAATCAAGGAGCATTACTGCCAAAAACAGAGGCAGACCAAAATGGCTTTTCCACTTGAAACTAAACACTAAGAATGAAGAAGTTGGTTTCCGGGGTTTTTGCTAGCAGTCTCTGCCAGCCCAGCTGTCAGGTTGCTGGTCTCCTGGCAGCCTTTTCAGGTGTCCTAGCCTGAATCTGCTGTTAGGACAGAAGAAAAGTCCCTTGGCTGATCATATCCTCTGTAACCTGGCAGGAAACCTAAAGTTTGCCTGCGCCAGTCCTCGGGTCTGTTTGCTTATCTGCTTCCTTGTAGGGAAGAGTCTGCATCAGTGTCCGGTTTAGGGGGATTTTCACCATGACCTCACCCTGCCGCAGCTAACATCCACTGATTTCCGCGCCGCCTGCCGCAGTTCCGGCGGGAATCCACATTAATGTGACATTAACCAACGCCTCCCAGCACATCTCAGTTAACTTCGACTCCAGTTCTTCTCATTGTGTGCGTGGGTGGCGGGGGGGAGGTAAGGGGGGGTTGCAGAGGTCTGAAAATGCCAGAAAGAGCTCGGTGGGTGGATTGATGACGTTTGGTTATTTTCAGGGCTTGGGAGAGAAGGATGTCAACAAAACCACCTCAAGAAAATGTACCCAAATCTTCCAGGCTCGTGCTCGCTGTTGAATAACTTTGTAGGTAATGGCTTCGAAATAAGGCGCACGAACGGTGACAGCAGGCTTCGTGGATGAAACCTGGGAAAGAGAGGGGCAAGAGTGATCGAAGAGTCCAAGAGCTGCGTCGGAGGTCTGCTTGAAGGCCTACAGGATCCCGGGAAACTGGCGTAACTAATTAAAGGGAAACAGAAAGGCGCCCCAGCCGCGCGCCCGGCCCCACCGGAGATCACCTGACCAAGGCGGCCGCGCGCAGCGGAGCTGGAGCGTGCCTCGCCGGCACCGGGCTGAAAGCAGGGGCGGGGCCGCTGCGTGCGTGCGGGTCCCCGGGAGGCAGCGGGCGCGCGCGCGCCCTCGGGGCCACCGCCCCTCCCGGGCCCGCCCTTCTTCCCTCCCTCCTCGGCTGGCCCGGCCCGCCCTGCCCAGCCCGCCCTGCGAGTCAGTTCGCTTGTTCCCTCCCTCCCCCGGCGCGCTCCGGCCGCTGCAGCGCTCCCCGCCCTCGAGCGTTGGTGCCGGAGTCGTCCGCCGCCCGAGGAGGAGGTGGAGGGAGCCAGAGGGGCCCGCCGAGGCGGCGGCGGCGGCGGCAAGATGGCGGACTTCCTGCCGTCGCGGTCCGTGCTGTCCGTGTGCTTCCCCGGCTGCGTGCTGACGAGCAGCGAGGCCGAGCAGCAGCGCAAGTCCAAGGAGATCGACAAATGCCTGTCTCGGGAGAAGACCTACGTGAAGCGGCTCGTGAAGATCCTGCTGCTGGGCGCGGGGGAGAGCGGCAAGTCCACCTTCCTGAAGCAGATGCGGATCATCCACGGGCAGGACTTCGACCAGCGCGCGCGCGAGGAGTTCCGCCCCACCATCTACAGCAACGTGATCAAAGGTGCCGGGCGGGGGTCGGAACCCGGGGACGGAGGGCCGGAGCCCGGGGAGGCGGCGGCCGGCGCGGGGCCGGGCACCGCCCTCGTTCTCTTGGTCACTGGCGGAGGACCCGGCCCAGCGGGCGGGCGGGAAGGGGGCGCGCCCGGGGATCTGGTCCTGCTGCCCAGGGTGCCCACTTCCCCCCAGGGGAGGGGATACCCCGGTGCTCCCCGCCGCTCCCCGCCTTCCTTCTTGGTGCCCCGGTGGGAGGTACGGATGGTCCCCCACCCCGCCCTCCGAGAGGGAAGTGAGGAATGCCGGAGTGCGGGGTGACATGCCTGTCTTCCCTCTAGATGAGGCAGGAAGACCCGTGAGCCAACCCCAGACCTTCCATCCCCACCCCGGGCCCCGGCGGTGCCTACCCAACCTCCCGCGGGTGGGTGACCCGAGTCACATGGGGTCGGTCTGCTCCCAACTCCCTGCTTCTTTGGCTGACTCCTGAGTAAGGGAGTTCTGGAACCGTCGCAGTAAGGAGACTTTTGCCCGAGACTTGTCAAGGGCAAAAGGTGACAGTCCCTGGGCCCTTTTGGACAAGGATATGAAACTTGAGGGTGTTGTGTTTGCTGTGCAGTTATCATGGAGCTGTAGTAGACCTGTTATAGTTAGTATAAAAAAATTAGCATCAAGTGGTTTTTCGCCCCGGTGCCACGGCTGGGCAGGATGTTTGCCTGTAATCACTATGCAACACGTTTCTCTCTCTCTCTCTCCCTCTTTGCCTCTCTCTCTCCCTCTGCCTAAGTGGAGGCCGCGGTGGGGGGGGTGGGGTTGTGTGTGCCACAACTTGCTTCTAGTCCATTATATAAATGAAATTGTGCATTGATATACAGACCCTTTGGCTTAAAAGTTATGAGGAGCCGTTATAGGTAGTCAATGAATTATTGTCAGCTTGGATCATAAACTCTATTTGACATTATTTTTAAAAAATCAAAGTTATGCTTTATTCTTACGTGAAAAATACGCAAGCATTGTATTTCTGGGATTTCAGAGAATTCGAGAAGATGGATTTTATTTTGTCATTTGGGCGATATGTAGCACTAATTTTTTTTTTTAGTGTCAGATATTTTCTACTTTAGAAAAGACCTTTGAGCAAAATTGAGAGACAGAGCCTGGCACTGAAGTGCATCCAGATGCTCTTTATTTCATTTGGGTAAGCAACTATCTAGGAGTTTGCAACAAATTTCAGGTCTTTGCAGGCATGTGTTTTTTTTTTTAAGTGGGATTTTTTTGTTTGGGAAGTACTTAAGCAACTCCTTTGGGTCGCTTTTTTCTCCAGGGACTGAGTAGAGGAAAACTGGGAGTGGTGGTGTGGGGAGGGGCGTATTGTGTGTGGGGTAGTGACCAGAGAGGAGCACTAGGTGGGGAGCTCACCTACCGCAGGAACTGGGAGCCCCAGTCCCACTGCAGTTAAAGTGTACAAAACAGTTGTATTTATCGTATTTTAATGTTTAGTACAAAAGTAATTAAGGTCTTTTTCAAGGCCACAGACTCTGCCTTGCCAGTCCTTAATTAAAGGTACCTTTGTATCCTGATGTGGCAGAACTTCAGGGATTATGTCAATGAATAGAGTCAACATGTTAACTGATTATGAGCCAAGTAAACACCTGTTTCTTAAATTTGTGCATGATCCGAAGTGTGACCTACTTTGAGCATTGATTATGAGATGAAGTATGTCACCGAGTGGACATCTAGTCTTTTGAGTTGGCATGATCAGAAAATTGACAGCAAAAACAGTTTTTCAACTATCCAAACAAATGAGTTCTTGATAGTCATGTGACTGTGAAAATGGACCAGCGATGATAGTTTAGTGATAGAGATAGTGGGTTTGTCTAATCTCTGAGTTGAAATCTGTTTTTATATGTGTTTCTCTATTTGGTCTTCCTTTTAGACGAATCTGTTGCCATCCTGTGACTTACACTGGTTTGAAACTTGGTACGGGACAGGTCGTTTGAGTTTTGAATGTGTTCCTAAACCAGTGTTGGATTAAGCAGGAAGCTTAGGGACCAACCAGAACCCAGAGCCATTGTGTTTGGTACTTGGCATTTCATAAATGTCCTTTTGAGGGGGCTCAGAAAATCTTGGCTGCAGCCATTCTCTGCTGAACCTGGACATCAGGCGATGCAGCATGATTTCTATTTTCTTCACTTGTCTTTGTTCTCTCGTGACTACCTTCTGCCTCAAAAGTTATTTTATAAATTAGAGCATGTTAAAATCCTTTAGAGCTATTGTTTGATAATTTATGCTTTTCAAGGCTCTAATTTTATGATTGCAACTTCGTTTTTTTAAGCTCTGAGAAGTTACAGATGTCCTTTCGATGTTGGTCTCCATTTTTGGAGGAGATGGGCCTGGAGTACTTAAGAAGTTTACAAAAATTATTCTGGAATAGAATCTATGAGAATATATAATAACACCTGTCACACTTTTCTTTTTTTTTAAACAAAGGTATGAGGGTGCTGGTAGATGCAAGAGAGAAGCTTCATATTCCTTGGGGAGATAACTCAAACCAACTCAATGGAGACAAGATGATGTCGTTTGACACCCGTTCCCCCTTGGCGGCCCAGGGAATGGTGGAAACTCAAGTTTTTTTGCAATATCTTCCTGCTATAAGAGCATTGTGGGCAGATAGCGGCATACAGAATGCCTATGACCGACGTCGAGAATTTCAGCTGGTAAGAGACTTTTCTTTTAAAATGTTGTGATTCTGTTTTAATGACATTTATTATCTGAGTCTGACACACCCTTTTCACTGACTTACACAATATGCTCTATGCAGAATTTTAGCCTCAGAAATTGGGGTTGCTATATAGATGAGCTTTTTACTAAGCAAGATAGAAATAGGGTAAACCCTACAGGTTCAGTGAAACTGTTATAATTGGTTGGTCATTTTTTCATTTTGAAAGTAAGATTATAATGATTTTCATAGGCACTTTTAATTTTGCTCTTTTCAAAATAATTACCTCCCAGTTATAGCAATAATATTAACCCTTCTTTAAAAAAACTCTTTTACTCTTGGTCTAAGAGTTCAGTAGTTGAACTAGGTTCAAATGTGTTATTTAGTCTCTAGAGGTACTCATTTTATGATACAGAGTAATAAAGAGAGTGTAAAGTTCTTGATAATGTTTAACAGTCATTGTGCTTTTTGTATATTTGCATTCTGTTTTACATGTGTGTTTTTTAAGGCCTCTAAGCACATTTTACAAAATAGATCTTTTCTTCTTTTTTTTTTCCAAGCAAAAATTTTACTGGAAAAACTAAACAGGTGTCCTCATCTCTGGGCCGTAACAACAAACTGTGATAGGCTCACAGGCAGCAGAAGCGCGTTTCTGACAATATTAGAGCTCGGGGCTGTGCTGGCAGGTTCAGTGTGGGGAGAGGGCCCACTTCCTGGTTCGTAATGGCCATCTTCCTGCAGTGTCCTCACTTGGCTGAGATGTTTCTTTTTAAACAACAAAAAAATCTTAGTTATTTTTTGGACATCTTGTTCCACATGGGAAGCACCTAGATTTCATTTTATATTTATTTTTTGTACTTTGTCTTAAGACTACCCCATAAAACTTTAGTTGTTACAAAGTATTGAGAGGGTGGAAGAGAAAGGAAGATAAAAAGATTTTGTATCTTTAACTCTAGGTTAAAGATACAAAAATAATAATTAAAATAGATTTTTTAAAATCAAATGTTTTGCAATTTAATTGTGAATGCTTTGATTGTATTCTGGGTTTTATTTACCAAAGACAGGAAAGATCCCAGGAATGATAGCAATCTAGACTATATACAATTGGGGGTAGCTCGGATCTGAAATGTTTTACTGTACTGTGATCAAAATGAAGTGACAGTTACAAGTAACTGCATAGAAAGTTATTTGATGATGTCACCGACGTTAAAGTGATCCACATTTATGGGTGTGGCTACAAAATGATGTACAACCAGTAGTCTTTGCTGTTACAGTTTGTACTCAGAAGCAGTCTTAGCTATTAACAGTTCTAGAAAAGTGTTCGTAATAACTTTGTATAAAAACTGATACTTAAGTCTTCGTTTCTCTGAATTATGGCTTTCATTTGCATCATATAACCAAGTAGTCGATTATTGCTGTCTTATATAGTTCTTTTTGATATGTGTTTCTTGTCAAGTAATTTGTCCATTAATGAAAAGCAGAGATTTATCTCACATTATTGTGAAAATTGAGTAACTGGCAGCATTACATATTGAAAATTAGGAATTTAACTTAACAAGTGACCTCCATCCAATTCTCAAGACTTGTGGTTGCCTTTTGCCATTTGGTCAGTGTTTGTTCTAGAGTTTCGGCAGTCTTGCATAAGTTCCCCCGCACAGCCCCTTCTCATCGCCCTTCACTCCTGTTTTTAAGTGCTGCTTATTCTCCTTTTTTCTTCATTCATTTTCTCAACAAACCACACTTTCCACTCTTAAGTTTTTTTAGGATGTTACTCAACTTTCCAGGTAGGGAAAAAACCATCTGTAATGGCATCTAGTACACATTGACTGCATGAATAAACGACTGTGCTCTCAAGTTCTCGGTAGGCAAGTTCTGTAAGTCCCTTTAATGGAACATGGTGGGTTTCACTGACACTTGAATTTGGACATTCACATCTTACAGTCTCATATCAAGACTATCTTGTCATCATTGCTGAGAAAGCATTCCTAAGTATTTGCCGTTAAGAACAAATGTGTAAGACCACTCATGATGAGGATCTGCATGTTCTTGACTTGAGCTAGCTAGATGCTTCAGGAACAAAAAAAACATTGGGCAAGGAGAGACAAGTTGTAGAAATACTGTTTTCCTGATAAAAAGTAGGGGCACAAATAAAGAGGAAGAGGGCAAGATCTAATTTTAAAACTCCAGAGGAACAGGGATTTTTTTCCTCCTGTATATCCTCAGCATTGTTCATGGTACCTGGCACCTGGTGTTCAACTATTATGTTGAATTAATGATTCTCAGACTTTTTGGATGCTCAGGTGCTTGGCATAGTGTTGGATGCTGAGAAGGCACTTGACTCATTTAAAATTTTCCTCAAAGTCATATTCATTTCCTCCTCTTGTCTATAGGCAGCCAATCCCCAAGTCCTGTCTTTCTATACCTGTGATGTCTCGTGCATGCGTTCCCTCTTTTCCTCCACATATTGTCCTTTTACCTCTTGTTTGGACTCCCAGTTAATCATGGTCAGGTGAGCTGCTTAGAAAGCTTTGCTCATTCTCTACTGCCTCCAGAAGAGAGTTCGGCCTCTTTATGTATTGAGTCAAGGCTCTAGCTAGCTTACCGATGATTCCAGAAAAATATTTTATTTCACCATTGCACATACCCCATAACCCCTCAGTTCTTGTATACCCTGCTGTTCTGTTTCTGTGGCTGTCTTCACAAAGTCCCTCTGTTAAGTCTGCTCATTAGTCCTACCCTTTTCTTAGAACAGTGGTAATCCAGAATTTTTTCCCTTTTTTTAATTGTTGTTCAAGTACAGTTGTCTCCATTTTCCCCACCCCAGCCATCCCCACCGCCCACACTTGATCCTGTCTGTCTGCCTTTGTCTTTGTCCGTGTGTCCTTTATACATGTTCCTTGACCATCCTTCCCTCTTTTCCCCCCATTATCCCCTCCCACCAAATTTTAATGTGACTAAATGCAGTCCATGGATCCCTTGAGTCAGATTCATTGGAATGATTGTTTAATACAAGACAAAAAAGCATTCTGAGACTTCATCACAGGAGGATCTGTTTCAGGAATCTGGGATGGAACTCAGTGATCTGTATTTTTAGCAGACAGCCATAGGCAATTTGGGTGAATTGCCTTGTGCTTCAGGGTCAAAGCCTTCTCCAGTCTTGTCAGCTGGAATGCCTCTCTGCTCCGTGCTCTGGATGCTGTGCTTGTGTTCCAGCCTTCATCTAGTCGCATATGTTTCAGTTATTGGCATTTGTGTTTGGTTCTCCCTCTGATAAAGAAGCTTCTTTGGTATGTTTTGTCTTTGGCTTTCTCACTAGCATTGGGCTTGACATTTATTTCATTTCCTTGTTTTTTAGACGTTTGAATTACAACATTATTCTAGAAAAAAAGAAACACTCCACATTGTGTTCCTTCCAGTAAATAAGAATATTTCTGTATGCTAATTTGTTAATTTTGCAGGAGATGGGAGGTCCTTGTATTATAGAATAATAATTTCTCTTTTTGCAATGTTTGATAATGTATATTCTTGAATGTTGAACAGAAAAAGTAATCATCAGAGAAATAGAAGTAGCAGGTAATACTAACCATTTTTGTTTTGACTAAGGATTGATTATTAAACTTAATGCAAATTGAAAGGCAAAAGAAAAAAAGAGCCAGGTTTTAAGCCTGTCCATGTCTTTTTTGCTTTAGATGAGTAACTGCCATGTAATGAGTCTCTGGGACAAGGAATAGAATAGTTTTATCACAACTTAGGTTTTTAGCAGTCCATTTATTTGTTAATAATAACTTTGGGGGCAAACATGAGTTTTTTCTCCCCAAGTTCTCAAAGGGAAACATTCTTTTTATGGTTAGTTTCATCGTGGGTAAACTAAATAGCTTACTGTGGAAAAAGAATCTAATCTGTTGTTGTTATAGCTTAAGGTACTATTCTAGTTCTTAACTAGCACACTAAGGATAATACCTAAATCCTAAGAAGTGGTCTTTTTTATTTGTATTATTTTTTATTTAATTTATTGGGGTGATACTGGGTAACAAAATTGTACAGATTTCGGGTGCACTGTTGTACAACATCTGTACACTGTATTGTGTGTTTACCACCCCAAGTCAAGTCTTTGTCCATCCCTATTTAAGAAGTGGCCTCTTTTAGTACTGAATGAAATGTTTGTAAGGCTCAGCTTTGGCTGTACATTCATTATAGCCTGCCACTGCACTAAGAAGACACCCTCTCTTCAGAAAAACCTCTTATGTGGCAATAGCTAGGGAATTTGGTAAATTAGATGATTAAAGAGATGGGAGTCCAGGGTTGGCTGGGAAATGATACAACTGAAGATATGTAGTAAAACTAACAAAATAACTGGGAATCACTGCCAGTTAAATTTTATGGGCATTAAATATTACTCAGAAGTGCAAGCAAAATTTGTAGAACTGTTTATATAGGACAGGAAAGTGTGTGACATTGGGAGGAATACTCTAGAACTTCTAGTTTCTATAATCACTTTAACATTGTCAGCATTAATACAACTTCCTGTAATGACCAGTGTTCCTTTGCAGTCCCTGAAGCCAAACTGTTTTCTTTGTTATCATGGTACCTTCAGTTAGACTTAATTTTCCTTACTCAAGTAGTACAGTTTGTACTTGACATAGTTACACTTTAAGCTGATGGGATAGTTTGTTCATTAAGACAGAACTTCTCCCAGTCTGTGTAACAAACTAACTACTTAATTTCATGCATTGGCTGCTGAAGAAGAGCTGACTGCCAAGAATTTCAGGTTGGGGTAAATACTTATTTGCACTGCAGCATGGATTTGAAATATTACAGAGTTAGAAGCATTGGTTTATTCTTTAACACTAATTTGGATTTTCTTTAAAAAGTGAATCAATTTAAACTATTATGTTTCTGTTGGAGAAGGATTTGGTTTGTTTTCTCTATGAATAAAAGCAAAACATGACTTTGACTTCAAGTTGCTAAATACATATTGTCTACTTATTCTAGGATTAAGGTAAAGTATTTCAGCCTATGTAAAATAAGGATTATATATAAGATTAGAGGTTGTAGAGATTTTAAAATTTTGGTCTCTATTGATAGGTTTCCTGCGGGTGAATTTGATCAAATGTCAATCCAAACTTTGGAAGCCCAGAGCTGTAGTGCTGTTTATGTTAAAACCAAAGAGATGTTTTAGCATGTGCTTGTACAACTTTCTGAGATTGTGTGTATACATGTTCACATGCACACATAAGTGTATGTCTTGATGTGTTGTGTTATATTGGCATGTTTATGTTTATATCTTCCATTTTGGGGTGGGCAGAGTAGAAACTTGACTGGCTGTGGGATACCCAGCTCTCTGTGCTGAAGGGGGACCACAAAATACTGTGCGGGTTTCTGTATCACCTTTTATTGCCAAACAGAGCTAGTGATGCAGTAAGTTATGCTGCTCTGAAAAATGTTTATTAAAGAACTAAGGGATGAAGCAAGGAAATAATTTTGTTAGGAAAACTAGATGTTAGTTTCAGAATTCTCTACCAGAGTGTGGAACTAACCCCAGGAGTAAGGGCCGTGCGCTCGCTTTGAAGGAAGTGCTTTCCTTAATGGTGAAGGGCTCTCTGCCTTGAATATTCCCTGTTGACCTCTCACAAATAGGCAGTAGCCCAACCAAGTTGAAGTATCCAGTCATATCAGCCTAAAACAGGTACTAATTTCTTTCTACAGAAAATTAATTCAAGTGCTGTAATTACCACTTTTTAATACCTTATGCTTTATCAGAATGCCTTTGTACTTTTTAAAATTCTGTCACACTCATTCTCATATAATCCTTAAAAAAAAAAAAACCCAAATAGAATATGTGTCACTGTCCCCATTTCACAGATGAAAAAAGTTCCTATGCAGAAAGGTTCCTTAATGCTGTGGATCACAGAGTGGACACTGGAACCCAGACTGACTCCTGGCCCACAGCACTAGCCACTAAACTATTTTGCAAGCACTGAAATATTATTTCCATGGAACATTCTTTTCTTTTATTCCTAGCCTCTTCTGACCAACACCCATACACTCATAGATTATCATCCCCTTGTAAGTTCTAGCACAGTTGTTTTAAATATCTGTGTTTTCTTAACGCATAGCATTGCACTGATATTCACAGTTCTTTTTATATTCTGAAGTTCCGTAATACCCTTGTACCATTCCTTTTTTACTGTATTAACTTAGATTATAGTATAGTTATGATACACATAAACTTAAATGCCACTTAATGGCAGATTTCTAAACTTAGAGTCTTACAGCTCATTCTAACCACCCTTCCTCATGGTAAAGGCTGTTTGAATCCTCATCCCTTGGATGCACTACTGGTGGTCCTCAACTGATGTTTTATCAATGAACATGGTTTTTTAATTTCTATTTATTTATTTACTTATTTACTTATGAACATGGCTTATAATGTACCCTGAAAAAATAAAAGTTTAATGGCAACCAGTTGTCTGAAAGGCAGCCATACATTTATCTAGTAAAGTATCCTTTGGAAATTGGCACATACTTGATATATATTTGCTCTTGTTTTGAAGAAGGGAATATCAGAATACTTTTTATTTTTATGAGCTCCTTTGCAGTGTTCCTCATGTAATTGTCACAGATTTCATACTACTGTTGAGCATTCCAAATTAGTTTGTTGCAAATTTTTGTTAGTTAGAAACTACCTGACTTTTTAAGTGCGTATTTCTGAAAACTAACAGTGATTTTTATTTTCTTGTTTAAAAGTACATTTTGTCTAGCTACATAAAAAATTCACTTTTTTTTATATGGTGAATATTTATATGTATATTTGCAAGATAACTTTTTTCAAGAGAATTTGTTGTATCCACATTAGCAGAGCATTATTAGAATGGGATGATAATAGTTCAAGGAAATCATTTTGTTTTGAGTACTGGACTAAAGTTCCCATCTGCTGCACTGGTAGTAATTGTTTGTCTTAATCTTTCCAACTTAATCTCTCTTTTGGCAAAACGAATACAAATTTTTTAAATATATTTTTGATTATGCTATTACAGTTGTCCCATTTCTCCCCCATCATTCCCCTCCACCCTGCACACCCCCTCCCACCCACATTCCCCCCCTTTAGTTCATGTCCATGTGTCATAAGTTCTTTAGCTTCTACTTTTCCCACACTATTCTTGCCCTCCCCCTGTCTATTTTCTACTCACCGTCTATGCTACTTATTTTCTGTACCTCCCCCCCACTCCCCTGTTGCTAACCCTCCATGTGATCTCCATTTCTGAGTTTCTGTTCCTGTTCTAGCTGTTTCTTAGTTTGCTTTTGTTTTAGGTGTGGTTGTTAATATCTGTGAGTTTGCTGCCTTTTTACTGTCCTATTTTTTATCTCCTTACATAAGTCCCTTTAACATTTCATATAATAAGGGCTTGGTGATGATGAACTCCTTTAACTTGACCTTATCTGAGAAGTGCTTTATCTTCCCTTCCATTCTAAATGACAGCTTTGCTGGATAGAGCAATCTTGGATGTATAGGTCCTTGACTTTCATGACTTGGAATATTTCTTTCCAGCCCCTTCTTGCCTGGAAGGTCTCTTTTGAGAAATCAGCTGACAGTCTGATGGGAACTCCTTTGTAGGTGACTGTCCCCTTATCTCTTGCTGCTTCTAGAATTCTCTCCTTCATTTTTATCTTGGGTAATGTAATTATGATGTGCCTTGGTGTGTTCCTCCTTGGATCCACCTTCTTTGGGACTCTGAGCTTCCTGGACTTCCTAGAAGTCTATTTCCTTTGCCAGATTGGGGAAGTTCTCCTTTATTATTTGTTCAAATAAGTTTTCTACTTGTTGCTCTTCCTCTTCCCCTTCTGGTACCCCTATAATTCGGATGTTGGAATGTTTAAAGATGTCCTGGAGGTTCCTAAGCGTCTCCTCATCTTTTGGAATTCTTGTTTCTTCCTTCTTTTCTGTTTGGTTGTTTCTTCCTTCTGGTCCACTCCATTGATCTGAGTTCCAGTTTTCCTCCCTTCTCTATTGGTTCCCTGTGCATTTCCCTTCATTTCACTTATTGTAGCCTTCATTTGTTCATCTAATTTGGGACCAGAATCAACCAATTCTGTGAGCATCCTGATCAGCAGTACTTTGAACCGTGCATCTGATAGGTTGGCTATCTCTTGGTTGCTTAGATGAATTGACTCTGGGGCTTTGATCTTTTCTCCCGTTTGAGCCTTTTTTTGGGGGGGGGGTCTGGTTGCCGCTGTTACATAGTGAGGGGCGGAGCTTTAGGTGTTCCCCGGGATGGGGCAGCCCAGTTGCTGGGTTGTGACACTGTAGGTGGGGGCGGGGTCCGAGAGGGAACAGTGGACTTTGTTCTGCTCTCTCTCGGATTCTAGTCCCTTCTGCCCCTTCCCCTTTGCCTGGATTATCTGCACGTGAATGTGGGACCACCTGGTCAGCCAGCCGCCTTGCTTGGCCTCACTGGGTCTGCCCGTTGCCACGCCATTCCCAGGGTCCACTAGCTGCCACCTGTGCGCCTGGGGTCTGCCAGTATCACTTTTTCCTGCCGCAACTCCACCCCTCTTACTGGTCTGGTTGAATGGTTGTCGAACTTCCATATAGTTCAATTTTCTATCAGTTCTGGTTGTTTTCTTGCTTCTAAATCTTTGTTGTCCTTAATTTTGGTTGTGCGAGGAGGCACAGTGTGTCCACCTACGCCTCCATCTTGGCCAGAAGTGTAGTGGGTGTGCCTTTTCATCCCCAACTACTGTACAGTAGGTGCCAAATACTTGAGTAGAATTGCTCTTCCTTGATATATTTTGGTTTTGGTCTCAGTCATAAGACCTGTGTACTCGGTTTTGCTTCAGGAAACTTTACTTTGTTAATCCTCCAAACAAATTAAAAAATAACCATATTCAAAGTTACTGATTTATTTTGCATATTGTAAAACATATTAAGAAATTGTTTTAATGCAACAACCTTGAGATTTGATGTGGTATTCTCCTGTGTGTGAGATAGATAGAGTAGAACTCAATGGCCAACCAAAACTCGTGTCCTGGTTGTACCACTCACTGTGTGCGTTTGAGCGAGTCCCTTGGTGTCTGAATCTCTGTTTCTGCAACTGAAAAATAGGGATGATCCAAGAACCTACCATTATTAATTGTTGGGGATTGCATGAGATAATCCATGTAAAAGTCTTTGGCACAGTGCCTGACACTTATTAACCGTATTATTAACATTAGCCATGTATGCATGAATCATATATAGCTTTTTAAAAATAAAGCACTATTAAGTTTTGATTTGACCCACTTTTTGAACTCGATTAGCAATATAAAAAATTCTTTCTAAATAATGCAGACCTGTGGCTTACATTCTCATTAGACCTTATATTATGTGTAATAAAGGTAGCACATTTTTATTTTATTTTATTTATTTATTTTGAGACAGGGGGAAGGGAAGGAGAAAGAGAGGGAGAGAAATATCAACATGTGGTTGCCTTTCGTGTGCCCTGACTGAGAATTGAACCTACGACCCTTTGGTTCGCCGCCCGCGCTCAATCCATTGAGCTACACCAGCCGGGGCAAGGGAGCACGTCTTAAGAGAGATTTGAGGTTTTCATTGCTGTACTGGTTCTTGTTGCATTCTCATGTCACCTTGCTTGACTTTTAGTCTGATGTGTAGGTTGAATTAGCTAAATCCTTACCTGCCCTGCTGGAAGTGTGGTGAGATACCTTTGGTGAAAGCGCAGGTGCTGTGCTGTTCTTCCCCTCTCCCTCCTCCTCTTTCTCTGTGGTGCCCCCCAGACTCTTCCCCTTTCTGCCATTTCCTGTGCCTGGGATGGGCAGAGGCTTTGTGAGTACTCAGGTTAAAGAGGGTATTTTGGTTTCTTTTTCCAAGGTTAAAAAAGATTCCATATATTTATATAATACAAAGTGATTATTTTAAGACTTCATGTTACTTTTTATGAGATTTTAGAATTTCTGACCATTTTGTATAAAAACCAACTAAAACCTTACTCTAGTAGAGAATTCCTACTTTTCCTCATGATGCAAAGTAAACAAATTTCAAATTTGTTCTAAAGAAAAAAAGTATTGACTTTAGCATTTTAAAAACAATGTTAGCTAATAAACAAAATTTTTCTTCCCACCCTCCCCGCAATGGTTTCACAGTGTCTTTGGGGTCTTTGAGCCTGAGCAGCTGCATTTAGCATCTTAATAGGATGTTTCTTTTTTAACCCTTCTAGAAAGGTTAAAGAAAAAAAGCTGAAATAATGAATAATTGGAGTGAGAGACTTTTACTTTCCTTTTTAATATCCTGGTTACTGTTTTCATATTCCCTGGGTAATGTTTTTTAAAATCATATTTCTGTTAAACAGGATGAACTGTCTCAGTAGAAGTGCAGAGAATTTGTCATATCATCATGTGGTTTTCATTTAGGTTTCATGATGTAAAGTGTGGTTGTATCAATTTATTGATAGTAACTAAAAGAAAAATTCATGGGAGCTACTAGTAATGAGCAACCATACTAAATTTTCCGAGTTGCTACTCACAAGTTATTGCCTGGCCAACTCTGTGCTACATGAGGCCTAATAAATGAGAAGATATACATGAATATACTTTAGACAAATTGATACTCAAATGTAAGATCTCTAAAGTCATTTTTATTGATTTTTT
The DNA here is from genome assembly GCA_004027475.1 of Anoura caudifer. Lineage (NCBI taxonomy): Eukaryota > Metazoa > Chordata > Mammalia > Chiroptera > Phyllostomidae > Anoura > Anoura caudifer. The sequence goes on from PVKU01000169.1 coordinate 627,009, forward strand.
AAAAACCTAATAAATAATTGAATGCTATCTATTCACAAAGCTGTAAATAGTATTTATTCTTATTGAAATAGTTATAAAAGAGTAATGCAGTTTAGCCTATTGAGTTACAATATTGCAATACAAACGATTGGCTATTTTTAACTATCCCTAACTTACCACATTTGCAGTAAAATTGTCTTTATTAGCTATAGCTTCAAAACTGATTAAAATTGTTATCATGTAGGTGATACACATTTCAATTCTGGACTAGGCAGGGAGAATCATATTTTCCTCATTTTTTCTTTTAAATTATGATCAAATATTTTAACCAGTTTTGAGGTTGGTGTTACAATTTAGTAAAAAAACTAAGGTTCTCACTGTTGTTTAGAATTTTATATGTCTGGCCTTAATACAAGATACCTACCTTTTAGGAAAAAAGGCTCCATTTAACAAATGGATATTTTTTTTTTTTTTAAACAAACTTTCATTCTGTAGAAATGCATTTTTTGATAGGACTGTATCTTCTGATAGTTTTCTACATATTTATATTTTGTATTATATGCTGGTATCAAGGTTTAGAGCATGACTTTGCATTTTTCATTATTATTATTCATAAATATTCAATAATTTTTGAATTCAATAATTTTGAATTACTCGATAATTCATAAATTATTATTTGATAATTTTCATTATTATCATCTGAATTCTTTTCTCCTCATGCAAGGAGAAATTTATTATTCATAAATTCATTGAATTTATTATTCCTAAATTATTTATGAATTTATTACTCATAAACTATTTGATAATTTTTAATTCAATAATTTATAAATTATTATTCAATAATTTTCATTATTGTCATCTGAATTCTTTTCTCCTCATGTGAAAAGTGAAGGGCAAATGTCCAAGGCAGTGGGGGCAAGAAGGCCTTGGGGAGCAGATTTCATGGGGTCAGTCATTCTCTGACAAGTCAGATAACAGTCAGCTGGCAGCTTCTAGCAGTCATTAAGTAACATGTGATTGAACACCTATTAATGAGTAGGCACTTTGTTGCAGGCTGGGTATTTGCTAGTGAACCAAATGTAAGTAATCTCTGTTCTCATTGATCTTAGATGGTAGTTGGAGGAATTTAGATTACATGGGCTAACAAATAATCCCGCTGGTGATAAATGCTTGGAAGGAAAAGAAAACAGTGGCAAACTAGGAGAATGGTTTGAAGAGGTGGACATTTAAATTAAGACCCCGTGGGTGAGAAAGGGGCAGCCAGGTGAGGGGGAGAGGAGCTGGACAGGCAGAAGGAGGACTGTGTGTGCAAGACCTATGGTGGGGAACAGCTTGCTGGGGTACAGAAATCGGAGAGCAGTGAGGGGAGCAGTCAGTTGGTAAACATTTATCGGGAACCTTTCTGCTGCTCTGGGTGCTGAGCAGTTCCAAAGTTGGGTGGTGGCCATGGAGGTGTAGAGAGACCGTGGATTCATGGTATGCTTTGTAGGGAAAGTCACTGGGATTCTGACAGTTAGGTATGAGGTGAGGTAGAGAGACATGTTTTAAGAGTGACTCAGTTTTCTGGTTTTAACAAGCAGGTATATGGTGCTTTTTGCTCAAGTGTAAACACTGTGCAAGAAAAGAATTTGAGAGGGACGATTATGACTTTAATTTGGGCATGTTAGGTTGAGATCTCTTTGAGACATGAAAGTGGAATCAAGTAGGCAGTTTGGTACTTGAGTCTGGAATCCAGATTAGAGCTTTGGGTTAGAAGTGGAAATTTAGGAGTTGTGTGTATCCAGGTGATATTTAAAATCTCTAAATGTTCACAGTTACTCAGAGAAAGGGTGTAAAGAGAGACTAGAGCTGAGGATAGAGTCTCAAGGAACATTCAACCTTTTGAAAGTGTTCAGAGGAGGCAACGCTAACAGAAATAGCCAGAAAGGTAGGAGCAATTCAGGAACATGTAATGCCATGGAAGCTTGGGCAGTGTTTTAAGGAGAAAAACGTGCCACTGAGAGGTCTTGGAAGGTAAAGAAAGACTGACATGTCCATTGATTTTTGACAACAGGGAGGTTTTTGCTGATTGTGGCAAGACATGGTGAGGAAGAAGCCAGGCTACAAGGGCCTGAAGAGGGAAGAGCAGTGAGGAAGTAGAAAAGATCCACTTGAAATCAGACCGACCATTCTCATTTCTTTTTGCGGTGCTTTCAGCCACCTGGTTTAGTAGTTGTGTTTTTTCAAGCTTTTTTAAAGCTCAGGAGGACTCAGTAGCCCATATCTGATATTCACTACCAACCATGCCTTCCTGCATCCCTTAATAGCACAATTAACCAAATAGTGACTTGGAAAAGGAACTTATATACTAGTAGAAATTTTGAGCTATTTCCCACCTTCATTAGGTTGTACTGCTTTGCTCTCTGATATGATTGTTTGCTTGGTGAGTGGGCAGGGGAAGGTAATTAAAGCTTGCATAGGCTCTGTGGAGCTTCTCTGATGGCAAGAGAGTTGGCATGATGGATTGAACACTCAGGTGGGAATAAAGGACTCTGGGTTTTCCTCTCACCTGCTGTGTGATCTTAGGCATAGAATTACTTTACTAATTAATAAATGTTAATGTTATTTAATGATTATTGTGTAATGTTTGAGTTGTGGGGATTTCAAGATTTGTTGTAGCACATCATAAAGAACTTTCCATCTGGTGTGCATTCACAAGGACTTCTGGGTATTACAAAGTGCTCTTATAGGCCCCTCTTGAGCTATCGAAGAAATGGAAACTATATTTGGGAAGTATGATCTTTGAAAAACTATTACTTTTTTTCTTTTTAACAATTGAGTTCATTGCTTTTTGAGAATCAAAAAAAGTTTACTCCTGAATGGTTCTAATTCTGATACAAAATATTTCTCTGTATGCTGTTAGGGTTATATATAATTGAACCTTTTCAAAAAATTATTTTAAGTGTGAGGATCATTTCATTTCATTTCTTTTCATTTTAATTGTTGTTCAAGTGCAGTTTTCTGCCTTTTACTCCCATCCCACCCCCCCCATCCCTCCCTAACTCCCTCCCGTTTCCACCCCCCCACCTAGTTTTTGTCCATGTGTCCTTTATACTTGTTCCTGTAAACCCTTCCCCTTTTCCCCTGAAATTCCCTCCTCTCTTCCTTCTGGTCACTGTCACCTTGTTCTCTATTTCAGCGTCTTTGGTTATATTTTGCTTGTTTGTTTGTTTTGTTGATTGTGTTCCAGTTAAAGGTGAGATCATATGGTATTTGTCCCTCACTGCCTGGCTTATTTCGCTTAGCATAACGCTCTCCAGCTCCATCCATGCTGTCGCAAAGGGTAGGAGCTCCTCCTTTCTTTCTGCTGCATAGAATTCCATTGTGTAAATGTACCATAGTTTTTTGATCCATTCATTTACTGATGGGCACCTAGGTTGCTTCCAACACTTGGCTATTGTGCTCCTATGAACATTGGGGTGCATAGGTTCTTTTGGATTGGTGTTTCAGGGTTCTTAGGATCTAATCCTAGCAGTGGAATTGCTGGGTCAAAACGCAGATCCATTTTTAGTTTTCTGAGAAAATTCCACAGTGGTCGTACCAGTCTGCGTTCCCACCAACAGTGCACTAGGGTTCCCTTTTCTCCACAACCTCTCTGACACTTGTTTGTTGCTTCGATGATGATAGCTATTCTGACCTGTGTGAAGTGGTATCTCATTATAGTTTTAGGAATTTCTTAAAACTCTGAGCTTTTTATTGTTATGTGAAAACTGAAAAGTAGGAAATTGTTTTGTTTTATGAGAGAATTACCTCTTGGCTCTAGAATCCAAATTAGCTTTTTTTAAAGTTTAAATTTTAAAACATATGTCCATTGTAGAAAATCATCCAGTTAGCCATTTATACCACCACCCTAAGACATCTTTCTTGGTAGTTGGTATATTTCCTTCTGGTGTTTCAGTACAACGTTGGGTGTTGAGATAAACTTTTTTGTACTTTCTGTACAATTTTTATATCCTGTTCATTTAGTGTTGTTGCAACATTAGCATTTCCTGAAGGAGGTGATTTTCTTGGAGAAGTGGTAAGGCATTCTTCTAGAAAATGGGTGTGATTTTTTTTAATTAAGTGGAAAATTCTCTCTCCTGTGTATTTTTTTAATGAACAATAAGTGGTGGTACTGAATGGTAACATGCAACAAATGTGGGGTAAATCTTAACATGTTGTTACCGGATTGAACAGTGTTGTGTATCATGTTAGAGCTAGCCCATCTCTGTAATATTAAACTTCTTCCTTACGTTTACAATTTGTATTTATAAGGGAAGAAGTTTTTAATTATTTTTTAATCCTCACCTGAAGACATTTCTTCACTGTGTTTAGATAGAAGGGGAAAGAGAGAAACATCAAAGCGAGAGACAAGCATTGATTGGTTGCCTCCCATACTCACTCCGATGCATCATATCTGCCTGGACCGGGGACTGAACCTGCAGCCTTTCATTTACAGGATGACACTTCAGCCAACTGAGCCACACTGGGCAGGGCAAGGGAAGAAATTTTTAATTATTTTTAATTTAAAAATATTTTTTAAAAGAATGCTGGCCTCCACTCTGAAACCTGTATCATTTTAAAGAAAGGGCTGTAATTCTCATACAGACTTTTGAGAGTGATTAATACTTTCTTAAGATAACAAAACACAATAGCTTATAAGTATTACATACACATGCATAATTATAAAATACATGTGTATTCAAAAATGCTTTTTAGGCATATGGGTAATAAGCCATAGTAAGTCTTTTTCTCATATCTCTAGGATGAAGCATTTTAATAAAATAAGGTTATTTTTATGACTTCGGTAGTAGTAGAATTACCAAAGCGCATTGTATATTTTGTGTTATGTGTAAGTCAGAATTTGGTGGGACTACAGGAATACTCTTGGAAAACTAAGATCTAGCTTTAAATTATTTTGGTGATGATAATCTAATTGAAAAACTTGATATAAAAAGAAATTAATTTATTTGTGAGCAGTGGCAAAAAAGGGCAGTTTATAAAATAAAGTGATAACTTAGTTCTTTTCAAAAATCTCTTATTCCTAATTTTGTGCACCAGTTTATTTTTATAGCTTATATGCAAGAAAGAGTTAAAATTAATTGTCTAAATTAGGCAGGTGTTCTTTTGGACATTGGATTTAGGCTATTATAAATTATTTTAGGTTAATCTGAATAGATATTTCATCTGAAAAAAATGTTTTTAAATATTGGAGTGGTTTATGTTGTAACTAATTTTGGCTCTTTTGGAAGTTTTAAGTGACGCACATAGAAAACATTAGCAAGAAACTTGAAACTCTGAATTCATTTGGAGTCTACATGATTTTGACCTGTCTACAGAGCAAAGGAAAATAGCTTATATTTCTCTGAGTATAAGTAAGTGCTGTCTCGCTCCTTGTGAACGAGACGAAAAGGCGTGTTGATAGTACCTTCAGCATGCTTTATTGCTAAAGGGGATGACATTACCCTTATTAAAAGCATGTGCTGTGAGTCACATTAATACTTGACAATGCTTTTTCCAAATAAAAATTAATAGAGAACATCATTAAACAGAAAGTAGGTCATCTCAAAGATAAGAAACAGTAAAATAGGTCCTTTGTGAAGATCAGGCAATGCTGGAAGGGCAGTAAATGAAAGGAGAAGTGAAACTCCTCCATGGCAGGCCCTGAGAACCAGGAGGAGAGTTTGGTGCCTTCCCTGTGTGTCAGCTAGCCTCTTTATTATATTTTATTTTGAAGTTAAAATTAAGGGGAGAAAAAAGACGTGGAACCCATTATACAGGTGGTATATTTCAAATATTTGAAGTAGGATGATTTCAAGATCTTTTCACTTGAGAGTCATTTTCAAAGCTATGAGCAAATTCTTTAAATATAATTAGGCCTGGTTTTATGTTTATTGTCTTTAATAAATTAAGTATGATTGTGTAATCTTAGATTTCAAATAGTGTGAGCACAACAATATCATGTTATATTTCATATTTTCATGTGAATATGTGAAGAGACAATAGAGAAAGAACAAATAGGAAAAGTGAGTCTTTAATTTACCTTTGTTATTAGCCACTTCCGTAGATTGAAATGAAGAGTCTTGATTCATTAACCAATTTTAACCCTAAACTTTTTTCATTTTGTATCTTATTTCTTTTTGGTATTTGATTCTTGCTGTAAAACTTATATAAGTAAATGCTGGATGGAAAAGCTTACGTTACACAAAGTCTACACATAAAATATTGTCCAAAAGGATCCTTATTTAGATAGGGCTTCATGAAGATACTTGCAGGGCTTAAATTACTAGTGTATGCAAATGTGAATTATTGATTTTTAAAAAACTTATATGTCACTTTTAAAGGCAAGTTAGTAAGTTTCCTATTGAATAGTTTTCTCCAAACAGGCTGAATAAAGCTTGCTTCGTAAGTATGTAGAAAACGCTTTGATCTGGCTTAGTTTGGGGATTATGAAACTGATGAAAATTCAGGGCGTATTACAGATAGATAAACACCTGTGACAGTAGATGCAATCCAACATGGCAATACAGTTCACAATTATAGTTGACTTAAGGGTAAACAGATTTCTAGTTTTCTCTCCTGTCTCTTGATTTTTTTTTCACTGAAATATTTCAGCCTTGCAGATATGCAAGGAAAGCCTTAATATGCATGGAAAGTATGTGAGTACTTTAAATCATTGGACTTAGCCATTTTAGAAAACAAATCTCTAGTAGTTTGCTAATACTTCAGGAAATATTTTGCTGTTAAATTATTAAAACACTTCTCCCTTTTCCAACAACATTTTTGTTCAAGGCCAGGTTTTCATCATATACTTCAACCAAAACAACCTAAAGTAGCAGTTCAAATGCAGAAGTAGATGAGTGTCTCACTGTCTTTTATTAAGATATACTAAAGTATGTTCACAGGTAATTGGTTTTCTATTGGTATTTTTAAATGAATTAATAAATATTTGTTAAAATTTCTCAGTTTTACTTTCGACTGTGGTAAATATCAATGGCTATAATCTTCATGAACAAAGTCTCTTTGGGATCCTGAAGATGTGAAAAAGGATCCTGAGACATGAGATGTGAAAAGAGGAATTGTGAGAACTGTGCTCGTTTCACAGCACCTATACTAAAATTGGAACGATATGGAGAAGATTAGCATGAAAAAAAATTGTGGGAACTGCTACTTTAAGGCCTTGTGATGGTGGATAGCGTGGTTGGTCCCAGAAATCACCTGAATTGCAGAAACTGCTCCCTCCCCCCACAGTCAGAACCTATGGTTGGCAAGATCTTCCAGTGATTCTCCCATACAGTAAGGAATGACTGCCGACAGGAACTTGTGGAAGCAGCTTCAGGCAGGGGAGGTGCATGATAGTAGAAATCCAATAGGAAAGTGAAAACAGAGGAAGAGGGCACTGGGAGACCCCAAGGCCCAGAGGCTTCTTTCCCCAATAGTTTCCTCTTATGTGTTCTCTGCTCAAGTATCTCCTTTTAGGAATGCATTCTCCTACAGTTTAGATGTTTGAAATTACTTGGAGGTCCTACTGAAATCCGGGCTCAGAGAGAGTAGGCTGGTCACTCAGGAAAAGACCTATTGGACATGGGAAGTCTGCAGCATCATTCAAAATCTGCCTTAGCCAGCTGTGTCTCCAGGCACATGCCTGTTCCTGGAAGACTTTTTATACAGTGTTCTCACCTCATCTCAGGTGTGTTCTCATCTCTGAAGATAACCACCATAGGTATAAACTTCAGGTAGGAAAATGCAGACAAAAAGAATCCCACTTAAATTTTAGTTGTTATCAAAAGTATACATGTAATCCCATCCAGGTAGACAGTCACTTGGGAGTATCACTTATTAAAGCATTTGTGAAATTAAGCAGGCTGTGGCACTTTGTGGCAGAGGCGGACATTTTATACGTTTTTAGTGGGGCTAGCTGTTCAGTCTGGAACAAACTATGTTTGGACTAAGTGAACAACCAGACAGTTTAATGTAAACTGTTGTAACAAAGGCTTCCATTTCTAAGCCTTAATAACTTTGTTTTCTTCTTGCTTTTAGGGTGAATCTGTAAAATATTTCCTGGATAACTTGGATAAACTTGGAGAACCAGTAAGTTTTTTAACTTGAGTGTTTAGTGCCATTTGAAAGCAATAGTCAGGATATCGATGTTAGGAAATTTAGAAAAATTGTACACCAGGCTGCTTGCTCCTTTCTGTTTCCTGGTGGCAGTATTCTGACTATTCCTGCTTCATTTTTTCTCCCTCTACTGTCCAGATCTCTGACATTTCTTTAAGGAATGCACTATCCACTGCTTAATGAAAGTAAAATTGTTTAGAGAAAGAAGTTTATGTTTGAAAGAGATTGCGCATTATATGTTCTACTTCACTGTCTTTTGGGTTTTATATAAGCAGAAACAAACAACACAGTGGATAATTGATTTACAAACCTTTCAGAAAACGGTATTTTCTAGTTTAGGACCTCTTTGTGTTGTACAGGGTAGGAGGGCTAGATTCTGAAGGCCGGGTGAAGGGATTCCATGCTGGAGACGAAGGGGTTGTCCTTGGAAAGAACGTGTGTGATTTCCCTGCCGTGTACCCCTCAGAGCCAGCGTCTCCCAGCCGGTACTGGTTCCCTGAGCTTGCTGCGGCAGAGCAGCTGCCTCGGCTGCTTTCTGTGTTGAACTCATGCGGAAAACGCCATCGGAAGAAAGGTGCCTTCTGCCTGGAAAATGTTTGGAAGCCTTTGCCCTACAGTCCTTTGTTAGCTGCTCAATTTAGTGTATTTTCATTTGCTTCCTCTTAGCAAATTTCTGTTATAAATTTTAATATGAGCTCATGGGTTCTATGAGATATTTAACTTTAAAAACATAACTGAAGGAAAACACAAAATGAATCCCATTACAAGTAGGAAAGTAACATACTAATGGATCTAGGACATGTGAAAAAGTACCCTCTTTTTGCTCTAGCAGGATAATTTTTGTATTTTCCCTTATTTTGTATCTGTTTTGCTAAATTACATGTATCTGCCCTTCAAACCAATCTGTTTCCTATACACAGGTATTGCAGAATTTGGGATCTCTGTCTTTATCTAACTCAGTGCATGCACATCAGTGAAACTTTTATTAAGACTGACTATTTCATTGTCACTTTTTCCATCTGGTCAGATTATAAGCCTTTAAAAAAGTTAAGGGAAGCCTTAGTAGGTAAACTAATTTTTTAAAGTTATTTCATGTTTTCCAGTCCGGACACTGACTTGCTGTTCTTAATTTGCCTTTTCATGTAGGCCTTTGAGCATACCATTTAAAGTAGGTCCCTTCCTCTTGTTTTCAGTATTGGCCCTTGCTTTTTTAAAGCTTCATTGCTCCTGTTACGGTTGGTTTATTCATTTATATGTTTACTGGTCTTTCACCAACCTCTTTCTATAAGGGCAAGGTCCTCATCTCTTGATCGTGAAGAGTTGAGTTCCTGATGCCTAATTGTTGCTAACACACACAAGGCACTCAACAAATGGCTTTTGAATGAATGACTGTAGGCCAGCTCTAGTGAGTTTTGTACTAGCTGCTTAGTATCTTATGTTGAGGACAATTCTGAGGCCATATATGGAATAAGAAGAAAAAAGTGCTATAATCAGCTGGCAGTTAAAAGGAGGGAAGAATAAACCTGAGTGTGCTATACATTGGCCACCCATTCTGTGCATATTCGATCATTCACAGGATTGCATTTGCTTCTGCATCTCTGGCTAAAGTACCAGGGCCCTTGCAGCTCTACTTCATGCCAGGCCCCCTGACCCTCTGCTGGGTGAAACAGCATGTGGGGCAAGGACATTGGTTCTGCAGCCAGACCACTTGGGTTCCTGGCCCTGTGACCTTCTAGGGGTGTCCAACCTTTTGGTGTCTCTGGGCCACCCTGGAAGAAGAGGAGTTGTCTTGGGCCATACATTAAATACATTGTGACATGTAATCACAAAAAATCTCACAATGTTTTAAGTAAATTTATGGTTTTGTGTTGGGCTGCATTCACAGCCATTCTGGACTATGATTTGGATACCCCTGTGCATTTGTAAACCTCTTGGTTTTTATTTTTATTTTATTTTATTTTTTTATCAATATCACAGGCGGCATAGTAAGAGAACTGTCCTCATAGAGTTTTGGGATGATTACATGAAATAAACCCCATGTCTTAGTCTGCTGAAGCTACCATAACAAAATACTACTGACTGGGTGGCTTAAATAAGAGACATTTGTTTCTCACAGCACTGGAGGCTTGAAGTCCAAGATCAAGATGCTGTCTAACATGGTTGATTTTTCTTGATGAGGTATCTCTTCCTGGCTTGCAGAATGTGTGGCCTTGTCACCCTTGACATGGCTTTTGCTTAACACACACACATGGAGAGGGAGAGAGAAAATTTTTTATTCTTCTTATAAAAGGCTGCAAATACTCTGATTAAGAAGGACCTCACCCATATGATCTCATTTAACCTTAGTTACTTTCAGAAAGCCTTGTCCCCAAATACAATCACATGAGCTGTTAGGGCTTCAGCATAAGAATTAGAGGGGGTGTACACAATTCGGTCCATAGCACCCAGTAATGCCCTCAGAATAGTGTGTAATAAATGCTCAGTGTTAGCTGTTTTGTTCTTTGATGTGTATATTTAAGAAACTCATTCTAGTGAAAGACTAAAGAAATGTTTCAGCTAGAAAAGTTGGAGCTAGCCCAAAAGAGTAAGTGAAGGAAGGATGGGTTGGATTTAGATATGGAGAGAGGAGGTGCAGCCTTTGGAGATGGAAACAGCTAGGTGTATTTAGTTTTAGGAGGCATATCTGTCCGACAAAGGATGTGTGAAGTTCTTGGCTCTAACTCATAAAAGCAGATTTCTGGAAGGCAAGAACTTGGGTGTGCATGCATTGTTCATTGCACTTGGACTGTAGTGCAAGTCAGTGGGCAGGTAATGGTATTACACATGAAGATTTGCTTAGGTCTTGGTGTCAGGCTCTGTGGTGGTCCTGGGCAATGTAGAACAGTCTGCTAGTTCTAGAAAACAAGGAGTAAGGAAGGTCACTAAAGCCCATAGGCAGAGTCTGGACTTGATGGAGTCAGGAGCTGCCCTGTAAGTTCCAAAGTCATGATGCCAGAGGGGTCAGTCTGGGAGGGGCTCAGAGATGGAACCAAGAAGTGCAAGACGTTCAAGACAGAGAAACTAGTGAAAAGATGGTAATTCTGCGCCTGAGAGGAAAAAAGTGGGAGAGCGGAAATAAGGAGGAAAGGGAAAGTGTAAGAAAGATTCAGAAAAGGAACAGCAGGATTTAATGTAGGATAGGAGATGATAGAGAAGAGCCAGGGTGCTTGAGAGGCTTCAAGAACGCTGACATCGTTGGTGGGACAGGAAGCAGGAAGGAAAACATACTGGCTGGACTTAGAGGAGTTGGTAAGGAGAAAATGAATTTTCTTATTGACTGTGTTGTATTTGTGAATAGACCGTCAAGTGTAAATGAATGGTGAGCATTTAAAAATGAGATTGGAGAGACTTGAGCGGAAGTTTACCTGCCCATCGCAGCCTTTTCCCTCTTCCTCTCTACAGCAGTGGCCATGGTGGTGGTGGACACAGTAGGAACCACTAGACTAGTAACACGTAACGTATGTGCCAGACACAGCTCTTAAGACTTCACCCATTTAACTCATTTAGTGCTCATAGCACCCTTATGAATGTTATTGTATTTTGAAAATGAGGAACTTGAGACAGAGAGGTTAAGTGACTTGTCCAAGGTCATACATACAGTTAGTATTAAAGAGCTGACCCTAGAACTCCCAGTCCTAACCACTACTACTGCCAGATCATTTAGTATTTGATTACCTTGTCCTGTGTTTTATGGTTTGTACGAATTAGCCTAATTTGAACTAGATCGTTAGCTTCTACTTAAAGCAATGATAAAGAAGGTTTTATTTTTATGGAATAAGAAAATGTTTTTTTTTAAAGAGCAGCTCAGTGTTGGCATGTTTCTGACGCAGTTGGCACACAGGCACTGTAAATTGGTATCATCTTTCTAGAAAGCAAGTGGGCATTAAGTGCCCAGGGTTGTTAAAATGTTTATAACCTTTGACCTCATAAGCTTATCTCTGGTTATTTACTCTCAGAAAATAGTTTAAAAGGAAAAGAAAAAGTATTTGTACAAGAATTTAATTACTGAATTTCTTTTAATTAAAGCAGAAATTTGGAAACATTCGAAATGACCACTAGTAGAAGAATGTTTATGTAAATTATATCACCCCAATAATCCATTTGATGTAAAGTAGGTAGGTATGTGAACAAAAGCTAGAAGAAAACATAGAAATGCCAACACATTTATTAGAGTCCCAGAGTTACTTAATAAATGCCTGTGGATTACAGATAGAACGTCATTGAGAACTGCCTACTTTTTTCCTTAACTAAAGTGCACCATTTCAAGAGATAAGTGTTCTTGAAATGACATCTCAAAGTCATATTATACTATTTGGAAAGTCATAAAATGCAGCATTGCAGATAACAATCAGCATTGTTTGAAAATCTTGCCTTTTTGAAAATACTTTGACCTTGATAATGAGCATTAAAAGCTCTTCTCTTCAGTGTTGCCAAAAAGCTGTGTCAAAGTTGTGGAAAAATACTAGCCTGAGAAGAGAAAGACCAGTTCGACTGCGTGATGAAGTGCCCTGTCGGGGGCTAGCCCGTGACTCGTGAAACCAGCAGCTTCTGTCTGTTCAGGGTCTAGTAGTTGACTGATCCTGTTCATAGAGACCTCATTTGATCTTTTCATAAACTGTCCCTCAGAGGCAGGTAGACCTGCCATGGTCACCATCATTTCACAGGCAAAAGTGCTGACAGAGTAAAAGACTACTTGTGTCAATAGATGAGATAGCTGGACCATAGCTACACCGTACCCTGGAAACAAACTTAGGAAGTGACCCAAAATAAATGCAGTTAATTATAGTAGAGGTGTTTTCCAGGCACATAGCATAGCAGCAATGATAGATAACATGGAGTGATCGGTATAGAGATTCTTAGTCGTAACGCCGGTCAAGGAATGTTTAGAATGGGCTAGAGAGAGGTGGAACCTTGAACTGGGAAGTGATTCTCATGAGCTCACACGTCAGACCAACAGGTGAGTATGTGAGTAGTGAGGTCGCTTTGGCTGAAGCTAAGAGCCGCGGGCCAGAGTTTGAGGACAGCCGGTAGGAAGGACCTCAGTTTGAGTAGTGCTGCAGGAGGGAAAAACAGTGAATGCTGCTCATTTGTAGTGAATTTTGAACCAGTCTTTGTACACTAATATTTTAATATATTTTGGCATTTTATAATGGGAATAATAATAGTATTGGTACTTTAATATTATTGGGAGGTGTTGTTTAAAAAAGTAACTTTGTTTACATATCCATTCACTAGACCCCTTAGTAGTACATTAAAAATTCTAATTACTTCTGGATTACTCAGTGTAGAACATTTTTTTCTTTTTCAGGATTACATTCCATCACAGCAAGATATTCTGCTTGCCAGAAGGCCCACCAAAGGCATTCATGAGTACGACTTTGAAATTAAAAATGTTCCTTTTAAAATGGTTGATGTAGGTGGTCAAAGATCAGAAAGAAAACGTTGGTTTGAATGCTTCGACAGCGTAACATCAATACTTTTCCTTGTTTCCTCAAGTGAATTTGACCAGGTGCTTATGGAAGACCGACTGACCAATCGCCTTACAGAATCTCTGAACATTTTTGAAACAATCGTCAATAACCGGGTTTTCAGCAATGTCTCCATAATTCTCTTCTTGAACAAGACAGATTTGCTTGAGGAGAAAGTACAAATTGTAAGCATCAAAGACTATTTCTTAGAATTTGAAGGGGATCCCCACTGCTTAAGAGACGTCCAAAAATTCCTGGTGGAGTGTTTCCGTAACAAACGCCGGGACCAGCAGCAGAAGCCCTTGTACCACCACTTCACCACTGCTATCAACACGGAAAACATCCGCCTGGTGTTCCGTGACGTGAAGGATACTATTCTGCATGACAACCTCAAGCAGCTTATGCTACAGTGATGTACAAAGGACTTGCTGTTTTAATAGCTTTGTGTCTTTTTGATTGTTTTCTGTTTTGTTTTTTTAAATAGTTTACAACAGGAATTAGAAAAATCTTGATTCTATGTTTAAGTTCTTGGAACTCTTAGTCCTCCTGCGGACTTGGGTTTGTGGCTGAAAGCTGCTGAATAAAACATCGCTAGTATCTGCTGAAGTTCAGGCTTTGATCTGTTCCGCTGTGGCTTCCATTGGAGCGGACTTGTAATTTCCTGCCAAACCTCAGACGAGGTATATTTCAGGCTTTAAATTCTTCTACTTTCAAACTGAATTCTGTAGTGCCAAGTAGAGAAGGTGCCCTTAAATATTTGTAGGTATGAGGCTAAGAATGTTCAGTTCTGAAACAAGTAAGACACCTTCTGTCTGCCCAACACAGAGCACCGACACCTGTGCCTGGCTTCATGACGGTCTGTTTTGAAATGGCTGTTGGAAAAATTTTAATCTGAGTAATGATATTCTATAGATTTACACAGGTTTAGGCTTCATGTATCTTTAATTATGTATGTACACAACATTTGGGTGTTTTTTGTTTTTTTTTTCCAGTTTCTGTGGTTTCTGGTGTTTTAAAGTTTACATGGAGATCTCTGGTGTGATGCTAATGAAAGTTCACAAATGGTACGGGGGAGCAAAAGGCAAGCAAGTGCCATGTATAGTGTGTTGATCAAAGTTATGAGTGAAATATAATTTATCCTTTTCATATTTAAATATCATAATAAAAGTGCCAGATGTGTGATACATTGTGGCCATAGCAGTAACTAAAAATTGCAAGCAGCTTAACAGAACTTTCCATAAAACACCCTTCCCAGAATGTTACGTGTTTTACTCTTAGACTTTTAAACCCTGTCTCATGATTTGTGGCCCTAACTGTAGGACATCATTGTTGTACCATCACAAACATCTTTCCTGCTCTCCTAGTTCCATCGACTCAGACGGTGGCATTTCTGAGATTTTTTTTTTGTTCATTCGGATCTTGGCAATGGCAGTATTTTCATGTCAAACTATTCAAAAAGGTATTTCAGATTCCTTTTTATCCTTGGTTTGTTACTAAAAACACAGTATACGCATGTTTAAATCATTGTTTAAGAAATTCCAGCTTTATTGAGGTACAGCTTGAATGTTAAGGATACTCACACCAAAATATGATTGCATCTGACCTCCCTCCATCACTTACAAATGAAAACGCATCCATGAGGTAGCTTCGTGATTGCAGTACGCTCACAACGGTCTCCTCGCAGTGGCTGGTTTGCAGGACTGAAAATACTGGCTTGCAGGTTATGTGCAGTGTTAGAATCGGATGAGAGAAACAGATGCACAAGGCTGAGGCGGTTTGGAAAGTCTGGCAGCTTTTCTCTTTTTCCTGAAAATTGTGATTAAGACTGTGATATCCATCACTTTACTGTATAGCTCACCAGGTTCTCAGGTATTTTCTTGGCTAGAAAGTTCTTGAAAGATGGGTCAACATTATTGGGCACCCACGCTTTCCAAGACAGTGGCTCTTGGTCTGTCTTGCTATCTAGTATGAGACTACGGCTTTTCAGTGAGCTAACCAGGGATTGCTCTTAACATACCTGATTTTGCATTTGAAGTTTCATCCTCTATCAAGATGTCCGTAGTCACTTCCAGTGTTTCGTGCTTTGATACACACGACCTCCAGAGCTGTCTCTCACGTGATCGTGCAAGTGTTCATAGTATAGTTCATGCATGTTTGAATAGTTTTTCATCTAGTGCTTCTTGCCAAAAAGAATACTTTGTTTAAACTCACAGAATTAGAATAATTTCAGTGCTAGTGAATATCTGAATGTGAGCATGGTAGCATTTGGACTTTTTGATAGAAAGTTGCTGCGCATTTAGCAAGTAGTTTTATGGAATGGCCAAACCATTAATTCCAAGAAGACTGAGGTAAGTTCCCCATGTAAAGAGGAAACTGAGTCTATTTATGTTATATTTATGTTTAGTGATGTGAACCATAAATACTGCCTGACAAAGCAGAAATCACATTTTCCCATGTTGACTACCACCAAGAAATGTTGAAACACCAAATAGATATGGTATTATTTTGGGCATTTGTGATTTTCTTTCCTGATGTGTGTGGTGTCTCTACCAACATCCTCCTATAGTAAAGTCTAGAATATACTTTGAGGCAGTAATTATTTTTAATGGCAAGCTTGATTAGATAGTAGAACTGTGAAGTTCAATCTCAATGCTTTAGTCCACACTTTATATACTGTATTTTTAAACCATTTGATGGAGTCGTTATGTCCGTATCATGAAAAGCAAACCCTTTTGAAAAACCACCCCATGAAGGGAGAGGTGAAATTTAGTGAACAAAATAGAGGGGGGTGCTCATAGTTTTCACTATGTCAGTTTCTCCCTAATCTCTAACAAAGTAATTTAAATGGAAGATTCTTTCACCTGTTACATTTTCTGACTTTGTGGTTATGATTTTGAATAAGATGTGCCTAATTCTCTTACATTCTGTTCTTAAATCTGAATGTCTTCTTGTTTAATTTGTAAGAAATGTCACAAGTGTCTTCGTTGACCTTGAAATTTATAGTACACAGAGTTGCCTTATAAATCAAAGAACACCACTAATTTGGGCCTTGATTTTTATACAGGGAAAAGGCTTTGTTAGCTGTTTTCTGAAGGTCCAAAGAATTCAAGGTGTGCCTCTGCTACTTAAATATTATTTTTAATTACCTGAATCGTTGTCTGCCAAATATTATGTTGATTTCAAATCTTCATTTCAATCTTTTTTGTTTTTAAAGATTTTATTTTCAGAGAGAGGGGAAAGAAAGGAGAAGGAGAGAAAAATCAATGTGTGGTTGCTTCTCACGCACCCCCACTGGGGACCTGGCCTGCAACCCAAGCATGTTCCCTGACCAGGAATTGAACCAGTGACCCTTTCATTCGCAGGCCCATGCTCAATCCACTGAGCTACACTAGCCTGGGCCTTCATTTCAATCTTGTTGTCTGGAAAGGGCACTTCATGGCCTACAGAGCAACCGCAACTCAAGAAGGCAATGTGGAGTGAAAAAGGGTCATTTTTTTGTTCTGTCGTTGGCACGTGTTGATATTTTACCAAGTGCAGATCCTCTGGTAAATCACTCAAGTGAGGTTGTTCAGGAAAATCTTTGTTCACTTGGTGGCAGCGGTTGGTTTAAAGGAGAAGGAAGTAAGATGACCTTAATGCAGAAATGAGTAGAAGTACTGACTTAGATTGGACAGAAATCATATGCCCTTTAATTTTTTGTTAAAAGGAAGGAGTAAATCTCATCTGCCAATGTATACCCAAATACTTGTATTTATGGTTTTCTTAAAATGTATTTTCAGCATTAATACATATACCCATTTATGCCTTATTTATATGAAAAAAAAGTTACCAAGTTATGTTGTGAAACTCAAATCACTGTTTGAGAATCCCTCAAATTGGTGCTTTCATTATATAATGATACATTTAGACAAAACCCCAAACCAAGCCATTTGAAACAAGATTCTCTCCACTGCAATTTGTAGCAATGTTATTTCTGTTTATGTAATGAGAAGACTAAATATCAGTGTTAACTCAATTTGTTGTGTGAATCCATGAAATCATGCCTGTAAAGCTCAGCCAAATATTTGTAACAAACTCCCTAATAAATCTAGAGAAAGTCACTCTGCTATCTCTTAATGTCTTTTAGTTTTATTTGAGGAATCAGGACAGAAACTTTGCAAGTGTCTTCTTAGGCTGGAGATCTGACTTAGTGCTGGGTCCCTTTCTCTCTCCCAGCGTATCAGCAGGTGAAGTTTCATTGGTCATAGATGCTCTGCTCGTGTTGAGCTGCTTAACTAACAATACTGATTTTTTTTTTTTAAGATAGCATACAGGTTGGCTTTTTCTTCAGTACACATGAGGAAGGGAGGGACTGTATGTGAATGGGTATGTCTTTGTCTCCACGTTCCAGATAAAGGAAATTATATAGTATATACCCGTTATTTTATGGTACAAAGCTAGGGCTTGATAAATTTATACTAGAAATTGAATTGTAAGTCTAAACCCGAAAATTTGAAACAAGTTGGACTTCATGGTTTTTCAACAAGTTGATAATAGCCTTAGAAGGCTGATTAGTGATTACTAACATCTTACCTACAGTGTTCGTACTGCTATCGTTCTCATGTCTGTACTTGAATGTATAGTTAGCATGTAAATAAATATGTTCATTCTTGTATCATCCAGGTCTAACCATTGGATTTCAAATGCCAGAGCCTATATGGACCAAAAAGTGTTAATGGTAGGGAGTAATTTCTGAGTTGATAGAGATTTTGCAACTTACCCAGATCTGTCAATGATGAAAATTTCCAGCTGTATCGAAGTATGCTAGGACTCGCTATGCATACATTTTCAATCAGTGCATGTCATGATAGAAATGTGCTACTTCCTTGGTATCTGATTTGGGTTTGTATTTAGAAAGCTTGTTATATTTCTTGCCGTAGTAAGGGATGCGCTTGCCCTCAAGCATGCCTGTTTGATGGTACCGGGGGGAAAAGCTCGGTGGGGGTGGGGGCAAGTAGGAGCTGACTTTTTGGGAAACATGATGTAACAATGCAACGAAGTATATACCATTCTTCTTCTTTTTTACCTCTTACTTGAAAGCAAAAGCTCAAAATGTTTTCACTGGCTTTCTGTCCTAGACCGTGGGGAGAGCTCATTTACCACAAGAAGCCTTATCGAAAAGTATATTTTCTAACAACCTCATAGATACTGTACCTAACAAAACATGCTTTGTATTAGCTCTGTATAAAAGTATTTGTGGTTTAGGATTTTTTATACATATATCTTTTTATAACTTTTCAGGAACTAAGCACATTATCTGATATTGTAAATTATTTTCTGTTAGGCTTTACTTCAGGATTGGCAATAAATTATTTCTAAAGGAAGTGGAAAGAACAGTTTGGTTTTATGAGTTGCTAGTTCATTAAGGCTTTTTACTTTTGTACATAATTTGCAAAATTTTTGCCTCTTGCTATTATATTTGCTTTGTAAAGATTACTGACATTTAATAAACATTTTTAAAACTTCAGCACTATGATGTTATTTAAACCGTTTGCTAAATGTAAAATGTGAAGCAGACACTTAGTTTAAAATTTGAAAGCAAAAATTTCATCTAGTGACTTAAAGCACAGAAATATCTAGTTTGGCAGATTTCCCAACAAAACTTTGCCTTAATACTACTCTATAAACTTTTCCTTACTAAAGATGGGGATGTGGGCTTCATCCACGGAAGTGCATAGATTTTTAATATGTTTCGACGTGGAGATGGGGAAAGGAGAAACACCCTTTTTTTCTCCGCTCCTCTTAAAATTACTAAAATTGTGTTGTGGTGGTTTTAACTCATAGTTTGCCTGCAGGAGCGGTGCTGTTAATGTCTGTTGTGCTTGAAGTGGTGTTTTAAAAACAACCCTTACCACTCATTTTATGTTTCAAGAAATTTTATTTTACGTGACTTGAAGAAAAATTGCAAAGGTACCAGAACTCCTCCCCTATTCTCCACTCCGTTATAGTAGTTTCCCCAATTAACATCTTGCATTCGTATGGTGCATTGGTCATAATTCATGAACCAACACTGATACTTCAGTATTAACCAAAGCCCATCCTTTATTCAGATTGGTCTAGTTTTTCCCTAGTGTCCCTTTTTGTTCCAGAACCCGTCCAGGATAGCGTACTTCATTTAGCTGTCCTGTCTCCAAGCTCCTCTTGGCTATTACAGTTTCTCAGAATTTCCTCATTTTGATGACCTTGGCAGTTTTGAGGAAGAGGAGTGTACTGCTCAGGTACAGGCATATCTTTGCTGAATTTCACAGATGGAAGGCAAGACCCTCCACCAGCAAGAATATGACACTGACTGCCGTAGTGGTCTGAAACTGAACCCACAGTACCCCTGAGAGGTGCCTGTGTTTCTAGATTACCCATCTGTTGGGATCTGTTTTCGTTGTTTTCCCTTTCTCATGACTAGACTGGGTTATGTGTTTCGGGACCACAGCGGGAAAGTACTATTCTCATCAAATCCTATCAGGCACGCATTCATCTTCTCCCTTTACAACTTCAGCTGAATTAGAAGGTGTTAAGTAAGTTTTGGTGTGTTTGTACCTTTTCTCAACTGGCGTTTGCTGAAAGCTGACCATGTACTTTCCTTCCCCAAAGCAGAATGAAGGGCCTTTCCCCACGATGAGTTGCAAAGCAGGTGTGTGAAATGTTCAGTGGCGAGGCCTGTACTCCAGACTGGCTGGCTTCTTGTCTTTCTGGCAAATAAAATTTCTTTTCCCAGCCTCACTGTTAACATTAAGTTTCACTGTTGGTCCCAAGAAAAACTGAGATAGGTAAGTTTGGACTTAGAAATATCCACAAATCTACAAATACCTGCAAATCTGCAGATTGGAACCAGGTCATTTAAGGCTTTCTTCCAGAGATTTAAGATCTTTTAAATAGAATTGAAACTCTTGAGTATTTGAATCCCCAAAACAAACCAAGAAGTCGTCTTATGTTAATGTTGGAACAGAAATATTCATCGTTGTCAAAGGAATCACTAAAAGCCAAACTCATGTCTAGTAAAGCGTGTGTTTGGCACAATCACATCGTGAACAAGGTTGTTCCCTCAGAATTTCCTGTTCCACTTCCCCCAAGGGGGTTGTTGGAAGAGAAGAGAGACTGGTCACAAGAATGCAGGAAACAAAGAGTTTATAGGTTAAACTGGAGTTTTGTGTTTATGACAGGAAGCTTGGCATGTCCTCCTAGGGCAGTGTTTTAAAATACTGTACATTTCCCTCAAATTAGCGGGGTACCTGGAATACAGGACAGTTGGAGTGAGGCGCATCTGTGACAGCACCGCAGCTCTCGCACAAGCGCCTCTATTTTCAAGTACAAGACAAAAGGCTCAAACAAGTGTCCGTACGAACTGACGATTCCAGGCATCTGTGTGTCTAAGTGGCTGTGTGGGCCCCAGGAGCACTGAGGGGAGTTGTATCCACGGTGAATATTTATACTCAGTGGAGGAGTGTGTTGATTTTTCTTTTCTCCATAAAGGTGCGTGATAGGAAACACAAGGAGCGAAGTGTTTTTAAAAGTTGATCATTCTTGTGATTAACTACACTGCAGCCTTAGACTTGGGCTTGCTGTCAAGTGTTGAAGAGAGGGAACAAGTTTATAAGATGAAATTAAAGGCCAAACACTGCTGGCCTTGGGAGTGAAGTGTGGGGTTTTTCTTAAAAAAAAAAAAAAATTCCTATTATTCTATGTGGAAAATCCCACTTCTTATAAATTTTGTGTCATTTATTAAGCTAGCTGGTTTCATTGAAACTTTACTGTGAAAAAAAAAAATCACAGCATCCATGGCTCACCAGCTTTGATGAAATTATATTTAAAGTTAATTCTGTACAGGAAGTCCTGGCATGTATGTAGCAGGTTATAGTTTGGGGGAAATTGCTGTAAATCATAAAAGAGAAATACAGAGTGAGGACTGGATGCCCAGCCTTACAGAATTAATGGGCATCGTCAGTTTAAGACAGGTTTAATGTACAGCATAATCCTTTCCAAAGTGCCCATAACAGTAACTTTCAAACTCTGCACAACATTTAAGGCACAGGGTATCAACCTCCCTTTCCAACGAGCACTCCAAACAAATGGCCCCTTTCCCCCCCATGCCTTTTCTCTCTGGCTCCTTGCCTCAGTAAATCCTACACATCCTGCAAGCCCTCCCACCCCATTTCCCCGTCTACATACTGCAAGGCCAGGAGCAGTTTTCGTCCTTGGAGCACCTATCTCGTCTGATTCCCCTCTCAGGGCGTGTGAAAGGTTCTACCTTACTCTGAATGATCTAGATGCACGTTTTAGCCCCTCTTCTTGACTGTGAATTGAGCTTGACAAACTCAATTGATGGTGTTCCTAAGCGCCCTGAGTGCCTGTCTGACACACCGGGCTGTTCCTGAGAGTAACCAACACAGCCTGTACTTGAGACTCCCAACAGGGTTGTGATGGGTGCCTGAGTGAAAGCAGACTGTGGAGGGGTGGCGGGAACCCTCCCAGTGCGGAGCTGATGGTCAACTAGCTTGAGGAGCAGGCTGATTAGACTGATTATCTAAGAAAGAAGGAGGTTGAGCTAGATGACTTCCATGTTCTTGACTACATTCAGACTCTTGAAAGCCTTCTAGAATATTCCAACTTGTAACAAACATGGTTTATAGCATAATATAGAATTGTGGTTGATAATACAAAGTTCCTATGATAAGATCTTTCCTTTTTCCTGAGGGAAAAAATTAAAGAGAGGGACTTATGGGGAAAATTATAAGTATCTTTGAGGACACTGCAGGTAATTCAATATTTTTTTTTTAATTCACCTGAGTTGTTTTTATTTTATTTTTTTCCTGCACTCTTTCTCATGGGGAATTTCTGTATCAACCCATAAATTTTCAAGATCACCTTCGTCTTCCTGAGGTATGAATGTTAGGATGTGATAGCCTCAAAAACTCATGGGAGCTTTCTGGTTCATTTGTTTTAGGGTCACTGTTGGGCCTGCTATAAAAGGTACCACAAACTGGGTGGCTTATAACAGAAATTTATTTCTCACCCTTCTGGACACTGAACATCTCAGATAAAGGGTGCGAGTGTGGCAGGGTTCTGACGAGGGGCCCCTTTGGTCTGCAGACTGCCAGCTTCGCGCTGTGTCCTCACTTGGCAGAAGGGGAGCTAGCTGGCCTCTTGGAGGGAACTATTCATGCGGGCTCCATCCTCATGACCTGATGACCCCCCAAAGGCCCCACCTCGAAAAACCACCACACTGGGAGCGAGGCTTCAACACACAGATACAGGGTTGCAGGGGGACACAAACATTTGGTCCATAATAGTCACCAAAATGTCAGCAGAACTGACTCGAATCCTGCTTGATTGTCTTTCTTTCTTTCTCCGAGAAGAACCTTCTTTTTTTCAGTATGAATTTTCTCTGTGTTCTCCATATGTTATCTGAAACTGAAAGTCCTATTCTTACTACTCCACCACAACTACCATAAATAACTTTGATGTTTTTAGTCAGTTTTCCCTATATGTATCCTTAACATGAGCCCCAGTGACAATTGTTTTCAATAGTTGTGTATTTCACTTGGTGCCTATTTGTATCTTTCCACTTGAACTTCTTGCCAAGACTGGTGATATGACCTATTCTTACAGTAGAAAAATGATGACGTCCACTTTGTTTTCAAATTCCTGCAAATCAAACTACTTCTGAGGCTTTTTCTCCAAGATACTAGTGAGTTTGCTTCTGAACTTCTCCGGTGTTCTCAGAAAGCCCTGATCTCAAAGGCCTTCGGTGTTTTCATGGGAGTTGAACTGCACCTTGCTTGTGGCTCTGTAGGACAGAACAGAAAAATTTAAAAAGTGATCTTGTGTTTTCTGGGTTGCTAGTATTGAATGAAGAATTCTCAGTTTGGGGACGAAAGCTCAAAATTTGATAGTAAAATTTTTTACTTATTTAGTAATAAAAATAATAAGAATTATTTTATTTCTACATTGTAAGATTAAGCTCGATTTTAGTTTTACTCCTATGTACCTAGGTTTTGGGGCTTTTTTTGTTGTTCGTTTTGTGTGTCCTAGCAGCATAGGGCTCATGTCCAAGAATGTCCTCATAATTGTTTACAGAACTATCTGTGGGCAGTGCTCAGAAGGGACAGTTGTATACCAAACCTCAGGCCTCTCTATCCACTATGGCTTAATACTTGTCTTCAGCACAGTCCTCACATAACCAAGACTTACAGCAATGTGCAAGTAAGGATTTGAGCTTTCCATAGCACATGAAAAGATGCTCAGCAAGGTGGGGGTGGGTAGGGCAGAGGAGAGTAATGGTGGGGAACTGGGGACAACTGTAATTCAACAATTAAAAAAACAGAAAAGATGCTCAACTTGATTACCCATCAGGGGAATGCAAATCAAAACCACAATTTGAGGTACCACTTCACACCTAACAGGGTGTCTACAGCCAAAAAGCAAGTGCATAACAATAAGTATCAGTGAGGAAGTGAAGAAATTGGAAACCTCATCCATGGCTGATAAGATTGTAAAGTGACACAGTCCCTTTGGAAATGTTTGGCAGTTCCTCAAAATGTCAAATAGACTTATTATGTGATCCAGCAATTTCAGTCCTAGGTATAACCCCCCAAAGAATTGGAAACACATTCTACAAAAATCTGTGCATGAATGTTCCTAGCAGGAGTATTCATAATAGCCAAAAAAGTGGAAACAACTCAAATGTTGTTAACTGGTGAATGGATAAACAAAATGTGGTTTATTTGTACAATGGAATATTATTTAGCAATAAAAAATGATGAATTTGAATAAATAATAAAGGAGAACTTCCCCAATCTGGCAAAGGAAATAAACTTTCAGGAAGTCCAGGAAGCTCAGAGAATCCCAAAGAAGTTGGACCAAAGGAGGAACACACCAAGGCACATCATAATTACATTAGCCAAGATTAAAATGAAGGAGACAATTCTAGAAGCAGCAAGGGATAAGGGCACAGTCACCTACAAAGGAGTTCCCATCAGACTGTCAGCTGATTTCTCAAAAGAGACCTTGCAGGCAAGAAGGGGCTGGAAAGAAGTATTCCAAGTCATGAAAGTCAAGGACCTACATCCAAGATTGCTCTATCCAGCGAAGCTGTCATTTAGAATGGAAGGGAAGATAAAGCGTTTCTCAGATAAGGTCAAGTTCAAGGAGTTCATCATCACCAAGCCCTTATTATATGAAATGTTAAAGGGACTTATCTAAGAAAAAGAAGATAAAAAACATGAACAGTAAAAAGACAGCAAACTCACAGTTATTACAACCACATCTAAAACAAAAGCAAACTAAGGAAACAGCTAGAACAAGAACAGAAACAGAAATGGAGATCACATGGAGGGTTAGCAACAGGGGAGTGGGAGGAGGAGAGAGGGGCAAAAGGTTCAGAGAATAAGTAGCATAGACAGTGGGTAGAAAATAGACAGGGGGAGGGCAAGAAGAGCGTGGGAAATGTAGAAGCTAAAGAACTTATGACACATGGACATGAACTAAAGGGAGGCAGTGTGGGTGGTAGGGTGCAGGGTGGAGTGGAATGAAGGGTGGGAAATGGGACAACTGTAATAGCATAATCAATAAAATAAAAAAAGAAGACTTTAAAAAAATGATAGCTTTGCACAGTGGCAGTATTGTAGCCAATGAGGTTTATCTGAGGCACGATTATTGCTAATTAAAAAAAAATGATGAAGGCCTGATTTATGCTACAATATTGATAAAGCCTCAAAACATTACGCTAAGTGAAAGAAGTCAGCCACAAAGGCTTCATCTTTACAAATATATGATTCCATTTATATGAAATGTTTGGAGCAGGTAAAGCTACCGACACAGAACATGGATGGAGTGGCTGCCTGAGGCCGGCGGTAGGGGAAGTGGGGAGGGAGTGCCGATGGGGTTGGGTGTTTGGGGAAATGATCATACCGCTTTCAAATTAGATTGTAGTCATGGGTGCATGACGCTGTGACTGCACTAAAAGCCATCAAATTGCATCCTTTAAATTGGTTAATTTTTCAATGTATGAATTATATAAATGATAACGCTGTTCTTGAAAAAAGAATTTGAGCCTTTGCTCACCCCACACAGTTTGCAAAAAGACTGAAAATACACACCAAAATGTTAACTTTATTTTGGAGTGATGGTAATCACAAGACATTTTGTCTTCTTTACACTTTTCTGTTTTCTAAATGTTTTACGAAGAGCATCTGTTATTTTTATATTAAGAAAACAAATCAATCAACATTTAAAATCAAAAGAGCAACTCTGCATTAGCCAGCACAGTATACAAGCCTCTCAGCTCTTCCTCCCAAGCTGTTCCTCTAGCCTGGTACCCAGCCACCCTGTGTAATTGCACGTTTCCCAGCCTGGCTTTGGAACAGACCGTAACCTCCTGGGCGGCACAGCTCCTGTCTGGAGAACGTCCCACTCACCTCTCTAGGCCCGCAGCCTAACAGGGGTGTCCAACCTGTGGCCCAGGATGGCTATGAACATGGCCCAACACAAAACTGTAGATTTATTTAAAACATTAGGAGATTTTTGTTGTTGTTGTTTTTGTTACTCTTTCTGTATTTAATGTGTGGCCCAAAACAACTCTTCTTCAGTGTGGCCCAGAGACGCCAAAAGGTTGGACGCCCCTGGTCTAGTAGCTTGCTAGATACAGGGAGGTGCTCAAAAAGATTTGCAGAATGTAACTGAATTTATGAAACGTCAATTATGTCACCTATGTGCTAGAGGCTGGTGATAAGAAAATGATCCACTTACAGGACTGAATTTAAAATGCTCACAGTCCAGTGGGGGAGAAGACATAGGTGCATAAATAATTAACCCACGCTATACAGCAATAAATACCACGCGAGAAGACTCGATAAAGTGCTACATGCCTTCAGAGAAAGGCGATCACTCCATCTACAGTCAGAAACACTTTTGGAGAGGAGAGGGCATTGGGGCTGGGCCTTCAAAGTTGACTTAAATATACCTGGGCGTAAAGCTGCACGCCTGATGGATAGAATGGAATAGAAATGAGGAAGCACCTTTGTTTGATAGAGCAGCCTTCTGTAAGGCACTAGCAGCAAAGAGGAGAAACAGCTTCCCTGTCACCATCCCAAGAAGTTCACTCACCAGTAGGGGAAACAAAGATAATGGAAGGCTATCATAAAGGGTGAATACCACATAGGTTGGGGCAGAGGGTACAGCACGTGCAAAGGCACTGCGGCATAGTGGAGCTTACAAGTAGGGGTAGCAGCAGGAACTCTCCCTGAGAGGTGGTCAGAGACAGACACAGAGGTAAAGCAAATGGCAAAATACTAGTTCTTCGTTGTGCTATTCTTTCAAATTGTGCGTATGTTTGAAATTTTTCATAGTTAAGAAAAAATAAAGAGGTCATGGTCTCATGGGGGTGGTGTTGTAAGTGTTAAAACAGCTTCAAAGCCTCAGCTGGAGTGGGGTCCACCCTGGGAGTATGCAGGGCTGACATGTGCCAAATCCACAACATGAAGATGCTTTCATCTGAGCCACAGTCCTCGGGTGGCCTCTTGGCCATAAAGCCCCAGGGGCGGCACTTTCTCGCCAGGCTTCGTGCGATCCATTTCTTTAATGGCCTCTTTGCTCAATAACATAAGAGGCCCAAACTGCCAACTCCAGCATAACTCATTACATTTTTTTCACCCAAGCTTTCCACTTTATATTATGACTTTTCTAGAGAATTACTGTGCTCCTTTTTTTTTCTTTAAATGTTGTAATGTTCTTTAAGAAATGATTACAGGATGCTTCTCATTGATAAATGAGAACATGAGCTTTCAAGTAAGATGGATTTGGATTGAAATCCAAGCTTCTCTACTTAATAACCCGTGTGGCTTTAGGCAAATAACAGCCTTTCTGGGCATCAATTGCCTCATCTGTTACATCTTTGCAGTAAGTTTATTAAACATCAGATGCAGAAACTGCTACAGTGCCAGGCATGGGGTAGGACTTGGGGGAAGCTACTGGTATTTTTATCTTTTTTATTTTTATTTTATCTTTTAAAAAATTTTACTGTTTCTCAATTCTGTTGCTTTCTTTGTTTTCCTTCTTCCCTCTCATCCTTCTGTTTCCTGTTTTATTTTATTTTTTTATCTTGACAATTTTCCCCCAAAGAAACCACAAACCAGAGTGAGAAATTCTCAGGCTAGATACCACCCTAGCCACCCTGAGGTGACACTTAAGCTAAGAGCTCCCTGAGAAAGAAGTATTGATATTGGTGCCTGGGGGAGAGAGAGTACAGTTGGAGGCCTTGTATTGACAGGGTCTTTAAGCAAATTTGAAAAACCAGTGGCCAGTGACCAACAGAGTTCAGCTCCAGTCTATTTTTCCTATGGGAAAACACAAAACAGGTTTTTGTGGTGGTGTTAGCATTGTGCTCAGGCAGAAACTAAACATTCCTCAGTCGATGAAGGATGTGATATTCATTTTCAAGCCATTTTAATGCAGGCAAGGTTGACACCAAGAAAGGGATCCCAGGTTGCCTGGCTCCCACCCCCATCGCATTTGGCTCTCGCAGCATGCGCAGTGAGTCACAGCGTGGCCTCTGCCTGAAGCTGGTCCAGCAAGACCCCTCCCGGGACCAACTCAGGAGAAAAGACTCCCTTGCAGATTGGACTTGCCCAAGGTGTACTCACTGTGTGACGGGCAGCAACATAAATTCGGGAAGGGACATTTAGAAGTAAATGAGAATTTAAAACGCAGACATCCGAGAGCAAAAATGCAAAGCAGAAGGGTTGGGGAGAAAAGATGCTGACTGTGCAAGTTTGCTTCTGCTTTGTGCCCTGCCAGCCCTGTAGGAGGTTCATGTCCATCGTGAAGAATGGAGAATCCTCGAGGCTTCCTGCAGGATGGGGAGCGAGGACCTGCAAGCCCCCGGCCAGAGCGCTCCCAGGGTGCAAGGTAGCTCTGGGGACAGGCTGCTGTGCCTCATCTCTTGTCTTTCTGTCTCTATTTCTCTGATTCTGTGTCAGTCCTCTCCACATTCTCCAATTCAGTACAGGGAACTAGTCTGATTAATCTAACAGTTCGTCCCATTGGAGAGTAACCTTTAGGCTTGAATCGGCCAATGGGTGGGCCTGTTTGGGTCAGGTGATCTCCCCTGGTCCAATCCTGGGAAGTGCCCAGTCGTGCTTCCCTGTGCACCTCTGGTGCTGGTAGCATCATACCGGACATGCCCAGTGTTCTTGTCTGTGGAAAGCGTGTTTGACTTTATACTTTAATTCCGGAGGGTGGTCTTGGGACTGTCTTAAATACCAAGGGTCATGTAAGCAAGCCAGCATGTCTTTTTTTTATTTTTAAGATGCTTAATTTGCTCCTAAAATATACTCTCTGTGCTGGGTAGGAACATTTTGAACTGGCTTTTAGTGCTGATTCTAACATCAATGGACCAGTTTTAAGACCATGAACAAGCCACCCCTCTTAGAGTCCCAGTTTGTTCCCCTGTGACACAGTGGGTCACAGGAGATAAAATCTCAAAAGCCTTCTATGAGATTAACCTGCTATAATCCTGTGACTGAGTTGGGATTGTGAAGCATGGCTATTATGCAAAACAATGTTGTGACTTGGGGTACAGAGAGAGTCATTACTGGAACCTGGAACCTTGCAAAGGTAACATATTTTAGGCATATGTGTTTCGCTGGGAGATATGCTAGCAGGATGGATGAGAGGGTTAACTGGAGTCACAACCATCTCAGCATGAATCAGCTGTTACAGGCCAGTTCTGTGACCTTCAGAAGGTTATCCAGTCTCTCTACACCCCATTTTCCTCCTTCGGGAAGTTTCTGCCCCACAGGCTCTTCAGGGGCAGGAGATAATGTATGTTCACCTGTGACCCTGGTGAGGTGACCTGGCTGTGAGTTAAGTCTCTGTTTTAGGGGATGGCCAATATTCATTTCCTGTGGCTGCTATCATAAATGACCACAAACCCTAGTTGGCTTAAAACAACCAAAATCTTTATTCTCATAGTTATGGAGGCCAGATGTCTGAAAACAATGCTGCTTGGCTGCAATCCCTCTGGCAGCTCCAGGGGAGAATCTGTTCTTTGATTCTTCCAGCTTCTGGGGCTGCCAGCATTCCTTGGCTTGTGGGCACATCACTCAGCATTCACATCTCTGCTCTGTCTTCACATCGCCCTCTCTTGGGTGTCAAATCTCCCCTTTGCCTCCCTCTTGTAAGGATACACATGATGGCGTTTAGGGCCATCTTCCCATCTCAAGACCTTAATTTAATCACACCTGCCGAGATCTTTTTGTCCAGTAAGGTAACGTCCACAGGTTCCAAGGATTAGGACTTGGGGGGCACCTAAGGACTATTCCAGGAGGCTGTGGTTTTGTGTCTTTTTGCTCTGGAGATGTCCCTCGTCCCCTCTAAACTTCCCTAACTGCAAAAACGTCATTTTTCCCACCTGGCCCAGCTCTCCATTCTGACTTCCTGTTTCTGGCCACAGCCACATCATTTTCTCCATAACCTTCCTCAGAACTGTCTTTGACCCTTCCCAGTTCCTTCCCTTCCCCAACACCTCTGCACCCATGCTTTAGATTAGTCACCCAATCTCAGAATCACAAAGCCTCCCAGCAGAAAGGAAACCTCTCCTTTAACACATTTTATTCACAGACTCAGAGCTGAGCCCTAGAGCGAGTCGGTGACTTGCCCATTTCATGTAGCGATTTAATGGCAGAGCTGGATTAGGGCCCAGGGCCCCAAGACCCACTCCTGCCATGACTGCCCATCTTGGTAAACTTCTTCTTGAGCATGATGCTCTCCATCCCTTATCTCTATCTCTGCTGCTCCCTCCTCAGCCCTGCCCTTCTCTCTTCTCCTGGGAATACTACAGAAGCCTCACAGGCCCTTTTCATCCAGTCTCCCCTTCGGCCAGTCACCCCAACATCCATTTCACTGTGTTCACTTGAGTATCCCCTTCACCTAGGAGCAAAGTTCATCGATTCAGCAAATATTTATTGAGCACCTATTACATGTTAGATGCTGGGGGCTGGGAGGGTAGTCCATGATGAACCAGATCCGGGCCCAGCCTTCAATCACGGTCTGGTCTGTCTGCTGCCTTGGCCTGGCATTCACATTTCTTACCTGCCTCCCCTGCCCTCATCCCTGAAGCCTCCACTGCCCCAAGCAGCCCACCTCTGCAGCTGGGATGCCTGCACTCCTGCCTCTGCAAGTTCATGGGGTTGTCCCCTGTGTGCAGAACTTCCTGTCCCTTCCTGCCCCCATTGGCATGCAGCCTTCACAGCCTAGCACCTGTCCCTGCCTGGGAAGCCTGCATACCAGTCCAGTGCCCCGAATATAGCCCCCTTCCGCTGTGGCCTTTGAGACCTTTGGTTTTGCTTCCTGTCTTGGGCTGACTGAAGGAGCCCCTGGTAGCTGCCTTTGCTACTTCACAGGGTGGTTTTTCACCTCCACACCCGCCCCCCCCAACTCCTGTCTCTTTTGTTTTTTGCTATTGCCTGGAAGGTGGGGCGCACCTGTCTGTCCAATAGAGGCCACCCTGACCCCATGTCCCCAAAGCCCCCTGAACACAGCTCTCTCTGTCATTGCCTCCCTGGAGAAGCACAACTTTGTCTGAACAAAGTCAAGCAGGTCCCTCAGCTGAGAAGTTTCCCCAGGGCCTGTCACCCATTGCCACCCGAATCCGGAAAACTGGGGACTTCAAGGGATTCCTGTTTGGTCCCCAAGAGTAAGTTCCCCTGCCTGTGATTGAACTGGGCGTGTCCTTTCTTTTGACCCTGAGAAACCTGACCAGCCAGATGGCATGGATTCCTGACATTTTTGTGGGCATGTGGCCTTTTCTGTGAGTGTGAGGGTTAATTACCATTGCTGTGTAACAGACTACCTCAAAACTTCGTGGCTTAACAGCAGACCTGTTTGCTCACAAATCTCCCGGTCCAGAGCATAAACCAGGCGCAGTGGGGTTGCTGGTCTCTGCGTGGAACTTCCAAGTTCATGTTGCCGCCCCCCCCCCCCCGCCCCGTGAGGTGTCAGGGTCTCTCCCCCAATGTGGCCTCTCCACAGGGCCTCTCCATATGACCCGTCTGACAGGTACATGGTAGCTCAGGGCTCCCAAAAGTGCAAATGCAGAAGCCACCAAGCTTTCTTATAGCATAGGCCTAAAGCTGGTACAGTGTCCCCTCTGTCATATTCCGTTGTTCTAAGCAGCCCAGATTCAAGGATGAATACCTCAAATACCAGAAGGTGTGCACACTTGTGCACCGCCTCTGGAACAAACTTCTCTGCATGTCCTAGCCTTCCAGGGATCTAATTCTTCCCGGGATGGAAACAGGTCCTGCCCCTCAGCACCCTTTATAATGGCTGACTGTCCCTATAATAAATAGGCAGATGAGGTCTGAGAGCCCAGGACTCCAGTTTTTATTGAAAACTAGGGAAATATATGCACTTTTCAGAAGAAATTCATTCCTTGGCTAACTTGTCTGGACTGTATCTAATCTTCAGAGCTAGAGGTATTCATATTTTCTTCCATGGGCCCCCTTACCCAGACATGCCTGCTTTGCTCAGACATGCCTGACTATTTCTCATTCCCTCCGCTTGAGCCAAGAGTTAGTTAAAAGGCAATGGCAACCATTTGTGAATGCGACTTACTCATGATGCAATAAAACCAGTTCCTTGAAGGACAAGATAGCCCCTTACCTCCTCTCCCAAGACAGCATTTGGGAACATTTCAGTATTTGAAAATTATAATTGCAAAAAGTTTCAATGACTCCAGTTTCTTTTTAAGATTTTGTTTATTTATTTTTAGACAGAGGGGAAGGGAGGGAGAAAGAGAGGGATAGAAACATCAGTGTTTGGTTGCCTCTCATACACCCCACACCGGGGACCTGGACTTCAACCCAGGCATGTGCCCTGACTGGGAATCAAACCAGTGACCCTTTGGTTCACAGGCTAGTATGCAATCCTCTGAGCCACACCAGCCAGGGCTCTAATTCCTTTTTTTCGGCTTGTGTTTTGTTTGCATATTGATTTCATCTAATCTTCTTTTCCCAGCCTTAACCCCTTCATGGCCTCTATATGTCTTCTAAGCTTTGTGCAAAGAAGACACCCAGTCTGCCTCTTTCTCTCCCTCTACTTTACATGTGTTCAGGTCATGCCCTCTGCTGGGAATGGCTGACTATCCCAACTCTACCTGCTGATATTTTTAGAAGGCATCTAAGTACCAGCCCTCCGAGGGCCCTTCCTTCATCCAAGCAGGTGCAATCTCCATCTCTGACCCTGGGGTGCTTGGAGCACCTGCAGAATATTTCTCGGGTTCTGCTCTGTACTGCGGTTACTTTTATGTTCTACACTCTAAGCTCCCTGGGGGCAGGGCTTGTGTTTTATCAGCCTTACTCTCCCAGAGTCTCCTAGTATTGTGCCTTGTATGGGGAGATATTTGCTGTTTGTGTGGAATGTGTGTTTATGGAAAAAGAATGACCTTTCTTACTGCTCCAAAACAGTGCATAGGTTATACGAACAACCATGAGTCACCCACCAGCACCTCCATGAATTTGGAAATAGGAAAACAAGATTTCAGCAAATAAAAAGATAGGATGCCCAGTTAATTTGAATTTCAGATAAACAATGAATAATTTTTTAGTATAAGTATGTTCAAATATCCTGTATTGCACCTGGCAACCCTACTTGGAGAGTTAAACTATAAAACTAACGCATATGGATTAGAACAAAAAAATGTAAGTCAATTTAAGAAGTCAGAATGAGTCCTTCAGCAAGGCTTGGATTGGAATTGGATAATAGAAGAAAAGCATATTTGCAAAAACACTTGGAACCTTATCTTGTAACATGTCTTAAGAATGTGCCAGTCAGGAGGGGGTTATGCAACAGTAGAAAAGGGAAGGTCGAGGAGACAAACTTCAGCCATTTCTTTAATGTCCTGCACCAAATTGGCAGGTCTGGGACAGCTCCAATGTCACTGTGGAGAGAGACATAACCAGGCTGTTGAGTGGCAGGGGTCATTGGGGTGATCCCATGAATTCCCCATGTTTACCAGGAAAACGTATTCCAATTTGGCTTCCCATGCCTCCTGGGAGTGAATATTCTGATCTGGGAACACATGACTCTGAGGGCAACAATTAAATAGCATTGGCGTTTATTCTGCCCCATTCTCTCTGTGCACGTGGGTAACAGGAGCCTGATCCACTCTCACTGGGCTGGGTCTCCCCCAGGTGACACCCAGCATCAGTAAGCCGTGTGCTTCACACCAGCCCCTGCACTGTGTGTCTGGGTCTCTATTACAGCAAATGGCAGAGGCTGTTTCTTCAGGATCTAAGTGCAGAATCATAACAAATAGCATTTACTGAGTGCTTCCTATATCTTATGTAGTCCTTATAACAACTCTCTATCCCAGTTCAGAGGTAAAGAAATCCACTTGGAGAGGTTCATATACATAGCCTTCTTGTCACAGGTCACATGCCCCAGAAAGTGGCACAGCTGGGTCTCAAACCAGTGGCTTCTTTCCCTGGTTTTTGACCTTTGTTAACATTTTGGCAAACATCCTTACACACAAATACACCTATGTTTTTATGTAAATAGTCTCAAGCTATATATACTGTTTTGAGAACTTTTTTAAAAAGTTCAAGATCTTAGGAACATCCTTCCACAGATCTGCTTCTGACTGCCATGCCATAAAATCATGCAAAGGAGGGTTTTAAATGTTAACAAATACCTTGACAATTCAGAAAATAAACTCAAGAAGACTTCAGATAAGGAATCCAAATATTAAGGAGGAAGAACTCTTCACCCTTGAAGGACAGTAACGTCATCACGACACGCCCTCTTAGACTCGGGGGTGTTGATAAAAGCCTAATGACTCTTGAAACCACTTTGTGGCCACCTACATTAAGTGGAATCTTCTCGAATTTGTGTTTTACGAGGAGACTGAAGTTATTTGAGTTTCCTTTTAAAATATTTTATCTGGGCGATCCTGAATTGACAACACAGGTGTATATGTAAAAGGAAAGACTTCATATAGGAGAAAATTTGAGAGAAGGGCCTGCAAAGATATAAGAAGAGACCCTGGCAAGTTTTCTTTATCACCTGCTGTTCCAGAAGCTGGTGATTGTCAGAAATGAAAATTAACCCTCCTGGGTGAAAAATGATTGCCAATCACAGCTCTCTTTTCATGAGAATTAAAACCCTTCCAAGGAGAGCTTGTGGCCTGGAGAGTCAAACCACCTCAGTGACTCACATCAACAGGCCATTTTGTCAGAGCACATTTATTTCCATAATTAGAACTTGTGACCGACAAATCCAACCACGAGGCTATGTCACAAGTACTTGTCGTGAGCGCTGGTTTCTTTAGCAAAAAACGACCTGGTTAAATGTCAGGACTTTGCGTTTTTGCCTTTGGGGTTTGTCCTTGCTGTTATCACTAGTCAGCTTCTGATAATAAATGATTTTCCTGAGTCTTATTTACTCCTCTTAAGAAGCCTACAAGGTTCTTATTGTCCCATTTTGTTCATAAAAACACAGAGGTTCAGGGAGGTAAAGGATCTTGTCTGAGACTGGCTGTTAAAGGGGTGTTGCTAGTGTCTCAGCTTGAACCCAGGTCCGGTGACCCCAGATCCTGCGATGCCCAGGAGCCGAGCCTCTGAAATATGACCTTGGTTTGATCCGCATGATCCCTACGGAGCCCTCACCCAACAGAACCATGGTTGTCTGCCAGTGTCTCGTCCCCTCAGGGTCCCGCAGTGCCTGCTTGGCTAACTGGTGCCACTGAGCAGCCTGGAGAGAATGGTGACCCAG
Organism: Anoura caudifer; assembly: GCA_004027475.1. Classification (NCBI taxonomy): domain Eukaryota; kingdom Metazoa; phylum Chordata; class Mammalia; order Chiroptera; family Phyllostomidae; genus Anoura; species Anoura caudifer. The sequence goes on from PVKU01000169.1 coordinate 662,432, forward strand.
AAAGGTAAGAGAGAAAGTTTCAGAAGGGGTGGTGCCCTGGGGTGTCAGATGCCAGGAGCGATACCACGGACAAATGCCGCGCTTTGTTGTGACTTTGTGCCTTTGGTATGTGCTGTTCCCTCAGCCTGGACTGTCCTGTACTGGCCAGTCCGTACTTCTCCAAGACTTCCCCACAAACATTGTGCTTATCCCCTGTGATAGAAACACCATTATTGTTTAAAATATAACACAGAATTGTTATTTTAAATCTACAAGATAACAAATTTTAAACTAGTTTTACAGATACATATATGTGAATTTTATACCTAACACTTATAATTTTATATATAAAATATGTAAATTTGCATATAATAATGTAAAATGCCAAAATGGTATCATATTATGTATAGGTTTGGTAACTCTCATTTTCACTCACTATATAAAAGATATCTTTTATGGCACTAGGAGAGCTTTAAATAATTTTTTAAAATAAAGTTTAGAAAAATAGAAAGCTAGTAAATGCTCATTGCAAAAACATTTAAATATTGCTAAAAAACTATAAAGAAGAAAGTAAACAGCACAGAAAGGCCTACTTCTAGAGAGAACCATTGTGATGGTTTGGGCAAACATCTTCTCTCTTTGCACACACATACGCCCGTGCTGTTATATAAATAGGCTCACATGATATATATACTGTTTTGAAGACTTTTTAAAAACAGTCCAGCAAGGTCCTGGGGACATCCTTCCATGTTCACAAGTAGAGCGTGGGATCAGTCTCTTCAGTGACTGCCTGCTGACTGTGAGGTTACAGCTTTATTTGACTGCAGTGCTGATAATGAACACTCATTTTTAGGTTCTCGGATTGTAAATGATGCTGAGATAAACATCCTTATATAAAGGCTATTCTTTCTGGACTAGGAATGAAACAGATGGAAAAATCAGTGTGTACAATTTTGAAGGTCCTGTGTGATCCCAATTTTGTTTAAAAATGTGCCCCACAAAAAAGTATAAAAGCTTGGCCAACGTTCACACAAGTTATTTCTGGGCGGAAGGATCAGGAGTGATTTTGTTCTTTTGTCTTCTCTTCTGTCCTTCCAGATTTTTCTTCTATAAGTCTGTCTTACTATAGTCTTTGTTACATTGACTCATGGAGAAACGTATTTTTACACTGCACAAGAAATATGGTTTTTTTTAATCAGTCAAGTGTCACCTCTGGCGACCCTCTCTTTCCTGTTTCCTCTGCACCACACCTGGTCCCCTCACTGGCCACTCTCTGTCAGGTCTTCACATCCCCTCCCTCCTGGCCCTTGGTGAACACCAGCTGGACCCCACAGGTCTCCTGTGGGGGGTGCTGAGTGACGGACAGGGAGGGTGAATTGGAGGCAGGGTGTTAATGGCTCACGGTCCTAGGGCAGCCACCTCAAGTGGTGCCTGCATGTAACACGGCCCGGCATCTCTGTGTGGTGAGCAAAGTAGTTTCCAGCTTGTGAGAAAGGAGCCTTGAGGGTCACACAGGGACAAGGAGGTCTGTCCTGCCTCAGGCACATCAGGAGCCCACACATGCAGGCAGCCACCTGTCCTCAGCTCCCAGCAGAGACATGGCAGAAGGGAAGTTTGTTGCTTCTGGGCAGCAGCTGTCCCCACCCCCAGAAAGTCTGAACGCATGCAGAGGATGGCTTCAGTTTTTCCACAGAGGTCACTGACTGAGTGGGCTCTATTATGTTTGGTTAGTGCCGAGACACTTCCTCTTTCGTTCCCGTCTCATTCAAGTCCTCCCTGCCCCCACCTTCTTGAAGGCTGAGAAAGGGGAAGGTGAAAGAAAAACTCAAATTTTCAGATGTAGCTACAGCACGGGAGACCACACTGTTGTCCTCCAGCGGTGACTGGGGAAGTCACCCCAGGGATCACGGTATCCTCCAGCGGTCACAGAAGCCGCTTGGCCTGCCCTTTCTTCCTCCCCTCAAGCCAACTCTCTTAGCTCCCACCCAAGTACTCCTACATGCTGCAGGAGAGTCTTGGGACCCCAATTCCTACTCTTCAGGGAGTGGCATTCTTAAAGTAAAAAAACCGAAAGTCTGCTTTTGCTTATTTTATTGAGTTTATTGTATTCATTTGCAAAATAAATGTACAGATGTGCATATGTAATGCAGGCATACCCACACCCCCCCCAGAGTGTGGTAGCTTTTGGAAAGTGTTGGCACAGAAAATCGCTCGCCTGACAAGGCATCAAAGAGTTGCAAAAGAGGCCACGGCACCAGAGGCCTGAGTGACTGCTTAGCAATTTATAGCGTGATTGATGATAAGCATCTATTTGCACCAACCAGTAAGCTGAAGTAAAACTGTAGCTGTTCCGGGAAACAGTAACTGAAGTCACAAATCATAAATAATAAAAGACAGAAAAATCCTCTTTTCACCTAATGGACTGAACGATTTCTTGTTTTGTATTTCTGCTAATGGCCTCTCTCCCTTGGCACTACTAGAGCTGGCCCATTACAGGCAAATCAAGCCCCCGTTTGCAAGCAGGACATGGTCCAAAAGATCATTTATAAGGCGGTTGTTTGGAAGGCCGAATGTGTTTTCCCTAAAAACTATCTTTCCAGGGTGACAGGTTCTCAGGTTCACTTGCACAGCCCTGTTTAAGCCCTATTGTACCTGGGCTCTGGGTCTTTGAGGGCAGGCTGTCTGCAGCGCAGGAGGGAGAAAACAAGTCAACTCTCACTGTCCGCATATAGCCCTGGCTCTGAGAACAATTGAAATGTAGCTAACTTTCTTTTCCATCTTCCCAATTCCCATGTGGCATCCAGGTCCCTAGGCCCTAACCCTATAGATCACAGCACCCTCCCCAATCTCTGAGCTGCTCTCCCGCTGAGGGACTCTTGACCACAAATTACCTACCTGTCCCCACTTCCTGGCCAATCAGACTACCATTTCCTCAGAACAGCAAATATCAGCTAAGGGCTAGAGAAAAGGCAAAGTGAGCAGATATGAATTCGTCTAGCAGACGCATGACTGAAACCTTCTTAATGTATTCTTATGTTACAATAGCTTGGTTATGACACTTGAAAGTCATTGTGGGCAGCAAGGTATAGGGGATGAAAAAAGCGGGGTTAAAAGTTCAGAATCTGCACTCATTAGTGAGACTCCAGACTGTTCGCTGCACCCTGCTTCCAGGACACTGGCAGTCAGGAAATAATCCTTCCTTGGAAGAAAAAAAGGGATGGTCACAGGTTCAGACACTGGGTAATCAATCTCCCTCAGTGAACGAGCTGGCTCTCCGGCTGCCTCTGAGAAGTCCCAGCGCATCAGCCACTTTTAGGCCCACAGAACCATCAGCCTGCTTTTTGTGTGCCATGATGAAATCTTAACAGATAGCCAAGGATCACCAGATGTTTGTGGAAAGTTCTAACATGGGAAAAAAAAAGCAAAAAGAGGAAATAGCAGAACAAAACTTTAAAAGTAGTGTAATTAATAGCCACAGAGAGATAAGATATCTTACCCATGAAAGAAGAAAAGTTGCAAAATAAACAATCAGAACAAGAAAGGGCTTTTGGCTATTAAAGAATACAATGTTTTAAAATAAATTTTCAAAAAGAAAAGATAGAAGGTAGTTGATACAAACTTCAGAAAATAGTATAAAATGATGGATGAAAAAATATGAAAAAAAGATAAGAAAATTAGAGGGAAATCCCACATCCAGCAAAAAATGGAGGGAAAGAAATTGTAAAGAAATATAATATGAAAATTTCTTAGAATGAAAGGACAAGAGTCTCAAGGGCCCACTGAGTGAGCAACACAATGAATGGGAAAATGGCTCAGACCAGGGCACATCTTTAAAAAAACATATAAACATAAAAAACCCAGAGTTCTTCAGAAGTCTAAGGATAAAGGGAAGACCCTAAGATCTTCCTAAAAAAAGCAAGTAACAGACAAAGGATTAGGAATCAAACTGGCATTACTGGAAGTCAGAAGAAAATGAAACAAACTCTTCACAGTTTTGAAGGAAAATGAGTATCAGCCTAAAACGCCACACCAATCCAGGCGAACTCTCAGTCAAGTACGAGGGTAGAATGAAACTATTTTCAGATGAGCAGGATTTCAAAATATCTGCCTCTATGTACCTGTATTCCAAATGGTTCTGGGGGAGTGTGCTACTGCAATCAGAGGTGAAAACCAAGAAAGAAGACACAAAACGGGGGAAACAGGGGACCCGACAGAGTAGAGGGCCGTCGCAGCCCCAGGGGCATGCCCGGCAGCAGGCCCAGAGAGGGCCAGCTCTGATTGGAGCAGGGCACAGAGAGCTCCAGGATGAAGTTTCCCAGCAGAAGAAAAAAATGCAACCAATGTGCTTGGGCCAGGTAGGAAACATCACTGACAAGCCTGTATAAGAGATGATGGAGGATTTAAAAAAGAAGAAAGGAGGTCATAAGACACTAAACAAATGAAACTTTTCTCATTTAAAAAAGAGAGTAAATAACAGAAACAGAATGATTTTGAACTCCAGGCAAAAATAAAGAGCTCTCCCAGAAAAGAGGGTAATGTCACAGTGTACTAGTGGACAGTGTTCGCATAGTCATCGTAATGCATACACTGACTGTAGAGTCTAACAAAATATGCGATGTAAGTGGTGGTGGGAAAATGGAAACAAGTGGACTTGAACAACAATCAAAAAAGCAGCAATATAAATCAGCTAAAAATATGTAATATAAGAACACTGAGAGGATTGAGAGGTGGGAAGTGGGAGGATTTATTATGGCAACAAATCAATAGATACTAACCTTAAATCCACAGATCGAGAAATCTCATTATACATACTTTGTTTAGAAATACAGAGATAAATACCAGGGGAACAGTTGAGGGGCTGACATCAGAAGCCTCTTGGAGGTTAGCCTATCAGGTGGGGATTGTTACTTTTCATTAGAGCCCCTTTAGCATTGTTTAGCTTTTAAAAATACATTATTTGGAATTTTTTCATATATCTAGTAATTTTTAAATAAAACCAAAGAACCAAGAAAATGAACGATAGATTGGTTATTAATCTAAATGAATCTCTAATTAGTGGAATGACAGGATGAGTAAAATTCAGAGACTGTACAGAAAATGGATTGGGGAGGCCGAAGAGGCACCAATAAAACATGAGTTTGTACTGATATGTTTCCACTGTACTGTGGTTATTTATGAAAATGTACTGGGTTTCAGAAAATAAACACTAAGTATGTAGGAGTGAAGGGACATCATATCTGTAACTTTCTCTCAAATGGTTTAGGGGGAAATATATATGTGTAGGGAGAGAGCGGGGAGGGGGAGGGAGAAAATGAATGCAAGTGATGTCAAATGTTAACAATTGGGGAACCTGGGTGAAAATGATATATTGATAGTATTTATTTATACTATTTATGCCACTTTTCTGTAAGCTTGAAATTATTTTAAAATAAACAGTTTTATCAGTTTAATAGGTAAGAAAAAGTATTTGATGATTTTAATTTTAATTATTAGTAAAATTGAACACATGTTAAATGATGGATCATTCAAATGATCTGTTTATGTCCTTTGCTCATTTTACTCTTATGTTCTTTGCTCTTTCCTATTGATTTGTAAAGCCCCTTAAAAACCCTTTGTCTGCCAAATATATGTATATTTGGCAGATTATATATATATATATATATATATCTGGCATTTATATATATATTTACATATATGTGTATATATATCTGGCATTTCTTTCCTGCTTTCTGTAGCCTTCTAATTTTGTTACAGGTTTTCTTTTTTAACCCTGGACAACTGACATGTACATATATTTCTAAAAGCCAGAACCTGTGGTTATCTTAGAAATGTAGATAGTCTGTGGTTCATTCTGCAACTGCATATTAGTTAATAGGCAAAAAACACACAAAACTTAATTACAACCCCATCCTGGATTCAGCGTTGTAAGCCCTTACCTGTTCCCCTGTTATGTACACTTTTCTTCCAAACCACCTATTATCCTGGCATCTTGGGTAATGGAAACGATCTTTTAATTCCAAAAAACAACAACAAAAAACCCCTACAAAAAAAAAAAAAATCCAAAACCCAAACCTTAAAAGAACACACAGCACTATTTTAAAAAACTTTATGCAGAAATATAGTATCTTTCTAAGATTTTTTAAGCAACCACAAAATTTTTATGTAAAAAGTGGATTAAGCAGTTTAAAGGCAAAATGAAGGATTTCTGATAATGAATACAATTACCTGAATGAAAACCTAATGAATATCTTTTTACATTCCAGACACCTTGAGTGAAAGTCTTTGCCCTCAACCATCTCGCAGCCTAGAAAGGGAGACATTTTAAGAACTAGATTACACTCACTGTGATAAGTATGATGATAGCAGTTATACACAAGACAGTGAACCTTGCAGAGAAGGGAGATCTGACTTGAGGGAAGTTGGGTTAGGGAGAGCCTTACGAAAATAGGTGATAACTCAGCTAAAGAGGCCTCTCAGGATGTCAGGCCATTCAACAGAGAGTTATTCATTGGATCCCTAAAACTCTTTAAGGTCAGTGCTATTATTATTTCTGTTGTACAAACCAGGGAAGAGATTCATGAGAGGCACAATAACCAATGCAGGTCACATGCTAACAAGTGAAGGTTCTAGGATTCAAACACAGACCATCATCTTAGCTCCTGTGCTAAGAAGCTAAGGAGCTACTGACTCCTGGGACGTCTGGAGATAGGCATTCAATCAAAAGACTTAACATCCAAGAAAGCCTACTACTTCTCAGGCATGGCAAGACTGATGCACCAATGTCCACAGTTTGCAATTTTGAGAATAGGCATGGTATGAAAACATTTCATGGAAGAATGGATTCAGGTAAGAGTGGATATGAACACTGTGTTCAGAAATGAATGTTGAGATTTCAAGATCCAGGAGGATGAACAAATGAGAGACTGAGGTAATCAATGGAGTTTGAAAGATCAAACATTTACGTAGTAAAGGTCCTCTAAGGGGAGTCAACGAGTGGTTAAGGGTGGAGAAGATAACAATTAGACAAGTGCTGAGGTCATTAACAAAGAGAGAGTGTGTGTGTGTGTGTGTTTCCTTTTTGGAGCTTGGGAAAAAGAATTTGGATGAAGAAATACTGGAGTATAGTAAAATGTCCTGAACTTCAAAAGAATAAAGATTACTTTGTAGTGGTAGGAAAATGGCTTGGAAATGAAAAACAGGGCTTAGGAAGTACGTTTGAGTGAAGGTTGAGAGGGAAGAAGTAACGACCAGGGAGGAAGGTTGGGTGACCCTTAAGGTGAAGGCTTTGGAAGAGAACCTGTGGAGAAAGCTGGAGGTTTGAGGAACAGGTTTATAACGGAATAGGGCATGGTGGGGCTCCTTTGCAGGAAGTTGCTAGGAGGAACTGAGTGGAGAGCATGGGACAAAACTGGAGAAGAATTAACTGAGTTTAAGAGGAAGGAAGGTATGTGGGAGGGTATGTTTGGAGGCCAGCTGGAAGGGAGAGGGGATGCTCATTAGGTCTTCATTTGTCCTTGGCAATACTGAGTGGCATCAGCCAGTCTGACCATCCATGTCCTAATGTCTGATGGGCACTGGGATGCATGAGGGGGCTGTAGAGGGGTGGGTCAGGGGATCCTCTGCTTTGACACACTCAACTTTCCAGGGCTGAAGGAGGTCTTTGGGATGAGAGCTCTCTCCTATCCTTTTCCATCCACATGCGAATCGCGAGGCCCAGAAAGGTTAAGAGGCCTATCCAAGGCCACAGAGCTACTTCAGTCCTGATACCCGCTGGGGACCTGTTCTACTTCACAGCCGCGCTCTGGCAGACACAGTGAGACACCAAGGGACGCCAAGTCGTGAGTGGAGAAACCCAGCTGGCGGCTTTTGGCTGGGACACCGCCTCT